>OY829505.1:34597255-35801720 GCA_963691665.1 Clepsis dumicolana | reverse complement strand
GAATCATTCGTTGTTACACTCAGATACGTACGAAATTTTACATTATTGTGATAAGGGTTTGCGGCTATCGGTTTTAGAACAATTGGAAATAATTAGGTACAACAACATGGGGTCTATTATTAATGAACAAGTTAATTTGGTTTCTTCGCCTTTGTTACGACTTGGTTCTAATTTTAATAATGTGTCATAGTAATAATGAGAACATGACTTCTCTTTTTACCGTACTCGGTTAAAAATAACGGGGTACCGGGCGTAAAATAAAAATAAAAAGGGTAGTTTGGAATTCATTTCTTAAAAAAGGGTAGTTTAGGACTTACATAAAAGGGTAGTTTGGAATTTATAAAATATTAGTGGGTACGTTGGTATTGTCATTAACTAAGTTGAGTACATGGTTTACATATGTCAGTAGTGGAAGTGGTGGCATGTTTAGCGGTTGTTGTTGTGCTTCGTAAATGGCCTCGTGGAGAGTGCCGAAACGCGTCAGCGTTTAGTATAGTGGTGGTGGTGATAGTTGGGTCTGTGTGGCATGTGTTGTTTCGTGTAGCAGTGGAGGCGGAGGTGTTGCACGGAAACATACATTTGCCGCACAGATATAACTATTTGTCATTAGTGGTCGCGGGTGAGCAAAGTAATTGTTTTTTAGTTCATAAATATGGACCTCCGCAAAGTAACGCCTGATTCAATAAATTAATTTAGAACTATTCAAATGCTGTATCTATATTAATTAATTAGTAAGGTGCGCATATTTGTTTATCTACACACATATCATAAGTCCTTTATGATGCGTTCAGAAACCGTAGAAAATGACCAGCATTGCAGCACGACGACGCCTGCTCGCCGCCAGCGCCACCCAACCACCACCAGCAGTAAAGTAATAGTCATTTCGACTTTTCGATATCGAATTCGATGTTTAAAATTTGAAAACCAACGTAATTTACAATCATAGTGAAATAAAACGGAACACTCACGTATATAAGTCGAGTTCAGTTCGACATGTATAAATAATAATGTGATAATTTACAATAAAAAAAACAGTCAAATTCGTGACAGGTATGGGTATGATATGCCTTCGGCTTCTGAACCCATCTTAGAGTACTTATAACATGTGTGTAGATATAGTAATGTATGCAACTCCACATAATTATGCCTTAAAACACTCGTGTGATCCTATTATGAAATTCAGCTTCGCCTCGTTTCATAAAAACACACTCGTGTTTTGAGGACCCTCATTATGTAGCAGTTGCATAAACTACTATTTTGTGTGTGTGTTTATACGCGACAGCTCTCAGTTGTGTGACGTCATCCGTACTCACCGTCGCAGCGCGTGCAGTGTGTGCGTGAGCGCGGCACGGCACGAGGCGAGGTACTTGGCGTAGGGGCGCCGCGCGGCAAGGTCGGCACGCAGCGCGGCCGCGAGGCGCTCCCCCCGCGCCCCCGCCGCCGCCAGGGCGCGCGCCACCTCGCCCGCGTGCGCCGCCCCGGACTCCGAGGCTGCGGACGCGGCCGCCGCGCGCACCCACTCCACCAGAGACGTGCTAGTGCATCGCTAGGGGAACGATGAATATATTAAAAAAAAAAAAATCCCGACGAATTGAGAACCCCTCCTTTTTTGACGTCGGTTAAAAATATCGTGGGACAATTCGTTGAAATTAAACATCGAATTTAAGCTAAGTATGCCATCGTATTGCAAGGTGCATGTTTTATTATGTCACGAAAGGACGTTGTTGAATTCCTATTAGAACCAGACTTATAACATAACTGTCGTATCTATGCTTATTCTTATTTACTTTTCTATATGTCATGTCATTGTGATAGACTTCAATAAATAGTAGATTAATGCCCAGGAGTGGGAAGTGAACAATTGCTGGAGCGAGAACTTAGTTTAAAAACACGAAACGAAGGTGAGTGTTTTTAATAAGTACGAGTCCAGCAATTGCTATTCCAGCCGTGGCAGATATAGATTTTTTCTCAAACATTAGGAAATAAAGAATTTTTAATTATTAATTAATTCTCATAATACAGCAAGCCAAAACTGCCATTGTTGTTACTATTTGTGGCAGTGTCTTAAATATTATTTATTGCAAAATATTACAATATCTGAGTCATTATTAACATATTTTATTTAATTACATACTTAATAACTAACTAAATTCATTAGGTAACCCTGTTTTATAATAGTTTCACAACGACTAAATATTTCCATTGAAATTTAAGCGGTACTAAGCAGTTTGCTTTAGTTAATAGTTGTCCTCTGATTTTCATCATGATGGACTTCTATACAACAAATGATCACGATTTTGTCACTAAAAACTATTAAATTAATATAATTTGCATAACTTTAAATAAGTCAAGACTTTGTGCGTTATTGTTACTTGTTTACGTATGATTTCATTCCCGCCATTTTTTTTAGTTAAAAAAGTATATTTTTCTTTTTAATACTACCAAGCTATTTAAGACATTGATAAAAATGTTAAATTTCGAATAGAACACCTGCATACAGCCACCGGTTTGGCTGAATGAGACATGTCACTGGATGTTTCCATGGTCTATTTTACTTTTAAAAAAGTTAAAAACAAATGAAAAACAGTCCAGCAATCCGATTTATGGACAGGTAATCGCGCCTGCAATGTAATGCGGCCGTCAACAAGGCACTTCGTGTTCTGTTACTTCGAGTAAAATGACAACATTTCCGACAATGTTTGAGAAAAATATCATTTATACTACGCTACAATTGCAAATTAATTTAAATATATACAATAATAACCATAACGAAAAGCCCTAACTACTCGATGTTTTTACTTTGGTTTTTATAAAAATCGCTCCAGTGAAAAGTTGAAAATAACCAGTTACGACCAGAGCTCGGACAGGTCATAGCAAAAACAGATACGGAAATAGAGCAATACTCAATAGAGTCGATAATTAAGATTATAATTATCTAAAGAGGATGTTATCGTAATTTAACATTAAACCTTATTTAGTTGCATATCTATCATGGTTTTGTCAAGTGGCATTCTTGAAACAGTTTTGTGGTGACAATTTAAACTAGTAAAATTATTTACTTATGGTTATTTCTACATATTTTAAATACGGTGAAAATAAAAACGATTAACAAGTGGATTGAGAACTACCCCGAACTCTATTATAATGAGTTTGAAAAATATAATTAAATAATACTGTACATGATGCGACTCTATTAATCTGGTTCTATTGCCGTGTTGCAATTATTTTGCTATGACCTGTCCGAGCTCTGGTTAAGACCCTTCGTGATTCGACCGACGAATTGACACCAGTAGGCCTTGTAGGGGCCGATACCGAGTTTCCGTGGCGCTTCTGGCTAAGGTTGTATGTCGTAGATGAGTTGAAAGCTATGACTCTTTAATAGTTTATTAATATGATAAAAAGTAACAAGCTAGCATAGCGAGACCGAGCGTATTTGATGTTGGTTTCAAGAGTAACAGAGTAAGCGTTGACATTGATTTATATCAGAACAGTCTCAGGGAAATATTGCTGTAGTCGGTGTCGTCGCGAATATCAAAAGAAGGGTGCGAATTAAGCTAAAATAACTGTGCGGTATTGAACCATACAGACCTGAGTAGTCCCAAATTAAGCAGAGTCTGTGTTATGGGTACTAGGCAACGGATATACTATAGTGCCCCGCTGCTATGAAGTCAATCCTGACACATTGCGCAGCCATGAAGTTTTTGATTATTGACAATTGCCAACCTTAGGAGAAAAATGCCAGACTTGCCTGTTGCTTGTGACAAACAGTTAACTTTTTTCTGTTCTGACAAGAACACGGACCAACCACCCTCTGGACACCGCATCTTCTATAATTTACTTGGAAAGTCATTAGAAAAAAAAGACGCGGTGAGCGGGCCGGGGGAATGCGTCGTGATTGGTTCATAGCTTGTCATCTGGTCGAAAGTGAGCCGCGATTGCAGGCTACAGTGATTTATAGGTGCAAATGAGCATATGCGTTTCGGAAACGTTCGCCCTGACGTTTGGTTGGTCCGTAGACAAGAAAAATGTTAAAACATATTTGTGAGTGCATACTCACGTTGGGAACATATTCGACGCACAGGAGATCCGGGTTCGAGAGGACCAGACGCAGTTTCTTCTTCATGCTGTTGAACACTTCAGGATCGTTCAGATCTAGCACGCCCTCAACTCTGCGTACAACAAGTTAATTTTCAACATTAGAATTATTACAATAGTATACAGGGGTCTGTCTGTGAAGACCCTTTTTCTCAGGAACGCGTGGAGGTAGCATGCTGAAATTAGTATCAAACATTCAGGCCAGCAGTCCCTTGAAGTTGTGAAAAAATCAAACTTCTAAGTCAACGCTATCAAAAGATACAGTCATTAAAAAGGTTGTTTCCATACAAATTGCCGTACTGTGAAAACCTAAAAGGTACTTCCAGTTGTCCTAGAAACTTGAAATTAGGTATGAAGGTAGCTCTTATAGCACAACCACTCAAAAAAGTCTCAAAATCTTAAATTTTTTCTTCTGTCTGTATATGTCAGAGACCAATATAAAATGACCCCAGACTGCGTACATTTTGCTTAGGAACAGGCCTCTGCTAACAATAGACAACTTAAAACTGGGGAAAAGCGTTAAAATCTTTGTACGGAACCCTCGTCCGACTAGCACTCGTCGGGTTTTTTTTTATTTCACCTGTCAAGCTCCGCGTCGGGCAGGTCGCTGACCCGCCGCTGGCCGCGCCGCTGCCGGCTCGAGTCGGTGGAACTCTTGCGCCGGTACTTGGCGAGGATCTCGTCCGAGGACTCGGCGGCCGGGGGCTCCGCGCGCGGCCCCTCCACGCCGCGGAGCTCCTCCTCGGCCAGCTTCACATCTGTCACGACAATAACTACGGCATAAGTTGAAAAAACCGTAATATTTAGGGTTCCGTACGTCAAAAGGAAAAAACTGAACCCTTATAGGATCACTTTGTTGCTCCGTCTGTCTGTCTGTCAAGCGTGGAGGTAGCATGTTGAAATTAATATGAAATATTCAAGCCTGGCGGTCCCTTGAAGCTGTGAAAAGATCAACCTTCTAAGTCAACGCAATCAAAAGATACAGTCATTAAAAAATCTATTTCCATACAAATTGCCGAAATCCAAAAACCTAAAGGGTATTTCCAGTTGTCATAGAAACTTGCAATTTGGTACGAAGGTAGCTCTTATAACACAACCACTCCAAAAAGTCTCAAAATCTTAAATTTTTATGTCTGTCTGTAGATTTCGCAGATCAATATAAGCTGACCCCACACTGCGTACATTTTGCTTAGGAGCAGGGCTCTGCTAACACTGGACTTCTTAAAACACTGGGGAAAAGCGTTAAAATCTTTCTACGGCACCCTCGTGCGCGAGTCCGACTCGCACTTGGCCGGTTTTTTTAATCTGCACACATATCATAAGTCCTCTATAATGCGTTCAGAAACCGTAGAAAATGACCAGCATTGCAGCACGACGACGCCTGCTCGACAACGGCCGCCGCCAGCAGTATCGAAAAAGTAATTGTGACATCGAATTAGATGAAAGTCTCACAGTAGTTTTATATAAAAATTTGCTTATGCCCCGCGGCTTTGCCCCCGTGAAATATTTCAAAATGGGCTAGTTCCCTATCCCGTGGGAATTTCGCAAAATCCCCTCTTAGTGCACCGCCAGGATACTCAAGGTACATGTTTGTAAAATTTCAAGTCTCTAGGTCCAGTGGTTTATGGTGTGCGTTGTCCGTCAGTCAATCGGCAAGTCAGTCAGTCAGTCAGTCACTCAGTCATGGTACTGGTTTACAGGTATAGATATGCGGATGGTAAGACCTTGTACGAGGTCCATCTTACTCGCTAATCCTGCCGCTAAGCAGCAGTGCTTGCACTGTTGTGTTCCAGTGTGGAGAGTAAGACAGCCGGTGTAATTACGGGTTCAACAGGCATTTCATCTTAGCTCTCTGGGTTGGCAACGCATCTGCAAACCCTCCGGGGCTGCGGGTGTCTAGGGGCAGTGGTGATCACTTACCATCAGGCGACCCACTCCCTACTCTTGATTTCTACGTTGACAGTACTCACCGTTGGGGTGTTGGTGCGCGCGCCCCTTCTGCCGGAACATCTTGATCTTGTGCAGAAGGTTCCCGCCTGAACGTTTCACGTTGTTCTTCAGTTCGTCAAGGTTTCCAGCAATGCCGTCCTCGCCCGGCGCGCGGCGTCTACGCAACAATAGGCTATTATACTCTTTTTTGAAAAGTGGGTAAAGTTGTTAATAAACCAGTGAACTCATATCACAAATAATAAAAAAAAATATGTATTTCATACAGTATTATGCCTAGCGAACCTAAACATATCGATTTTAAAACATAAAAGTAGAAAATTGTCGTGAAAATTCAATTTAAAAAAATGTATTTTTTAACCTGTAATTTAAAACCTCAAAAACGTTTCGACTGTTCCGAAACTTGCGATTGCTGCCGAGCTACGATCGTGAAGTAGTCGTGACGTCATAGAATTGGTAAACAAAAAGAAGTGTAAGTTCTTGTTAGTAAAATACGGACATTTTTTTTTTATAATTCATCGCATAGGGAACCAAGGTCCATACAGCCATGTCTATTACATTTTTTTTTGTTTTTTTTTTTAGTCCCGTCCCAGTGGTCTAAACTCGAGTTATGCATTCTTTATTTAATACGAGTACATCAATGTCGTGGCTAGAGTGGTTATAAAATACGCAAGTGTTGAATATGCCATTTTCGTTTTATACCAATTTAAACCTACTCAACATGGAATAAGGTTGAAGTTTCAATATACAAGCAAAGTACTTCTAACCTTTTTTTGTAAGTAACTGGTTTGCGGTTACGATAACAGAAGCAGATGATGCCATTGTATGACATAAAGCCATTGTGACTGCTGCTAATTCAATCGGCTCACTTCAAAAAGTTTAAACTACACTTCTGTGGCGTAAACTGACTCACCGTTGTGTCTTCTCGGCGGTAGCATCGAAGCTTATGCTCTTCGGAATAGCGCCCGTGGAAACAACCTTCACGGGCGGCGGGCTGATGCGTCTCTCGGTCACTATCTCAGAATTGACGTCCAGACTGGAGCTTTTATCGGAAACGGACGTTTCACTATTAACCGACAACGTGCTCAGCGACATGTTAGACGTGTCGCGTTTTTTCTCGATCCTCGACGACGATATACTGACTATGCTAGTCCGTATCTCCGATTTGGCGATGCGGGTTATATTGTTGACCAGGTTGGCAGATGTGGATATTGTGGCGGAGGACATGCGAGTCATGAGGTCGGTTATGGCGGAACGGGCTTCGTCGTTCCGGTCGGTGTCTAGGCCGGAATCGAACCGGCGGTCGTATTGCGAGACGGAGAGCGCGTTGAAGGAGCTCTCGCTTGAGTTCAGGGATCTGAAAAGACGGTGTTATAATGTAGGGCTAAGAGTTTTGTGGCATTTTTTGGACTTGTCACGCAGTGGAGCCGTCGTTACGTACTTTTTGTAATTGAATGGATGACTGAATGGAAAAAACTTAGCTCAACTTATGTAAAATTTTGCGTAAACGATTTCAATTAAACAATTTTACGACTCGAATTGTCAATTTTCCACTCTCAAAAGCTATCAATCATCCGATCAGTTTTTGAAATATTTTACTAAAAAGTGCATTCATCATTCAATCATAAAAGTATCTATAATAACCAGAGCTCGGACAGGTCATAGGAAAATAATTGCAACACGGTAATAGAACAAGATTAATAGAGTCGCATTATGTACAGTATTACTTAATTATATTTTTCAATTTCATTATAATAGAGTTCGGGGTAGTTCTCAATCCACATATTAATCGTTTTTATTTTCACGGTATTTAAAACATTTAGAAATAACCAGAAGTAAATATTTTTTGTAAATTAAATTGTCACCACAAAACTGTTTCAAGGATGCCACTTTGACAAAACCATGACAGATATGCAACTAAATAAGGTTTAATTACGATAATATCCTCTTTAGATAACTATAATCTTAAGTATCGACTCTATTGAGTATTGTTCTATTTCCATATCTGTTTTTGCTATGACCTGTCCGAGCTCTGATAATAACGACCCTTATTATGTTCTAATTTGCCACCGAACATCCCAACTCTAGTTATATGTATATTTAAACTAGCTTTTGCCCGCGACTTCGTACGCGCATAAATCCCGTTCATTCTCTATCCCGTGGGCATCTCAACAAATCCTAAGTGCTTGTCTACATCATAAAGGCAACCTCTATGCTAAATTTCAGCCTTCTAGGGCCAAGGGTCTCGGCTGTGCGTTGTCTGTCAGTCTCAATCAGTAACGGAAGAGTTTTATATTGCAACCTTTTGTATAGCAGAAATTTTAAGTATTAATAAATTTAAATTGCAATAGCATAGCACATTCTATAATGACACTCGGACATTGAAAGCCGTACTCAGGTAAGTCGCCGGCGTTGTATCGGCTTTGTGTCATTAATTCATTATCCTATGTGCTATGGCATAGTAACTATGCTATTGCAATTTCAACCTTTTGATGTAGGAAAGATGGTAGCTACCTGCTATTAATTGTTATTAGCGGTAGCCTAAAATATATAACAAGCTGCCAAAAGAACTTATTAATATTGGTAATGATTATGATAAATTGTTTAAATGCCCATTATTTAAATTCCTTGTAAGCAGGACATATTACTCAATAAATGATTACCTAACTGACATACAGAATACTGTATATTTATGTAGAAATTATTAAATGAAATTGTTATTGTTTGGTAATTTTGACACTGTATGTATGTACCTAGAGGAGCATGCTGCATGCTATTTGTATGCCGCCAGGCAAAGCATAGTGAGACCAATTAATCTATACATAATATAACCATTATTGTAAACCTATGTTATGACAAATAATAGTAGTTTATGCAACTGCTACATAATGAGTGTTTTAAGGCCTAATTATGTGGAGTTGCATACGTTACACACATATTATAAGTACTTTAAGATGGGTTCAGAAGCCGAAGGCAGGTATCATACCCATACCTGTCACGAATTTGATTGTTTTTTTTTAATCATAGACAAACATACCGAGCTGACGTTTTGTAAACTGTTTTTTTTTTTTTGTAAAAAAAAATAAAAAAATATCACATTATTAACTATACATGACGGACTGAACTCGACTTATATACGTGAGTGATCCGTTTTATTTCACTATGATTGTAAATTACGTTGGTTTTCAAATTTGAAACATCGAATTCGATATCGAAAAGTCGAAATGACTATTACTTTACTGCTGGTGGTGGTTGGGTGGCGCTGGCGGCGAGCAGGCGTCGTCGTGCTGCAATGCTGGTCATTTTCTACGGTTTCCGAACGCATCATAGAGGACTTATGATATGTGTGTAGATAAATATTATTCTGATTCTGATTCCCTAAATAAAGCGGACAATGTTATTGTTCACAAGTTAAGCTCTCAAGTGGTAAACGGCCTATAAAATTTCTACAATACTTAACTGTCTCACCCTGACATACCTGTCCATGATATCGTTCTCCTCGTAAGTCTTCGATGTGGACGGCATATCGTACTTAGAGGTGGAGGGGAAGGGGCGCTCCGCGGAGTGGTGAGCGGGGGGGAACGAGTCGTCCACCCATTGGCTGGTCGCGTCCGATTGGCTGTTCTTGGTGCCTTCGAGAGTGGACTCTGATTGGCTGTCGTTCCTGTAGGCAAATTACTGGATGATACACGTAATACGAGGCTAGCAATGTGACGGAATTTATGGTTCAGAAATGTACTTAAGGCAAGTTAGTAGGACCAACACGACACAAGGTTAACTGAGCTCCGCGCCGAGCTCCTATTCCGCGTTGTCAAGGCGCTGCGCTTTGATGGGACATTAACCTAACTTTTGTTTACGGCGGCGAGCGCGTCTGGCCCAATTAGTGGTTTTCAGGACAAATTCCAAATAATATTAATGTGTCGGCAGTGCCAATATTATAAACTGAGATATTGTTTATTTTTAACCTCCGACGAAAAAGAGGGGTGTTATAAGTTTGACCTGTGTATCTGTGTTACTGTGTATCTGTCTGTGGCATCGTAGCTCCCAAATGGATGGACCGATTTCGATGCGGTTTTTTTTATTCGAAAGCTAATTTAATCGAGATGGTTCTTAGCTAAGGCTCATTAAAATCGGTTCACCCGTTTTTAAAATATTGGGATTTTTCAACTTTTATAAGTTGGTTAGGTTAGGTTATTTGAATTTTTTTTTTCCATCTTGTTTCAAAAGTGGAATAGAATTAAAAAAAAAACATGATGCCCTTACCCGTTTTGCGGCACGTAGTCAAACACGTCGTTGGGTAGCGGCGCGGGCGCAGCGCTCGGGCTGTCCGGCGCCGACGTCGCGTAGCACGTCATCACCTGCAGATGATTACACGTTAAGATCGATAGTTTCTACCATATAATCGATCGACAGTTTCTACTCTACCACATAGTCGATCGACAGTTTCTACTCTACCACATAGTCGATCGACAGTTTCTACTCTACCACATAGTCGATCGACAGTTTCTACTCTACCACATAGTCGATCGACAGTTTCTACTCTACCACATAGTCGATCGACAGTTTCTACTCTACCACATAGTCGATCGACAGTTTCTACTCTACCACATAGTCGATCGACAGTTTCTACTCTACCACATAGTCGATCGACAGTTTCTGCTCTACCACATAGTCGATCGACAGTTTCTACTCTACCACATAGTCGATCGACAGTTTCTACTCTACCACATAGTCGATCGATAGTTTCTACCACATAATCTTTTTGCCTCATCTAGATTGTTGAAGCGGTTTTTCCGTGAAGAGATAACAAACAGACAGACAGAGTTACTTTCGCATTTATAATATTAGTTATGATAGATAGTATAGATTCAGAGTCTTACCGGGTATCCGTTCACGAGTATGCTCTTCCTGTTCTCGGGGTACACGCGGGGCGCCAGCGAGCTCAGATCCAACTCAGCGCCGCGCGTCAAATGCGCCGTCGCACTCAAGTACCCGCCGCCCGCCCTGGGACCAAAAACAATTTTTTTTTTCTATTTAATTCATCCCATAAGGCATAGGCAAAGGAACTGAGTCCATACAGCCACGTCTGATGTGTTTTGTGAATTTCTGTATATTAAAGTCCTGTCACCGTCAGAGTTGTGTCAGTCTGTCCTAGTCACGTCCTGTCAGCTGCTCATGCCTTCCGTAAAGGAATAGTGTTGTAGCGACCCTAGCGCCACACGCGAGTGACGTCACTGTTCTACATCGCGCTAACGAAGTTTCTCAAGTCGGTTGCATAAATACAACTTCCAACTCTCTTCCTTCGGACTTCGGTCCCCAGGCATAGCATCTGCCTGGAGAGAGATCTCTCTATTGGAGTCCTCCCCAAACTGGTGACCCTCGACATTGGACAAAAAACGCAACCTTCCAAGACCTACGACAATGACGCAGTCTCACAGCAACGACAGACTACCACACTGTGCACCACTAGCATGTTGCTATATCTCCATGCCTGGTGTCTACAGTGTGCAACCCTCACCTACACTGCTACGCACTCCGACGAGGATCCAGACTAGCAGCAGCTCATCGCTCCCGCCAGCACAGCGGAACAACTCATCGCTTCCGCCAGCACAGCGGAGCAACTCATCGCTCACGCCAGCACAGCGGAACAACTCATCGCTTCCGCCAGCACAGCGGAGCAACTCATCGCTCGCCAACGAGGCTGAGCAAACCTTGCAATAGGCCCTTGCAAGCGCCCTCACGACGCACAGACTGCGCTCCCACACCGACCTCCGGTCTAAAAAAGGGGGCTGGTGTAGCGACCCTAGCGCCACATGCGAGTGACGTCACTGTTCTACATCGCGCTAACGAAGTTTCTCAAGTCGGTTGCATAAATACAACTTCCAACTCTCTTCCTTCGGACTTCGGTCCCCAGGCATAGCATCTGCCTGGAGAGAGATCTCTCTATTGGAGTCCTCCCCAAAGTGTACTTTACGGCGAGCAGCAGCCGGCGAATATTTGGGGGTCACAAACAGAGGGAATACGCGTTTTTTTGTTACAAATACATTACTTACCCAGAAAATGTTGTATTTAGTCGGGGATAGTGCAATACCGCGTAACCAACAAAAGTCAGAGTTGCAAAAACAATGACATATTTTGAAGGTTTTATGGTGTTGTTGTGGTTGTTGGTTATTTGCAACCTTAATGAAAATGTCGGTTACGTGATATTGCACTGTCCTCGCCGATTTGTATCGTCTATGTCACTATTTTATTATGTTGTGTATATTTTATAAAAACAGCCTTTATGTCAACTTGCGTCATAATGCCGTCAACGGCATCAAAGTTTCGCTCCCTGTGAATGGCTCTGGTTACCTGTTAGGCTGGTGCGGGCGCACTGTATGCCTGGGGCTGCAGCTCACGTCAGGTTTCTTGTAAGCGCCACTCTGAGACATAACGAGATACTCCGTTTGAGACATTAACCTTATCAACTTTTTAGTGTTGTTATTCTGTCCTGTCGCTGGAGACAACAGTGATACAGGTTGTCATGTATGCCAAAAATATTTTTATCTACACACATCATAAGTCCTCTATAATGCGTTCAGACCACCCACCACCACCACCACCCACCATCACCAGCAGTAAAGTAATAGACGATATCGAATTCGATGTTTCAAATTTGAAAACCAACGTAATTTACAATCATAGTGAAATAAAACGGATCACTCACGTATATAAGTCGAGTTCAATCCGACATGTATAAATAATAATGTGATTTTTTTTTGACAGTAAAAAAATCAATTTACGAAACGTCCGCTCGGTATGTTTGTCTATGATTAAAAAAAAACAGTCAAATTCGTGACAGGTATGGGTATGATATATGCCTTCGGCTTCTGAACCCATCTTAGAGTACTTATAATATGTGTGTAGATAAAGTAATGTATGCAACTCCACATAATTAGGCCTTAAAACACTCATTATGTAGCAGTTGCATAAACTACTGTTTTCAAACCGATGCATTTCCCACAATGCTTTTTTTTAAGAAACTGTTTATATTTCAACATTTATTTCAGGGCCATCTCGTAGAACCCTGTAGGTTAGGTTTGTTTTATAATAATCCTGAAATATATCACAGTTGAGCTGTCGTGTCGGTAGGCCTCCAAGAAGATGGAGCGACGACCTGGTAAAGATCAAGACACAAGACAAGTCTGAGTGGAGAGCCGCGGCGGAGGCCGCCGTCCAGCAGTGGACGTCTTTCGGCTGACATGATGATGATGATGATTCACAGTTTCGAAAAAAAAAGCATTTTGGTAAATGAATCAGTCTGACAAACATTTTTTTGGCAAACATTACTAATAAACCAATATATATGTATGTCAGACAATATAGATCCTATTTTTAATCCCTGGCGAAAAAGAGGGGTGTGATAAGTTTGACCTGTGTATCTGCGTATCTTTGTATCTGTGTGTCTGTGTGTCTGTGTATCTGTGTGTCTGTGTATCTGTGTATCTGTCTGTGGCATCATAGCTCCCTAACGGATGGACCGATTTCGAAAGCTAGTTTAATCGAGATGGTGCTTAGCTAAGTTTCATTAAAATCGGTTCTCCCGCTTTTGAAATACGGAACTTTGAAATGACAATGTCGGGGGGTTTTCAACTGTTCTAAGTTGGTTAGGTTATTACAAGGACCATATAACCGAAGGGACTGCCAGTGTCCATACGAAGTCGCGTTCCCCTCCGTAGTAAAACTAGCTACAGCTGTGTGTGTGTGTGTATGTGTGTGCGTGGGCGTGCGTGTGCGTGCGTGCGTGGGCGTGCGCGTGCGTGTGCGTGCATGCGTGCGTGTGCGTGTGTGTGTGTGTGTGTGTGTGTCTTAAACCGCACCTGGTTCTGTTTGATGGGCGCCGGTTCCTCGTGCTGGGAGAGGCGTCGCGGCCACGACGTGTCGGAACGTGCTGCGACAGACACACAGTCGTCCGTGTCCACCTGGTGACGAGTCTCACGTTTAAACCAGCCAGTGTTGCCAGGGGTTTTATTCTAGAGCCTCTATACTCCATTTATTTTAACATTAGAATAGGGACGATGCCTACTTGGTCAAATAGTGGTTAGAGACCCTGACTATGAAACTTGGTCCCCGGTTCGATCCCCGGTCGGGCAGATGTTTGTATGATGAATACGAATGTTTGTTCTAATGTCTTGGATGTTTAATCCTAATCCTAACTAGTATTATAAATGCGAAAGTAACTCTGTCTTTCTGTCTGTCTGTTTGTTACCTCTTCACGGGAAAACCGCTGCACCAATCTAGACGAAATTTGGTAAGAAGATAGTTTGAATATTGAGGAATAACATAGGCTACTTTTTACTGGGGAATATTATATAGTTTCTGCGGGATAACCGAAATCAACGCGGACGAAGTCGCGGGCAACAGCTAGTATGTCTATAAGTATGTATTTATCTATATAAGTATGATTATCCGTTGTCTAGTACCCATAGTGCAGGCTTTGTCTAGTTTGGGACTAGGTCAATTGGTGTCGATTTGTCCCATGATATTTATTTATTTATTTATGAAAGGTGACTGACCTCGGTGTTGCGATCGCTGTCCGAAGCCAGCACATCCATGCTCCACGCGGACTCGCTCGCCGTCTCGGATACGTCACGCGTGACCGTGCTCGCCGTGACGTCTGTCAAGCCGCACACAGTGTTGGCAAATAAATGATAAACACATTACCCTCCTTTGCGTTTCGCAGTCGGGTAAAAAGTTAATCGCGATCAAAGGGGCTGGCAGTTTTCTCTCTCAAAGAATCAGCATCGCTGTTCAGCGAGGCAACGCTGCCGGCCTTTTGGGCACCATGCCACGGGGGCCTTAATTAGATTTAATTCAGTTTTAAGTTTTAGTTTAATTAGTTTTAGCTTGAATTTAATGTCATTGTAAATTGTTTTTGTCATCTAAATGGGTCAATCAACTTTTTATTGCCCAACGTTGCCATGGAGACGTCCCCTAGGTAACTCGTCTAAAATAAATTTTTCTATGACACCACCTCATCAGACATTAGGATTTTCAACAGTTATATGCCAATTCCTTCATGCTTCATCCCTAAACATGCAAATCCTGACTTTCGGGGGAGTGGCCCCTTAGAAAATCCTATTTTAGACAAGTTACCCAGGGGACGTTTCCATGGCAACGAGTGGCAATAAAAAGTTGATAGACCCAAATAAAGCTTTTTTTGAAGCCGTGATAGCCTAGTGGTTTGACCTATCGCCTCTGAAGCAGAGGGTCGTGGGTTCAAACCTCGGCTCGCACCTCTGAGTTTTTCGCAATTTATGTGCGAAATCACATTCGTATTTTATCATGAGCTTTTCGGTGAAGGGAAAACATCGTGAGGAAACCTGCACACACCTGCGAAGCAATTCAATGGTGTGTGTGAAGTTCCCAATCCGCACTGGGCCCGCGTGGGAACTATAGCCCAAGCCCCTCTCATTCTGAGAGGAGGCCTGTGCCCAGCAGTGGGACGTAAATAGGCTGATGATGATGATGATGATGTGAAAGCTTTTTTTTTTTTTTATTGGATTAATTATAATTTAATTTAGTATTTTGATATCTTTTGCAAGCCATTTGTGAACCAGTAAGATAAGGAGGGTTTATACTCACTCTGGTTGACTGCGACGAGGGTGTGGTCGCACGAGTCGCCGATCGTCTCCGAGTCCGAAGCAAGCACGTCCGTGCTCCAAGTATCCGACATTATGCTGACTGTCTCGTCGCCCTCCAGGAGCTTCTGAGCGAAACGAAATCATTGTTAACGGCAAAATGACAGACGTCAAAGCACTCATTCATACGCCAAACCGTTTTTAACACCCGACGAAAAAGAGGGGTGTTATAAGTTTGACCTGTGTATCTGTGTATCTGTCTGTGGCATCATAGCTCCCAAACGGATGGACCGATTTCGATGCTGTTTTTTTTAATCGAAAGCTAGTTTAATCGAGATGGTTCTTAGCTAAGTTCTATTAAAATCAGTTCAGCCGTTTTTGAAATGTTGAACTTTGAAGTGACAATGTCGGGGTTTTCAACTTGTCTTAATTCAAAAATTTTATTCAGCAAATAGGCAGTTGAATGCTCTTTTACACGTAATTTTTTTTGAGTCTACCAGCGCTTTGGCACAAAGTATTTTTTTCTAAAAACAAGTTACATAGCTCTTACAATATATAACCACAGATGAATTACACAAAGAAGACTCACTGTATCATTAGAAAAAAAAAAATACAATATTTCAGAAATAAATGTAAAAAATAATTAATAGAACAGCAAAACCAGAACACTTTGCTGGCATGATTTAATTGAATAGGAGATGTATAGGGTCTCCAGGTCAAATATCTACAAATATCAGAATTACATAGGGATGTATAGGGTCCCAGAATTAATACTATAATATAATAAATTTTCTTGCAAGAAACCAAATGCTATCTTTCTTAAGACCCATATATCAGTCGTTGGCGTTGAAGCTGCGGTGCTGATATAAATATGAGTCGTTGGCGTCGAAAGGTTAACGAACTTTGGTGTAATAGTGCGGCACGTGACACGGAATGGCAAGGATCCGGGTTCGATTGCCGGGGTTAGTAATATTTTGCTGGTTGTGTGTCTATTCTTGTTTCAGAGAGTATTAAAAGTATAATACATAATCTATTTTAAGAAAAATTAAAAAAAAATATTATACAAAAAGTCACTCATTGATACAGATATTTTAGCTTCCCCCCCAACCCTTGTCCACAATAACAAATTGCACTAGTCTATCCACATTAATATAGTAATAGCTACTTCAAATCCACTTTCTAGCCCTTAATTTCGAAATGAATAATATGGTTATATGTACATATTCTTGAAGTTACTTGTAACATGGACCTTCGCAAGGTTACAACTGAATCAATACAATATTATTGAAGTATCTGTAGCGATAACTACACTATTTAAGGGGTGATAATTGATAGAAATGATAATGACACTGATACTGATAAAAGGGGGGTTGATATAGCAAACGACCGAATTGAATGCTAAACGTGAACGAACTGATTTAATGCTATAATGGTGATACGATATTAAAGTAAACAGCAAACGTATGCAAACGTTTGCGCTATGTAAGCTATGCGCTACTTTTAAATATGATATATGCAAACAATGTACGCTTGTCTGTACAGTATCTTTTTTGTTTTTTAATCAATTCAGAATTTTTAAAAGATTAAAATCTGTAGAGGCTCGAATGCTTGAAGGGCTAGTTATGGTTTTGACATAAAAAAAAAACGATTTGACTAAGGAGTCAAAAATAACGCTGTTACCTTAATCTCAAACTTGCAGAATTTGTCTTCGATATCGTTGCGCGTCTGTTTGAGGAGCTTCGCCTGAGCGCTGTTCGCCTGACTGACGGGTGCGTTTTGAGGCAGGCTGAAAAAGAAACAAGTTTTCTATAGTAAAATAAACGGATCACTCACGTATGTCAGGATTTTTCTTTTTATACTATACTAGAGAGCGCCCGAGGCTCCGCCCGCGTGGAATATTATACTAACGTAAGGAATGTCTATAGCAATAGGAATGTGTCCTCTGGGTAAAAAAATACAATATTTCTAATTAGTCCGTCATACAGATTATCGAAAAAAAATATTGGACACGTATTTTTTGCTTTTTATGATATCAATAAAAATTTGAACTTTCGATTTTATTTTGCTTAATATACAAAACTTACACACCCAATATTATATTTCCTCAAGTTTTTCGCGATTCCCAAGGTCAAAGAATCGAATTGCTTTAAAATTCTAGAGAAATAATGCGTTGTTTGGGAGAAACGTGTCAAAATGGTGTTGCTCTGTCTCGTTTCTTTTATCCCGTTCTGGTTTTCGCTATTATGTATTATATATATAGATGATAGAGACGTCGGAATGTTACCGTCGCGGCGGCGCGTCGCCGGCAGCGTCCCCGTCCGTGACCTGAGAGGAGGGGGTCTCGCGCCCCGATATGTTGGGGCTGCCGCGACCGCTCACGTTCGCAGACACCTGCAATCATCACCCACTGTCATCATCACATCACGGACCAACCACCCTCTGGACAGCAAATGTCAGGGCGAACGTTTCCGAAACGCATATGCTCATTCGCACCTATAAATCTTAATAACCACCAATCGCGGCTCGCTTTCGACCAGATGACAAGCGACATGACAAGCTATGAACCAATCACGACGCATTCACCCGGCCCGCTCACCGCGGCTTTTTTCGTAATGACTTTCGCTATGGTTGGAGGCGGTTTTCGACTCCGCCTCTAAGTTGTCTGCCTCCCGAGAGACACCTATATATGGGGTAAAGACATTGAAAGACAAAACCATGCTCACCGTATCAGACAGGTTGTCGTTCTGGTCTTCCGTCTCCAGCTCCAGGCTGGAGGTGACGATATGATTGGAGGCGGCTTTCGACTCCGCCTCTAAAATGTCTGCCTCCCGAGAGACACCTAGCTATGGGGCACAAATATATTGAGAGACAAAACCATGCTCACCATATCAGACAGATTGTCGTTCTGGTCTTCCGTCTCCAGCTCCAGGCTGGAGGTGACGCTATGGTTGGAGGCGGCTTCGGAGACCGCCTCCAAGTTGTCAGAGGTATTGCCGAGAGACACTTCGTCGTGGGACACCGAGAACCTGGGAGAAGCAGTATTTAGTGTATACAGTAGTAGTACAGTCAGCGTCATATATATGGTGACATCCAAAGTGATCAAATAGTTCGGTACACCATACATTTGTACATAGAGTATAGGACAAATAGTACGTAAAATAAAAATAGGTATAGTTAAAGTGAGAAAAAGCTTTCCTGTGTCAAAATGTTTATGACATTGCCATAAGATTGATTTTTGCCTGGCCCGTGGGAAAGGTTTTTCTACTAGGTCTATAGCAAGGACCATAAAACCAAGAGGACTGCCAGTGTCTATACGATGCCGCGTTCCTTTGAAATAATAAGCCTGTTGTAGCTAGTTTTACTACGGAGGGGTCTCTGTGCCATTCATTTGGTATGACATTTAGACCTCTGGCTAACACAATAGCGCCGTCTCAATCCGTTTTTTCTTTCAGTTCATTAGCCAGAGGTCTAAGTGTCATACAAAATTAATGGTACAGAGACCTCTCTATAGTGAAACTAGCTACAGGCTCATTATTTTACAGGAACGCGACATTGTATAGCCATTGGCAGTCCTCTTGGTTTTATCGTCCTTGGTCTATAGATATGTCATCAGCACGATGAAAACGAAACGCAGAAAAGGCTACAATAGGGTTACTGATTGATGTCAAAACAAAATCATTTTACATTTTCATTTATCAAGATTTTGAAAGTACAAAAAACGTAGTTGTACATTACAATGTACTATTTATTAGCAACGCCTTGTCGTAATAAATGGGGCTCCATACCTGGTCCGCTTTTGGACGGGCGCTCCGGGCGGCGCGGCGAGCGCTGACCCCGCGTCCTCTGCGTCGCCTTCGGAGCCTCCGCAGTGGCACTCCAGCACCTTGGACTCGGGCACCAGACCTGATAAGACATACAACTATTATAAGTATCGAATGATACAAAAAAACCGGTCAACTGCGAGTCGGACTCCGTAGGAAGATTTTCCCGCTTTTCCCCAGTGTTTTAAGTTGTCCAGTGTTAGCAGAGCCTCTGCTCCTAAGCAAAATGTACGCGGTGTGGGGTCATTTTACATTGGTATGTGACATAATGTGTATTATACAGACAGAGATTTTTCTCAGTAGTTGTACTAAAAGAGCTACCTACATATCAAAGAACCCTTTAGGTTTTTACAGTACGGCAATTTGTATGGAAACAACCTGTGTTGATTCGTGTAGCAGTGGAGGCTGAGGTGTTGCATGGAAACATACATTTCCCGCACAGATATAACTATTTGTCACTTGTGTTCGCGGGTGAGCAAAGCAATTGTTTTTAGTTCATAAATATGGACCTCCGCAAAGTAACGCCTGATTCAATAGATTACAAAATGATACTCCAATTGAGGTCATGAACTACACTTCCTACACTCACCGACATAGTCGTTCTCCTCTTGCCTGGCGAGCTGTATGACGTACACCTCCGGCCCTTCGGGGGCCTCGCAGGGCTCCGAGCCGGCGGAGGCACCCCCGCGCGCCAGCCGGGGCTTCGGCACCTTGGCCAGAATGCTCCGCTTGTGAGGCTCGTCGGCCGCCGGCGGAGATTGCCTGAGGATGTTTGGACTATAAATAAAATGTCATTCTATGGAACTTATTTGAGTGGCAGTGGGCGGGACATATTGCTCGCAGAACTGATGGCCGATGGGGTCGGAAGGTTCTCGAATGGCGTCCACGGACCGCGGGACCGCGGTGGATGCGAAAAGCACTAGACCGGTCTGAGTGGAGAGCCTTGGGGGAGGCCTATGTTCAGCAGTGGACGTCTTTCGGCTGACATGATGATGGAACTTGCTATAGTTTAAACTTTTTGAAGTGAGCCGACTCAATTAGCAGCAATCACAATGGCATTATCTATACAATGGTATCATCTGCTTTTGTTCTCGTAACCGCAAACCTTTACAAAACTTTTACAAAATAAGGTTAGAACTACTTTGCTTGTATATTGAAATTCCAACCTTATTCCTTGTTGAGTAGGTTTAAATTGGTATAAGACAAAATGGCATATTCAACACTTGTGTATTTTATAACCACTCTAGCCACGACAGGGATGTACTCGTATTAAATAAAGAATGTAAAACTCGAGTTTAGACCCACTCAACAAAGAATAAGGTTGAAATTTCAATATACAAGCAAAGTAGTTCTAACCTTTTTTGTAAGTAACTGGTTTGCGGTTTCGAGAACAAAAGCAGATGATACCTTTGTATAGACATAAAGACATTGCGATAGCTCTAAGTGGATCGGTTCACTTCAAAAAAAATTAACTTTAACTGTTTGCGGGTGGTAGGACCTTGTGCAAGGTCCGTCCGGATCGCTACCACCATCCTCGCTAATCCTGCCGCTAAGCAGCTGTGCTTGCACTTTTGTGTTCCGGTGTGGAGAGCAAGACAGCCGGTGTAATTACGGGCACAAGAGGCAATTCATCTCAGCTCTCTAGGTTGGCAACGCATCTGCAAACTCTCCGGGGTTGCGGGTAGACACCCATGTGGGCAGTGGTGATCACTTACCATCAGGTGACCCACTTGCTCGTTTGCCTTCCTCGTTGCATAAAAAAAAAAAACCGCAAATTCTTGGTTAATTCGCGTAGACGAATTTTCTTGGTTCTTGGTTGATTCGGTACTAACCCGACGATGGCTCAAAGAAACTCACCTGGGTTTACTCAGATCCGGCATCTTCCTGAGCAGGTCGTGCAGCCGGCTGCGGTAGTTCGGTTCTAACCCGACGATGGCTCAAAGAAACTCACCTGGGTTTACTCAGATCCGGCATCTTCCTGAGCAGGTCGTGCAGCCGGCTGCGGTAGTTCGGTTCTAACCCGACGATGGCTCAAAGAAACTCACCTGGGTTTACTCAGATCCGGCATCTTCCTGAGCAGGTCGTGCAGCCGGCTGCGGTAGTTCGGTTCTAACCCGACGATGGCTCAAAGAAACTCACCTGGGTTTACTCAGATCCGGCATCTTCCTGAGCAGGTCGTGCAGCCGGCTGCGGTAGTTCGGCTCCAAGGTCTGCAGCAGGGCGGCGAGGCTGGACGCACACGCGTCGGACGAGGCCGAGCCCTCGCTGCCAGACTCACTGCGAAACGAGTTTTTTTTTATTTACCACGTCGGTTGCATACTTACGGGTTGTAGGACCTTGTGCTAGGTCCGTCCGGATAGCTACCACCATCTCACTGACCTACTGTTGTGTTCCGGTGTGGAGAGTAAGATAGTCGGTGTGAGGCATTTCATCTTAGCTGTCTGGGTTGGCAACGCATTTGCAATCACCCCCCCCCCCCCCCCACACCCCACCCCGGGGTTGCGGGTGTCTATGGGCAGTGGTGATCACTTCAAAGTCAAAGTATTTATTGTGTGCCACAGGTGAATAATACAGGTGTTATAACTTATATCTACGTGAATCTGTAACATGTCAATATAACTTGCAATTTATCTTATAGACGAGGTAGTACAAAATAATAATAATAATAGTAATAATTTTTGTCGTATTGAAAATTACAGAATCACTCAATTATTATTACTTATCAGCAAACATTATATCAACATGAGAATAATTTAAACCAAAGTCAAATTTTGCCCCATCACCACAAACACACTTACGTATTATTAAATATACTTATAATGATTATAATTGACAACATTTCATATTTTTGAGACTATAATTTGATTAATTGTCTGCAATCTACTTTGAAAGAGGAGCAAACCTACGATTTTAAATTTTCATTAGGATTTGTAATTAATTTATTATTAATTTATCAAAAGGTGCTTATTCCAAAAGGACGTAACTCCGAAGCTACGCTAGGATGGATCAATTGTCTTTGTCTTGTCACGATCAAAAAAACAAAACCCAAGATGTCAAATCTGACATTGTCAAACATAATATGTGTCATGTCAAATTATTGTTGTGCTCGTGGTTTGTATGAAAAAGGCAAAGGTATTACAACCATTCTGGCGTAGTTTTGGTAGAATTGATAATTTTATTTTATTCTCTTGTATTTAAAAAAACATGTAATATTATTTTTTTATAAACATAGTGCTATGTTCAGGAGGCCAAGCCTTTTCGATACCTATATTAATTTCCAGGTGTGAAATATATGAAATGTTGTCAATTACTTCTCGTCATATAAAAAAAAAGGCACGGAACTACAGGCCCCCTATTTTACCGTTACAAATGGTCAGCTTACAGTGACAATTCGATGTAACCGTACAGTCAGCAGCAATAGTTGCTAAGTAACCAAAGCGCTCACAATGATCTAAATACGGCTCTATTGTTATTGTCATAAGAGCTTGTGCAGATGATTGTGAGCGCTTCGGTTACTTAGCAACTATTGCTGCTGCCTGTACTAACCTCCAGGGCCGTGTTTTATAAAGCTACAAGTTACAATTTACAAGCGCAAGTCACTTTCTAAACTTCTTAAACCTCTGATATTTCCAATTTTTGTATGCGTCGTTGGCGTTGAAAGGGTTAAAACGCACCTCGTAGTGGTTCCGTATTCCCTTTTCAGGTACGGAACCTTAAAAATGAGTTGCTCACCTGTAGGCCGAGGCTTCGGCGGCGGGCCCGGAGCCGCTAGACATTTCTTCAGACGTAACGCTCGGCGTGTTGTTGTTCAGTTTAGACGATATCCGTTTCAGGAATGTTATCTGGACAAAAATGAGCATTGTTTTATCAACGGACCAACCACCCTCAAGCCGCGGTGAGCGGGCCGGGGGAACGCGTCGTGATTGGTTCACAGCTTGTCATCTCGCTTGTCATCTGGTCCAAAGTGAGCCGCGATTCGAGGCTAGAGAGATTTATAGGTGCAAATGAGCATATGCGTTTCGGAAACGTTAGCCCTGACATTTGGTGTCCAAAGGGTGGTTGGTCCGTGTTTATATCCGATCGCCGGAGGTTTTCTTTTTATACAACGTGTTACAAAATAACCCGTAAATAATGCAGGGTTAGGGTGTGCATATTGTATATTTTTTAAATTATATTATATATTTTAATTAACAAAAATTCTAACGAATTCATCAATACCTTAAAATTTTAGTAACTTATCAATTATATCCCTAATTCAAATACAATGCGTGTATGTTAAAACTACCATATATCATAGAGGTTGTTGCGCCGCCACATAAGCAGTCGCAAATATATAATCGTACAGTGAACGTGTTTCCATTCTAATACAGATATCCCTACAACTTTCAACGTGAGTTAGGCCGTATACAACAAATAATACCTACATTGAGCATACTTGGAACCTTTTCATATCGGAGTGAAAGAAACTTAGAGACTTGTCTTATATAATTGATTGAGGAAATTCTATATTCAAATTTGCGGTCTATGTCACTTAATGCTACGGGTTTAGTCGGTTACACTCGCATATCTAGCCAGACAAAAAATGTGACCAGACTTCGTATAATAGAAGAAGAAAGTTGTATTCCTATATTTATCGTTGTGTGTGTGACAAAACTGTGACAAGCGTGAAATGTCTTATGATTGGTCATTTCGACATCGGAAAAACTTGGAAGCCACGATTTTATCCGAACGCTGTTCGCGTGTCCGGGTTATCGTAATGAATCGGAGATTTCCCGCCATATTAGATTAATATTTAAGACTCTTTGATTATGTCAAAACATCATTGACTTTGAGAATAATATACGTATACAGCATTCTGATAAAATCGGGTATAAAACCACTGTATACTGTATTGATATATTTTCAAGATATATTACATTCGATGCTTAAATACATTCGATTAAAAAATAAGAACAAAACTGTATCATGACCATTTATTTGTTTTATTTTGTAATAAAACAGGTAAAATAATACATATTTATTTTAAACAAGATAACTCTTGTGGGTAAAGCTAGTAGCTGGTATTTGCATCATAGGTGTCCATTACAGATCGGAGACGCGAAGACATAGCCTTTCCATACTTCTGGTGACAATGGCTTTCAACGGCTTCTCTTTATCGCTTATTCCGAGTTACCCATCCTATCTCGGAGAAATTTAGCCCTATACATGATTTCGATGTTGATGGAACCAGTCAATCACTATTCTGGCCTTGTGTATAAACTGCCCTTACCGTGGGCAGCATGCTTTCGTCTAACACACTGACGTAACATCGAGCATTTGCTCTGAGAGGTTGGAACCAGCACACCCACCACAGTAGAGCTCATCCAGCCCCATTATCTTCGTAGCTCTGTCACATCTCATCGCGTTGTTCAGCCGAGATTATCGAAATACCATGGTGCATTGGTTGCCCTGACGATGGTGATTTACTTATAGCCCCTTCTTCAGCATACAAACTGACAGTACTCCGGTTCATATTGAAAGCGGTTGCTATTATTATATGTCTGTGGTTTCGCCGCTAATCGAAGGTGGCATTCCGAAAGCTTTGTTAAAGTTAGCAATCTACTTCACGTAATATTATATTTTGTCATTACCATTACACAGCATTGATATCGCATTGAACATTTTATTTGACAATCCCGCTGTCAGACATTTAGAAAATGACAGGTGTTGTTCTAATAGTTAAATACAATAATCTAGTTGAGAAAATTTACACTTGCCTATTTTTTCTTTGGATTTACAAGTGTTACTATTACTAACAAATACTTAGATAATTCCAAAAGCAATGTCAAAATCTGTTATTTTTTTTTACAAGTAGTACTCGGTAAATTCTGACTGCCTACAAAAAATTGCGATTACAATCAAAATATCCAAAATCAGAATGTCGAATGATCATCGAATGGTACAATAATCGAATGCTTAAATTTCACATAAAAAAGTTGAAAATTGAAATTCCGAACAATTGTAAGGTCGAAATTCTTAATATCGAAAGTCTGTATTACCGAATGGTACAATAGTCGAATACTGACATGTCGAAAATCTGAATATCGACTTTCATTGATTCATATTAAAATGTGTTTTAAACTATTTTGCGCAAAGTATTACTGTGATAGCATGTTCCCGTTTTGTGACGGACAGAAAATGGCCACCTAATGTATTTATTTACTATCAAGGATCATAGAAAGTAAACGGATTGACAAAGCCCATACTTCGAATCGTTCTTATTTACATTCAGCGCCATCTACCTTGCTTGAGTGACACATTCGTACCGCTGTTTTGTTATTATTTGACCAGCTGGCTACGACCTTGGCGCCATCTAGAAATTGCCTGAATTTTAACATGACTGCGGGGAACGATTCGAAGTATGGGCTTTGACACTCCGTATACTTTCTATGATCCTTGATAGTTATTATCAAAACAATTTTACAGCATTACAGCAAAGCCAATGCGCTGTAAAATGTAAATACAAAAAACACACAATGCAAAAAGTACACATAAAAATTAAAAACATTACAACTGTTTAGGGGGTTGTTAGGGGTTTACTGTTTATGTATAACTCACCAAGCTCTGAAGGTCCTGTGGCGAGTACAACGCCGCGGCGGGGGCGGGCGGCGCGTCGGTGCGGGGGGCGGCCGCGGCGGCGGGCGGCGCGGGGGCGGGCGGCGCGAGCGAAGCGCCGCACACCTCATCCACCAGAGACCACACGCAGGAGCGGTCGAACTTGGAGTACAGGTCGCGGAGCTTCGGTTCCACCTTCAGATCAGATTAGGTAATTAACCGAGCGAACGACGTCAATTTCAGCACGGACAAAAATTAATTAAATAAATAAATACCATGGGACAATCGACACCAATTGTCCTAGTCCCAAACTAGGCAAAGCCTGCACTATGGGTACTAGACAACGGATAAACATACTTATATAGATGAACTAGCTGTTGCCCGCGATTTCGTCCGCGTAGATTTCAGTCATCGCTATCCCGCGTGAACTATACAATTTTCCAGAATAAAAAGTAGTCTATGTGATTCCTCAATATTCAAACTATCTTCTTACCAAATATCATCTAGATTGGTGCAACGGTTTTTCCGTGAAGAGGTAACAAACAGACAGACAGAAAGACAAGAGTTAATTTCTTTTTACAATATTAAAAACAAAATACTAAGCATAACTGTTAGGTTTATACAATAGGTCACGTACATATGAAAATATGTCCAGATACATGATTTCGCATTTATAATATTAGTTAGGATAAATTAAAGCGTTCGATTAACACACGCGTAAGGTAGCGTGTTAAACAAGCGCTTTGCCGCAGGGACCCACCTCCTGGTGTTTGCTGAGGCACAGCAGCTGCAGTATCTGGGCCACCTGCATCAGGTGGTTCCTGGCTATGTAAGACACGGGCGTCTCCACCACGCCGTAGGCCTCCGGATTCAGGATGGCGGGACAGATGAAGTTGTTGAGCACGAGATCCGTGCACAGCGCGTGGATCTCCGGGTCCGTTGTTCTATGGAAGAAGTT
Source organism: Clepsis dumicolana (assembly GCA_963691665.1). Classification (NCBI taxonomy): domain Eukaryota; kingdom Metazoa; phylum Arthropoda; class Insecta; order Lepidoptera; family Tortricidae; genus Clepsis; species Clepsis dumicolana. Next base: position 35,774,685 of record OY829505.1, on the reverse strand, counting down.
ATCAAAGGACAATTATATTCAAAATTCATAATTCAACATTTTATTCAGCAAATAGGCAGTTGAATGCTCTTTTACACGTTGTTTTTTGAATCTAGCAGCGCTTTCGGAAATACCATGATTGCCAAACTTGGCACAAAGTATTTTTTTCTAAAAACAAGTTACATTAGCTCTTACAATACGTAACCACAGATGAATTACACAAAGCAGACTCACTGTATCATTAGAAACTAAAGAAAAAAAAACACAGTGTTTTAGACACATCATGATGGCGAAAGCACACTATAATACGACCGCCCCTATACCACAAAAATTATTAGTGTATTGTAATTATAATTGTATTTAACAAATTTGTAAAGTTTTTCATATTAAAATGTGACAATAACAGTTTTAAATGATTCGCGGTTAATTGCACCAAAAATTAATTAACTAGTTAATTGGTTTTGCGATTGACTTGTCCAGAATCAGTTTCGGGTACGCGTAGTGACACCGTAAGTGTTGTGTGCTTAAATCGAGTAACAAGTGAGAACGCGACCGATAGTAGTGGCAGTGCGCGCAGTCGGCGCGCAAAAATGCGGGTAGACAGAGCCCGGTCTGCGCAACATTAGTGTCTACCCTCGTTTCGTCAGTTTGCCCGTGATCATGATGCATGCAACTGCATCGAAATATCTGGAGCTCATCAAACCTATAAGGTAATCGCGGTCAGTATCCCGTTTTCGTTATATCTAAAATGTGACAAATATGTCAAATTAGGACTTGTTACTATTATGGGATAGGGGGCTGGCGCATATTTCACCAACTTTACAATTGTCAGCTCCCAATGACAATTCAGTGTCAACTGCTGACTTGAAGAGCTTTTGTTTTAGCGCGCTTCATATTGTCAAAGAAATTTAGTTGGAATTGTCACATAAAACTGACAATTGTAAATATGGTGAAATTGGGACTTGGACAAGTTCCTGGATATACATACATACATATATATCACGCCTCTTTCCCACGGGGGTAGGCAGAAACTATGGCTTGCCACTTGCTACGATCCTTACACACCTCTCTAGCCTCCTCCACATTCATACATCTCTTCATACACGCTCGCCGGTTCCGAGTACTACGCACCTGACCTTTACGGAGAAAATCACCGATTGTTATTGTCCTTGATATGTAATTTATTGAATCAGGCGTTACTTTGCGGAGGTCCATATTTATGAGTAGTGGAAGTGGTGGCATGTTGACCGGTTGTTGTTGTGCTTCGTAAATGGCCTCGTGGAGAGTGCCGAAACGCGTCAGCGTTTAGTTTAGTGGTGGTGGTGATAGTTGGGTCTGTGTGGCATGTGTTGATTCGTGTAGCAGTGGAGGCGGAGGTGTTGCATGGAAACATACATTTGCCACACAGACATAACTATTTGTTATTAGTGGTCGCGGGTGAGCAAAGTAATTGTTTTTAGTTCCTTGATATGTAGCTATGAATAAGACTTACCCAGAATGCTGTTTGATCAAATGCACGCTCTGCTGTATTAACCACGCTATGGAGGCTGGGAAGTTGGCCCAATTCTCCCTCAGGGAGTTGATGAACCGGGTAGTCAGATTGTACAGAGATTGGACAGTCCATTTTCTGTAGCGCGCCAGTTTGGCGGTGTACTCCGCGCTGTTGGTTTGTCCGAATTTCTTTAGGCGGTCCTGGGGTGAGAATCTGGAGAGAATAGTACATTGTTGTAGAGGAGAATTAGTGAATTCGGCACGGACCAACCACCCTCTGGACACCGCATCCTCTATAATTTACTTGGAAAGTCATTACGAAAAAAGCCGCGGCGAGCGGGCCGGGGGAAAGCGTCGTGATTGGTTCATAGCTTGTCATGTCGCTTGTCATCTGGTCGAAAGTGAGCCGCGATTGGTGGCTATTAAGATTTATAGGTGCAAATGAGCATATGCGTTTTGGAAACGTTCGCCCTGACACTTGGTGTCCAGAGGGGGGTTGGTCCGTGGACTTTGGGGACTGAGCCGGGACATCATTAATTAGAAAATTATCAATTAGTTTATAAAAGATAAATACTGAATTCTAGTCTCTTCCGACTTCATATCTACTGAAAAAGTGTGTTTATAAAACAAAACAATACAAAAAGACTGCTAAAACAAAATGTTTTAAGTAACTTCTATTGCTAATAATATTTGACATTTAGTTACTTTGGCTTATGACATAACTAGCTTATGCCTCGCAGCTTTGCCCCCGTGAAATATATCAAAATGGGCTAGTTCCTTATCCCGTGGGAATTTCGATAAATCCCTTCTTAGCGCACCTCTAGGATACTTAATGTACATGATTGCTAACTTTCAAGTCTCTAGGTCTAGTGGTTCAGTCAGTGCGTTGTCAGTCACAGTCAGTCAGTCGCGGTACTGTTTTATAGGTATAAAAGATGGCTTTAAGGAGTTGAACCTTCCATCATCACCTCATCAACATGAAATGACGACTACCAGACGCAAGTACTTGAATAGCTTTCGAAAATATATGAAACACATGATATGTGCTGAAAATTTGAGGGTTGCCCACGATTTCCCTGGGATCCCATCATCAGATCCTGACTTGGTGACAACGGGACCAACTAGAAAGTATACCCTTTCAAACAAAAAAAGATTTTTTGAAATCGGTCCAGCCGTTTTCGAGTAATCGGGGAACATACATAAAAAAACCAGCCAAATGCGAGTCGGACTCGCGCACGAGGGTTCCGTAGTAAGATTTTAACCCTTTTCCCCAGCGTTTTAAGAAGTCCAGTGTTAGCAGAGCCCTGCTCCTAAGCAAAATGTACGCAGTGTGGGGTCAACTTATATTGGTCTGCGAAATCTACAGACAGACATAATAATTTAAGATTTTGAGACTTTTTGGAGTGGTTGTGCTATAAGAGCTACCTTCATACCAAATTTCAAGTTTCTAGGACAACTGGAAGTACCCTTTAGGTTTTCTCAGTACGGCGATCTGTAAGGAAACCACCTTTTTAATGACTGAATCTTTTGATTGCGTTCACTTGGAAGGTTGATTTTTTCACAGCTTCAAGGGACCGCAGGCTTGAGTATTTGATATTAACTTCAGCATGCTACCTATACGCGTTCCAGAGAAAAAGGGTCTTGACAGACAGACAGACAGACAGACCGATAGACAGACGGACAGACAGACGAACAACAAAGTGATCATACAAGGGTTCCGTTTTTTCCTTTTGAGGTACGGAACCCCAAAAAAAGGTTCCGATGAATTGACAACCTTCTCCTCATTTTTGAAGTCGGTTATAAAAGGTAACCTAACCCAAGAAGATACATCAGGATCCACTCACCGTTCCATGGCCTTTTCAGGGTCTGAGTCCAGGAACAGGTCGTCCTCATGCAGCGCGAACATGACGGGCGCCTGCAGCACAGCCACGAGGAACTGGCGCGCGGGCGCATGTCCGTCGCTGAACACCGAGTAGAGCGACGCGAGCGCAGACTTGCCTGTGCGGAATAGTCTGGAAGCCGGAAAGGGGGCGGTGATTACGATTGATAGACCTCGAGAGCTCATTTTTCAACATTTTTCGTTTTTTCTTTTATTTAAAAATAAGGAATAGACAAAATCTTCTCTCTTCTCATCTCTTCTCTCTCTCTCTCTCTTTGATATGAGTGTCTAGGCCCGAGCCGCAAGGCGAGGGTCGAGACTCGAGACGAGTGAAAATGACACTTCCGCACGTGTACCAAACGACGTTTCTTAACACATTTGCGAATAAAATACAACGAGCTGCCGGCGAGCAGTTGGAGGAAGGCGGAGGAGAGCCGCCGGCGCCTTGGAAAAGTAAAAAGCACTACATATAACGAAAAATACAACTTTCCGCGTGAAACGTAGCTACAAAATGTAGCCCTTTTTAAGCAACCGTATTAAAAAAAATATTCCGACGAATTGAGAACCTCTTAATCCTTCTTTTGAAGTTGATAATAAAGTAGTGGCTTTGTGAGCTGTAGACCTCATGAGCTCATTTTTGCACTTTATTGTTTTTTTTGTTTTGTAAATTTGAAAAAGGAATCACCAAAAAAACTTTCAAATTATCGATCCACAACACAACATAATTTTTTCCGAGAATCGGTTGAGACATGCGACCTGCAGAGGAAAACAGCCGGACAGACATACAAAAGCATTTTTGTACAAGCTGAAATGGAGGACAATTCGCGCTCGCTCGCTTTGCCAGATAATAATATATGACACCAGCACATGTGGCACGGCGCGCCATTTTGTCGCTTGTCGCGCAGTGCGTCCCTTTCATAGGGACGGAATCAGCGAAGGACGCACTGAGCGACAAGCGACAAAATGGCACGCGAGCTAGCCCCCCCTGAAAGTCAAATATGGCATCGTATACAAGTAAAATTGACAAATGAATTAGCTTAGCCGAATAATTCGCACAAGTGATCGCGTAGTAGTTGGACTGCATTGACTTACTAACATGGACTTTGGGTCTAGAACAAAATTCACGAAAAATGTGTCCCAGTACAACACGGCATTTTTCGATGACAGCCATACGTCATAGCGCTGTCGTTCGACCAAACTGAGACTGACTGACGCTCAATTAGTGGGTATTTTGGTCGGACGTTTTCAAGCGCTAACCTGACGCCCGTGGTGCTGGTAACTTAATGTTCGACAGTAATTAATGAAATTATTCACTTCCCTATAAAAAAAAATCTGCATATAGACTTTGATTATGTCAAAGCTCGCACTTTTTCGCTCGCGCAGTATTCTTGAGAAGTTTTCTAATAAAAAATATATATATACAAGTTTTTTTTTGCCCACTGCACTTTGTACGCGCGTTTGTAAAATTGTAGTGCATAGATAAGCCAAAGGCGCGTCTGTCTGCTTTATGCGCAATGTATTGCAACTTTACATATATTTTTAACTAGTGTAAGTATACTGAAATAAACGTATCGCTCACAATAAAATACAATACAAGAAATCTTTATTGAACACCACATAACAAACAAAACAGAAAAGGTATCAAGAAAACTAATTCACGTTTGGCAGTCGAGTATAGTTTCACATGTTTAGGAGTAACCCGCAGTCCTTTCTCTGGGAGTACACGCTTCGCCGGTGTTAGCGACGCGCTCATGTTTTTTTTAGAAGGAAGTCGTACAGTCGAGTTCTCCAATATCTATACAGTCAACAGTTCAAAAATATCTATAGACAGACCTTATTGTCAGTACATAAGGTCTGTGTTTAGATATTTATGAACCCTTGGCTGTACAGATATTGGAGAACTCGACTGTACGAAATGTTCAGGGCATACCCTCCGATATTTTTATGTCGGCGCCATCTTGCAGTCCGCTGTTATACGTGAGCCTAACCGTACGGCTCCCAATTTGTATTTTTTGAGTCTTTTGGATTAATGCCAGTTTTCGACAAATTATTTGCATTTTAATCTGCGCAAAATCAGGCACACCCTACAGCCGATAATTTATGTTTCGCTACCGGCAAAGCGTGTGCTATGATTGAATCATGGTCATCATCATCATCAGCCCACAGCAGTTCACTGCTGGTCATAGGCCTCTTCCATGGCACGCCACAACACTCTGTCTTCGGCCCCTCGCATCCACCCGCCGCCAGCAACCCCCTTAAGGTCGTCCGTCCATCGTGCCTCACGCCCCACACTACGTTTCCCCGTCCGTAGTCTCCATTCGAGGACTCGTTTGCTCCACCGTTCATCGCGCTTACGACCACACCCCGTTATCAGTGTTGCAAATTCATTGAAACTAAGTCATAGGGTTGTCGCTCGATGTTTATTTCGTTATCAATGTGACATATTGGTAAACAAAACGCTTTTGTTACAATAATATTTCTACGGGTAAAACAACAGATTTGTATAATTTTAATCGTTTTCTGAATAAATTATTAAAAGTTTTTCGAGTTTTCCAATTTTGCCATCAGCTCTGTTTTAAACTGGGAAAATTCATGATTTTAACTGAATAAAAAGTAAGCAAACTACAATGATATACGACATTAATCATTATTGACAAATAAATGACACAATCACCTATAAATAAAAAAAGTGAATTGTAAAGTTCACATCAAATAGACAAGTTGTCACATGCCAAGAAAATGAGCAGTGCCATCCTTAGCTTTTTCAATGGATCCGCAACACTGATAACGGGGTATGCTTACGACATACGAATAACGGTAGTTCCACGTTGAAACTAGCGTAATCATAATCACTTACTTTCTCGGGTCAGTCGCCGTGGCCAGCTGGTGTTTCACGAGTGACCGGATGACGGCTAGCAGCCGGGTGCGGTCCGCCGGCAGCCGGCCGCTGCCGTACAGCCCGGCGACCAAGCTCGTGGGCAGCGCCGGTGGCAAATACTCCTCGCCGAGGAGCAGGCACAGGGACACCAGTTGAGGGGAGTCGCGGAGCCAGCCGAGGAGTTCACCGAGAGCCAGCGCTTCCTGTGGGCGTTCCAATAGGTTTTCCTCAAACATAGAAGTATTTTCGCATTAATTTCAATAAAAGAAGACACCAAGTAGTACAGTTATGAATAGCACCCTAGAGCAGGAAATGAATGGAGATATTAACGCGCGATTCCCCTAACATTAAATCTGACCAAAATGATCAGGGTCTGTTGATTGTGTGTGTGTTTTTGGCATTTGTGTAACAGTTTTGTTTTAGTGTGAATTTGTAGGAACGTTTTGACTTGTGATATTTCGTGACTTTTTCCGATCCAACTGCCCTCCTACCCTACCGCTACCTCACGTGATATGATAACATTTATTGTGAAAAGGTTCCACGATGGGGCGTTCAATTTGTTCGGTAGTATATTGAAATGTACAGATAATTAGTTTTTTAATATAATTGCTCTCCAGGTCCAACAAGATAGAGCGACGACCTGGTAAAGATCGCGGTATCGCGGTGGATGCAGAAAGCACAAGACCGGTCTGAGTGGAGAGCCGCGGGGGAGGCCTATATCCAGCAGTGAACATCTTTCGGCTGACGCGATGATGATGATGACAGTTGCTCAAAAAGTGCCACTTTTTGTGGCTATGTACCGTGCGGTAGGTTGAATTTTGCACCTCACGGCTCGGGCCTAGATCTCGGGACTAGTGCAAAATGATATACTTTCCGCACTTATATCAAAAAGTACTATTCTCTGTTAGGTCATTAGGATATCTTATCTGATAGGTATGGACAAGTATTGCAGCCTAACCTTCCATGCGAGGTAAGCCGATACTTTAATACCGCCAATACCCGCATGGCCACGCGTATAATGGATGCAGATACTGACAGATAAGACCACCAGATGAATGGGAATAATTATAAGAATAACAAATTGCAACTAGTCACTTCAAATACAGCTATACAAATCAGCTCTCTACCATTAACTTACAAACACCATGGACTTCGGGCTAGTGCTTGAAAACATTCAAACTAAAAGACTAATCAAGCATCAGTCAGTCTTAGTTTGGTCGAACGACAGTGCTGTGACATAAGGCTGTCATTGAAAAAACCTTGGTTTAATTTTATATCAATTTTATGAGCAGAATGTCAAATAAAAAAAAACAGATCAGGTAAACAGTTTTTAAAAATGGCTTGCATTGAAGCAAATTACCTTTCAAGCAGGATTTTAAGCACTCACATAATAGCCCTCAATTAGTGAATTGTTTAAACTATTAATTCAAGGTAGCACTGGCACATTATAATACCCAGTAAGAAATCTACCAACAATGTCCTGAGTTGGCACTCCATAAGTATGAGTGATTTCACATGTTGCTACTGCGTTTATACTATGGTAATCATTGATATACAAAATGTTGAAGATACACCATGTCGTACCTGTTCAGTGCTGGCAAAATGCGGCCCTAACTCATTAGCTATTATTAGACCGAGATAATGTCAATCATCAAGGAGTATTAAGTCACTGAATCACCTATAATTGCTTGTCCGCGCGCGATGAAGCGGTGCAGTGGCGAATCTATTTTTGTATCAATGCATACAAGCAAAGCAAGGCATTGAAAAATTCGTTAGGTACACCAACGTTAAGTATAGCTTAATTGGTGGAGCGTGGTACGGATTACCGAGGTTGCTGGTTCAAGTCCAGCTGCTTAACGGATTTTTCTTTGCATTGTCATTGTATGCTATTTTTGTATATCAATGCTGATAATGGTTCCATGGCTATCTTAGAATTTTAAAACTACAGAGTCCCAAACTCAGAAACCTCTTTAGTATACATTCAGAAAATTTAGATACAAAGTGTAGTTTCAGTATTTGTTATCTGTAGGAGACCAGAGTGGAGGACCCAGGCTCATGTTACATATGTTAAAACTATCTGTGACTGTTTATACACAATCAGTAGTAAACATAAAGTACATGTAGCTCATAGTAGGTACGGGAAAGATTTATTTCAAACCCACAAATCAAGTGAATCTAAAACAGTCATTGTCAAATTAGGTGTCATGAAACAAACCCTGAATCATTCCATGAAAAATAATACAAGTAGGTATTTACCTAATGAGTAATTTTACTGGCTACAGTTAATCACTGAATGAAATTAGTGCTTCAGACTTCAATAATGGAAAAGTTAATGGACAACTTATGCACCATAATAGGCTCTGCCATCTTTCTTCATACTTTAACCGTCATAGGTAATTAGTATTGGGAAAACTACCAACTTTCTGCCCAGTAGTAGGGACCCTTAATTAATTTTATTTTAATAAACAATAAATGTAATTACTCATTGTTTTCAGACACAGTGCATGGCTTGCGGATATAATTGAATATGGCTACTGGTTTGTTCTGTTTTCTGAGTTAAAAACGAATGCCCTTATTCATAAACGTCACTCAAGCCTCTATTAGCTAAAATAGGTTTAGTCTTCTTCTTACTAGCGGAAATGTCAATATGACAAAAGGGACAAACGAACTTTAACAGCATTTAGTTAATATAGGTTTGTGAATAACAGGGTTAGTATGTTCCATTTTTTGTATTGTAATCAGATCTCATACTAAATGTACATATCTTTGAAATTATAAAAGAAAAACTATAGGTAAATTATTGTTCTACACCACAGTAAAAAGTGGGTGGATACTGAGGTCAAAGCAACTACTATGATTTGTTTAACACTTTCCAACTTCAATGCTTCAGTTAAAGTTAGTAATACATACTAGTTTAACAACTTTTTCTTTCTCAAAATGCTTAAGTGTCTCAATTTTGAGTGTTCCCATCTACACAAAAAACGATTTAAGTATATAAAAAGGCAATAAAAACAAACCTTGTATTTGAGGACTTTGTAGACATCTATGAATGTTGTGCCTTCAAGCTGGCTGGCTCTTTGGCAGGCTGCGATCGACTCGGCCTCGCATCGCGCATTCATTAAGTCCGTGAGATTCTGCCGCTGTTGGGAACATATCCAGGCAGCCTGTAGGAGCTCTAAGGCACTTTTCTCCACCTCCTCGTTCAGGTTTTGCAATAACTGCCTCTCGGAGCTGATAAATATCTTTTCCCGAGTCAGCTGGTTCGCCAACTCAGCGATATTCAAGCAACCCTCTGTCGTGGACTGCATCATACTTCTTTACAATTATATTTTCTACAATTACACATAGCGCACCGCTCACAGAATAGTTTTATCTTATCCTACGCCTGCTTACAAGCAGTTACTTTGCTATACAATAATGCAAGCAAACGCAAAACGAAGTTGAACGAAATGAATGGCACCTTCGTTCTGAAGGAAGTTTACGTCAAAATGTTAGGGGTGTGTGTGAATGTCGCGTAAAATTACAACTTGCAACCTGAATTGGCCTCTCTTTCATGTAGGGTGGCCATAATAAACGTACTTAAATTTTTATTTGTTTATTTGAAGCTTTTATGGTAACGTAATACAAAAGGTAAATCATTTCGTTAGTGTGTTAAAAATTCGTGGAGATATCAAATAGACCCCAAAATAACGCCTTCTCAATGAACAATCAAGTGATCTAGGTATGTCAGAAAGCTGGATCTACAATGTATCGGACGCTTTATATAGCCAGCGGAATGCAAAATCGACTGCCGTGACATATCATGTCACAATTTCTTGCATTATCTGTGGCGACTGTGGCAGACGAGACGTCGGTGTCGTTTGTAGTCTGTGGTCTTATAGAAGGAAATAGGGAAATCCTTGGACTGCAGCTCTTTTCGATTGTGAATTTGTGTAACAAACCATAAATGTAATGAGTACTTAAATGTGTTTAAACGGGGGGAAAACGTGTTAATTATAATGTCGAACCACACAATAGAGGGTAAACTGAAAGGTTTAGAAGAGCGCATACAGAACGAGATGCGTATGCGTAAAGAAGGCCCCTTTCATGCTCAAGGTGCTCTCGGGCCGAGCAGACCTGGCAGCGGGCGGAGGCCTAACAAGCCGCGTAAGTACTTTGGCTGCTCCAGCGCCACTTTCTTCACTTAAAACTGTAAATCGGGGCGCTTCTCAGTCATTTGCTCGGCCATCGAAATGTCGACGTCTCAACGACCGAGTGTTTTCTTACGCCAATGCAGCTTAATACGAACCGAATTCGTCTTCAAATGTTGCTGATGTTGACATAAATACATACTTTATCAGTTCACTATAGCGTGGATCGTATATTTCAACTTGTAATCGAATTCCATTCCGTTTTATGTTAGATATACATTGTGTTTACTACTGCTGAGTCTGGCTGTTACTTTGCCTGTTGTACTCATTGTTTACTACATATTTGCATAAATTGTCATTGAATAAAGTGGGTGGCTGTAGGCAGTATCTTTCTTAATGTTATGTAAAGTAAATTCATTGTAGCACCCGTTTATACTCGCTTGCTATTGAGTTTTAAGACCATAGACACAAAGTCTGATTATGTTTTGTAATGAGGACAGTTGCTGAAGGCGGCTGTTTTCATCTTGCCACAGTACACAGTGGTGTCAACTTACCTATATGTATTGTTAGTGATGATATTAGCTATAAAGATGAGAAGGCTTGAGTTTGGTGGTTACAGGAATTAGTTAATTTGCAGTAGATCTTGTTTAGTACTATCATTAAGTGATTTATAAGTAGTGTCTGGAGTACATTCTTTTTTTTACATTGATAGTAGTTTCTGCCTAAAATAGTAACTAACACCCATGCATCCATCTCCACCAACTTACACAGATTATTCTCAATTGAGGATTTTAGGTGCTTTTAGTTAAGGTTTTTTTATATCATATTCATTTATTAATGTGCTTATTCATTGATTTATTTACTTGATAGGTGTGTTGCTAGTGAATTTAGTCTCAATTGCAGTGGCATTACAGATATGCCAACTGTTTTCTATTTTTCTACTTTGTCCTAATTCCCAGGTCCAAAGGTCCCCCTTTCCAATGAGCACCCTAGTAGTTGTAAAAAATAGTATATTATCTGTTTTCTTTTCTTACATACATACATATATCACAGTCACGCCTGTTTCCCGGAGGGGTAGGCAGAGACCATGGACTTCCACTTGCTACAATCCTGACATACAAACTTTGCTTCCCTTAATTTCATAATATGCTATCCAGTTTTGGGTACTTGTGACCTGTCCTTTTTCCAAAATATCACCGATTTGATCAGAGTACATTTGCTGAGGTCTTATTTTTTTTCTTATCTACTCCATTTTTTCTGTCAGCACCATTAGCGGCTCATTAAGATGTGCAACATATCACTGCAAACTGCTGATTTGTATGTATTCCAGTGAATTACTTTGCATATCGAAAATGAGTTTATCCGATTCCGAGGAAGAGTAAATGATAAACTGGTTACTAAATATTCCACACTTTAATATAAACCTCTCACAAAAATTATTAAACATGTCCGAAGCCATGATAAACTTTGAACCAACTGGGATTTGGCGCTGTGGTTGGCAGCTAATGCCTGTGGTTGGCTACGGAATCACGCCTTTATCCAACTTTGAATTTTGCCCACAGCCTCCAGTAGGTTAAAGACTACCCTGCAAATTGCTGAAACACTAAGTATTTCCGGAGTGGCTGGCAGAACACGGACAAGAATGGCTGAATGTGAGAGAAAATGGAGACTGCTAGGGAGGCCTTTGCCAACAGGCACACAGATGCCGAAGTTTAATTTCTTTACTGCAGTTATACTATCAATTTTGTGTATACTGTCTGAACTGTAAGGCTTAATAATAAATTAAAAAGTAAATTATTGTTGACAGTGTTCGCGAGCCGGGACATACCAGTGTTCCCGCCGCGCTCCCCCCATGCGGCCGAGACCGAGAACAGAATGCGAGAGGTCCATAAGGTATGCTAAACAATACTTATTCTATTTTTCAAACTTTCATACATCATGTGAAAGCATAAAGCAGACAGAACTCCTTTTTCACCTCCTTAGGATTGAAATTTTCAAAAACGTTGAAACACGTGTTCATTTTCATTTATGTCTCTTGAAAAATATATTCACTAAGTTTCATTATCGTAACTTTAGAGATAACCTTTTTAAATGTGCTGTAATTGTTCTATGTTAAAGATCTATAAAAAAAATAAATGTGATGTTTAAATAATATGTTTATGTCAAATAAATTTTGGATTTTTTAATTGTCAATGTTTAAGTATAGGAGTAATAATATTTATCAAATCACTATTACTTTATAGTTATGTCATTTATGAACTCGTCAATATGACAATACGTTAAGTAAGTCATACGTGATTAGTTGCCATATGGAAAAATTAAACGTCCTGATAAAAATCCTGACATCACTCTAAAAGTCCTGACATTTCTTGTAACAGGCCTAATTTTTTGCTGCTTTTTTATTTAATGAGGTCATTTCTAAAAACCCTGACACTTGCCAAGTGCGGCCGTAATCCTGACAAAGCGTCAAAAATCCTGACATGTCACGACAAATCCTGACTTAGCTATGGCAACCTATGTGATTGACAAGTGTGTTATTGCGACAGGGTACAAAAAAGAAGAGCGTCTTTTGACGCTCACTGTATTTCTCATTCTCATTTCCACCCTGTCATTTGTACCTGCAGGTGAGCGGTAATCTGACAGTGAACAGCGTCCAATACCGCTCCAACGTGGACGACTTGCAGCACTTGGGCGAGCTGGGCAGCGGCACCTGCGGCCACGTGGTGAAGATGCTGCACAAGCCGTCAGGAGCTGTCATCGCTGTCAAGGTAAGCGCCGAACACGGACCAACCATGTCAGGGCGAACGTTTCCGAAACGCATATGCTCATTTGCACCAATAAATCTCTCTAGCCTCGAATCGCGGCTCACTTTCAACCAGATGACAAGCTATGAAACAATCACGACGCATTCCCCCGGCCCGCTCACCGCGGCTTTTTTCGTAATGACTTTCCAAGTAAATTATAGAAGATGCGGTGTCCAGAGGTGGTTGGTCCGTGGCGCCGAAGCTAACCGCTACAACCAGAGCTCAGAAAGGGTGAGCTATTGTTACGACATTAATGTCATGTGTAGATATTAATATGGATACACCTTGAAAATAAATAATAATAGACCGGGGCTCGAACTCGGGACCTAAAGCTTCATAGTCTCTAACCACAAGGCTATCCGGTCGTCGAAATAAATAATTCAAAAATTCAAAATTCAAAACTATGACTTATTGTTTTTGAATATGGCATCCTTAAACAGATTTATTGCCTATCTAAAGAGGTTTGCTTTAATACTAGTTGAGTTGAGATTGTCGTCCCACTTAAACGGACTGAACCGGAGCTGCGCAAAATAGACCACATTCCGTAGATTCTAATTCACTTGTCTTGACGGCTACGTAAAGCTCGTAGCAGAAAGGCAGGCTAAACAAAATCATTTCATTAGTAATTAAATTACACATGGGATATCCACCATTAAACGACAAGGTATGTCCATGTTTTGCAAACTCTGAAAACAGCTCACCCTTTTCGAGCCCTGACGATATTTATACCTTGTCCACGGAAACGAATTAGTCTTAGCATTCTCTCTTTTACACTTTTGTATGCAAATGAAAGGGAGAGAAGGGTCGAAATGCTTTCACCTTTTCCATTATGTTTTTTACTCGACTGCCCAAGAAAGGTTATGTCATCAGAAACGGTGCATTACCTCTTGACACTGCTTAAACAGTCTGCAATAGACTATGAGGCCGATGATAATGTATGTATGCCTAATTCTTTGGCACGCTCTCCAGCCTAAACCGTTTGACGGATTTCAACATCAACATCATCATGCCAGCCGAAAGACGTCCACTGCTGGCCGGCGGCCTCCCCCGCGGCTCTCCATTCAGACCGGTCTTGTGCTTTCCGCATCCACTGCGGTCCCGCGATACCTACTAGGTCGTCGCTCCATCTTGTCGGAGGCCTGCCGACAGCTCGTCTCCCGGTCCGTGGACGCCATTCGAGAACCTTCTGACCCCATCAGATTTTAACATATGAGGTGTCATTGGATTTGTCTCAGTTGAGGGAGTGACATAGCGTATATTGTTTCCCATAATTACAGTCGGGTTTTCTGTTTTTAATTTTAAGTTTTTTAGGTTAGGTTTTTTCCGTACTCTTGATCCTGAATGTGTGTTTGTTGCAGCAAATGCGTCGCTCCGGGAACTCTGAGGAAACCAAGCGGATACTTATGGATCTCGACGTAGTTTTGGGTTCCCACGACTGCCAGTACATAGGTAAGTGTGCTATTTTTAACCAACTTCAAAAAAGGAAAAGAGAAGACGAGATCTATTTTAACTAATGGAGGCTTGAGTGAAGTTTATGAATAATGGCGTTAGTCTGTAACATCACCGGAACTTAACTAATGCCATGTAGAGTTGTGCCTGCTCGGTCTTTAAAGGGAGCGCTCCGATCTCGTTCAATCGGGGAAAAAGGAACTAGTTCAGTCTTTTAGTTCCTTTAGTTCATTAGTTTAATGAACGAGTTGGAACTATTTTGATCTGTGAAGGACACGAAATGGATTATAGTTATTCATCTCACTCGCACTTGCTCTAGAGATGCTTTGAACGAGCGCTATTTATCTCGCTCGCACCGCGGCCGCGCTGCGTTGCCCTGCTCGGTCACTCTCACTCGCTCCGTTCCGCTCAAGCGATTCATCCACTCCACTCCTCTACCTACTGAACTAAAGAGCGAAGACCGATTCAATTCTTTCGGTCCGCGACGGGAATTCATTCCTAACTGTTCTTAGTTCCTGACCGACTCAAGCCTAATGCCATGGTTGTTTCCAGTGAGATGTCTTGGCTGCTTCGTAACGGACGCCGATGTGTGGATTTGTATGGAGCTGATGGCCTCGTGCTTCGACAAGCTGCTGAAACGGCTTGGAGCGCCGATACCCGAAACCATATTAGGCAAAGTCACTGTCGCGGTAAGTACTGACTACCCCTAAAGTCGTTAATCGTCGTAAGTGATCAACACTGCCCATAGACACCCACAACCCCGGAGGGTTCGCTGATGCGTTGCCAACCTGGAGAACTAAGATGAAATGCCTTTTGTGCCCGTAATTACACCGGCTGTCTTACTCTCCACACCGGAACGCAAAAGTGCAAGCACTGCTGCTTAGCGGCAGGATTAGTGAGTAAGACGGTGGTAGTGATCCGGACGGATCTTGCACAAGGTCCTACCACCCGCAAAATCTACGAATCTATGTGGATTAGCAAAAAACTGAATATAATATAAGGTCTACAGCTCACAGATCCACTAGTCAGATTAGATTAGATTATTTATTCATTCAATATAAAATTACATAATAAATTGTACAATGTCAAGTCAGTTTAGTGTGGATTAAAAAAAACCGGCCAAGTGCGAGTCGCGAACGAGGGTTCCGTCCAAATAAATGTAGACAAGACAAAATTGATGTTATTTAAATCATATCAATCTAAGATTCACCATGTCAATGTAATGTACAATGCAAAGAAGATTGAAGAAGTCAATAGTACTGTCTTTCTTGGTTTGACGTTGGATACCCTGGAATAAAATAGATAACTGGAAAGAACATATAGATATAATCTGCAAGAAACTTAATAAATTCCTATTTGCAGTTTGGCGCCTTAAATAACGGTATCATTCAAAACGGCCTTATTAACTTACCACGGTTATATTATGTCAATCCTAAGATACGGCATAATAATGTGGGGCAACTCTGTCGACGCCGACCGTGCCTTTATTCAAAAAAAGTGCATCAGAACTCTTTGTGGAGTAGACGCAAGAAAATCCTTTAAGCCTTTATTTATCAAACTTAATTTGTTATCCTTACCATGTGTCTATATCTACGAGATAGCCATATTTGTAAAAGCCCATCCGGACCTATTTGCTTTTGTCAAAGACAAGAAGACAACAAGGAGTCCCAGACGATGTAGGTTAGCATTACCAACTTTTAACAGGCTGGTACTAAGAAGGAAAAGTACTCATAATGTGTGTATAAATATTTTTAATAAAATACCAAGCACCCTTAGAATATTACCTTATCGCGAATTTAAAACCAAGTTGCGAAGAATGTTGACTGAAAAATGTTTCTACAGTATCAACGAATTTTTAAATTACAAATTTGAGGAAATGCATAGTAACACAAGATAAGATTCTTTTGTTTTGGCTCCATTTGTGGAAATTTATTTGACAGTCCATAATTTTACTCAATACATTAAGAAAAAATAATAATTTTTAATTTTTCTTAATGAAATTACGGTGACATTATAATTATAATTATAATTACGTATAAATAAATGGGTTGTATTCCTCAAAGACGAAAGTTATTAATATAGAACGAGTGACTAAATCACTACCCTCAGATTTTCACTTGCCTAACTTGGCTGAACATGTCATGGGAAGCAATAATATGTATACTAAGACCTTATGTAACCATATGTTCATTGTGAATAAATAAACATTTCATTTCAAAGATTTTCCTGGTTTTCCCCAGTGTTTTTAAGTTGTTCAGTGTTAGCAAGGCCTGCTCCTAAGCCAAATGTACGCAGTGTGGGTTAATTTTATATTGGTCTATGATATATACAGACGGACATAAAAATTCAAGATTTTGAGATTTTACTGAGTGCTTATGCATACATTTATTGTTGCTCCTTCGCCTCTGCTGCAAAAGTAAATTTATTTAACATTTTACATTTAAAAAACCCGGCCAAGTGCGAGTCTGACTCGCACACCGAGGGTTCCGTACAAAGATTTTTCACGCTTTTCCCCAGTGTTTTATGTTGTCAAGTGAGAGCCTTGCTTCTAAGCAAAGGTGTGGGGTTATTTTATATTGGTACAGACTTACATACAAATTTAAGATTTTGAAATTTTTCTGAGTGGTTGTGCTATAAGAGCTACCTACATACCAAATTTCAAGTTTCTAGGACAACTGGAAGTACCCTTTAGGTTTTCACAGTGCGGCAATTTGTATGGAAACAACCTTATTGATGACTGTATCATTTGATGGTGTTGACTTAGAAGTTTGATTATTTCACAGATTCAAATGACTGCAGGCTTGAGTATTTGGTATTAATTTCAGCATGCTACCTCCGCGCGTTCCAGAGAAAAAGGGTCTTGACAGACAGACAGACAAAAAAGTGATCCTATAAGGGTTCCGTTTTTCCTTTTGAGGCGCGGAACCCTAAAAAATATGTATGTTTTGTTTTGCCCTGTAGACGGTGAACGCCCTGTCGTACCTGAAAGACACTCACGGCGTGATACACCGAGACGTGAAGCCCAGCAACATACTGTTAGACGAGCGCGGCAACGTGAAGCTCTGCGACTTTGGTATCAGCGGGCGGCTGGTCGACTCCAAGGCCAAGACTCGGAGCGCTGGATGCGCCGCGTACATGGCGGTGAGTGTAGCGAGTGTGGCGCCATCTGCCATCCATTAGGAGAATTTGTAGCGACTCCCAGGGCCATCTAAATAAGTAATAAATAAATATCATTTGACAATTGACACCAATTGACCTAGTCCCAAACTAGGCCAAGCCTCTGGGTTATTTGGCATTCAGTTTGTTTGGTTTATGACGTATGATTTTGAACAGCAGAAAAATTCAATTACGATGAACCGGTTAAAGACTCAGTTGATGACGAATAGCGTCAAACGTAGAGTAACTGTGGATGGGCAGGTAATACAATATGTCGACGAGTACACTTATTTGGGCCAGATAGTCTTCTTCGAAAACAGACAAATCAAATGAATTGACAAACGCATTGAAAATGCCTGGAGGAGCTACTGGTCCATGAAGACGCTAATGAAGGGAAAACTTCCCTTATCCCTGAAGCGCAAGCTCGTCGATATGTGTATTCTGCCCATCCTAACCTACGGCGCTCAGACCTGGTCTTTGACTGAGGCTCAAAAGTCCAAACTAAAGGGTTGGAGCGCAGTATCCTAGGTGTTCGAAGGACTGATAGAATCAGAAACACCGAACTGCGCTCCAGAACTCAAAATGTTGATGTAGGGACAAAGACTGCCAAACTGAAGTGGGACTAGGCGGGACATGTCTGCCGAATGCATCCGGATCACTGGACCAGAATTACTACCGACTGGGTCCCATGCGATGGATACCGGAGCAGAGGCAGACCAAGAAGGAGATGGCGGGACGATCTGGAGCGGTTTTGGCCGGACTGGCGAGAGTTGGCCGAAGCCAGAGACATGTGGAAGGGGAAAGGGGAGGCCTTCACCCAGCAGTGGGACACAGTATAGGCTACTGAAAAAAAAAAACAAAGTTGACGTTTGTGCTGAAGGGTTATTTAATACCCAGTACAATATTAATGTCCATCTTCCGGCAGCCGGAACGCATCGACCCGCCGGACCCGACGCGGCCGGACTACGACATCCGAGCGGACGTGTGGTCGCTCGGCATATCGCTCGTCGAGCTCGCGACAGGCGTCTTCCCGTACATGAATTGCCAGAACGACTTCGAAGTGCTTACCAAGGTATGTAGAATCGGGTGAACATTGAACAAGTCCATAAGATTTGTCGATGCGCTATTTGTGGTATCATCTTTTTTGACATTATGTAGCTTGGACATCATGGGTCAATGAACTTTTAATTGCCACTCGTTGCCATGGAGATGTCCCCCGAGCAACTCGTCTGAAATAAGATATTGTAAGGCACCACTCCATCAAACGTCAGAAGTTTCAACAGTTATATTCCAATTCCTTCATGCTTCATCTCCTAGGCCTGCAATGACTGAATTTCGGGGGAGTGGTGCCTTAGAAAAATCTTTTTTTGGACGTGTTAACCAGGGGACGTCTCCGTGGCAACGAGTGGCAACTAAAAGTTGATTGACCCTTATGCTGCACAGACCAATTGCTGTCTTGATGTTTTATGCATTATAGATGTTATTGTGCAAAATACTAATTGGACGCCTGACATTTTGCTACATAGACGATTCGGTACTAACCCACTTTCCCGATACTTTAGAAAGATCACATTCTCGAAAGGTGCACTGTCTCAACAATTTCTCAGGTGTTGCATTTTCCCGGAATGTACACTTTTCCAAAAGAACAGTTTCCGTCATCAAAATTGGAAAATGAGGTACTTAGTCATTTTGATTTGGCACTCCGTACATGTACCTAACCGAGGGATGATTTACGGGGGAAGTGCCCTTAACCCTTAATTTGGCAGTGTCCAGCGTGATGGACATAGACAGTACATAGCACAAACGTCATCAATGGATTTTTCTGCTGTTCAAAATTATGTCATAATCTTAAGTCACTAATCACTAGCAATAGAAGTATACTTAAAACATTTTTCTTTTGAACCATCATCAATATCTATAGCAGTCTTTTTGTATTTTTTTTTAACTACACATTTTTAGTAGGTATAAAATCAGAAGAGACTAGAATTCAGGTTTTCACTTTTCAGTTCTGCCAAATTAAGGGTTAATGGGCAAGTGTACATTTTGGGGGTGTACATTTTGCGGAAAGTGCACTTTTAGAGAAAGTGCGAATTTCGGGAAAGTACGTTTTATGAACCCTAACCCATATATCTCGTGTCGACAGGTGATATCGGACGACCCTCCCCAACTGCCGGAAGATAGCAACTTCTCGCCGGAATTCAAGTCGTTCGTCTCGCAATGGTATGTCCCGTTAGCGCATGCGCGGACTGGCAACTGAACTGTGACGCCGTTCAATTTTCTTCACAAAAGATAGGACGGTAATGATGTCACCGCGACAAAATGCAAACGAGCAAGTGGGTCACCTGATGGTAACTATGGTAAGTGATCACCACTGCCCATAAACACCCGCAACCTCGAGGGGTTTGCAGAGGCGTTGCCAGCCTAGAGAGTTAATATAAAATGCCTCTTGTGCCCGTTATTACACCGGCTTGTCTTAGTCTCCACTCCGGAACACAATAGTGCAAACACTGCTGTTTAACGACAGGATTAGGGAGTAAGATGGTGTTAGCGATCCGGACGGACCTCGCACAAGGTCCTACCACCCGCTAAATGCTTTGTTGTCCAGTGATACTTTATAGGTCATTTCCTTTCCGATACTTACTTACCTACTGCGAGAGGGAGGAGAATTAAAAACTTTGTAACCAATATTAGTAGGTGTGTAGGTTTCAATCTAGAAATGATTTAAGTATTTAATCTTTTTTTTATGCATTTGCTCGAGAAAAAATCACTTTCAAAAGATGTACCTATTAACAGTTTTTTTATTATTATTTTAAAGCAGCGATCCGGACGAACCTCGCATGAGACACATAAAACTGAGACTGTGCTATGCCCTATCCGAAACACTTGTACCAAATTCGGTTTCGTACATCCGATAGTTTCGACGGTTACGGAGCTCCCTGCCATACCTGGTTATTTGACATCCCGTCTTGCTTGCCAACAGCCTCACGAAGAACTACAGACAGCGTCCGAAGTACGCCAAACTACTGGAGCACCCATTCGTGGTGAAGTCCGCGCGGAGTAACGTGTCCGTCGCGGACTGGTACGCGATGATCACCGGCGGACACCCCACGCAGGCCAAGGTGGGACATTTTATTGATCAGGCGTTACTTTGCGGAGGTCCATATTAATTAACTAACTAGTCATATTCATATTCATTTATTCGTCGCAACCATGGTATTACAAGATGACAGATACTTCATAATATAGTGCTACATGGACCCTGTTTGGGCAAAGAAACTACTTAACCTATACTTAACCTAGAATATTTTATTTAATTTTATTCGCAATCATTACCATACCTACAATAAAATAAATTACAACAGTATGACAAACCTGGTAATGTCACTGATATATCATAAACCATTCCATTTTCTATTCTGTTCTATTTCAAAACAGTATAACTAAGATTATTTTTTATAAGTCTCTAGCTTATGCCCCGCGGCTTTGCCCCGTGAAATATTTCAAAATGAGCTAGTTCCCTATCCCGTGGGAATTTCGAAAAATCCCTTCTTAGTGCGCCTCTAGGATACTCAAGGTATACGTTTGCCAAATTTCAAGTCTCTATGTCCAGCGGTTTAGGCTGTGCGTTGTCTGTCAGTCAGTCAGTCAGTCACGGTACTATTTTATAGGTATAGATAGTAGTTTAACAACGGGGTCAATCAACTTTTTATTGCCACTCGTTGCCATGGAGATGTCCCCTGGGTAACTGGTCTAAAATAAGATTTTCTAAGGCACCAATGAGGGTCCTTAAAACACGAGAGGCTGAGTTTCATAATAGGGTCACACGAGTGTTTTTAAGGCCTAATTACCTAGGGATGCACATTACTTTATCTACACGTGTTATAAGTGCTCTAATATGGATTCAGAAGCCGAAAGCGTAATAAACCTGTCACGAATTTTGCCCCCTTTTTTAAATCATAGACAAACATCGAGCTCATTATCATGATACTCGGGACTTAATCGCGTAAAAAAAAAAACATTTAAATTTGAATTTAAATACCTGGACGTTTCGGACGCGACGTTGCGTCCATGGTCTCGAAGGGACTGAAAAGGCGGGTATCAACATCTAGCTGCACGGGTTTCTCGAACACCCGCACTTAGTCTTTTTTATTAGTTTTTTCACTAGGGTTGCCACTAGTCCGACACACAACACTCACAACATCCGGCGATTTATGAGACGATATTTGATGACGCTTACACATACTGATTACTGGATTCCACGAAGATGAAAGCTTGAAACCATCCTCCCGGTTGAAATTACGATGTTTCCTGATTTCAATTGCTTCACGTGCAATTCTACTATAAAAATGCCGCTCTGTAGAGAGGATCGTGGGGTTATGAAGCTCAATCCAGTGGTTTGGTCCTGATTCCAGTAAATGTTCGGCAATAGCGGACTTGTTCACCTGACGATTCTTGACAGCTGCGATGTGCTCCTTGACTCTTTCAGCTATGGTACGCTTCGTCTGCCCTATATAAGAGCTCCCACAGCTGCAGTCGATCTTGTAAATGCCCGGTGATTGGAATGGTACAACATCCTTTGGTGATCTGACGTGGCTCGTGATCTTGGATAGCGGCGTATACACAGTTTTTATAGAGTACTTGCCTAGTACTGTACCGATTTTGTCCGTTATCCCTTTTACATACGGCATAAATGCCGGTTGCCTAGCTTTCCGCCTAGGTTGCCGTCTGTTCATCCTGTACCCGTTCCATCTCAAGACCCCTTGAATATGCGACATCTCGCCCGCTAAATATTCTGGGTCGCAAAGGTTCAAATTCAAATTCAAATTTTTTTTCAGTTGAATGCTCTTTTACACGTCATTTTTTCGAGTCTACCAACGCTGTCGGAAAGACGATGATTGCCAAGAAGAATGCGCCGCAAGAAACTTGGCACAAAGTATTTTTTTCTAAAAACAAGTTACATCAGATCTTACAATACGTAACCACAGATAAATTACACAATGAAAGCTCACTCTATCATTATAAAAAATAATGTGTGAAAATAATGAAAAAGTATCATGATAATGTGTGAAAATCGCGAAAGTTTAAATCTAAACATCGAGCTGACGTTTCGTATCGATTTTTTTAAATTGTTTTGGTTTTTGAAGACGAATGTTCAGTACATATGGTTTCTGAACGTATAATAGAGGACTTAAGATACGTGAGTAAGTGGATAATAGTAGTTTATGCAACTGCTACATAATGAGTGTTTTAAGGCCTAATTATGTGGAGTTGCATACATTACTTTATCTACACACATATTATAAGTACTCTAAGATGGGTTCAGAAGCCGAAGGCATATATCATAGCCATACCTGTCACGAAATTGACTGTTTTTTTTTAATCATAGACAAACATACCGAGCTGACGTTTCGTAAACTGTTTTTTTTATTGTAAAAAAAAATTATCACATTATTATTTATACATGTCGGACTGAACTCGACTTATATACGTGAGTGATCCGTTTTATTTCACTATGATTGTAAATTATGTTGGTTTTCAAATTTGAAACATTGAATTCGATATCGAAAAGTCATTACGATTTCGAATTCGATGTCGTAATGACTATTACTTTACTGCTGGTGATGGTGGGTGGTGCTGGGGCTCGCGCTGTCGGCGAGAAGGCCACAGCGTGCTGCAATGCTGGTCATTTTCTACGGTTTCTGAACGCATTATAGAGGACTTATGATATGTGTGTAGATAAAAATAGTTATGTATGTCTGTGCGGCAAATGTATGTTTCCATGCAACGCCTCCGCCACACAGACTCAACTATCGCCATCACCACTACCCAAAACGCTGATTGGTTGCTTTGGTGAACCTGCAAAACGAACTCCTGCCTGCAGACGGTGACGACAACAGCCACGCACACGATCACCAGCTCCCGGGAGAGCTTCGAGACGCCCGTCACACCGCAGCCGGTCAGGAACTTCGTCACCAGCTCCCAGTGGACCGTGGAGCAGGTTACGCCCACACCCGCCAGGTGAGGCTTACCAGTCGAAGGATAGTCCAACTCCTTTTTAGGCATTTTCAGAAAACTGTGTACCCTTTACTTTTTTTGAATAACCTATGGACCGTTAGAAAACTGCCAAATAAATTTTCTGTGGAAAAAATTTGCACTTTTTTGGCAAAAAGGGTACACAGTTTTTTTGAAAATGCCCTTTTACGTTAAACTACCTTGAGTTTCAAGTCTTATACAGTCCGGTGTTTGTATAAACAGGGTTCGTTTTTATGAACCGTCAAGAATTCGGCCCGGGGTTGAGTCAAGTGAACATACCTTTGAAGTTTTTTTTTTTATAAACAAAAGACATTGTCCTATATACCTCTGCTGGTTGGCAATGTGTATGGGAGATTTGGTAGCAGTGGCTAGCACGCTAAATTATAATATCACTATATTTTAATATCCACACCTCTCAAATGTGTCATGAGAAAATATTTTATCCATAGACATATATTTGTCCACATTTTAGCGTACTTTTGGAAGAGGGGGGGGAGTCTGTATAAATCTAGTTTAGTGAGACATGTTTCGGACGAATCAGCAGTCCTTCTGCAGGGAGCGCACGAGACGAACACTTAATAATCATTGAAATTGAGCATTTTGGACCGTGGGTCGCCGCGGTCCGTCAGTGACGCGCCTGTGCATCATCATCATCACGTCAGCCGAAAGACGTCCACTGCTAGACGGCGGCCTCCCCCGCGGCTCTCCACTCAGACCGGTCTTGTGCTTTCCGCATCCACCGCGGTCCCGCGATCTTTACCAGGTCGTCGCCGCTGCCTTTATATTGTTGCAATGTGAGCGTGTGTGTGGCAGGGCGTGGTGGGCGACGGCGGGGCCCGCCCACGCTGGCGGCAGCAGCTCGCAGCCGGCGAGCCTCGAGACTGACTTCGCTAACCACTCGCCGTATCCGCGACGCAGGTAACTTAAGGGCGCTCTTTACGTGAATGACCTTCAATATGTAGCTCTTCACTTTTCCGTGTTGTACATGTCTCGTCGTGTTGACAACGGGGGTTTTACCAATATGCTGTTTCAGTTTATTTTCACGAGTCACCGAAATCGAGATAAACGCTATCGAACTTTGCTGTTTTTACGATGAAAAACCAGTTTTTTGCCATTATTTTATTAAATATACATTTATGTAAGTTTTTATGTAGGTTCATCGCGAAAAATTAGGTACTTATCCCTAGTAAACTCTTCATCTTCACAGTCTCCACCACTCAAAGGTTGCCTGGCAGAGATTCCTTAAAGGGATAAGTTCGTCTTTGTTTGCGGGTTTTTTTTTAGCTTTTTGTTTAAGAAAATTGTGTAATAAAGTGTTACTTAAATCTGTGCCTTTTTTCATCTATCAAAAACAGACAATAAGCAGGCAGGGGGAGGGAGCTTGACTTTATAAATAAATTAGCACTCTAACGAGAACTGTTTGTCGCAGGACGATAGACGCATGCGCATCGCCGCCGCCGCCGCCCGCGCGCCGCGTGTCCGCCGACAACCGGTGGAGGGCATCGCCCGCGGTACGTACGTCCACAGATAAGTTCGTGAAGGGTGTGGTCACATTACTAAACTAAAATCCGTATTTGGATTCCAAAAAGTTACCAAAGATGGCCGAACGTCACTGTCACAAGTGTCATTATCATTGTGACGTTCCAGATGTAACCAACCCATGCACATTAATAAAAAAATTAATGTGAATATTATCCCAAGTGGCCGCCATGTTTACCATAAAGTTTACCATACGTGATTTGTTGTCAATATTTTTATGTGCATATCAAAAATACTTATAAATAGTACATACGCAAATTATGAGATCAATAGTATCCAAATGTTGTTAAAACCTGAAGTATTACCATTGTAATATGATTTTTTGTTCCACAAAACAGTTGCAACCAAATATCTGTAGGTGAAATTTATGTTTACATTAAATTATTTATTTATGTGATTGCATTTAATTTTCACTTTATAGGTTTTTATATATAAAAAAATAACTTATGGACATTATTTAGAAAAGTTGAAACTTACCGATGCAAAACTTTTTAATTTTATTGGCAACACATGAGTAGTTTTTTTGGAATCTAAATACGGCGTTCAGTATAATATGGGTCAATCAACTTTTTATTGCCACTCGTTGCCATGGAGATGTCCACTGGGTAACTCGTCTAAAAGAAGATGTTCTAAGGTAACTGTTACATAATAAGGGTCCTTGAAGTACGCGTGTGGTTTTATGAAACGAGGCGAAGCGGAACTTAATAATAAGACCACACGGGTCTAAAATAAGATTTTCTTAGAAACCACTCCCCCGAAAGTCGGGATTTGTATCCTTAGGAGATGAAGCATGAAGGATTTGGCATATAACTGTCGAAACTCCTGACGTTTGTTGGAGTGGTGCCCTAGAAAATATTATTTTAGAAGAGTTACTCGGGTGACATCTCCATGGCAACGAGTGGCAATTAAAAGTTGATTGACCCATTTACACTAGTAATAGTGTGCGAGACGACGAATACCAACGCGAAAGCAAACGTTTTATGCCCTTATTCATAAACGTCACTCAAGCCTCTATTAGCTTAAATAGGTTCTGTCTTCTTCTTACTAGAGAAAATGTCAATGTGACAAAAAGGGACAAACGAACTTTAACGGCATATTAGTTAATATAGGTTTATGAATAACAGGGTTAGACAATAAGACCTCCGATGACAGTGCAATAATACAGTACCGTCGTCGGCAAAAGAGGGTGTATCATAAATGTTCTTTTAATTCCAGAGTTCTGGCAACACTAGTCCCATAGTTCTGCAAAGGTTCTACCACCAGAGCCAGCAGCGGCGGTCGCGAGTCGACCTGCACGCCACGCCGCGGCACAGGAGGTAACTAAACACATTTTAGCCTTACACACTGACGAGCAAAAAAACGGGTCACTTCCATACGAAGTTGTATGAAAAGTGACCCGTTATTTTTGCTCTTCAGTATAGTTAAGGATACCCCTATCTCCTGCGTAGAGGGTACGCTCCTTCCTATTTATTTTATTTTATTTTATTACTGCTCCTCCGGGAAACAGGCGTGATTGTATGTTATGTATGTATGTTATTTAATACTAGCTGGCTCGGCGAACTTCGTACCGCCAACAGTTAATGTATGGGTGACGTGAATTGTCAAATGCGGAAGATGGCAGAGTTAGAAAAGTAACTCATTTGAAAACTAGCTTTCTGTATAATTTTTAATTTTTGACTTCAAAAAAGGAGGAGGTTCTACGTTCCACTGTATGTTTTTTTTTTAAATGTATTTACATCGATTACTCCGCCAATTGTAGACCGATTTTCAAAATTCTTTTTTTATTCGAAAGGGTATACTCCTGAGTACCCGTACCCTGTATACCCATTCATGATCTGATGATGGGATCCCAGGGAAATCGAGGGCAACCCTCAAATTTTATAGGCACGTATTATGTGTTTCATATAGTTTCTAAAGCTATTCAAGTATTTGCCTCTGGTAGTCATCATCTCATGTTGATGAGCTGATGATGGAAGGTACAACTCCTTAACGGTTAGGAGTTGGAGGAAACTTAAAATTGTGAAATAAAAATCTTTTAAAAACATTTCCCAATCGAACTATGATATCAGATGAGTACCTTTTTTTCTTTGCGCTGTATTTTTTTTTCACTTGTCATTTTTGCTAATGTGAGCGGGAGTGGTAATGCTAAAGCAAATGTTTTGTAAAAGTGATATTTTGGCTTCTATAACGTTAAATAGCGAAACAAAAAACCGTGCGTATTTGTGCGTACTCGTATACTTAACCCTTAAAGGCTAAAGCGAATGATCATTTTGACATATTCATATTAAAGCGGAGCGACGTCTACGAGTAATTTACTCTCACCAAATGGTTAGAAGGATCATCAGTTTGTATGTATGGTTTATTGTATCAAAAGATTCGCATGGACGTAAGCGCCAAATGGAAAAGGGTAAATTATTTTTTTATTGCCACTCGTTGCCATGGAGAGGTCCCCTGGGTAACTCGTCTAAAGTAAGACGTTCTTAGGCACCACTTTCCGAAAATCAGGATTTGCATGCTTAGGAGATGAAGCACGAAGGAATTGGCATGTTGAAAATCCTAACGTTTGTTGGAGTGGTGCTTTAGAAAATTTTATTTTGGACGAGTTACCCAGGGGACATCTCCGGGGCATAATTAAAAGTTGATTAACCCAAAAAAAAACTTTTTTTTCTCGTGTAAAACTCTTGACTTGATTGCTACTTCGTTTTCGTATTCCGCTTGGCGAGTCTATTATTTAACCCCCGAACAAAAAGAGGGGTGTTATTTGACCTATCTGTGTGTCTGTGTATCTGTCCGTGGGGTCATAGCTTTCAAACGGATGGACCTATTCCGATGCGGTTTTTTTTCAATCGAAAGCTAGTTTAATCGGGATGGTTCTTAGCTGAGTTTCGTTAAGATTGGTTCACCCGTTTTTGAAATATTGAACTTTGAAATGAAAATGTCTTGGGTTTTCAACTTTTCTAAGTTGGTTATTATCTAATTAGTAGCCGACCCCGCGACCTCTTAATCATTGATGTTTTGTAAAATCAACAAAATACTACAATATGATTACTCTGAGGTAACCACTGACGATGGTTTGTCTTCATTTCATTTTCAAATCTAGAGTAGTACTAATAAAGCACTTATTACAAAACCTGTCAAACATGTTACAGGTTTTGTAATAAGTACTTTATTTGTATGACATTAAATTTGAAAATGAAATGAAGGCAACCCATCGGTCAGTCAACTTAGATTAATCGCACTGTAAACTGGGTTGTATTTCGAACTCGGCGATTTTCTTGTTATTGAATGCTTTAAGTTATTTTTGTTCTGTTGTTAAGTTATTGCTTTGCGATTTTACAACAACTTTGCGACTTGAAATTGCTGTGCTTTTCTTGAGAGATAGTGTAATTTGTGTATGGGTGTATCTGTGTATCTGTCTGCACCGTAGCTCCTAAACGGATGAACGCGTTTGAACGTGCCGTTTTTAATCGAAAGCTAGTTTAACCGAAATGGTTCTTGGCTAAGTTTCGTAAAAATCGGTTCTGCCGTTTTTGAGATTTTGAACTTGAGTGAAAATGTCGGGGGTTTTTTAAATTTTCTGAGTAGATTAGAGTTAGGTTATAGTTCATTATTATTAGGCCTCCGCAAGTACGTAATGGCTGATTCGGTCAATTATTTTTGAGCAAACTCTGGCATAGCGAAAGTGTGCTTTGTTGATTCAGTTCGAAAATGTCTTGATGAAACACTTATAAGTTAGCTATGACCATGAAAACCAAAGAAGGCCATTTAAATGTGTGTTTGACTTTTGGTGAATCCGATACCAATTTCAACTACCTACTGGACCGATTTAATGAGATTTTGATGAAATAAATGTGTAATGCTAGAGTTAAGTCGGCAAAATAAGAGCTGCAATACTACTTTTTCTCTTTCTCTCTCTCTCAACGCCTACAGTTTTTTTTTTCTCAGCGAGTTCAACTAAGTACGTATTTTGTGTTACAACAAACTGTTTTGCGTTTGCAATTTAAATGTTATCATTAGTATGTTAATTAGTGTTTTTTCTACATTCCCCTGATTGCGTTAAATTGTAAACTGCCGCGAAATCTAGTTAAGTATCTGTATTATAAATTATCATATCATCTATGTGGTCATTCATATTATAATTATAAATCATTTATGCTGAGCTGAGTGTTAATATTGTTTGATGGAAAATGCCGTGGGTTCAAATCACTATGAAGCAAAAAATCACTGCTTGCCTTCTAAATCAATTTAATCAACGTTATAATATACATGTACTTACATATTTTTCATATGTAATAATACTTGACTTAAATATCATTATTCATTCATTTGTATCTTCATAAAAACAAAATATTACAAATCCACGCTTAAATCCGTTTCAATCCGCGCGAACGCGACGTGTTTCTTTCTACGAAAAAGCAGCACGCCGTGTGCTTGCCCGACACGCACACTCTTATGACATCGCGCTCCACCGTCAGCTATGTACGAATAGGTCCACCGCACCTCACTCACACATGTACGAAAATCAACCAATCAAATCAAATCTTACGGTCGCGACAAGAAAGCACTGCTTTTGATTACTTGAAAAGCGTTCACTAATTTGGACCTAAAAATCCAATAGCGTTTGGCCTAATAAGACTCAGTAGGTTTATGACGCACGGGTACCCGGGAACGAATCCGGCCAAGAATGTGAAACTTTTTCCTTTTTATTCCTGTTTTTTTTTTTTTAACTTTGGGCATCCAATGAGTATTCACTGCTGAATATCATACATAGATCTACTCGAAATTCTCTGCCTACCCTGGCTAAAAACTCTATGCACGCCACTGTTCAAATCCCAACGCAGTTTTTTTAAACCTCTCTCCATTTATTGACGACCGGATAGCCTATTGGTTAGAGACCCTGACTATGAAGTTTGAGGTCCCGGGATCGATCCCCGGTCGGGGCAGATGTTTGTGTGATGAATACGAATGTTTGTTCTCGGGTCTTGGATGTTTAAGTAGGTATGTTTATCCGTTGTCTAGCACCCATAGTACAGGCTTTGCCTAGTTTGGGACTAGGTCAATTGGTGTCTATTGTCCCATGATGTCATATATAAAGCACCTGCACACTTCTGCGAAGCAATTCAGTGGTGTGTGTGAAGTTCGCAATTCGCACTGGGCCCGCATGGCAACTATAGCTCAAGCCCTCTCTTTGCAAGAGGAGCCCTGTGACCAGCAGTGGCAAGTTAATAAGCTGATGATCAATTTATACCCTGGTGTGTAGGCTTGAGTCGGTCAGGAACTAAGAACTGTTAAGAATGAATTCCCGTCGCGGACCGAAAGGAACTAAATCCTTTCGCACGATTTGAATCGGTCTTCGCTCCTTTAGTTCAGTAGGCAGAGGAGTGGAGTGGATGAATCGCTTGAGCGGAACGGAGCGAGTGAGAGTGACCGAAACCGAGGAGCGAGATAAATAGCGGTCGTTCAAAGTGTCTCTAGAGCAAGTGGGAGCGAGATGAACAACTATAATTCCGTTCCGTGTCCTTCACAGATCAAAACAGTTGCAACTCGTTCACTGAACTACTGAACTAAAGGAACTAAAAGTCCGAACTAGTTCCTTTCACCGATTGAACGAGATCGGAGCGCTCCCTTTAAAGACCTAGTAGACACAACTCTACTGGTGTGTATGTAAGGCAGGGTTTTATGCTCAACGACGATATTCATCAGTCACGCACTAAATCCAGCCTTACGTTTTTATTGATATAGGATAAATCAACGTCCGTCTGTCTGTCTGTCAAGACCCTTTTTCTCTGGAACTCGTGGAGGTAGCATGCTGGTGTTAATATCAAATACTCAAGCCTGCAGTCCCTAGAAGCTGTGAAAAAAAACAAACTTCTAAGTCGACGCAATCAAAAGATACAGTCATTAAAAAGGCTACTAACCTTTTTAAGGTTGTTTCCATACAAATTGCCGCACTGTGAAAACCTAAAGGGTACTTCCAGTTGCCCTAGAAACTTGAAATTTGGTATGTAGGTAGCTCTTATAGCACAACCACTCAGAAAAATTTCAAAATCTTAAATTTTCATGTAAGTCTGTACCAATATAAAATGACCCCACACCTTTGCTTAGAAGCAGGGCTCTCACTTGACAACATAAAACACCGGGGAAAAGCGTGAAAAATCTTTGTACGGAACCCTCGGTGTGCGAGTCAGACTCGCACTTGGCCGGGTTTTTTTAATGTAAAATGTTAAATAAATTTACTTTTGCAGCAGAGGCGAAGGAGCAACAATAAATGTCGAGGCTCTCTTTAACTCCGTTGTTATTATAATTTTGACGCAAAGGCTAGGCAGCTCCCGTATTAGTGCTTCGTGACGTGAGACAAACAAGGTCCTATGTTCTGTTCCAGTTTAAGCAGAGAGCACAGCAACGGGCGTTCGCCGGAGCCGCCGCCGCGCACCGGCCGGCCGCACCCGATGCTTGGCCACGAAGGTAGTAGTAGAAAAACCTTTCCCGCTTGCCAGGCAAAACTCAGTCTTATGACAATGTCATAAACATTTCGACGAGGGAAAACTTTTCGTCATACTTTAACTATGCGCAGCCGAGTGATTAGAGCGCCTGTCGACGAAGACCCGGGTTCGAGCCTCGGCGAGAGTTCGTATGATGAATACGAATTTTTACCATGAAACTATCGTGAGACTCGATCGTAGTGAAATAAAACGGATCGCTCACGTAAAAAGCCGTGATAGCCTAATGGTTTGACCTATGGCCTCTCAAGCAGAGGGTCGTCAGTTCAAACCCCGGTTCGCACCTCTGAGGTTTTCGGAATTTATGTTCTGAATTACATTTGTAATTTATCATAAGCTTTGAAGGAAAACATCGTGAGGAATCCTGCACACTCATGCGAAGCAATCCAATGATGTGTGTGAAGCTCCCAATTCGCACTGGGCCCGCGTGGGAACTATATCCCAAGCCCTCTCATTCTAAGAGGAGTCCTGTGTCCAGCAGTGGGACGTAAAAAAGGCTGGTGATGATGATGACTCACGTATATAAGTCGAGTTTAGCCAAACATGTTTCGGACTAGTTCTAATTCAAAATCTTGGCATATGTCCTGTTCCAGCTAACGGCGTGGACGCGGAGCCGCCGGCGCTCCACGAGCGTCTGCACCCGCACCCGCCCTCCCCTCTCTTGCTCAACGATAGGTACGCCAGGTAAGCCCCCTTTTTGTTGGTGTGAAATTTGGGGTAATGTGGAACTCTCTCCTCAGGCGATCCCTCTGCTAGTCAGTGAGAAGGAGAGCATACCCACTAAAAACACGTTATGGAGGCGCATTGGGATTGAGGACATTCTACCACGACGCCCCCACGTCAGGTAAGACGTAAGTTGGGCTGGGCCCAGAAAATGGTCATAGCTTTAGACCCACCCGGTACCCGACCAGCACCGCCTCATCGCTCGATATCCACTCTGCTGACCCCTATCCCACGACTGACCATTGATTGACCCCTATCCCAAGACTGACAATCGATTGACCCCTATCCCACGACTAACCATCTACTTACGCCTACCCCACGACTGACCATCGATTGACCCCTATCCCAAGACTGACCGTCGATTTACCCCTAACCCACGACTGACAATCGGTTGACCCCTATCCCACGACTAACCATCTACTTACGCCTACCCCACGACTGACCATCGATTGACCCCTATCCCAAGACTGACCGTCGATTTACCCCTAGCCCACGACTGACAATCGGTTGACCCCTATCCCACGACTAACCATCTACTTACGCCTACCCCACGACTGACCGTCGATTGACCCCTATCCCAAGACTGACCGTCGATTTACCCCTAACCCACGACTGACTACCGATTGACCCCTATCCCACGACTAACCATCTACTTACCCTTGTCCCACGACTGACCCTCACCTTACCCTTATCCCACGAATGACCATGGATAGACCCCTATCCCACGACTAACCATCTACTTACCCTTGTCCCACGACTGACCCTCACCTTACCCTTATCCCACGAATGACCATGGATAGACCCCTATCCCACGACTAACCATCGATTTACCTCTATCCCACGACTGACCCTCACCTTACCCTTATCCCACGAATGACCATGGATAGACCCCTATCCCACGACTAACCATCGATTTACCCCTATCCCACGAATGACCATCGATAGACCCGTATCCCACTTGATGCAAAGTGGGATGTGGCCGAAGGTGTAACTCGCTGGTCCAGTGAGGTCCCTCTATCCTTGAGAGGGCTGTAGGTGAGACTGGCACATTAGTATAATGGCGTCATTGCAATCGAGCGGTAGTTTATATGTGGCTGATTTTATTGAAGTGTCTCAACAAATAGAGGTGGTATTTTCCAGGCTGTCAGAAGGTCGTAGCCAGAGTCTGACCCGCGCGGAGCCTCGCAACGGCTACCGGAGCGAAGCCCCCGCCCCACACCCCTCGCGGCACCGTCACGACGACCAAGGTACGACACGGCCCCGACCCGACCCACAACGATCCATCTTTAAACACCACATAACTATAGTTATGATTTTGACCTTTTCCCGTTTGAGGCAGTGAAAAAAGAAGCGTCTACTTTTGCAATAATGTTCTGTTTTTAATTGCTAGAGTTGTGTAGTTAGGCCATTTCTCTTTTGACGGCCTCATTTAATAGTGACCGTTGATCGTGGACTTGGAAAATACGTCGTGGGAAAGCACGGTAATGTGAGAGCGCCGTATCATTACGCCGTGTCCGTGAAACCGTGGTGTTCCACGGAGAAAAATATTACAACACGTAGGGTATTTGAGTGGTCATTCGAGTCCTGATTTCGGTTTGATTTGCATAAAAACTGAACTAACTAACCATAAGTTCGAAACCTAAGCAGAGACAATTTTTTATTTCAATTTTTTTTTTTTGATTTGGTCGCATAGGAAAAGACTACACTTTTAATTTTAATTGTAGATTTCGTCAGATCTAAGTGCAATGCGAATTAAACTAGGTTTTATCTTATGTAGTTTCTTTCATATAAATTATTGCGTGTGAAAAAATATGGTGCTCAGTCAAATACCCTATGTACTTATTTTTAACGTGATTAGCTGTAGTATGCGAGTTGAGAAATGAACTTACTCAATTGTTTTTCGTCTGCAAATTATAAATGGATTCTTAGCCAATAGGTTTCTTGAGTTACATTTCTCTCTCGCCTATAATGGCAGTCACTTAATTTTAACGATCCAATTCCGGCTGTCTGATACCTCAAAGACCCAATATTCTTAGCAGGTGGCTGTGGAGTTACTTCCAAATAGTTTTCCTTCACACACTGAGAGCCTTGCAGACAGCAGACTATCAGACGAGCATTTTTATTTAACTTGTGCTGCCAAGCGTCGCTAAGTTCTATTTAAATCACTTCGTAATGGTCAGTTTTGTGACGAAATGTATGTGTCCGACTCTGACATGGACCGTTAGTTTTGTGACGACTGCTAACCATGGTTAACTAATGAACAAAGCTCGGACAGGGCCCTATTTCTCGAAAATATTAGTTTACTAGTATATTAGTTATTAGCTATTAGTGAAAAATTTACGAGTTCTAATATTTTATGTTTTTCAAAAATTATGATGAGACTGGTAACTAATACTGGTAGACCAATGAAAAATATTAGTCTGGCTTGGCTGAATGCACCTACAACCCATGACTTGTAACCTATTAAAAACCGGCCAAGTGCGAGTCGGACTCGCGCACCGAGGGTTCTGTACAAAGTTTTTCCCGCTTTTCCCCAGTGTTTAAAGTTGTCCAGTGTTAGTAGAGCCCTGTTCCTAAGAATAATGTACCCAGTATGGGGTTATTTTATATTGGTCTGTGACATAATTATACAGCCAGACATAAAAGAATAAGATTAAGTTTCACAATTCTTCGAGCTATGTCGGTAACCTTAGTTCTACTGCGGATATCATCATTTCTGATTCTATCCCAAACCCCGAGCATAGCCCTCTCCATCGCCCTGAGTGACTTTGTGTTTCCTTATGAGATGATGATGTTTGCACATTGGCGTTAAAAGCGAATTGTTGCTTTAATTTTGATAATATTTTATTGTTTTAAAATGGATCTCAACTCAAACAAAGCGGAAAAATGGGAAGTAGTAACAAATCGTATTAGTCAAAACTGGTACGTGGATTCAAATACTACGTACGTGTTTCTGTTCAAAGACTCGACGACTTCGAATCATTATTAAACCTTCTTCACTGTCGGAATCGGTCCACATTTGATAAATTTGTTTGGTAAAATGTGACACTAATGGTTTCGACTAATATTTGTTACAAGCCTTCCGAGACCAATAGCTTTATTAGTGCATTTTACTAATGCATTTTTTTTTTCTTTTTATTCATGAAACAAAAACCCAATTGAGTGTAATAATATTAGCTAATATTTGTTAGTTGGTAACTAATAACTAATATTTTACTACTGTAGCTTCGAGAAACGTATGTTAGTAAACTTGTAAAAAATATTAGTTCATGGACTAATATTATTAATCTAATAAGTTTCGAGAAATAAGGGCTCAGTGCCCTAAGCACGACTTGTCGAATCCTGCGTCACGTAAAATTCGAATAGTAAACTATAACGAGTTTGTATGACGTTTGGAACAGCGCCCGCCCGTGAGCGTATTTGGAACTAAAATTTAGTATGAGATTTCTCGATCTCGATACGATAACCGTAACGTAACGCAGGATTCGACAAGTCGTGCTTAGGGCACTGGTCATAGCAAAATAATTGCAACACGGCAATAGAACAAGATTAATAGAAAATTGTATTTTTTATAAACTCACTGAAACACGAATACACAGAAAAATAACCAGAAAAATGCCAACCCCGGCAATCGAACCCGGATCCTCGACACTCCGGGTCGTTCGCTTTTCCCCTACACCACGATTGGACATAGAAAAATTAAAAAATTAAAAAAAAATGGGGAGAAAAAATACAAAAAGATACTCCTACTCAGATCATGAAGATTAATAGAGTCGCATCATTTACACTTGTACAGTATTATTTAATTACATTTTTCAATTTCATTATAATAGAGTTCGGGGTAGTTCTCAATCCACATATTAATCGTTTTTATTTTCACGGTAATTAAAATATTTAGAAATAACCATAAGTAAATAATTTTATTAGTTTAAATTGTCACCACAAAACTGTTTCAAGAATGCCACTTTGACAAAACCATGATAGATATGCAACTAAATAAGGTTTAATGTTAAATTACGATAATATCCTCTTTAGATAATTACAATCTTAATTATCGACTCCATTGAGTATTGTTCTATTTCCATATCTGTTTTTGCCATGACCTGTCCGAGCTCTGCTAATGAATAATTAAATGAAAACGCCCAGGCAATAGTTAAGTGTAGACTAAAGTTTAGTATGAGGACCGAATGAGGGTTTATTTACAAACAAACTATCGCTATACTTAGTTTTTTTAGCATTAGAAAGAAGGTAAACAATCTTGACATGTATTTTTATTGAAAAACGCTTTTTATAAATGAGTATAGGCCGTGCGATGGATTAAAATGGCTCGGCGAAACTGGTGGGGGCAATTTGGCGCATCTGTACAATTGCGCACAAAATTGTTAAGTTCTGAGTGTATTTCTTTGAAATATGTTTTTCTTATTTCGCATTTTTTTGTACCTTTAGTCACCTAACATATAACACTCGTTTTTGCTTGTGACTTATTTTGCTAATATGTTTATTCAGAATCTTGGTAGTATTTTTTAAGTGCTTTTAATTACCCATGATTTAATTAGTTTCCTTTTTAACATAACAATTCACGTCGTAAACCATTTTTCTGTCTTGCCATGTTCAAACTTTATATTTGGGCATTTTTTTCACTAACTACGACATCATAACGCACTTACTACTAATACAGTAAAACAATCCGTGCGCAACAGTACTCAAGAGACACGTGACGCGTGAACGAAGCGAGGGAGGGGAAGAACGACTTGATCTACCAATAACGTGTCGGCGCTAGCGCGCACCCTCCCCTCACCCCTCTGCGCAACCAAATAGACCTAAGAATTGGCTTCTGCGCATCCCCCTTCCACTTTTGACAAGCGATCTTAATTCGCCGCGCGACCTATAACAGCAAGTAACAATTAATTAACAATGAAACTTAATTATTTATATTGTTATGGTTTTGTACGTACCAATACTTATTTTTAAAAGGCGTTTTTCAATAAAAACACTTCAAGATTGTTTGTACCTACCCTCTCTGTAATGCTAAAAAGAACTAAGTATAGACGGCACTGGTATCAAGAAATCCGTTAGACAATTTTTGTATGACGCTCTTTTACGGGTGTGATCTAAAGCGTTACTGCGTTTTTGTGGGTTCGCCGGTAAATCCGCGGTAATCTTTACCA
Organism: Clepsis dumicolana; assembly: GCA_963691665.1. Taxonomy (NCBI): domain Eukaryota; kingdom Metazoa; phylum Arthropoda; class Insecta; order Lepidoptera; family Tortricidae; genus Clepsis; species Clepsis dumicolana. The sequence continues at coordinate 35,736,956 of OY829505.1, read as the reverse complement.
CGGACTTAGGCTCGTCCGTCGGTGCTTTTACTGCACTGTACGATGATATAGTCATATAAGTATCAGAAAGCTGTATTTGGAATTAACTCCCACAACCGGCCTGGCTATAAAGCTGAAGTCTAAATATATGTATTCTATGATATTAATAATGTATACATTTGTTTTGTTCTTGTATATTTAACCCGAGGGCAGCCAGCCTATGACAACTGAGGGAAACGTTTTGTTACCGCTGCGCTTGACACTCTGCTATCCACTTATACATACCTGTGTATACATACCGTGACGCGTGAGATGACTGTACAACGCGCTGTCTTTATAAAATAAAACAAATATTATTTAATAGTTAATGCACACACTGAAAAGGCAGCATATTTGATGAGCAAAGACATCAGTATTCGTCGAGTACGCTGTCTCGTCTTGTCATCGGCAAAGTCATGGTTATTGCACTGTATACTTGTCACGTTGGAAGTAGGAACGGTGTAGGAAGTAATAAGATTTGTTGTTAAAATAAGAAGGCACAAAACAATAGGTATAAATTATAAAACTACACAAGCGGAAATGTTAATAGGGTTACGAAAGAGTGAAGACTTGTGCCCTTATTCATAACCCTCCATTAGTTAAAATAGGTTTTGTCTTCTTCTTACTAACGGAAACATCCATGTGACAAAAAAGGACAAACGTACTTTAAGGACATTGTGAATGATTCAGGGTACACGTCAGGTTTTATAAAGTTTACTCGTCATAAGTAATAGATGTATAGATATTACTGGTAGTTTCATATAATGACTGACTGACAATGACATACGAGGGAACCACATAGACGACCCATTCGCTGGTAAAACTGGAGATGGAATGTAATAAAAGCCAAAGCATCGGAAACAAGAGCTTAATTTGAAATTTAGAATAGAAGGCAATTGAGTTTTGTTCTATAAAAAAGTACTTTGCGTGAGACTATTATCAATTTGTCATTTCCTGACAATCCGTTTAGTATATAATGACTCGCGTCTGTCACATGAGAATGGTTAATGAATTACAATTTAGTTACATTATGTAAATACGTAAATGTCAAAATATGACCTATTTGTTGAAATTGTCAAAATTAATAACAAAAATACAATGGCAAAACAGTTTCGTCCCCAGGTGGGGGTTTGAGTTGTCAAAGCATAAAAAAATAATTAATTGTTTCAATAAAATAATTTTAAAACACTGTAAATTAAATGTATCTCCAATAGAGATCGTCGTAGCTATGAGAAGTAAATTAAAAATTAATAAATTGAGCATTCTCTTTGTTCTAAAACATTTTACATTCGATCCATTAATAAAAACCAATATAATTATTATAAAACTTCACTTTCACGTTCACTTAGTGAACTGGCGAATATTATCTGCTCGTAATTCAACAAACATTATTCCGATCGCCAGTTCTTTTCTTAGTCAATGTAAGTAAACGAAATAAATATAGAATGACAATGCAAAGAAAAACCTCGGTAATCCGTACCACGCTCCACCAATTAAACCATACATATCTGGCTGAGCCTAATGTGTTTTTCAACGCATTGCGTCATATTTTATTTGAAAGATCTCGCCTCACAACTAAATAATCTGAATCTCCATGGAATCCGATAATCAGTATGTGTAGGCGTCATCAAATATCGTCTCATAAATAATGAGAAAACTAATAATAAAGACCAAGTGCGGGTAGTTCGAGGAACCCGTGCAGCTAGGAGATGTTGATACCCGCCTCTTCAGTCCCTTCGAGACCATGGACCCAACGTCGCGTCCGAAACGTCGAGGTATTTAAAAAAATATTTTATGCGATTAAGTCCCGAGTATCATGATAATGTAAAATAATCTGATGCGCGTACAGTCATTTCACAATGTCACTCACCTGTCATTGTTACACGGTCCCTCATTGTATAAACGGTGTAAGAGTCATTCACCTCTAGCGTTCCGACCCTTAACTCTATTTGGTAGTCACGCTGGTATCATTCTTTAAAGCAGCCTCGCTAGCGGCGTGGAGCGCTAGTGTCACTTTCTAGTGCTAAATAACGACCGATTTGACACTTTAACGTTTTGTTTCATTTTGTCGTGTGATTTACGAGAAAAAACACTAATGTTTTGAGTCTAATAGTTACGAGAGACGGGGCCCAGGCCCCTGTTACACCAACTTTACAATTGTCAGTTTTATATGACAACTAGCTGTTGCCCGCGACTTTGTCCGCGTAGATACAGAACTATACAACTATAAATGTAGAACTATAGATGTAGAACTATACAATTTTCCCGAATAAAAAGCAACCTATGTTATTCCTCAATATTCAAACTATCTTTCTACCAAATTTCATCTAGATTGGTGTAGCGGTTTTCCCGTCAAGAGGTAACAAACAGACAGACAGAGAGACAGAGTTACTTTCACATTTATAATATTAGTTAGGATTCGAAGTACATTCCTTTGACAATATGAAGCGCGCTAAAACAAAAGCTCTACTTGTCATTGTCATTGGAAACTGACAATTGTAAAGTTGGTGAAATAGAGGCCTCGTCGCTTTACGACAGCTGACACGAATGGACTGGACGAAACTATTGTCACTTAGACATTTTTACCTGTAGGGAACTCCCTACCACTTTGAATGTCTCTACGTTGTAAAGGGAGCCTCTACGCGAAATTTCAGCTTTCTAGATCCAAGGGTTTTTGTATAATATACAGGATGCGTTTAACCGTCAAGAGTTCAGCCAGGGGTTGAGTGAGTCTCAGTGAACACCCCTGATCATTCTCCAATACATACTCATTGTCAACCAGCAGAGGCAATGAATGTATGGGAGAATGTTTTTGTTTATTTAAAAAAAAAAAACAAATAATCACATTACCCTCCTTTCGCAGTCGGGTAATAAAAACTTTTAAGGAGTGTTCACTGAATTCTTGACTGTTCATTAAAACGCACCCTCATGACTTATGCGTGAAGCGTATACAAATATACTTTTTGTATTTTTTTTATGTAAAAATAAGTACAGTTAAAGTGAGAAAAGCTTTCCTCTGTCAAAATGTTTATGACATCGTCATAAGATTGATTTTTGCCTGGCCCGTGGGAAAGGTACTTCTACTATGTCTATAACTAATTAAAAAAGCCTTTTTTGATAAAAAAAAACAAGTAAAATTGTTCACCTTCTGTCTAATGCTGAAAACAGCTAAGTATCACACATATGGTCACCTGGGGTAAAAGCTACTATGGGGTTATTGGGGCTTTTTAAACAACGTGAATAACGACAGCTCCTGCCGTCCTATGATAGACACATTCGAATGTGACCTTAGATATTTTCATTCACTCGTACAATCCATTCGTGCCAGCTCTTGTGAACTGTGAACCCAACTGTATCACCCTTTCAACGCCAACGACGCATGCAAAAGTTGCCATCCACACGCCAAGTTGGCATAACGTCAACGCGGATTTAAACCTTAAGCATACGTTCGGAGGCCGCATTTGCACTGTGCAGCCGGACACGTATAAGCTTTGGTGGCGTCGTAGGCACGTCGGCTCATGACGCATTTAAGCGTCCTTGGCGTTGAAAAGGATAATAGGTGTCCTAGCTGCGACCGCTGGTCTCCACTGTCCGTGGTCGCTTACCTTCAAGTTGGCACTTATATTGCTGAGTTGTGGCGGTTGGAACGCTCAAGGAGGATGTCTCGTCTATGTCAAAAGCGGTGGGCTTTCCACGCGAGCTTCACGCTTTCGGGTCCAAGAGAGGGGTTGTACATTAATCACGTGAGCCTCGAAAGGAGGGGGGGGGGGGATCACGAAATATCACAAGAGGGGGAGGTCGGGGGGTGTAGTGAGTTGTCATTATCACGTGTATTTATTTACTACACTGCCTCTTTAATACTATAAGCTTTTACTTAACTTGCACTGTTCGCATGCAAGTTGCCTGTCAAATCTTGCAACTGAATTTTAAGGCAGTTATCCTCAGCCGATTGAAATGAAATTAGGCATACTTATGTAAATCCGTCGACAGTACAATAATCTTGTAGTGAAATTCTGGAGGAGGGAACTCTTCAGCGGTTAATAGCGTCGAGTTGATATTTGGTATGGATATGCAAGTTGGATGACAATACAAGTACCTACAGACAGCAAAAAGTACAGTCGGCATTAAAGCTTGCTTTAAAAATGATCTTTTTATCCTTATTTTTATACCACATACGCTGTTTGGTCTTTTCCTTAATTTCCCAGAATTAAATTAGATTAGATTTTGTACCAAAAGAATACACGTGATTTTGATAAGAGGTTAGGAGGGCTAGTCTTAAACCTCTCCACGTAGCACCAGGGCGTAGGGGGGGGGGGAGAGAATTGCCAAAAAAAAATCACGTGATTAATGAACGATCCCAAAGTTGTGCCTTCCACGACAGTCGTCATAGAAGTTTAGTGCGACTTCGCGACAAATAAGAACAAATATTTATTTTCCATTCAAGTTTACAGTACATAATACATTTTTAATAGGGACAAAGAGAGTAAGTCACATAGAGGACAACATGTTATGTTAATGTGACATATCCAGCGGCTCTCGCACTAGACTCTGGGTCTGTATCGCGAGTGCCAGGTGAAATACTAAATATAACGTAACGTAACGTAGTTTGGTGACTTAGGTAGCCAAATTAATAGAATAGTAATTCTTCAAAGAGGCTAAGTTTTAGGACTGGTTTGTTTCACTTTGCCGAAGTGAAAATAGTTTGTTAAAAAAAACGACGTTCTTTGTTTTGTTAGTAATTCAATTATTCTAGAAAATAATGCAGAGAGCCGTGTCAAAACGCTTCTCGCAAAAGGGCTTGCTTGGGGCAACGTCGTTTTGTAAAAAGTTAATAGTAAAGCAATGGAACTTTTTAATAAATTGTGTTTTTCTTTAGCTAGTGCTTAGGTCGTCGACGTGTTATTTTCTTGCTTCGAACGTCAACGTCGCATACAAAAGTGGTAATCCACACGCCAAGTTAGCATAACATCAACGCGGACTTAAAACTTAATCATACGTTCGTAGGTCGCATTTGCACTGTGCAGCTGGACACCTATAAGCGTTGGTGGCGTCGTAGGCAAGTCGGTTCATGACGCTTTTAAGCTTCCTTGGCGTTCAAAGAGTTAAATGTATTGGTGGATTTATTTTCAAGCTCATAAACGTTACCTGTCTGATTTGTGAACATGAACTTAGACGTTGACGAGGCGTATATACAAGTGTATGTTATGTTCGACTGTCGTGGAAAGTAGAAATCCTATTCAAAGTATTAGTAGAATGTATTTCTTTGGTATTGAGTGGAAATGCGCTTGTTAGAACTTCAGTGAAGTGGAGTTTTCGATGCAAGGAAACATCGGTTGGGACTTGACAAAATGACGGACAGACAGCGTAGGTTTAGTAACAGGCTCCTTCCCTTTCCGTTAGTTACCTTAATCAACAACACCCTCCATTGTTTGCGCAGTCGGTAAAAGAAGATCCACAAGCGCAATTCAACCGTTTCGAAATCAACAAACTGTTAAAACTCATATTTGTATAACACACATCTATTTTATGGACGTTTCATGAGCTCCTTGTCTAACTGCCGCACCGAGAGACGTCAGTTAACATAGAAAATTAAACTGGCTCAAAATTAATTTCAGTTAACCGACTTATCTGCGTGCGGTGGCAAGAGACTAGGGCAACACAGGCATAGAGCTCTTGTGTTTAGAAGTAGATAAATACTTGTACAGATTTAACACTCATGAAGATTCAGATAAAAAAAAACTTTAAATGTGTATAAGTTTATAAAACGACATTGGCGACATGCGTATTGGTGACATGTAAAAATAAATATAGTGTTGATAATTTCGACCAATTCGTGCCAGCTCTGAGGAACTCGTCCTACAAAATTTAGTTACTGATATCCGCGCCTTCGTGAGTGGGAATCTGCTAGCTCTTACTAATCTAAGCTTGTGTGTTATCATTTTCACGATGGAAGTGTTTGTAATTAGCGATGAATTATTTAAAATGGGGGTTAGCAAGCCTTTAAGTAAGTAAATGTCATGGGACGATGGACGTCAATTGACTAGACAACCAATAACATTTGACATAATGAAAACGAGATATTGGCCGCGATTACTTTGTAGGTTTGATGAGCTCCCGATATTTTGATGCAGTTACATGCACCATGATCACGGAGCTCATCGAACCTATAAGGTAATCGCGGTCAATATCCCGTTTTCATTATGTCTAATGCAATTAACCGCGAATCATTTAAAACTGTCAATGACATTTGTCCTTTTTGGCGCCAACGACTCATTTCAGCACCGCAGGTTCAACGCCAACGAGTGATACACGGGTCATAAGAATGATAGCATTTGGTTTCGTGCAAGAATACTGTTTGGCGTATGAATAGCGTCAAATACTTCATATTAAACATCCAAGGCTTGAGGAAAAACACGTATTCCTAATGCGTATGCCTGCCCCGACCGGGGATCGAGCTTGGGATCTCTAGCTTCATAGTCAAGATCTTGAACGGTTAGGCTGTCGTCCGGTTGCTCAAAATTAATAATTTGACGACCTGAGGCCTGTTTCATAACTAGTTCGAACTTGTTGTGAAGTCTCTTTGTAATTTGTAAATTGAAACGAGGTTTCCGCTTGTAATACTAGTTACAAGTCGTTATGAAATAGGGCCCAGATAGCCTAGTGAACAAAGAAGCTGGCTATGGAGCCTGAGGTCCCCGGTTCGATCCCCGGTCGGGCCAGATAGTTGTATGATGAATACGAATGTTTGTTCTCGGGTGTTGGATGTTTAATCTCTGTAAGACAGCCGGTGTAATTACGGGCACAAGAGGCATTTCATCTTAGCCCTCTAAGTTGGCAACGCATCTGCAAACCCTCCGGAGTTGCGGGTGTCTATGGGCAGTGGTGATCACTTACCATCAGCTGACCCACATTGTCTAGTACCCATAGTGATAAAGGATTTGCCTAGTTTGGGACTAGTGTCAATTGTCCCATGATAGTTATTTATTTATTTTATTAATTTGAACACTATTTCTCTCCCGCTGTATTGGGTAAGGTTGGTGTTCCAGTGATTTTGTATGGCTTGCCATTGATTTAATAATCTATATAAAAAAACACTACACCCAGGATTAGTTTGTACAGCACGTTGCGAACACTTGCCATTGCTTGTATTTGAATGTATTACAGAACCCGTGTAAACTGTATTTCTCTGTTGGAAAGTTTGCTCAAACGTTGGCCGAACTATTTCTATGTCAGATGTTGGCCGAACGTTTGTTCAAACTTCCCGTGCTTTGCTCTCACGCGCCCCACATCGCCTGCCCATTTGTTGCTCTTCACCCACCCGCCTTGCCACACTTAACTAGACCTTAACACCTTGCTAGTACGGGCTATAACCGAAAGCTGCAGATTGAGAATTTGTTGCCTATATTAGGATAGTGTGGGCTGCTTTTACATCAAAGATGTGTAACTAAGGGTGCGTATATAGGTAATAGTCGCCAATTATAATCGCTTATTTACATAGTTAAGCTTACACGCACAGAACTCTACTCCTAACTCGCGATAGGAGGAAAGAGTACCTTGCGTGCCAAACAGAAGGGCCGAGAACCTTATTCCTCGCCGCTAACTTTAGTCCGCTCGCGACAACTTTAGTCCGCTCGCGACAACTTTAGTCCGCTCCCGACAACTTTAGTCCGCTCGCGACAACTTTAGTCCGCTCGCGACAACTTTAGTCCGCTCGCGACAACTTTAGTTCGCTCCCGACAACTTTAGTCCGCTCGTGACAACTTTAGTCCGCTCCCGACAACTTTAGTCCGCTCCCGATAACTTTAGTCCGCTCCCGACAACTTTTCTTTTCTTCATAGCAGAAATCAAACTACACGAGGGATTGAACATAAGTTTTATCGACTATTTCAGTTATCGATGTTATCGAGTCGACTATTCGCTTGTTATTCGCTTAGAATTTTAACATTATTCTGTAACGTTTGACCTCTTTTAATTAGTCCGAAACCGTCGGGCAATGCTCGACTGACATACGTGAGTGATCCGTTTATTTTACTAACATTTGACCTCTTTGATAAGCGGCTTAAGTGACATAAATAAGTAAAAAAAAATTGCCGAAAGTTTTTTTGTTCCGATAAGTTACATTCATTTTGTTTTATTCCCATTCATATCGATATTAATCTAGTAATGATGATGATGATGTGTTCCTGTAATCCCTCAGCAGGGCCATAGGGCTCGCAGTAATAGCACCGTGATGCTTGGAAATCTAGTAATAGCTTGTCATTATTCTTAGTCATGTCATTTGTTTTAAATTTAAACTAAATAAAATAATCGATAGCTTGAAGAGTCGATAAATTACAATGTTCTCTCCCTATTGACTTTTGATTTTTGCTATGAGAATTCCGATCCTTGCCTTATTATTTTACAAGGACCATAAAACCAAGATTACTGCCAATGGCTATACAATGTCGCGTTCCTGTGAAATAATGAGCCTGCTGTAGCTAGTTTCACTATAGAGAGGTCTCTGTACCGTTATTTTTGTATGACACTTAGACCTCTGGCTAACACAATAGCGCCATCTATGAACTGAAAGAAAAACTAATTAGATGGCGCTATTGTGTTAGCCAGAGGTCTAAATGTCATACCAAATGGATGGTACAGAGACCCCTCCGTAGTAAAACTAGCTACAGCAGGCTTATTATTTCGAAGGAACGCGACATCGTATAGACACTGGCAGCGTCCTCCTGGTTTTATGGTCCTTGTTATTTTAAAATAATGCGACATTGCGTATACATTCGGAGTCAATGGTTTTATCGTCCAAAGCTTTAGGTCCTTAAACAGTTGATAGTTATTAGTTTAGAATATATATAAAAAACCTGCTTTAAACCTTAGTCTGCAGTCTAGGTTAGTTTGCTTGCGGGCTGCGTTACATCGGCTTCTATAGAAGTTGCAACGCTGGAAGGGTAAGCACTGAAGAAACTCCATTCATTTAATAAGTACCTTGTTCATTGGTTACTGTTTTTGCATCCATTTTCTATTCCGGTTGAAACTAGAGTTAACGCGGATTCTTTAGAGGAAGTTTAAGCTAATTTGCTTCAGTTAAAAAGTTTATAATTTTCAAGACAATCGTGGACTTACCAACACCATGGACTTCGGGTTAGCGTTTGAAAACGTCCGAACCAAAAGACCACTAATCGAGCGTCAGTCAGTCTTAGTTTGGTCGAACGACGGCGCTAAGACGTGTGGCTGTCATCGGAAAAATGCCTTGTTGTACTGGGACACATTTTTCGTGAATTTTGTACTGGATCCAAAGTCCATGGTGTTGGTAAGTCAATGATTATCTCGAAAACGGTGAACTTTTGGACAGAAGTAAATTTGTTTGTACATCTTCCGAATGACCTCCCCATCCCCCAATCCAATCTCAGTTTCACCGCGTAGAGAATTCAAAGCAAATTCAGCAACATTAACTTTTTTCGTTAATTTCCAACATGGGTCCGTAAGGCACAGTGAGTTTCGTCAGCACCCTGCCCCGGGCCTGCTTCTAGCCTGGTGTAGGTTCGATCCTGTCCATCATCACCGCCCTCCATCGCTAACAACCGGGCATACAGCAATATGCGAAGCTCTTTGGTACAAAAAAAGGCTACTGGATTTTTCTAGGGAACCTTTACTTATTTTACCACACGGGCATCAACCCTTTCAACGCCAACGCCACATACAAAAGTTGTCATCTACACGCCAAGTTGGCATAACGTTAACGCAACCTTAAGCATACGTTCGTAGGTCGCACTTGCACTGTGCAGCCGGACGCCTATAAGCGCTGGGCGTAGGCACGTCGGCTTATGACGCTTTTGAGCGTTCTTGGCGTTGAAAAGGTGGCACGCTAGTTGCGATTGCTTCCCCGCTTAACTGTAACATGAACATTATTTGTAAACTGTGTATTTCTATGGCGTATTTTTTAATAAAATTGAGAAGAATTGCTTTCGCCGGCGGTGAACCAGACACGATAGATTTTCTATTGCTATAAATTCTATAGTCGCTTACCGCCGCCGAACGTGTTAAAGGTTGGTTCGAAGACCGCCAATGTAAGACGTGGCAAAGACTGGTGGTCCTTTTGATTTATTCGTCCTATAGGAACAGTTTCAAAGCAATGTTCATTTTACATTCGAATGGGACTCGACTCGTGCGCCCTTAAAAGCCCGGGCTGTTAAAATAGAGACTGTCACAGTTGTACCATAAATATAAGTTGCAACGAAAACATTTTAGCCAATAAAAAGGCAGTGCGTTTGCACGGGAAAAATCTTGAGCGGCCATTTTGTTCGGGGCAGTGCCACGCGTCACCGCGTCAGTCAGTTGTTTGTCACGACGATTCCCGATGTAACTTATGTTTGTGGTCCTGCGAACGGGGTTAAAAGGTACCAAAAGCCAGTACCAAAGGGCTGCTAGGGCAAGGGGCGCGACGGGCCGTGACGTTGTGTCGTCGCAGGCTGGCTGCACTCGCTCGCCGGGCTCCTCAAGCGGAGGCTGAGCGGTTACGTCAAGTGGCACCACGTTGCAGGCAGGCGGGACGCACGTGCGCAACACCCACCCAGGTCAGTACGGCGTAATCAAAAGCAATTATTCGGCATTTAAGTTGGCGGTTAAACGCTCTTTTACCTCGTTTTTAGTCTACCAACCGTTTCGGAAAGACCATGATTTCCGAGAATAATGCGCCGCAAGAAACTAGGCACAAAGTTTTTTTTTTAATAAAAGTTACAATAGCTCTTACAATACATTATCACAAATTGATTAAAAAAAAAAAAGTGTCATACAAGCTTTTCTGCCGACTGCTCTTTCAGTTGTCATCATCATCATATCAAATTTCAAGTCGATGCCATTAACTGTCGGCAGGCCTCCAACGAGATGGAGCGACGACCTGGTAAAGATGGTGGATGCGGAAAGCACAAGACCGGTCTTAGTGACGAGCCTTGGGGGAGGCCGCCGTCCAGCAGTGGACGTTTTTCGGCTGACTAGATGATGATTATTGAAAAGCGACTAAACATGTTATTTCCGTGTCTTAATTTAAAGTCTACATATGTCCTAACTACAGATGGGGCCACGTGGAAAGCTGGAGCGTGCCGGCGTCGCCCCTGCCGCCGCGCGCGCCGCCGCCGCGGCCCACCGACTAGCACCGGGAGAACTGGTACGTCGACTCGTGGTTGCGCCGCGTCGCGTACTGCAGGCGTTGACGCCCCAACGGACCCCCGGAGCCCTCTGACACGGAAACACACACCACAGAAGACCAGCAGAACACGCTTGACATAGTAACCTCTTGCAGAACCCTCGACACGTCGTAAGCGAAGTGATTTTTACCCATAAGCCGACCTGGGCCGTGTTTTATGAAGCTACAAGTTACAATTTACAAGCGGAAGTCTCATTGTAACTTGTAGCTTTATAAAACACGGCCCTGGAGGCTTATTGTCTAAACTAGCTCGGAATTGGCATCGGCTTGCTTGCTTCCGAGGGAATAAGATTACTTTCGTGCAACAAAAGGATTCCGATGCCGTCAGATGCCAAAGTCATTTGTTCAAATTGGCTTCAAAAATGCCTCGGCATCGCTTTCGATTCTCATGACCAGAGTCCGGACACATCATCGCCAAAACAGATATAGAACAACCGCTCTGTAGAGTCGATACTTAAGATAAGTAAGTAAGAAAGTAAACACTTTGTTGTACAAAAAAAAGACAGGATTATGATTATCTAAAGCGGATGTTGTTGTAATTTAACATTTGGCCTTTTTAGCTGCATATCTGTCATAGTTTTGTCAAAGTGGCGTTCTTGAAACAGTATTGTAACAATTTAAAAGTAGTAAAATTATGGACGTGTGGTAATTTCTAAATATTTTAAATATGGTGAAAATAAAAACGATTGTGGATTAAGAACTATCCCAAGCTCTCTTATGATGAAAATGTCCGGAAAATATTGTGTACAGCATGTGACATTCATATTAAACTTTTAAGGAAAGCATGTTAGCTCAGCAAATCACAAATGGAAGATAGTACCACTAGGAACGTCTTACGATACCTTTTGCAACGATTTGTTGATGTTTCTAATCTCTGTTAATATTCAATACGACATCAGCATTAAATTTTTTTTATGGAAATACCTTCATAAACATTATGCTGACTTTTGGGTTACCTTTATACATAGATGTAATTGAAAAATATAGTAAACTAGCTGTTGCCCGCGACTTCGTCCGCGTAGATTTCGGTTATCGCTATCCCGCCGGTTCTATATAATTTTCCTGAATAAAAAGTAGCCTATGTTATTCCTCAATATTCAAACTATCTTCTTACCAAATTTCATCTAGATTGGTGCAGCGGTTTTCCCGTGAAGAGGTAACAGACAGACAGACAGAGAGACAGAGTTACTTTCGCATTTATAATATTAGTTAGGGTAATACTGCACATAATATGACTCTATTAATCTTGTTGTATTACCGTGTTGCGATTGTTTTGCTATGACCTGTCCGGGCTCTGGTCATGTCCCTACGCAATACAATTTGTTTCATTTTCAAAACAGCTCGACTTGGAACTGTCAAAAAGAACGCGATTGTGTTTCGGAGCGAGTTAGACAATAAGTTACACTAATTCGGTGTTAAATTTACATTGTTTAACTCCAGGTCAGCGAATAAATTGTATACAACTATGTGAACGGCACTCTTGTATATTATGTATTATGTGCAACAAGCTCGCACTTCACACCCAAAATAGCAAACAATGTTTTGATTGCAAATAAGGTAATTAGCGATAAAATGTACCGGGATGGTGGCTACACACCGTTTATTGTAACATTGGAAATTCAACGGTCAAATTCGCAGTTTTTTAACCCTTTCAACGCCAACGACGCATTCAAAAGTTGTCATCCACACGCCAAGTTGGCATAACGTTGACCGACCTACTTTGCATGTAGTCACCGGCATAATTGATGGCCCACACCATTTTTACTATTCGTGTAAAAACATTCATCAACATTTTTTGCAATAATCAGGCAATACGGGGTGGGTAATTTTAATTTTGACGGTAAGTCAAAAACAATAAAATCAAGAAGACTGCCAAATGTTGCCTATGTTAGTTTTTTGTCAGTGTCAGAGACCTCTCTATAGTGAAACTAGCTACGGCAAGCTTATTATTTTTGCCCTTTCAACGCCAACGACGCATACAAAAGTTGTCATCCACACACCAAGATGGCATAACGTCAACGCGGACTTAAACCTTAAGCATACGTTCGTAGGTCGCATTTGCACTGTGCAGCCGGACGCCTATAAGCGTTGGCGGCGTAGGCACGTCGGCTCATGACGCTTTTAAGCGTCCTTGGCGTTGAAAGGGTTGATGAAAACGAAGACACTATTTAAAGCTCTGTTAATTCTATGAGGAAAACATTAATGGTAATTGTTGAACTGTTTATTCGAATGTTAAAATAAATTGAATGTAATTGGTCAAATCAGCAACTCTTTTGAAATGTCAAAACGGGCACTCAGTATGAAGTTTGTGTTGGATTACTCAACTAAAATATCATAATTTTCAGTGATCAAACTGTGTTAAGTGTTAGTGTAAAATAATATCGTATTGACATCTCTAGGATCGGACAAGCGCTCGCCATTTTGGAAACATCACCCTGTTCCGTACAGCAGAGACTTCCTTATGATGTTACGATATTATGTTTTATATTATTTATTTATTAACACGTTTACACAAAATATCTAGGAAGTGTAGTTTAACCCATTTATCGATAAAATATCAAACATCATCTCATCAGATAAATACATACTCATACTTGATTTCAATTACTTTGTGTACTACTAGCCATTTAGATAAAATACGTAATATTCTACTATAGTAGTTTATGCAACTGCTACATAATGAGGGTCCTTATAACACGAGGGTGTTTTATGAAACGAAGCGAAGCTGAGTTTCATAATAGGATCACACGAGTGTTTTAAGGCCTAATTATGTGGAGTTGCATACATTACTTTATCTACACTTATATTATAAGTACTCTAAGATGGGTTCAGAAGCCGAAGGCATATCATACCTGTCACGAATTTGACTGTTTTTTTAATCATAGACAAACATACCGAGCTGACGTTTCGTAAACTGTTTTTTTTTTTTATTGTAAATTATCACATTATTATTTATACATGTCGGACTGAACTCGACTTATATACGTGAGTGATCCGTTTTATTTCACTATGATTGTAAATTACTTTTCTTTTCAAATTTGAGACATCGAATTCGATATCGTAATGACTATTACTTTACTGCTGGTGGTGGTTGGGTGGCGCTGTCGGCGAGAAGGCGTCGTGCTGCAATGCTGGTCATTTTCTACGATTTCTGAACGCATTATAGAGGACTTATGATATGTGTGTAGATAAAAATCTGTAAAATAACTTAATATTTTTAATTAACAATAAGTATAAGGAAGTCTCTGCTTTACGAAACAGGGTTATGTTATGAATACAACGAGCGTTCGTCCCATCCTTGGACATCATTCATCATCGCTAAGCTAAGCCTCTCAAATGCGCGACTGACGCCTTATTGTGCTGACTGATGTGTTAAGAAATTTAAGTTGTGTTAAGGGCTGTTTCGCATGTCAAAGTCGTATGGTGTGTTACTTTGGTAGTTGTTTAACGGATTGTGAACCGTACGCTGTTCATGTCAAGGTATTTATTGGGTAATGCAATGTGAGACGTGTGTCGACTTGAAGTTTATCGCTACTCCAGCCACTTGTTTCACCAAATGTCAAATTTATTGAATCAGGCGTTACTTTGCGGAGGTCCATATTTATGAACTAAAAACAATTATTGCTATTAATTATTATTATTCTCTTTTTACCGTACTCGGTTAAAAATAACGGGGTACGTGGCGTAAATTAAAAATAAAAATAAAAAGGGTAGTTTGGAATTCATTTTTAAAAAAGGGTAGTTTAGAACTTACATGAAAGGGTAGTTTGGAATTTATAAAATATTAGTGGGTACGTTGGTTTTGTCATTAACTAAGTTGAGTACATGGTTTACATATGTCAGTAGTGGAAGTGGTGGCATGTTGAGCGGTTGTTGTTGTGCTTCGTAAATGGCCTCGTGGAGAGTGCCGAAACGCGTCAGCGTTTAGTTTAGTGGTGGTGGTGATAGTTGGGTCTGTGTGGCATGTGTTGATTCGTGTAGCAGTGGAGGCGGGGTGTTGCATGGAAACATACATTTGCCGCACAGATATAACTATTTATGTATTTAACTATGTATTTATGTGTGAATGTTTGTTCTAGGGTCTTTGGATGTTTAATATGTATATAAGTAAGTATATATTTATCTATATAAGTATGTTTATCCGTTGTCTAGTACCCATAGTACAGGCTTTGCCTAGTTTGGGACTAGGACAATTGGTGTCAATTTGTCCCAAGATATTTATTTATTTTATTTATTTATTTGTCATTAGTGGTCGCGGGTGAGCAAAGTAATTGTTTTTAGTTCACCAAATGTCCGTTTAAAGTGTCATTCTATAGTACTTGCTAACTATTTCAGTAGGGCAGTTTTTTACATAGTTAGCAAGCTCCATAGAATGACACTATACAGAGAAAATTCGATCCTGGTGTAACGTTGGTGAAGTGGGGGCCTGTTGATGTATAGATGGGATCATATGAGCCTGCGCGAATTGGTTGAAAAAAACTACCGTCATTTGGACATTTTAATAGGGAAATGTTTGCGTCTTATGATTTTCGTGTGTGTGAAGCGTATTCAAATAGGTGACACAACGAGTATACTTCGTTTCTTTAGCATTAGAAAGAAAGTAACAATGTTGACGAGTTTTTTTATTGCAAAAACGCTTTTTAAAAATAAGTAAATGCTACGTATAATACCGTAACAATATAGATAATTAAATCTGTTTGTTATTTAGTTGTTACTTGCTGTTACTTATTTTTAAAGAGCGTTTTTCAATAACAAGACATGTCAAGATTGTTACCTTCTTTCTGATGCTAAAAAAAACGAAGTATTCGTATTTTTGTTCACTCCAACAATCCATTCGTGCGAGCTCTTACGACATTATCTATGTTATAACGGTTCGAAAAGCTGTCTATAGAGGCTTATTTAAAGCAGGTTATGTAAAGTTTAAGCTTATTAAGCTTCTGTCGTTATGAGCCTTAAAAGCTATGCCGGGTTGAGGCTTTCTCACAAGCTTAACGGAGTAGAACTATTAAAAAAAAAACCGTTTTTATCGCGTTTACTGTAAGTAGCTTAAGTACTGAAGCTTCGGAGCTGCTTATCAACGGGCCTGGTTTTCACCAGTGCCCGTATTAGCAAGACTAAGAACTTGCTACGGGACGTCCGGAAAGTGTTAGAAATAAAAAGTTTAAATTAAGTCATTCAGTTTGGAGACATGTAGGCACATTTATAAAACGATTTGAGAGAATTGTATGAAATAATCGTCACAATAAAATTTGCTTAATCTGTTAGCTTATGAGCTGCTCAATACGGCCGCTTAGATTTGGCGTCGATTTTTGGGAGAACCTTTATATCATCATATCATTCGTGCACTGTGAATGTATGCTTATCAAAGTTAGACTAATTGAAACGAGCAATAATGGTCAATAATGAGCTATTGCTCATTCATTTGAATAGAAAAAATTGACACATATTTATTTAACAGCAATAAATTCGAGGTGTGAAATTTTAGAAAAAATACACCGACTTTATTATGATAAATGCTTTTGATCATATCGCATTTTAATATACCTGTGTTTGGGGCGGTTTGAATTTAAAATACGGGTTTATATATCACGAAGGCCGTTTGTCTTTCGTTGTACGTGTAATCTGTATTAGTGTGCGTACACAAAACTGAAAGAGACAGGACATTTACGCTAGCACAGTTAAAGTCAGAAAAGCTTTGCCCTGTCAAAATCTTTATGACATTGTCATAAGATTGATTTTTGCCTGGCCCGTGGGAAAGGTTTTTCTACTATGTCTATAAGCATTATTGTCTATATGCACAGATTTTATACACAACATTGACAGGTAGCTAGAACAAAAGTTTTGAAGGGCCATGAATTGTGACCTTGCATAAACGTGCATTGCTCGAAAACTGGCGACCTAGGACCCGTTTCATAACGGCTTGTAACTTGTAACACCAACGGAAGCCTTTTTTCAACTCCTTGTATTAGAAAGAGGTGCCCGCCTTTATAATCAGTAGCAAGCCACTACAAAACGGACCCAATATGCAATGCAATTGTTCAGCTGGTAGTTCATAGGGCTAACAATTTGGATATGAGTATTACTTAATACATATAATTTCAAACCGCCCTAATTTTTAGATGTTCTGTGTTCTAGGCGATTTTTCTATGTCGCTACAAATGCGTATGGACTGTGAAACAATTGAGTACCTAAATGCTGGTACAATACCTGCTGCTTTTTTTTTAAATTTGATTTTTTGGTAATGGGATTGATTTTATGAGTGGAACTACAGTTTGTGAGCGGGTTCGGTTCGGATGAACTCGTATTGACATCTCTTTCTTTGGCATAAGAAGCGTCAATGGCCGAAATGTTTCTAAAACCCGATTCCTATTCTAAATTCAAATCAACTAGCTGTTTATTGGTCTGCCTCGGTTAAGTATTATTAACGGTTACGTTTTTCAAATTCCTTACTAGTATTCGCATTTTTGCTCATAAATGTATGGAGTCTGAAGTTTTTTTTAACGCCAACACGATTCTGCCGGCCCGTACGATGTGAAAGTGATGTGATGGCGTAAGTTTGAATGTGATCTTATTTCTGTTAAGATGCTGAAAAGGTTGCTTAGTGTTTGGAACTAGGATCCCATGAGCTTGGCCTAATTGAATACTGAACTTTGTAAAATCAATCCATGTTAACATTTTTGACGTGATTTTTGTAGTGCAAAACTTTTTTATTATTATTTTGTAAATATTATAATATAAACATAAGGATATATTTAATGTTCTATAGATGTCATATTTAATTATTATTTTTTAATCTAATGAATTGTAATTTAATTGTAGAGAGTAATTTTACAGCTTATTATTATTGTAAAATTGTAATTATTATTTTTAATTATTATGACCAAATGTATTAGGGTAAGTCTAAGTCAGGTGATTGCTTTGGGATGCAGGTTTCATGTATTGTGGTCGGTTTACACAAGACGTAGAAAAAGCAATCATGGTTAAATGTAATAACACATTTAAAGTCGTGTTTTCGAAATATCACGTAGTTATTAATTCTAGAACGATCAATTGAATTACTAATTTATCTAGTAGTATACCTGGGTCAATCAACTTTTCATTGCCACTCGTTGCCATGGTGATATGCCCTGGGTAACTCGTCTAAAATAAGATCTTCTAACGCATCACTCCATCAAACCGTTAGGAGTTTCGACAGTTTAAAATCATATTTTTGATGAGTTACCAGGGGACATCTCCATGGCAACGAGTGGCAATGAAAAGTTGATTGACCGACCTACTTTGCATGTAGTCACCGGCATAATTGATGGCCCACACCATTTTTACTATTCGTGTAAAAACATTCATCAACAGTTTTTGCAATAATCAAACAATATGCGGTGGGTAATTTTAATTTTGACGGTAAGTCAAAAACAATAAAATCAAGAAGACTGCCAAATGTTGTCTATGTTAGTTTTTTGTCAGTGTCAGAGACCTCTCTATAGTGAAACTAGCTACGGCAAGTTTATTATTTTTGCCCTTTCAACGCCAACGACGCATATAAAAGTTGTCATCCACACGCCAAGATAGCATAACGTCAACGCGGACTTAAACCTTAAGTATACGTTCGTAGGTCGCATTTGCACTGTGCAGCCGGACGCCTATAAGCGTTGGTGGCGTAGGCACGTAGGCTCATGACGCTTTTAAGCGTCCTTGGCGTTGAAAAGCTAATGGAGCCTGACGTTGGCAGTCCTCTTAGTTTTATCGTCCTTGCAGTGAGTGAATGTGTCCAAGGACAACTTAGAATGGCAATGTATTAACAAATTGTGTCATTGGTAATTAATATGTGTGATTACTGATTATTAATTAATTTATTAAATATGTAAATGTATTATTGTTTTGAAGTTATTTATAGACAACACAACATTAAACTTGCATCTCTAACGAACGTGTGGAACTAAAACACGCGACTCTATTTTATTGGGTAACAGGATGCGGGGCCGGAGGGAGCGAGACGGTTGACCGACTTGTGTCTCCCTCCCCCGCACCTCACTTACCCCTCTTGATCAAGTTGTAAAACTAGTATGCAATATATCGTCAAATATTTCTAAGACCAGTAAATCATGTTTTAATTTCTTAATGGCGTCAGATAATGAAACGTGAAAATTTCAGGTGATTGAGCCAGGTGAATACCCCTGTGAAGTTTTTTTTTATAAATTAAAAAGACATTCACATTTATATTGACAAGGATATGCCCTTTGGAACATTTTCAACACGGGAACGCATCTGTCATCATCAAGGAGCGGAATAGTTCGTAGCAGAAATCAAGCTTCACGAGTGATTGTACATACGCTTTGTCGACTATTCCAGTTAACGATGTTAACGAATCGACTCTTCGCTTGTTATCGACTTTTAACATTATTCTGTAACATGTGACCTCTTTAATAAGCGGCTTAAATGAAATAAATAAGTAAATATTTTTTGTCGAAAATTTACTTGGAATCTTCCAAGTAGGTTTTTCCTTTTTGTTCCGATAAGTTACATTCATTCACTCATATCCATATTAATCTAGTAATGGCTACTTCAAATCCGCTCTTCATCATTTGCATGACATGTCATTTGTGTTAAATTTGAACTGAATAAAATAATCGATAGCTGGAAAACTCGATAAATTACAATGTTCTCTCTCTATTTACTTTTGATTTTTGCTGTAAGAATTCCGCTCCTTGGTCTTCATCCTTAAAAAAAATTAAACAATGAAGTCGCGAAGTCTACAGCTCACAGAGCCAAATTCTACACATTCATTGCCTCTGATGGTTATTTATAACAATACTACACTCATCGGCACTATTAATCGGCCAGCCTATTTTCCCTGATGAGTCTCGAATGGGGGGGGTTAGAAATATCACGTGTATTTTTCGGAATCAATTATACCTACCTCAGATATATTATACTGTACGGGATATTGACCGCGATTGATTGTCATACTGTGATTATGATTACCATTAATTGCCCCGGTGAGTATAGTTGAACTATTTAAAAAACCGGCCAAGTGCGAATTGGCCTCGCGCACGAGAGAGAGAGAGAGAGAGAGAGAGAGAGAGAGAAACATTTATTCACATACATTCGACACAAACAGAAAGATGAAACAGTACATTTATAGGAATAGAATACAATGGAACACATAGACATAGGGTTCCATAGAAAGATTTTAACGCTGTTCCCCAGTGTTTTAACAAGTCCAGTGGTAGCAGAGCCCTGCTCCTGTGCAGTGTGGGGTCATCTTATATTGGTCTGCGAAATCTACAGACAGACATAAAAATGTAAGATTTTGAGACTTTTTTGAGCGGTTGATAAGAGCTACCTTCATACCAAATTTCAAGTTTCTAGGACAACTGGAAGTACCCTTAAGGTTTTCGGATTTCAGTAATTTGTATGGAAATTGCCTTTTTAATGACTGTATCTTTTGATTGCGTTGACTTAGAAGATTGATTTTTTCACAGCTTCAAGGGACCGCAGGCTTGAGTATTTGATATTAATTTCAGCATGCTAACTCCACGCGTTCCGGAGAAAAAGGGTCTTGACAGACAGACAGACGGACAACAAAGTGATCCTATAAGGGTTCAGTTTTTTCCTTTTGAGGTACGGAACCCTAAAAACAAAAAACTTGACAGCTGTGTTCACCTAGTCATGTTCAATCATCTCCTGAATAATAACCAATGATATTACAGAGTAAAGATATGTTACGCTACGTACGTAGTATAGTTGCATAGTTGGTCGTCGTGTCACTTTCATAGTTACCTTTTTTTTATACGACAAGGAAGGCAAACGAGCAAGTGGGTCACCTGATGATAAGTGATCACCACTGCCCATTAACACCCACAATACCGGGGGGTTTGCAGATGTGTTGCCAACCTAGAGAGCTAAGATGAAATGCCTCTTGTGCCCGTAATTACACCGGCTGTCTTACTCTCCACAACGGAACACAACAGTGCAAGCACTGTTGCTTAGCGGTAGGATTAGCGAGTAAGATGGTGGTAGCGATCCGGACGGCCCTCGCACAAGGTCCTACCACCCGCGTATTTGAAGTGAACTGTCAGAAACAAGGCCAAAGAGGTAACAATTGTTGCCTTGTACTTTTAAAGTGCTCACCGAAACATTAATACACAGAAAAAAACAGAAAACGCTAATGCTAATTGGTAATAATTAATATCTACCAGAACACCGTAGAAATAAAAAAAATAGAAAAAAGTACAATAAGATACTCCATTTGAGATCATGATTTATTTGCTTTAGTGGCGCCATCTCTTGGTTCAGGAAAACTGATAAAAAAGGATTCGAAGGAGTGTGCTATCTTCGGTTTACGACGTAATCGCATAGATGGCGCTAGTCACTGCAGAGTGATAAAAACGAGCCGAGATTTGATTACTTACATGGAAAAAAATTCAGCGTGTGACCATATGCTAATCTTGGTGTAAGGGCATTATGGTATAGCACGCGACACGGAATGCCAAGGATCCGGGTTCGATTCCCGAGGTTAGCATTTTCTGTGTATTCATGTTTCGGTGAGTATTTTACAAGTATAATTGAAATTCACGGGAGAACCGTAAAAATAAAGAATTGGGGGGAAAATACTCCATTTGAGATCATGAATTCTTGCCTTTTCTGCGTGCTAGTGCCATATCTATCTCTTTTTATATGTAATATCGTTGATTATAATTAAAACGGTTCATTATTTACTACACTGTATACCGAGGGACTAATAAACTACACTTAATGTCATACTTATAATAACTTTTATCTCTCAGTGCATGCTTACGCAGGCTTGCACCGACCTTGGTTAGAAACTTGACTTATTTGTAACAGTTTTAACTTATTGAGTTGTTTTTGACTTATTTGTGTCGTCTGACTTAATGTTAATGCCTAACCCAGGTCAGTGCAGGTGTTATAAAGCTACAAGTTAATTTACAAGCGGAAGTCTTTTTCTAGCAAAAGGTGATAGAATGAGACTTCTGCTTGTAAATTGTAACTTGTAGCTTTATTAAACATGGCCCTGGTTATTATGTTTTTATTTATACGACAAGGAAGGCAAACGAGCAAGTGTTTTGTCTCAAACTACACGACAAAATGAAACAAAACACTAATATTATGTCTGATAAGCTTCGAGAAACGGGGCCTCATGGTTTGATGCGATGTGCCCTCCTGGGCCGTGTCTCATAAAGCTACAGGTTACAATTCACAAGCGGAAGTCTCATTCTATAGCCTTCTGTTAGTAAGAGGCTTCCGCTTGTAAATTGTAACTTGTAGCTTTATAAATCACGGAGCGTTTCTAGTCCGACCGTCGCGCCGCGAGCCAGCGAGATAAGAAGTTATTTAAATATAATTCATAAACAACGATTAACTTCTTTTCTATTGTAATTATTATTTTAAAGTGTACTGTAATAAATGCGGATCAAACTATAGTTACTTGTTATTAATTCGTGATTTTATTTATTTAACAAAAAGCTCATGGCGGGGTTTCTGGTTACATTATCCTAATTAACGGTTTAACTACCAGACAAATTGAAAAAAAAAACTAATAATAATAATTACTAGGTATTATTAGCGTTAGCTATTGTTTTCCTAGTGAAATAGAGTTGTCTAATATCTGTACAGCCAACAGTTCATAAATATCTAAACACGGACCTTATGTAACTGGCAATAAGGTCTGTGTTTAGATAGTTTTGAACTATCCACTCTATAGATATTGGAGAACTCGACTGTACAAGTTTACACACTTATAAATACCTACCCTCTTATTCATAAACCTGTTTTAACTAAAATGCCATTAAAGTTCGTTTGTCCTTTTTTGTCCCATTGACATTTCCGTTAGTAAGAAGAAGACAAAACCTATTTTAACTAATGGAGGCTTGAGTGACGTTTATGAATAATGGCACTAGTGTTTTTCTTAAAACCCAATGGAAATTTGACCGTTGAATTTTTAAGAAGAAAACTTTTTTGAAGTTTGAATGAAGTTTGCTGTCTGTTGGGCGCTCCACTGGGTTAAATAAAAAAAAGCAACCTTCTAAATAAAATAGCTTTATTTAAAATAATCTTTGTACAATCATTTGTGTTGAGTTGTCCCCGCCACCACCGGTGAGTGCTCAGCAGACTTTCGAATGCAAACGAATGCTTATTTTAGACTAGGACTATAGAGGACCGTCTATGACTATACAGTGTGGCGGTCCTTTGAAATATGCCTGCTGTCGCTAGTTTCACTATAACACCTCAGAACAGGCCAGAACCCGCGAGCGCGCCTAAAAGTGAGGCAACTAAAACTACTCCTAAATAGAGTAGTTTGGCATAGTCATCTCCGAGCACGCAGCGTATCGTGACGAAGAAATCGGGCCTATAAAAAACAGAATATGATTAAATTTGAAGTATAAACGGGTAGCGAAATCAATTCAAGATGGGCTCGCTCCGCGGCGTGCGATTATGGCTGAATGCGGCCTCTGGTTTATTCTCTTCTGAGCGTAGCGCCATCTAACTTATCATCCTTAATAAATGGTACAGAAAGGTCTTTATTGTGAAACTAGTTACAGCAGGTCCCTGTTTCACCATCTTTACAATTGTCAGTTTTATATGACAATTGGAACTACATTTTTCTTACAATATGAAGCGCGCTAAAACAAAAGCTCTTCAAGTCAGCAGTTGACACCGAGTTGTCATTGAAAACTGACAATTGACAACATTTCATATTTTTCACACTTGGAAATTAATATAGGTATCGAAAGGGCTTTGCCTCCTGAGCACAACACTATATTTATAAAAAGGTTATATTACTTATTTTTTTAAATACAAGAGAATAAAATAAAATTACCAATTCTACCAAAACGGCGCAAGAATGGGTGTAATACTTTTGCCTTTTTCACGAAAAAAAAATAAGTAACAATCACATGTTTATTTGACAATGTCAGATAAATTTAACATCTTGGTTTTGTTTTTTTTATCGTGACAAGACAAAGGCAATCGATCCATCCTAGCGCCGTTTCGGAGTTACGTCCTTTTGGAATAAGTACCATTTAATAAATTAATTACAAGTCCTAATGAAAATTCAAAATCGTAGGTTTGCTCCTCTTTCAAAGTAGAATACAGACAATTAATCAAATTATAGTCTCAAAAATACGAAATGTTGTCAATTGTAAAGTTGGTGAAATACGGGCCAGGCTTATTTTTTAAAGAAACGTGACACTGTATAGGCCTTGGCAGTCCTCTTGATTGAATCGTCCTTGGTTTAGAGAGTTCGCGAATCTCTTGCGAATGTCTGCACAAACGTTACCGGTGTGGACAGAGCTTTAACCTCCTCAACGCCAATATATCCGTCAAGGCAGACAATGTTGACATTTGTGTTACTTCATAGAGCTTGGCGTGTCAGTGACCGGAGCCCTTCGTGTTTGATAGAATTATTGTTAGACCTAATTTTTCTCTGAACGAAACTGAAAATATTTCGGAAAATCTTTTACATTTGTTGCCATATACAGGTTGATCGGGTCAGTAGGGAGAAGTTAGAACCATGGCGTCGATTTTAGGTTTAATTATGTTTTTAATAAACCCACTGAAACATGAATACACAGAAAAAAAAACAGAAAAATACCAACCCCGGGAGTCGAACCCGGATCCTCAACACACCGGGTCGCGTGCTCTTACACCAAAATTGGTGGTATTTTTCTGGTTTTTCTCTGTATTCATGTTTCAGTGACTTTATTAAAAACAATTGATATTCACGGGAAAACCGTAAAAATAAAAAAAATACAAAAAGATGTTCCAATTGAGATCATGATTTTAGATTTAATATAAATGGCATTCAAATCCTACATGGGCTATGCAGAATAGGTTAAGTTTATTTCATACTTACGTTGAAAATTTAGTGTTTTCAGTGTAATTTCAATTAGTTCTAACGATGGTTCGACCAAACACTACATTAGATCAAACGATATGTAGGCGAAGTGATATAGACCCGGTAGTGACACCTTTTGCATTTGAACTGGCGTTGAAGAGGTTAAAAAATCTATAATCAACTATAAATGTGTATTGAGTAAATAATTTACATAGATTAGCGTGGGAATATAAGGAACGAAAATAATAATACATCGGATTAGTGGAACATATCGCTGCTACAAAACAATGTGTCAAAAATCCGCTAGGACTGCCAGTGTCGAGTGAAATCTATCTGTCATTCTCCACCAATGAGAGACAAGCTACTGGCCTGTGATTGGTGAAAATTTTACAGATAGACCTCACTCGCCAGTAGCTATCCTAGCGGACTTTTGACTCGCCCTCATTACAACATGAGAAGGCCCTACGTTCATTTTGCAAGTTCTCAAACTATACATCGTCGAATCACGAAAGGGCGTAACTGATTAAACATCGAATTTAAGTTAAGTATGCAATCGTATTGCAAAGTGCAGTTTTAGTATGTCACGAAAGGACGTAACTGAATTCCTATTAGAACCAGTAACCATAACGAAAAGCCCTAACGACTCGATGTTCCTACTTGGATTTTTCTAAAAATCGCTCTAGTTAAAAGTTGAAAATAAGCAGTAATGCAGTGAAAATAGCTTTCCCACAGGTCAGGCCAAAATCAATCTTATGTCAATGTCATAAACACTAACATACAAAAACATTTCTCAATTCAAGTATACGCCCCTTCGTGATTCGACCGACGATATGTCATATCTACGACCTCGACGGGTGGACTCGACCTCGCCTGTGAAATTTTGACGAAATACGAATAATAATTTTAGATACACGGTTTAAAACGTGGTTATTCCAATAATTTTCTGACAGTTAACATCTTCACAGTGCAGTGCCCCGTATATGGGTCACGACACGACGAACTAGCTTCACAAGTCCGGTACCAAACGAACGTCACAACACTACTCCATCTGGTGTTTTTTTTTTGTCTGTCAGACCAAACCCTCATTTCGTCAACACGGTCACATTACAATACATTCACAAATTATCAGTTATTGGTCAAACACGGCGGGCCTACCCTTTGAACGCCAAGGACGATTAAAAGCGTCATGAGCCGACGTGCCTACGACGCCACCAACGCTTATAGGCGTCCGGC
Source organism: Clepsis dumicolana (assembly GCA_963691665.1). Taxonomy (NCBI): domain Eukaryota; kingdom Metazoa; phylum Arthropoda; class Insecta; order Lepidoptera; family Tortricidae; genus Clepsis; species Clepsis dumicolana. The sequence continues at coordinate 35,710,659 of OY829505.1, read as the reverse complement.
TGCACAGTGCAAAGCGACCTACGGACATATGCTTAAGGTTTAAGTCAGCGTTGACGTTATGCCATCTTGGCGTGTGGATGACAACTTTTGAGTGCGTCGTTGGCGTTCAAATGGTAAAAAAATTGCGTAAACTATAAATAGAAAACAAATAATTTAGCCACATACAAATAACACTAACATAATAATTTAATAATAAATAATTCTTTGGTATGGCGCTGTAGCCGTCTTACAGAAATAAATAATCCACAATAGGTAATAGTAGTACGGACCGGGAGACGAGCTGTCGGTAAGCCTCCAACAACATGAAGCGACGACCTAGTAAAGCTCGCGGGACCGCGGTGGATGCGGAAAGCACAAGACCGGTCTGAGTGGAGAGCCGCGGGGGAGGCCGCCGGCCAGCAGTGGACGTCTTTTGGCTGACATGATGACGATGATGATGATGAGTAATATAGTAAATGAGAAAGTGACTCTTGTATCCGCTTGTCTGTGTGTGAACTCGTCGCAAACTGCGGAAAATGGTGAAATTAAACGAAAAGATAGATTGAGGAACGGAAAAAATCCCCGAGGGTAGCCTTAAACAAATTCCGTGCAGAAGTTAGTATAAATAAAATTTACTAGTTTTCTATAAAAACAACCAATCATAAATTTCTCGCCTAGTTTAAATAATGAATTAGGGTAACTTTTCCCCCGATCGAGTCTATGGTGTTGTCACAGGCCTGATTTAAAAAAATATTCCGGCGAATTGAGAACTTCCTCCTTTTTTTGAAGTCGGTTAAAAAGTTAAAAGAAATATTTCGAGCCCGAGTGTCTCGAATACATCAAAGTTCTACCCGTTTAGGAGCTACGATGCCACAGACAGACAGACAGATGCACACCGAGTTAAAATAATAACGCCCCTCTGTTATGCGTTCGGTAGTTAAAAAATAAATGTAACGAAAAAGGTAATTTGATAACTTTAGGCTTATTCCAAACTCTTAATTCAGTAAAACATGACGTACATACATAAATTACATAACACATTTATACATATAGCCTTGTGCCTAGTTTTTACATATATCTGTATATTTCATCCCACAGCGTACGATCGGTGACCTACTCAAATGACCATTGAAGATGGATATTTTCGAAACCATTTCATTCGCTAATCCTGCCGCTAAGCAGCATTGCTTGCACTCTTGTGTTCCGGTGTGGAGAGTAAGACAGCCGAGGAACTCACTGGCACAAGAGGCATTTCATCTTAGCCCTCTAGGTTACCAACGCATCTGAAAACCCCCTAGGGTTGCGGGTGTCTATGGGCAGTGGTGATCACTTACCATCGCGTGACTCACTTGTTCGTTTGCCTTCCTTATAGCATTAAAAAAATGGTCTGGCTATCCCATGAGTAGAAAATTGGTAGACTTGTCTGAATTCCGTCTTCAATGGTCAGTTAAGATAATATCTTCGACTATTTTGAACAACCAACAAATGTGTAGGTCAACGCCCTTTTATGTATTGCGTATGGGAAAATACTATACTTAACAACATTATATGTATTAACGTTTAAACATCCAGGTACCTAATTAAATAAATAAATGTGTTATAGTGTTCACTAGAGCCGACACGAATGGATTGAACGAATCTAATGTCACTTAAGCATTTTTGTAGGGAAATGACGTCTGTCATTTTCATGCATGAAGCCTATTCAAACAAGTGACACATATAATAATATACTTCATTCATTCATTCAATCCATTCATGCCAGCTCTAGTGAATATTTCTATACGACATTTAAGTACCTATGGTATTTAAATAGCAAATTAAATACAAAAATAACTAGCAATAATCATGTATTATAAAAATAAAAAATCTGCAACAATTTAACTCATCTATGGCGTCTAATTCATCAACTTAATTTTACTGTCGACTCGAATAGCCCGACTTCTGTCAACAATGATCAATAACTATGTTCAGATTGCATTAGTGTGCGTCTGATTCCACACATGCAGTCAGACGTACTTCACATTGACGAGAAACTATAGAAAATTTAACAATGCCTTACAACTAAACGTTTAAAAAAAATCAACGTTCAATATATGAAGAAAAAAAACTAAGTAAGTACATAGATCTTCTGACGAACGTTAAAACAAGTTTATGTCAATGTCAACGAATGCTGGGATTATACCATAGGATTATATCGAATGTCGTACACACAGCACTTAAATACGGGAGTTGCGTTAAGCTCATAAAGAACACGTCTACCTACTCGTGCCAAAATTTCATCGTAATAAAACGAAACTGTCACAAATTCAGAAACAGGTACACAAGCGTGTGCTACCATATCCCGTATAAGAGCTCTGTCATTTATTTATGTCATATCCACACGTTTGTAGAAGACTTGTAACAAATTACACTATAAACGTTTCCAATCGAAGAAAAAACTTATTCCATTATTTTTTCAACAATAACAAAAGAACAGAACAATACAAAACAATAAAAGCTAAATCATATTTTTAAAAAGCTAGTAGAACCACAATAATACTAGTTCATATTAGATACATCTGCCATTACTTAGCTCCAATTAAGTCTAAGTTTTTGCAACGAACAGATTTGGAGTCAAATAAATACCATCGTAATCTTAACTTCATCTCCTCAAATGTATAGCTATTCAAATGAACATTTATTTTTACATATTATTTCTTTTAAATTAACAAAAAATGCCGTCAGAAGACCCTAAGAGCTGCCGCGTTTAGAGTCTGACGAGCGAGTCGTGTCACAAAGTACCAACTAACAATTTATAACTATCTCTTTCTTATGCTGAAAAGTGTTAAGCGTAAAAAAAAGATGGGTGTACTTCCCCCCATGCCGATGCGACGCTACGATGCGAGTGACAAGACTGGCTGGTCAGACTCTAGATGTTGTTTTTAACGGATGACGCATAAAAAAAAAACGATGTGTGCGTTCTTTAGAATGACTCGTGTTTTAAGCCCTGAACGCGACAACCCTTATATTTATCTATCAATACACAACCAAAGATTTTCCCTAATGAAAAAGGTAACAATAATAAATAACGTACGCGAAAACCACTATTTATGCCTTTTGCCTGCTTTTATGCATTCGCACAGTATCAACAATTGATCGCAACGTATTCCTCCTATGTTATCGAAAAATATAATGATTTGTATAAAAAAATAACAGTAAAATAATTTCTTTGGCTAACGAATAAGTACTTATGCCGTTGAGCAGCATAGAGGCATTTTTAATTTAAAATTTGACTAGTATTTTAGGGTTCCATAAGTCAAAAGGAAAAATAGGTCTGCCTGTATGTTTGTCCGTCCTTCTGCAAATCTCAAGTAAATCAAAACCTTGCCAAATACGAAAAACGTTACGTACGGAACCCTTGGTAAGTGAGTTCGACCTTTACTTAGCCGGTTTTTTACTAGAAGATGTAACTGTTCTACCGAAGATATGTTTGGAGACATTTAAATATGTACACATACGCTTACATTCTGCACTTTAGCAAGTGTAATAAAATTAGTGTTGCCAATGTCTACTTTCTACTAAAATGAAATGTGGGTAATTTAAGTCCATCTCGCATTTTTTTTCACCGCCAAAAACAAGGAACATAAGAAATATACATTTTTACTGCGACGGTAAGGTTGATGCATACATATTTTTGCAATTTAGCGCGGATCCATGTATTTGACTTTGACTGTAGTTAAACTTTATGGTTAGGGTAATGTGGCTTTGCTGGATTCTTGCGATACATTCGTCTACCAGATAGAAAATAAATAAGAAACGAAATCACACCAAGAAGTAATAAGTTTTTTTATAATACATACCCACAAAAAGTGTTACTTTTTGTGGGTATGTATCGCGCGGAAGCACTTTTCGCACTAATGCGTTTTACCAGTCCAAGGCGACCGATTTGAGACTTCAACACCGAACCTATGGAGCGAAGGGTAATCTTGGCCCACGTCGCTGTACTTCTACGAGTACCAACAGCGGGAAATTTTCTACGCTTCCAATTTGGTATCTGTCATTTCCATACATATTTTAACCTAAAAGACCAATTTTGCTTGTGAGATGGCATCGGAGGGCCGTGCGCTCTAAAGATTGTTGGTATGGCAACAGTATGGCAATCATATCATAAGTGAGTCGGTGTGTGGATAGGCAATTGTGAAGCACTATGAAAGACGACGTTTTCAAGTGATATTGTGTCAACCACTCCTTTGGCACCCTTTCGAAAGTAGCCATTTTCTCTCAAGAATTTTCTTTCATATTTCATGTTAAAATTTACTAAATTTTGATTACACTGCGAGTTAAATCGCTTGAGTGCATTTATACTCACTAAAGTTATAAACTTAATTCCTTTGACACAACGAACACAGCAAAACTTCGCCTTTCTTAAATCTATTTTTGTCCAAGTGATTGAGATAAAACTACTGTGTCCCTACCCTAAAAACGGTTATATTAGCAATTATAATGTAATATTAACTAACTATATAAATAGGCGTTTTAAATTCCGCTAAATTCTAATAAAATCTTAAATTATTGGCAACATTTACTAGCCTCGAAAATGTTTCGTCAATAAATTAGTTTTTAAACACGCGTCGGAAAAATCAACGATCAACATTGGTTGCGTAATTATCTAATATTATCTACTCTTTGTGAGCTGAGCTACACAGACGGCGCAACAAACCGTTGAGTCACAACTCTTAACCAATGAGAAAATTTCATTAATAAGTACGAAACAACACATGTGCGTACGCAGGATTTTGTTTAGCTCTTTGGTCAAATTTATTTACCTAAAGGAAAGCGCCATTGCATTTTGCCGACCTTTACCTACCTACTATATTCAAATTACGAAAACCCCCACCCTTTCACCTGCGTACGCCTAGTTCCACACATTTCATACACATTAGGTAGGTACACATAATCGTGCGTTAAGAACTACGAAATCAGAACGAGAGCCGCATTTCCAGACAAAGGCGACAGTGGGTCAGATTGGATCCCTCTCAAATGGCGCCGTCTAGTAAGCATTTTTCTTTATCCTAAGACACAAAAAACATTCTCGTAACAATCCGTATACAAGCGAATGCCCCAAGAGTATATTTACTAATACTAGTAGTCGTACTCGACTATATGGAAAATTCGGAGTCTACTTACGAATGTATCTCGACGGTACTCTGAGTCAACCTCGTATATAAACTTTGACGAAATTGGAATAACCACCTTAGGTTCGCGGTCTAGAGTGGTTATTCCAATTTCGTCAAGGTTTATATACGAGGTTGAGTCAGAGTACCGTCGAACTACGTTATGAATAAAAAGCAAGTTTTTTTACACCAACTATACCTATACTTATGTTTTTGGTAAGTCGGTACTTGCCAAAAACATAAGTATAGGTATAGTGAAAAAACCTTTCCCACAGGTCAGACTAAAATCAATCTCTTCTCACTAAAATTTCACTTCAGACTAAAATCAATCTCAATGGGAAAAACTTTCTCACTTTAACTCTAGGCCTAATTAAAGAGGCTTTCGCTTCTATAAGTGGCGTTCATCGATATATCAGGCAACTGGATTGGTGGAATAATGCCACAAGCGTTCAGATTGGTAGATTTGTTTCGTGTGAATGAGAATTAATGTTTAGTGCGGTCGGCCGCTCTTCCCACTGCGCTGAGGGCTCCCGGGGACCGAAGCGAGGCCCGGGTAGTCGAGGCAGAGCCCTACCGTCCTCTCTCGAATGTTCCGCTTCAAATACTCCGATATATGCTGCACTATCAGATCGATCGCCACTGGAAACGAAACGGTAAGAGGTGTGATTAGGAAAAAATGATTAGTAGATATTTTGTCAGAAAATGTGATTCTTAGGTACTTGGCCACAACGCATCATGACAGAAACTCATCAGCAGACAGGAATCCACGGGGCAAAATTTTATGACAGGTAAGGATTTCCTATGTCGATAAACTTTTTTTTTAATCATAGATAAACATATCGAGCTGACGTTTCATATATATTTTTTAATTGTATTGGTTTTTGATGAGGAAAATTTACTGTCGTAATACAGGACTTACAGTATGTAGATAAATATATAGCCTTCATTGGCGTAGATTTTGCGGCAAATACTGTAGCTATGCGGCTAAAGATTCATTTATTAAGGCACAACTGTGACATTGGCGAAAGCCAACCCTCTCCTTTTGCTGTAATGGTGTCCATATTTAGTCTCGAATACAAAAACAACGTTCAAAGAAAAAAACATTTATTGATATGTTTTAAAACAAGCACGGAATTACATATGTTTAAATAACTGAGCAGCCATCGATACATTTGGAAACAAAGTGGGTTTGGACATTTCCTAGCACGCCAACACGAAAGCGAGCTGTGGTGTGGAGTCGATATTAACATTAAAAAATTCTTAACTCACACTCATTCAAGTGATCCCGAAACGCTTAAAAATCAATCCGAGTAAAAGCCCCAAAGTAATGAAAGATTAAAATTTAGAATATATCCTTACCCTGTAACAAGGACCATAAAACCAAGAGGACTGCCAGTGTCTATACGACGCCGCGTTCCTTTGAAATAATAAGCTTGCTGTAGCTAGTTTTACTACGGAGGGACACTTAGACCTCTGGCTAACACAATAGCGCCATCTAAATTCGCTTTATCTTTCAGTTCAGAGATGGCGCTATTGTGTTAGCCAGAGGTCTAAGTGTCATACAAGATTAATGGTACAGAGACCTCTCTATAGTGAAACTAGCTACAGCAGGCTCATTATTTTACAGGAACGCGACATTGTATAGCCATTGGCAGTCCTCTTGGTTTTATCGTCCTTGCCCTTTAAATACAGAATATTGACGGTACTCTGACCCAACCTCGTATATAAACTTTGACGAAATTGGAATAACCACTTCAGATTCGCGGTCTACAGTGGTTATCCAATTTCGTCAAAATTTGAACGAATGGATGTAATAAGTGAATGAAAATATCCACGTGTCACTTATTTGAATACACTCGCACACAATGTTAGAATTGACAGGGCTTAAGTCATTCCCCTACAAAAATGTCTAAGAGACATTAGTTTCTTTTGACATGAAACTACACTGGGATTCAACCATCAATCATACAATACAATACAAATATTCTATCATAGTGAAATAAACGGACGGACAGAAATCGACTTATATACGTGAGTGATCCGTTTATTTTACTACGACATTAATCTCGTTCAATCCACACACCTATGCCCAAATATTTTTTAAATGAAGACAATATTGCAACTGTTTCAAATTTTAAAAACATTTAGAGCTTAATTTTAAAATATTGCGTAATACTAAATTAAATTTACCTTAAATACTAATAATTTGCCACTGTCTCATAAGCACGAATAGCTTAATTTCAGCTTTAGTTGCACGTCACGTAGTAAGAATGTGTACAGTCCGCAGCAATAGTTGCTAAGCAACCGAAGTGCCCAGAATGATCTAAGCACGGCTCTATCGTTACAGACATAAAGAGCTTGTGCAGATAATTGTGACCGCTTCGGTTGCTTAGCAACTGATGCTGCTGACTGTTTAAGGTACTAAACAACAAACGACACGATTAAAATGTTAAAAATTAAGAGGGTACAGTCAAGTGCAAAAATACGTGTGCATACCAACTAATTCAAAAATATTTCCCGTGGCTCTTATGTCGGCGAATTAATGTTGCGGTATTGTTGTTGTGGTGGATTAATTCGATACATATTTTTGCACTCGACTTGTAATAAAAATAAATTTGCGAGGCACGAGATAACGGCCAGGGGGGCTAGCACGCGCGCCATTTTGTCGCTTGTCGCTCAGTGCGTCCTTGACTGATTCCGTCACTATGAATGGACGCACTGCGCGACAAGCGACAAAATGGCGCGCCGTGCTACATGTGCAGTTTTAAGTGAACGGGTAGTAATTTACAGCCAATGTGCATATCTTGTTTACAGGAACAGTGGAGTGAGTTTTTTTTTATGTACTCATGTACGATCTTTATCTAGTCATTATTTTTATGTTAAACGCAAGGATGGGGGGCGATACAAAAACAACATAACCTTTAAACTTGTGCGTGTATTTGACGTTTCAGGAACAACGGGTGTTTAAATACAACGTATTACAATAAAAAGTTACGCTTTCTGAATTTCTGGCTCCTCACCAGGCCCCTGTTTCACCAACTTTACATTGTCATTTCTCAATGACAATTCGATGTCAATTGCTGACTTGAAGAGCTTTTGTTTTAGGGCGCTCCGTACTGGCCAAGAAATGTAGTTCGAATTGTCATGACAAACCGACAATTGTAAAGTTGGTGAAATAGGGGCCAGGGAAAACGAAAAAAAAACTAATTACCTACTACGTATTATTTTCTAGATTCGAATCATTCACTTTTTTTGGGCCTATAGCGACTATAGCTAATTAATTTTTCTGTTCCGCTTAGAATTGCAAAGGCAGCATACTTCATGGTATCATTTTATTGCATTGTGATAAAACCTCTTAACTAAATACCTAAATATACACGTAACACTTGATATAGTCACTTATTGTTTAAAATCCACCTCTTATCAAGTAATCAACGACTTTCCATACACAAGGATATCGGAATGAAAATGGCCATTGACATAAGTCAATGTTAGATTTTAAATCACATATCTTCGATAGTGACATTCTTATACACTGCTGCTTTATTGACGAGCACACTTTCGTGTATAAAGCCATAAAGCGGCATTGTATGAGGCGATTGGTCCTTGAGTATAGAAAGTCATTGTCAGTAATAGAATACTAACACAAAATAAGGAAACAACTTTTAATTCAAGCATAAAAAGGAACCTTTACACATTAAATGTCAAATTGCTTAATAGGGAAAACAAATGTGAGCGTTATAATGTTCAACGATAGATAATTATTGATAATGACGGGCGCAGTCTTCTGTTTCAAGTGGTTGCTTGGCAGTACATTATCTAAGAGACATTTACATAAAAAAATAACTTTTTCCACGGTTAACTACTATTGTCAACTATAAAAAAAATGCTTTCTATTCGGCAGTTCGTGTAACATATTTTGTGCACTGTAAATGTTCATAGGTGGACCACAAATATAAGTTACATCGGCAATCTTCGCCCGCGCAGACGAGTGTTGACAAATGCCGAACTAAACCGAATGTAAGCACCATGAAATAAAGACCTTATTCCGTTACACGCAAGGTAGAATATAAAATGGCAGGCAATAACTGACTGACGCGACGCGTGGCGGGGCGCCGAACAAAATGGCGGTCACCGCAATGGCGCGCGAACGTTTGACCAATGGCTGCTCAAGATTTTAAACGCGCAAACGCACTGCCTTATTATTGTCTAAAATGGTTTTCTGCGCAGGTACATCATTGTAACTTATATTTATGGTACATCTGTTGACGAGGAAGATTACACTGGAATTAAACAGTGGATACGGCATTTAAAATGGCACATATTATGCCAAGGGGAAATTTAAAACGAATCAGCTTTCAAACATAACTCTTTCAGACGCTTGTGATAATCGAAAAGTGAGGAGATATAGCCGTCCTTCTTTTGCACCATGCGGAGCACTAAGTGTGTGAAAAGGACGGCGATCTTTTTGCCGTTTTGCAGACCGAGCGTTCAGAAAATGTAAATAAGAGATATACTACTCTATTATATTGAATGCTTACCGTATACAAATACATAAGGCCTGTCATTCATTAGTCTTAAGCAACTCTCCGGTTAGCAAGAGGAGCTGTGACTAGTCTTATCTCTTGTCTCCGTTACTGCAAGAGAGAGACGTACTGAACGACATGCCATAATTCCCTCCTTTTGATTTAACTTGGTACAACTTTGATATAAATGTATAATTCGCAATGCCTAAAGAACACAGGCCTACCTTATAAAGTAAGAAATTAAAATTTTACACATAAGTAAATACATGAATATATATATAAGTCTTGAACATCGGAACGTTTTATTCTTAAACTAAATAAAAGAATCAGCCTTAAAAATAGTTCGAGGGATAATGCATCTTATATAAAAAAAAAAACACCCTGATGACCATTTCGAAAAAACAAACATTACAAAAAATTGCTACCTACATTTTTTTCAGCGTACTATGACTTCAAAAGAGCACGCACGGATGGATGAAAAGTGTTAACAAAAGTACCTATCTAAGTGTTAATATATTGTAACAGCTTGAAATGCCCTGTACCAGCCAAAATAAATTCTGTCGTAGAGTACAAGTGAAACTTTTTTACTTTTTAAATAATTTTCACTATCTATACACTGACGATAATCATCTAGTTCTTTATTTTTAACACGAGACTCAATCACAGTGAAATAAACTGATCAATGAGTCGAGTTTACGTTGAATGGGTGTCGGCGAGTCGTGCGCTTCTAGAAAGACTACGAATTAGTCCCAAACGTGGGCTGAACTCGGCTCATTTCACTTGAGCTCTTTTTTGCTTATAACAGTCCGCCACAATGGTCAGGGTGTTTTTTTTTTAATCGCACATGTCGTAAACGTGTGCCTTACATCAAAAACATTATGGGGCAGCTAGATGCATTAGAAAATCCTTACCAACGCCTAACGATCTTTGAAATTTTAACCTTTTCGCGTGCACTATATAAATTCGTTTGTATCCATTTTTTAGCGGTTTAACAGTATCGACCAAAAGCGCTAAAAATGCCAAAAGACAACTTCGCTCCAGATTTAAAACGCGATCGTTAAAAACTACATACAAATTACATTAAACCAAAACAAAGGCATTCTAAGGTAATACCGACATTCCGCCCCCAAAACTGGTCCGATCCAACAGCACTTACAGCGCGGGTTTTTTTTCACAACTTATTTATCCTTTAGACCACCAAAGTTATCTAGTCGTGTCGTGACAACCAATGAAAAGGCTCACACGCCAACGTCATCAATACATGACCAACATTCCAGTCGAAATTAATCCTTCTATGACTTACGATAAGATCCCTATTTGTCTACTAGACGGTTTGTTTCGTGGCATATAGAGCACACGTCATTCGTAGAGTGGAGGTTAAGATGTCAATAGTATCCCTACACGGGAATCTGCAGAAGCACTACCAAAGACACCGTTTTGTTTTTTTATTATCATGTTGATGGGGACCTTTCTAATTGACAACATTTTTTTTTTATATCATGGGACAATGACACCAATTGACCTAGTCCCAAACTAGGCAAGGCCTGTACTATGGGTACTACACAACGGATAAACATACTTATATAGATAAATAAATACTTAAATACATATTAAACATCCAAGACCCGAGAATAAACATTCGTATTCATCATACAAACATCTGCCCCGACCGGGGATCGAACCCGGGATCTCAAGCTTCATAGTCAGGGTCTCTAACCACTAGGCTATCCGGTCGTATTTCATATATCTAAGACTATAATTTGATTAGTTGTTTGCATTTTGTTTGGAAAAAGGAACACAACAATAGTTTTAAATAACATGATTTTTCACTAGGATTCATAATTAATTAATTGTTAAGTCATTAAAAGGTACTTATTCTAAGAGGACGTGACTCCAGATCTACGAGAGGGTAGATCCATTCCCTTTGTCGTCTCGATTAAAACAAAGTATTTATCTATTTGATGCATATGGTATCAAAATTGATAGCAACATTTTACGTATGTACCTTTTCAACATTAATTAAACATAAATGCGAGCATATTTTTTTTATTTAAAAGCTTTTTAATCCAAATGTTAAGAACGATAATGTGACGTTGTTACACAAAATTGTGAGAGCATTTTTTTATTCGTGAAAAGATTAAAGGTAAGTGCAACTGTTCTTTGTATAATTAAAAAACTAGATGTTGTCAATCACGAGCACTTGTTAACATTTTCGAACCAGAAACATTACTATTCTTGAGCCACTTACGAGTAAACTATTACGAATATGAAATTAGGTGTTCGTCATTGAACTTTTAAATGTTTTTTGTACTAGACGTGGAGTGGAAAAGTTAAAACTGGGCAAGTTTCAATTCCGCTGCTGGATCAGAAAAGATTTGGGGTAACAGTATTTTCATCTCAATACGAGGAGTGCCCTTAAAATGAGGTATAGTTGCTTCGATGATTTTTTTCAAACATCGGACCTAAAATACGAGATTTTAATCATAACCTTCCAAGTCCTAGCGTGCAACAAAATGTACAGAATTTAATAATTAGAATTGCACTTTTTAAATTGCTGATAATCGCCTTAAATACGCTTTCAAATTGATTGCTTTTCTTTGAAAACCATATTGAAATCTTGCTATCAATCGTAGAATGCAGCATATCAAGATATTATATTGCGAGATGGTTCTTAAGAGGTTCAAATTAAATTAAAATCAGGTCTATTTTAAGTCACTCCTTCCTTTTGCAGCCAATTAACAAACTCGTTGCCGTCTTGTTTATTTAAAATTGGAGCTTATTTAATTAATAACATATCTAATACGTGAATACACTTCACTTGGGGGTCCCTAGGCGTACACAAAACGATAATTTCTGACCTCGAAATTACATGTGACAAGTGTTTCATAACGACTTGTAACACTGTAATACAAGCGGAAGTTTCACATTAGGACCTTTCGCTTCGCTTCTTTGTCGCTCGCTCGCAAATGTATTGCGTGCAAGCGGGACGGCCGTATATTTAGTATTTTCCCCTTCGAAAAACACCACGTGCTCGCCAAATCGACAAATTACGATACACAAGGTTATGTAAAAATCTGAGGTATGTACCTAACTACAATGAAATAAAACTATATCCAAGACTCCAATAGACTCCAGAGATGCGACTTCCGTCCTTCAACCATTTCCATGACGACTATATGCAAAGAATATATAAACTAACGTAACAAGAAACGACATTGACACTTGTGTGCAGTAAAATACTTCGCGGCCTATGTGTGCGTGTCGGGACGCGAGCGGTGGCGAGCGCGGGGCGCGCGGGGTGGGGAAAGTGGACCGCGGTCCACTGAGACGCGGTACCAGCCCCCCGACTACGAAGTGCAAAATTCGAACTTCGTATCGTGCCGTCCCTCTCAAGCTAATATTATTTAACACGAGAGTGAGCGGGACGATACGATACGAACTTCGATTTTCGAATTTCGTAGTATGGGGGCAGCTCACAAGGTCACCGACGCGCGAGTTACACGGACACTGCGGTGACGCGTCTGTCTACAGGAGTGTAATGGCCTTATTCATAAACGTCACTCAAGCCTCCATAGGTTGCGCTCACAATGATCTAAGCACAGCTCTATTGTTATAGACATAAGAGATGCAGATCATTGTGAGCGCTTCGGTTGCTTAGCAACTATTGCTGCTGGCTGTACTACCGCCCTGGCACTAACGCATGTTAAAGTCTGTCGTTGAAACGGTTGAACCTGTCGGTTAAATGACGTAACCAGTCGCACCTCAGCAGCCTTACAGTCAACACTATCGACTGAGAGTATCCTCCGAGCTTCCAGAGAGTCGCCTCGCGTTCGCAGCCTCGTCGGGTTCGCTGTGACGCTTGCAAGTGCCGTTGGTAACTTTGATCGCGGTGGGCGGCCGTTTCTTATACATTATGTCCCAAATGTGGTGCACAATAAGGTCAATAGCCACTGCAACAAAAACGGACTCGGCTTAAACATGCGTATACAGTCCGGTAAGGCAGCTACATAAGACATAGCCGCTGCAAGTGTGGGAAGTGACGCGATAGTGTCGTAAGGATCTACCAATGATATGGTTCTTTGTCAATATTTGAGCTCTTCGATCAATAATTACAATAGATGACGGGTCAGAGCGTCGTAAACGGCACTGGGACATACTTAAAGACTCGCTTGAGCAGGGGTCTTATTTATTTAACGCAAATCGTATTGTATTGTAATAGCTTCAGGTTTTTTTTAATTTTCAACATGAAGCTACAGTCAGATTCAATAATAGTGACATAAACGAATCACTCACGTATGTCAGTCGAGTATAGCCCGACATGTTTCGGAGTAATCCGTAGTCCTTCCTCTTACGCGCAGTATTCGTTTCGCTACCGCGTGTGCTCTCAAAGAAAGGACTACGGATTCGTCCGAAGGGTATACTCGGTTGATATATGTGAGTGATCAGTTTATTTTACTACCCTTCAGGATTGTATTAGATCAAAATAGCTAATAGAAAACTAAAAACGGTGCCATGTTTTGACTTCGTTTTTTTGACCCCTTATCTAGGCAATTATTGATCGAAGTTTGAGCTAAAAAATCTAATCTTTAACTGTCTTGACTAGTAAACATGACTCAAATCAAATTCTGAAATCGTAATGCCTCTGCTAATAGAAGGTATAATTACTTTTTTTTTGCTTTATATTGTTTTATTTCAGCAAAATATATTCCCAGTCCAGTTTCAGTGACCAAAAAGCTATACATAATAGCAGTTGGAATCGCGTTAACTACATCACTCTTAAGACTAGGTAGTTAATCTTTATTCTGATTGTTAACTCATTCACTTTTTGTCATGAAAACACTAAAACGTCGTGTATTGATTTGCGGCCGCACTTTGTTTCATTGAATAACTATTCGCCTATTATCTAACGCGATTCCCGTTCGACAACTAGTCTGAAAATGTTAAATTTCGAATAATATTTACAGCCAAAGACAGGTAAGGATGCTAGGTATGTTTCGTTTAAATTAAGATATGAATGTTCCTTCGTATATTCACTAAGGATATCTAAATATTGCAGTGGCTATGACTCTGTGCTACTTATAAAATTAACAAACACTTTACAAATTAAAATACAATAAACAGGTAAAATTTCTTCTTCGTTGTAGTAGCGTGGCGTGGGTTTTCTCTGCCTGCCCCCCCATGCCATTACAAGGTCACCGGCGCGCAAGGTACATCGACAGGGTGGTGACAAGTCTGTACTCGTGGCGCTTGCCACCCGGGGCCATGGTCCCCAATGCCCCCCCCCCCCCCCCCCCTCCCCACGCTACGCCACTAGACCTTGGATACTCGTAGTTTGTACACAACTTCCTTAGTACAGTAAGCTTCAAACTTAAATACGCCTCCGAGTTTATTCCGGACGTGGGAGGGGATATCGCGGTCCCGCTCCCACGTTGCCGTTAGCCTCTGTGCGTCTTGCTTCCACTAAAGTGACATGACTTCACTCCAGGCGAATTTAAGTTTGTCACAAACTGTAAATATACAGTATGTTTGGTATAACGATGTCGGAACTTTAGGAGGTGATACAGGGGACTATTAGGAATAGTTTGAAGCCTATATGCCTTAGTCCAAAATGTGATATATATTTTTTTATCGAGTTTTTCTGATTTTTTTACTTGGTACCAAAAGTTAACATAAAAAAATAAATCTTATACAAACTGTGCAAACAATCAAATTTATTTTTTTACAATTAATTGATTAACCAATCACAAAAAAGTCAGCCCCCCTCTGGCTACACATTTTTTTTTATTATCGATTTTGTAGGTCACCATTAGTGGTTTCCGCCAATAAAATAAACTTTATCTGGCTGAAAAAAAAAACTTCCCAAGATATTAATCTTTCAATTAGTTTAAAAACATGCTTGATAAGTTTACTGTAATTGAACATAAAAATTACAACATAATTGCAACAAAAGAAAAAAAAATCACTTGTCAACATGTTGAACGCCGGGACCAAACAAAAAAGCTCCCCGTACGAAGTAGCCAATTATGCAAGTTTATTCTTGGATCAAATCATTTATTTTTTACAATTTATGTTCGCTAAATAAAAAAGCAAATAAAGACACTATTGCACGCACTTTATTTTAAATCAACTTTGCAAATTTTGCAAATTTTGCAATTAAATGATTAATCGATAAATAAATACCATTCTCCCACTTACGCCACTAAATACAATTTTAAAGTCACATTTTGTTCGACACAATGAGTGTTTTCTGTCAAAAATTAACCTTTTTGCAGATAATTAAATGTAAACAAAAACTACTTAGGATATTGAAGGTTAATACATCAAAATCCTAAGTAGTTTTTATTACGCTCACAGCCCTGCCCTGCCCTTTTCACAGCCCGATAAAGTTTATTTTTTTGGCGGAAACCACTCATGGTGACCAACAAAATCGATAATAAAAAAAATGTGTAGCCAGTGGGGGGCTGATTTTTTTGTGATTGGTTAATCAATTAATTGCGGTGTTAATCGTAAAAAAAAAATCGATTGTTTGCACAGTTTGTATAAAATTTATTTTTTTATGTCAACTTTTGGTACCAAGTAAAAAAAACAGAAAAACTCGATTTCAAAAAAAACTATCACATATTGGACTGAGGCATATAGGCTTCAAACTATTCCTAATAGTCCCCTGTATCACCTCCTAAAGTTCCTACATCGTTATACCAAACATCCTGTATAGTAACGCGAAAACATTTTTAATTTAACCATTTCGACGCTAAGACAAATGTCAAAGCACTCATACGCCAAACCGTTTTCTTGCAAGAAACCAAATGCTATCCTTCTTATGACCCATATATCAGTTGGCGTTGAACCTGCGGTGCTGATGACTCGTTGGCGTCGAAAATGATAACCGAAAAAAGTTACAAATCTAAATAGCGTACTTTAAAAAAGAGGGTTTAAGTATACAGTTTGTAAGTACGAATTACAGTAATGGCTTTCTTCAGTCACAACGATGCCTTAATAAATCAGATAGGCTGAGGCTGACTTGGGTTTGACACTTCTCGGGATTAATTGACGTACCGTACGTTAGCCTTTAGAACATTACATTAAAATACTTCGACTGTCAATTTCGCTTCTTAGAAAGAGATGTCAATACAAATTCAACCAAGCCCAAGTCCTATCCTAAGTGATCACGGACTATATTTATACCGAGATAGTGTTAACTCAGGTAGCGAAGGTTAAATGTAACAACTACAGTTAAATGCCAGAACTGTCACAAGTTACTTTTAACTTTGCTCATTGCATAAAACACTGGAACGAACGTCTCAAAGTATAGTGTATCTTCGCGAAAATTGACGTCAGTCTAAACAAGACACAGTAAAAAAAAGTATCACTCACCAAAATTGTCCGCGCCTCTTGGGATGATAACATCAGCAAACTTCTTTGTCTGAAATAGCAAACGGTATTATTAATTAATTACATAAATAATGAACAATAACAGTTTTAAATGATTCGCGGTTAATTGCATTAGATATAATGAAAACGGGATATTGACCGCGATAACCTTATAGGTTTGATGAGCTCCCGATATTTCGATGCAGTTACAGTCGAGTTCTCCAATATCTATACAGTCAACAGTTCAAAAATATCTATACACAGACCGTATTTCCAGTTACAGAAGGTCCGTGCTTAGATATTTATGAACCGTTGGCTGTACAGATATTGGAGAACTTGACTGTACATGCATCATGACATGATCACGGGCAAACGGGGATATATAGGGAGCTCATCAAACCTATAAGGTAATCGCGGTCAATATCCCGTTTTTCATTATGTCTAATGAACAATAACTTGGGTTTCTTACTTTTTTAAATTTCTTAAAAATTTACCTGGTTTTCATACTAATTTCTGAAATATTTCGACATAATTCCTACCGCTCCCACATTTTCGTCCATACCGGCAGGACAGGACCTAAGCGCAGGTCTGCATTTATCAATTAAATAAAAAAAAAAGTTCGCAACTGACCGGTAAGCAGAACTCCTCGAAGGCCGGCTTGACAAAGTTCATGTACTGATTGAGCACCTGTTCCAGGTCCCTTCCTCGCTCCATTATGTCCCGAGGTACTGTTCATAACACCAATGTATTAGTACAAAAGAACAAGATTAGAATGTGCATAATATTGATTAGTTGATTAGAATTAAAATGGGGTTTCGTTTCTTGGTCAACCATTTACTATTTCATAATTCAAATTCCATTTGTTGCACTTCTTCCATATAAAATTAATTCATATTCAATGTGAGGGTAGATGTCTGGGACTAAGTTTATTGCTGTTTTAGTTTTTCGATTCAAATCGTTTTTAGGAACCAATATCCGTAGATAACACTATCACGAGCTTTGAACTTGTTAAGCTTCACTTTGTCAGGGTTTTAAAGGTTGAACACCAACAAAATTACCAACTGAGCGTATTTTTTCAAGAGCACTTGTTGTTGCTTGTTGACAGACTAGAACTTGTTGTTATTATTAATAAAATGTTATTGTAGCCAATAGTGTTCTTTGTCTATCCCGAACACTAAGCATAGAGCTGAGCTAAGCAACAATATGGGCTCAATATACCTCTAAACTTGGGGTTAACATAAGGTGAAAATATTCTGTCCGCCACAAAACAGCACAACATTGTATCACAGTAATGTTTACGCAAAAGAGTTTAAAAACAAATTTTAATATGAATCAAAGTTTTAGTTTCTTACACAAGACACAGAAATGGACATTATTTTTTATATTTTTTAAATCTGTTTTAATAAATTCGGTGACGATTACAGATGAACTTAGACTTCGTGCCTTTTACATCCAAAACAGGGCAATTATCTTTCAGAGGCCAAAATGGGCCAATTTAGAGTCCCGAAAGCTTATTCGGGGAAACCGGGACAGGTTACTGGAAAATGGGACTGTCCCATTCCAAATAGGATGTAAGGTCAGCTTAGGTTAAAAGCTGGTAACTCCCTCCTCTTACCTCTTCTGGCCAGCCTCGTATCGGAATCCGTGTCCACAAACAGCTTCATGTGGAACAAGTCACGGACTTCCGGGAAGTAGAAGACCAGGATACCTTCAATGAGCACCACATCCGCTGGATAGATTGTGTGCGAACGGTTTGTGCTGCGGACAAACATGTTGCTTAACCATACTGCACAAAAGTTATTATGTTGTTAAATGGCTTTCTCCTAATAATTGGGTTTCTGTATCCCATGAGACTTTCGCAAAATCCGTTACTATTTTTTGTGTATATAATAAAGGGAACGTATCTATGCAACATTTTTACTTTCTTGCTTAAATGGTGTCCCTGTCGAGTTAGTCAGTCGGCAATAATTTCAGATCAGCGACAATCTATTAATCTTTTCTTTTATTGAAGCTAAATTTCAACAGAGTTTCTAAAACTGGCCCTAAATAAAAACAAATAAACCCCTCGGCACTCTAACAATTTGTAACACAAACATAGTTGGTCAAATCAGCAACTTTTTAGAAAATGGTAGAACAATCATTTATGAAGTTTGTATTGATTTATCACACTATGAAGTCATAGTATCCAGCAATTAAACTTATTCAATTTATTAGTTATTGTTAGTAAAATTTAAAAAATTCTAAGCAGTAATAAGTGAGGCTACTCAA
Organism: Clepsis dumicolana; assembly: GCA_963691665.1. Lineage (NCBI taxonomy): Eukaryota > Metazoa > Arthropoda > Insecta > Lepidoptera > Tortricidae > Clepsis > Clepsis dumicolana. The sequence goes on along the minus strand of OY829505.1, from coordinate 35,691,362 downwards.
TTACCTTATAGAATTTGTGATGTAATCATATTCTGGCACTTCAACTTTCTTTCCCAGCAGTACATCTTTCAGTGTTGCCAGAAGTTTCTTGTCATCAAATGCATCTGGATGATCGAAATTAAACTGGCCCCGTTCAGCCCGCAGCCTCTCTGATGGCGACAGGGTGCGGTAGAAGGAGTCCTGGCTGATGCAGACAACGCGCCGCTCTGTCTGTTCTTTGTGCTGTTGACCTAGTTTCTCCACAATGCGCTGGCATACTGTTGACTGGAGATGTGAGCGCATTTATAATTTACTGATTTTTCAAATGTACCTAAACAATATATTGTTTTTAAAATTTTAAGTTGCCTTATTTAAGTTTTCAGCAGATACCTAGTTTAAAATGTCCCTATAATTTTACTGGATTGAAGCCATTGACGGTCCTACTAAAAGGAATTAGGTATATGGCCATGAAAAAACCTGCAATAACTTAAGAAGAAATCTGCAGTGATACTAGAGTTTTCATAGAGCAGCATTTAAACAGGGCCTCAAAACTAAATTACAAAGTTGCAGCTTGCTACCTCATAATAAAGCAAAGGCTAAGCCTGTACTATGGGTACTAGACATGGATAAACATGCTTATATGTATAGATAATTAAATACTACCCTATATACATACTAGCTTATGCCCCACGGCTTTGCCCCGTTGAAATATTTCCAACTGGGCTAGTTCCCTAGTAGAAAAATCCCTTCTTAGTGCACCTCTAGGATACTCGAGGTATATGTTTGCCAAATTTCAAGTCTCTAGATCCAGTGGTTTAGGCTGTGCGTTGTCTGTCAGTCAGTCAGTCAACATGGTACTATTTTATAAGTATAGATTACCAGGCCATAGCAGTACTATGTTTGGGGAATGTTGTACTAGAGGATTTTTCTATAATAAAATTGGTTGATAACAAATCAGCTGTATTTATAACATATTTGTTGATCACAACTCAAATTGTTTTTGTTTATATTGCATCATCAGTTGTAGCAATGACTGTCACTTTTTATTGAGCACATGTTTCCCACAATACGGTCCCACTTTTATCATAGTATGTATACATATGTGAAGGATTAGATTAGACTAACACATGGTTGCCATAAGCCAGAATTCCAGATTCATGCACTTAGGTAAGTATGATATTATATCGAGGTACCTACATTGATTAACACACCAATAATTAGCTCAAGTTCTAGACAAACCGAATGACAGTGAATGCGACGCACGAACAATCGGAGGGTCGGATGTTTGCCTTATGCATGCAAAACTCGACATTCTGAAAGGTTATGTAAATTTTTTCAACATGATCGCACTTCCGGTGGTTCGTGTTGCGAAAACATGAAGCCAGTCTCAATTTGACCATTTAAAATGTTACGTAACGTTATTTGATGGGGAATTTGAAGGTAAATCAATAATAAAGCAATGCGGTGTGCTCTCACCTTCCCGCTAGCCGTGCCGCCTGCGACGCCGATCAAGAACGGAGTTTTACTCTCCAGCCCGTTCGTGGTGGAATAATCTAACGTTTCGTCAGTCATTTTTTTGAATGTGTAAAAATTTCTAATATAATTTGTTGAAATAAAACCACAATGCGCAACTGCACGACAGCGTAGCAAGAATGTTGACATGACACTTCGTGTTGCCAAGTAAAGATTTAAAAACCTGTAAATATTCGGTACAAAAATACTTTTTTTTTAACGGTATCAAAATCTAAAGAAATAATAATTAGGACGACATATGGTTGTTTCCTCTTAGTCAAATCAAATTAGCAACTTTTCATGAAATGTCAAAACGATCCGTTTGTACGAAATTTGTATTGAATTATGAACTATGACGTCATAATTTTCAGTGATCAAACTGTCGCTTTATATTAGTTTTTATTTAATTAAAAATCGTTTTAATTGCAGTAATAAGTGAGGCATCGGTTTTTTATGAGTATTTTCGGAAGCTTGATGAGTGGAAATGTAAAATGATTTTATTTTGACGTCAGTAAACAAACAGTACCAGTTGTTGTTGTCTCATGTGTGATCCCAAGCAGCACTTATTCTCACTGTGTCAATGAATATTATTCCCACTCTTGACCCGACTCTTGTGTGGAGCAGAAACCTGAACATTGTATGCATAATGCAAAACAAGAGCACCGACTTAACTCTTTCCCATGAGTTGAATCCGAGACAACAGAGAGAGTGCTCGAAATCGCATAGCTCCCAGCCTCTTTGTGTCGCTGAAGCAGAGACATTAACTTTGGTTGGGGCAGGTGCATCGTATGCACAAATCACGCTTGCCGCGGCAGGTCCTGCTTTTTACGGTTCGAGCGGAATGCCTATTCTTTGAATGAAGCACCGACTTCATATGTAGGGTAGGCCATAAAACTAATGGTTTTAGAGGTTTACTTCATGTATTTTTTTGTTTGAAGACGATCGTACTTTTTGTTGAAAGACTCTTATTATTTCACAATTTTGAGTTTTGTTAATATTTAGAGAATTATCCTCCGACTCTTAACCGTTAAGGAGTAGTACCTTCTCAACTGGTTCATTTCTCAACTGGTTCTAATGAAATTTTGTGAGCAGGTTCGATAATTATATAGATTTTGTTGCCGATTTCGATTTCAATTAAACATTTTTTTTTTTCAAATATGAGCCAGCGAGGTCTGCAGCTAACAGGGGCACTAATTAAGTAAAATTATGGCCAAGAAAACTGTGTCTACAGTACACCGTAAGACTCGTAACAAAACAACAGAACTTCCGGAAAATTAGAACACATAGAAACACTTTACTTGTGAAATTGTTGCCAGTATTCACAAAAATAAAAGATACAAAATGAGTATGCAAATTTATTTGCCACGAGTTAAGCCGAATACAAACCAAATTCTAATGTTAAATCTTAGCTTTCAATAAATAAGCTATTTGTAAAGAAAACATTTCAAAAGAATGCATTTTTTTTTTCGATTTCAATAATTTCTAGTTCCGGAAATAATGGCAACACATCAATACTACTTGTGCGCTTCCGTTTCTACAGTGGACCGCGGCTCTGAAAACGTTTTGAATCATTTTAAATCTTTAGCCAACTCGGGTCTGCTGGATATGAGCGTACCGGTCTCATTCTAGTACGACCTCTTCGGCGGAGCACTCGTAAACCAATCAGGAGATCTAAGACAACAGGAAAAATATAAAACAATGAAGCCTTATTCTAGTAGTGATAGTGAGGAGTCGTCTGAGGAGACGTTTGAATTGGAAGTTGCTGTGCCTGGAATGGCTAGCCAGAATCAGGAAGAACAGGCAACAGGCTCTTCTGAACAACCGTGTTCAGCTTGCATAAGTCCCGTTATAGAGGGGGCCGCTCCTGTGCCATCCCCAGTGCAACCTGAACGTGCCACGTCAACAAGCAGAGCCCCGGAACCAATGACGCGAGTAGAATGCTCAACAAGATTTCTATGGCACATATTACGACAACAAGAAAAAGGCGACGACTTTAGTACGAGGCTTCTTAATTTTTGGGCAGCCCGTTTCGGAAACATGTCAAGTAGCTCTAATGGCTGCGTTAACACAAGCATACAGCGACTACGGAACAACTCACCTTCCACTCCATCCGATGAAGAGTCTGTGGATTTGGACATAGACACAGATGCTTCAGCACCTGACACATCGTCGGAAGACCAAAACCATCAGTCTCAAAGTGATCTTGATAGTTCCTCAAGCGATTCGGGGATGAGCGACGACACCCGTGGAAGGGGGAATTTCTTCTGTCCCAAAATTCAACGAGTCTCCTCAGAAATAAACGAGGCAATGGCATTGCTGAGCAAAATTCGCCTCCAACACAAAGAGAATGATGGTGCGGAACCAATAGCTTCATCGTCGCGCGATGTCTCTCAGGATGTGCCTAGTCAAGCATCAGAACGGAAGCGTAAAGAAAAAAAAGAAAAACGTCACCTCCGCGCCCAAGCTAAGTCTAAGCGAGGGTTGCTGGCAAGCAGTGTCATCATCATCGTCCCTACAAACAAGGTGGGGAGGATCATCGGGAAAGCTGGACGTCGCATCAAAGAAATAGAACAACGCACGAGGACGAATATAACTATTCAACGTCGAAATTCAACCCAACCCTCCACCTCGATAACAATCAACGGAACGGCCGAGGCAATTCACGCTGCCGAACAGGAGATTCGGAGCTTAGTTCGTAAAAATCAGCCTTACGACACAGGTTACAACCCATAGACGTTACGGGGACATTGCAACTTCTGAGGTTCGAGGATTCATGTTTGCCGATGGTAGAGACTAGGCGCGTAATTAGAGTAAGTAAAAAATACATATATTGTTGAAATGCCTAAAATCTTAGACTGCCGCCGCAAGGCTGTTTTTCCGCCATTGCATCGTAATTCATATAATATAGTATCAAGTAAAGTCGTAAGTAGCGGTCATTTCTTGTTAGCGAATGCCTTGCGAATGCATATTTTTGGGGACAGGGTATATAAAGGTGTGCTGGTAAGAAGTCCTTTATACAGTATGGAACTTAGGTATTTAGTACTCGTAGGTACTTTAGTAGGTAACGTAGTGGCAAAAATTACCGACCATTTTAGGAGATTTTGTGTTCGGTTCTAAAATTTGGAGTAGGTATTTTATCATGTCTAAAACGTAATCAAATATGTCTTTAAGATAAGGGTATATTATAACTTTTAAATACGTAAATCCAAGAATAAATTAATAAATTAATATTCTGATTTGTAAAAAATAAAATAAAAAAATAAACAAATTCATTCAAAATCTTCTAAAATCAACATTAAATCTCCACAGGGCCGTGTTTTATAAAGCTACAAGTTACAATTTACAAGCGGAAGTCTCTTTCTAATAAAAGGTGATAGAATGAGACCTCCACTTGTAAACTGTAACTTGCAGCTGTATAAATACACACACGGGCCAGTAATCAATAGCTAGTTATCGACACTACCAGTCATCATCACCCAGTTATCGACACTTACCAGTTACCTGTCAGATCGCCATGATTGACAGAGTAAATATTTACATTGATTTGACGCGTTAATCTGATGTAGGTATTTAATTAATTCATAACCAGTCTGAGAGAGATATGTCCCTACGTAGTATTATAACCTCCTATAAAACGTTGAACAAATCTTTTCGTATGTTATTATTAATTTCATAATTTCTTATTACTGAAATTTAGCAATGGATTTTCTATGATTGTTACTAGGTAAAGTTAGGTGGGTACTAAACAAATAGTTAGGCAAGTAGTTAAGTACTACATCATTAACATACGTAAGTTTATTGTATTCAACTTTTAAGCAACAAATTCGCGTAGCTAAAAAAGATAGGTACCTAATTGTAAAAACTTGCACTCTATTGTCTGTTGTTGTAGATAGTAGGTATTACAAAAAATTACTTAAATTATGATTGTTAAAACCGTGAAAATATGTGGTAAAGCAGCAATCCCAATTGTGTCTGGGTATTCTACTATACATAAGTAATTTAAAGAAAAATTAGAATAACTTTTAAATGTAACGCTGTTGTTCTCTTTATAAATAAACTAAAATAAAAAATGTCTATCGCAGAGTTATTAAAGTGCAAAAAATCATAGTTTTTGTAAGTGTTAAATTATTTAAAATAAATACCTATGCATTCAAATTTGAAAATGCTTAGTACTTAGGTGAAAAATGTTTTTAATTCTCATAGATAACGCTAGTAACTATTTTTACAAAATATTCACTTCTCGTATTGTTACTTAGTCCCATAGGGCAATCAATTAGACTTTTCATGTCATTTTGTCGTGAAGATCGAGTACTCCGAAACGTTTAGCGGCAACTGCAACTTTTTCGCCATTCTTAATCTATATCTATAAAACAGTACCGTGACTGACTGACTGACTGACTGACAGACAACGCACAGCCCAAACCACTGGACCTAGAGACTTGAAATTTGGCAGACATATAACTCCAGTATCCTAGAGGTGCACTAAGAAGGGATTTTTCGAAGTTCCCACGGGATAGGAAACTAGCCCGTTTTGAAATATTTCACGTGGGCAAAGCCGCGGGGCATAAGCTAGTTTCTTATACAGCCTTAACCGCTTTAACCACTTGATCAGGGGTATAGTTTTTTCTCGAAGCCAAATATTGACTCATTTTACTTTCTATAAATGACATCGTGTCGATTACTGGGATTTAATAGCAAAAGCATAACGTTAAGACTAAGACTTGTGTCAACAGTAATCAATCCTATGCTTCCTTATAACCGGTGAAAAAAAAATTAATTCAGGTTTCATTAATTAACCAAAAAAATGTACTAACTACCTTAGATTCCTTTATGAAATGCCGCTGTTTTAGCAGGAATACTGAGCCGCACGTAGTTCTCAAATGGCCATTTTCAAACCAAACGGCGGACGGATTACTTTTTTTTTTTTACAATTCATCATATAAGGGATAGGCTAAGGAAACTGCGTCCATACAGCCATATCTGATGTTTTTTGTTTATTTCCTTAAATTAAAGTTCCGTCATAAGTAGTCAGAGTCGTCAGCAGTATTCAGTACCTATACGACTGCAACAGTTCTTGTTTTTTATTGTTATTTTTTATTATTATTGCCTATTATTAAAAAAAAACCTATATTAACGTAGTCTTATTCTGCGTAACATACTTAAATGAAAAAAAAAATGCGAAATACATTATAAGAAAGACACATTAAGAAATCGGTTTCCTAATCTTATTTTCTTTGATCACAAATAAAAATATAGCTCATTGGTCCTTGTTGCACTGCGCATTGGCACTGCCAACTACGCCACAGATTACTTATTAGTTACTACGTAAACTACGCTAGCTAGGGAAATCGTTCAGTGAATGTAGAAATATTAGAAAATTATTGGTCCCGTGGCGAGTATTTATTTATTACCTACTTATCCGTTACCGGATATTTTTTCTTAAGTACCTAGGTAGGTATATCTATATTCTTATAGGCACTCAAAAATACTGTCAACTAAGATTATTGAAACCCGAAACAAAATTAAGAATGTTAAAATAATAAGTAAAGAGAAGATTAAAAATTAGAAAGCTTCAAAATTTCCATATAACTAAGTACGACCCTGTATACTTATTGAATATTATAGAATTCACTTGTAAAATTCATATTTAAAGTAACTGCGCGTGTGCGGTGCTGTGTGTGAGTATGACGTTTTAGCACAGACCACAGCAGCCTTTATAAAAGTACTTAACTACTCACATAACACCCGAAACAAAATTAAGAATGTTAAAATAATAAGTAAAGAGAAGATTAAAAATTAGAAAGCTTCAAAATTTCCATATAACTAAGTACGACCCTGTATACTTATTGAATATTATAGAATTCACTTGTAAAATTCATATTTAAAGTAACTGCGCGTGTGCGGTGCGGTGTGTGAGTATGACGTTTTAGCACAGACCACAGCAGCCTTTATAAAAGTACTTAACTACTCACATATTACGATGTGGTGATATGTGAATATTGATAAGTTAAGTCTGAAGACTCTGAAGTAACGATCCGTCGAAAATGGTGATAGGATATACATAGATATGATATAGGGTACATATTGATTGTTAGAAAAAAGCGTCACATATATAAGTATGTACTTATGAAAGAAGGTATATGATTTAGAAAGTTCTCTCGGATAAGATATCTTGTCTCTTGATGAGTACAAGGGGAGTGGATTTTGTGGTCGGCCCGTCGCCCGCGGGCGTCAAAAAACTTAGCTATTGTTATATCCGTGGTATTTCGTATGCAGTTACAGTCACCCATGTCAAATAATTTTTCTGTCAAAAATGTCAAACTGTAAAAAAAGCATTTTGAAGTTGCTTTATAGACACGGCGGGATGTCTGGTGCTTTTAAAGTTTGCCCCAACTGTTTAAAATCGTTTACTTACATAAAAGTGGTAGAAACCGTTGAAACTCAAACTAGACGAAGATGACCACTCTCGAAACGTCACCTAGTAAGTATAAGGCTATAAGCGCATGCGCAAATATGAATTCACCCTTTACTTAAACTTTTTAAGACTGGTTGTAATAATTATATCCTAGCGTTAAACTAAATTTACATTTTCCTGTGCTAGCTTTTTCTATTAATTATTAAGTAGTTAATTGTTATTAGGACAGTACTGTATTAATATTAGCCATAACTTTTCGAAATTGTACCTATTATTACATGTACAGACCTAATTAAATATCTCCTTTATCTATAAGTGAGACTGCTCTATTTTATATTTCGAAAACAAAACTGTTATATTTTAGAAAACTAACTACCTACTTGAAGTGTATTTTAAGTATTCGAAACTTAACGTATTTAACTCAATTAATGTTAGGCGTTCGTGTGAAATATTAACAAATTTTTTACAATTATGAGTATGAGTATTTCGTGTAGTTTTTTTTCCTCCTTGATTGAGAGTGGGTTGTTGACTGATGTGATGTCAAAATAAAATCATTTTACATTTTCACTTATCAAGCTTCCGAAAATACTCATAAAAAACCGATGCCTCACTTATTACTGCAAGCAATTAATACGATTTTTAATTTAACAATAACTAATAAAAGGAGGCAGTTTGATTACTGAATAATAGGACGCCAGAGTTCTGTAATTCAATACAAACTTCATACGAACCTCAGATTAATGATACGAACCGATCCGATCCGATTTCAAATCGTTTTGACATTTATAAAAAGTTGCTGATTTGACCAAGTAGGCATCATCCCTATAATTTTTCGTAGAGCAACACAGTGATTTTGAAAACATACTTCGACGGTACATTTTGATACTTTCGATTTCTTTGTCACTGTGGCCGGTTAACTGCAATCGACATTCAGCAATAGAAATTTGTAGTAGTACATAATTAAACTGTGAAGTAACTCTTTGACTCGTGATTTAAACATGAAATTATTTATGATCTGTTATTAAACGAAATAAATATGAGAAATGTGACACTTTCGCAATTTTGCATTGGCGATGGTGCCGCTGTTACCAGATTTTCCTTATATCATATACAAGAATACCATTGTATGGAAAGTCATTGGGGTTAGTACTTACCATATAAAAATAATAATTCTTTCTTAGGAATTAAAAAACAGATCTAAGATAAAAGTTTATTACGGAATGCAGATAGGTACACAAAATACAGTGTGTTGCAACATTTTAGACAATAATAAAATAACATTCGCACTCAAGCAATACTTCGCACCCACAGTTTTCACCCATCACACAACACTATTTATATAGAGATAGAAGGAAAGATTTTATCGATTTGTATTTGTATGGGAACCGAATGAATAACATTTTGTTTAAATAAATAAAATTTAACATCGCACGCGGAAAGCGGTCGGGAATGGACTGAATTTCGCGGCAAACAATGAGTTTCCCAGCTCTTCATTTTGGCACGCGAGGTACATAAACTCTTTCCTTCTATCTCTACATAGTTCTGTGGCACCCAACGAATTTTTCCGTCGTTTAGAATGTACGGTTTTCAAATTTCTTGTCAGCCTGTCGCAGGGCAGTGGCCATATCCAGTTGTTTGGCGCGAAGGCGGCCCCACACGAGGTAATCTTGCAAGCCGACGATCTGAGCGGCCATGAGAGCTGCGCTGTCCGGGTACAGCACTGTAGAGCAACCGAGTCCTGATGGCACGGATAGGGAAGACCAGATGTCCTGGAAATGAACGCAATTGTAAGTCAACATTTGCAATCACTGCACATAATAGGTACTTAAAAGTATAGAAATTGATGAGGTTTATTGGTCCCTCGTTAAACTCAACCTTTCGGCTTTATACAGCTTGAAGAGATTCAACAGGTTCATGACAATTGTCAATTTTTGATATGAGGTTGGTAAAGAAGATTTCACGAATGAGTAAACCCGACGTGGGGAGAGTTTTCATCGTCACGAGTTTGTAAAACCTTGCTAAACGTGTATCATATCTACGACGTTTTTCAATACATTTGTAAGAAAACAATTAATGAAATAACACTGAATTGAAAAATAAACACAAGTTAACTAAGAAGAATGGCGCGTCCCTATAACCATGCATGTGTAGGTTCTGATTTTAATTAGAAAAAAATGAAATTATCTGGCAAAGGTACTCGAACGTTATTGAATATTTATCGAATAAATAAAAGGGGAAAAACTTTTAAATCTCAGATGATTAAATTACAGTTTATAATTGGTACTTTTTATATAAATAAATCACAATCAGTATTGTAAATTCACTGCTTAGTTTTCTATATTTATGAATTTTCCTACGTATAAATAGAAATAAATACATTTTTAATTTTAGGAATTCAAAACGCACTCCTTTCCTTGCTTATAAATTATAAAAACTTTAAAATAGGTGATAATAAAAACTTTTAATAGGTGCATCTTTTGAAAGTGATTTTTTCTTGAGCAAACTCATAAAAAAAAGATTAAATACTTAAAGCATTTTTATATTGAAACCTACACACCTACTAATATTGGTTACAAAGTTTTTAATTCTCCTCCCTCTCTCAGTAGGTAAGTAAGTATCGGAAAGAAAGTGACCTATAAATTATCACTGGACAACAAAGCATTTAGCGGGTGGTAGGACCTTGTGCGAGGTCCATCCAGATCGCTACCACCATCTTACTCCCTAATCCTGCCGCTAAGCAGCAGTGCTTGCACTGTTGTGTGCCGGTGTGGAGAGTAAGACAGCCGGTGTAATTACGAGCACAAGAGGCATCTTAGCTCTCTAGGTTGGCAACGCATCTTAGCTCTCTAGGTTGGCAAATCCTCCGGGGTTGCGGGTGTCTATGGGCAGTGGTGATCTCTTACCATCAGGTGACCCATTTGCTCGTTTGCCTTCCTCGTCGTATAAAAAAGGCATTAATTCTATTCAGTCGCGATCATATAGGTACCTACCTGGACAAGTTTATCTGAAGGTGGCGGGCAGTTGATAACAGGGTAGGAAGTATTTCCTGAGAGCACAGGCCCGAGTCCATTGGAGCGGCCCGCGACGGCAATGAACACCAGGACACCATGGGTGTCCTCATACTTTCGCATGATCCGCAAGGTTTCCTCTGTGGCCTTGTGAGCTGAAGTGACTCTGAGGTCTACATCCAGGCCTAAAGCACCAGCGGCTGTGGGATAATTAGATATGGTGTAATATAAATATATATTATTGTAAGATGATAACTAGTCAAGTCAAGTGTTGTTTTGTGGCAATAAACTATTTTCTTTTCTTTACTTTTTTCTTTTTCAAGAAAAACGAATATTGAGTTTACGGGTAAAGGTGTCTACCCACTGCACCGTATCATACCTTGACCGTATTAGGAAAGTGTCAGGCAAAAAAATATTCTTTGTATAGAAAACTACTATGCCCTCTAGGACGTTTCGTCACCGATCAGCACAGTAGCGTGGCGTGCATGGACCGTCAACAATTTTCGGAGAGAATATTTTGCCGGTGCCGAAACGCTCCGTGCACGGTACGCGACGGAGCCAAGCCGGTGCGCACAGGCGGCGAAACAGAGGTCATACGGATTGAAATGACGTCATAAATACATTTCTTTTATCTTCATAGGTCATACGGATTGAAATGACGTCATAAATACATTTCTTTTATCTTCATCACCGACTTAGGTGCCTAAATGTATTTTTGGTGATCGCTGATATATTTTTCTTATTATACTTAGGTCTTTCTCAATAAGTGAAATGTCAAATTTCTTTGAGAAATAAAGATCTTTAACCACGAATAACGTCCAGTATTCTCCCTCGACTTTTGTTCTTTTCAAAGCCGCGTGAATGGGGATAATACGCGGTTGCTAAGGGGATAATACGCGGATGCTACGGTGACTAAACCCGTTATGCGCGGTTATGAAACGCTGTGGACACGTTCTAGTGGGCATAGTAGTCCGTATCGTGTTACATTCCGTGCCCGATACGTTCATAATACGGTCATGGTATGATACGGTGTAGTGGGTAGACGCCTTTAAATGCTAGTATTTTTGGTTCTTAATTCCCGATTTATACAAAGCTCTCCTTCAATTATGGTGGAAATTAGTATGGCATCAAGTATAATATACCTTTAGCAATTTTCACGCAGTGTTCCTCATCAGCCGGGGATCCCATGAATACGACGACCTTGTGATGGATTTTTGGCTTGAGGTGATCCAACTGGTCTTTGATCCAGGTGAAGTTACGCTTGACGGTGTCTAGGTCAGCAGCAGTCACAGTGGTCAGGTTTCTGTACACCTGGATGTGGAGACAAAATTTAAAAAAGTGGAAGTCGAAATCATGGAAAAACAAATTGACAAGCGATTTCGTGTTAGATTTTTTTTTCTTGATTCTTTACGGTTCCTAACTTATTTTCTGATATGAGAACCAGGTTTATCATTTCAATAAACTACCAACTCGCAAAGCTTAGGTATCATAATTTGGATTTGCACCTGCACTTTGTATTGTTTTTACTTAGTTTTTTTTAGCTTTAGAAAGAAGGTCTTGAAAATGTCTTTTAATTGAAAAACTCTTTAAAAAAAAAACGGTTACGTAAAAAAACCATAACAATATAAAAAAATCAATCTCATTGCTATTTAATTGTTACATGCTGTTACTTATTTTTAAAAAGCTTTTCAATAAAAATACATGTCAAGATTGTTCTTCTTCTAATGCCAAAATAAACGAAGTATATAAGTAAAACATGACTTTAGAGACCCAAAGTGAAATTATGTTTATCTGGAATGATATTTATTGTTTACTTGGCGAGCTTGAGGATAAACACAATTTTTTACCTGTTTGTCCACCATTAGCCTCTTGTCGCCAGAAGGCCACAACCTCCAGGAGTCTGAATCGATCACGTCAGCCAGTACAATATTGCCTGTGAGATAATACAAGCCAAAATCCGTTAAATGCCACTTTGTTGTACAATAAGTAACTACTTATCAAAGTTCAGCTGGACAAATTGCAATATCAAAATGTTTTGCAAATTTCAATCCTTGGTCAGAAATTGTAAATGAATTAGGACTAATTAGGTAGTTTTAATTTAAATTTAACGTCTAAAGTTAATATCAAAATACATTACCGTCTAAATCTACCCCAAATTCGATTTTTATGTCGATAAGAGCACAGTCACGGAGAGCCCAGGCTTTCTCCAAGATCTCAAATACCAAGATGGTTGCCTTCCTCATGTAATCCACCTCGTCCTGACCTGTTAATAGAAATCAAAACAGTTTACTTTTTATTTATTATTTATAATACCCGTGAACATTTGCAATTTTACAACTCAAATCAAATCAACTTTGAAAAACTTTTATCTTAAAATGTACCTCTAATAAAGATTCAGATTACTTTTCTTGAAAATTTAAACACGTTTACGAGAAGTTTTCAAAAAGTATATGTATTTTCAGTGTTAAAATGATATTAGCGTTAGAGAACCATTCGCAAACGTACCAATAACAAGACCATTGAACTTAAACTTGGCCGAAACGATTTGCTCCTCTGACCACTGCGGGTCATGATTGGCGTCATCCTTGAAGAAAGTCTCCTGTTTAGGAGGCGTGAACCTGAACCCTTCAGGTACACCAGGGTTTCTCTTCAAAAACGAGCCGGTCGCCAGGCGACGGGTCACCCACTCAATGGGCACCATGTCGCATTTCTTCGACAAGAAAGCCGTGGGGGACACTAGTTCTTCGAAAGCCGTTTTGATACCTGCAAAATTAAATGAAAAATCGTCTTTTTGCCCTTGTTTTTAACCCCCGACGAAAAAGAGGGGTGTTATAAGTTTGACCTGTGTATCCGACTGTGGCATCATAGCTCCCAAACGAATGGACCGATTTAGATGCGGTTTTTAAAACGAAAGTTAGTGTAATCGAGATAGTTATTAGCCAAGTTTCATTAAAATCGGTTAACTCGTTTTTTGAAACACTGAACTTTAAAATGACAATGTCGGGGGTTTTTCAACTCTTTTAAGTTGGTTAGGTTATTAATATTTAATGTTTAATTTATTCTGATTAAAAAGAAACGCAGCTCAAATGTTTGTTATAGAATCTACAATATTTTGCTGAATAATTAAATTGTAAACAGCAAAGATTAAACCATGTGTAGCGAAAAAGATAAAAAAGCTCCAATTAGGTACCTATCCACGAGGGATGTTAAGCCGTTAGGCTGCCAACAGTAACAAGGCATTGCTGAATTTTACAATATTATTGAATACCTGTGCATTAAAAAGGTCTCGGTCTTCGTGGTGTCGCCTCGTGAGGTAAAAGATCGTGATTTAATGAAGAAATAAATATTGGACTCGGACAACAAAACAAAAGGGAGTTATCAACAACAAACATCGTTACAGTATCTTACAAGCTTATGCAACATGGAACAACCTTTCGTTAAGACTTTATCGGCCAATGGTAGGTACGTCACTGGGGTCAGTAGAGATCAGAAAAATAAGTATGAACAAACTTGCGAATGATAGCAATCGATAGCAGGTTTCCTGAGTTAAGACCAATAATTATTTACGTAATGCGATTAGACCACCGGCCGAGAAGATAACCTCGTCCAAAAGATAACATTTTAGGCTATATATATTTATGTATAAGTATACAATTGTCGATTGAAAAAAATCTAAATGAGCTCGCGAGGTCTACTACAGCTCGGCCAAAAAATTATAAATCGTCTAAACTATTATTTTTGGACGAGGTTATATTCATTTAAATTTATTGCTCAATGAATATTGCATATTTTAGCTTTTGTAGCCAGCCACGCCCTCGTGCACCTCGTGGGTTGGGTACCTCTCGTGTTCTAAGGTTATTAAAAAACGTCTCACCAGCAGCTTTTAAGATCTCGAAGACTTTAGCGTTGGTTTGGTTGGAGATGGCTGCCTTTCCCTCCAAGTCGTGTGCTTTGACTCCATCTCCAGCGGTGATCCTGTCCTTGTTTAGAAGCAAGCAATGCTTGGGGTTCTCAGGGAGATCGAATACTTGCTTCGTCTTACCCTCTATGATCAGCTTGCCAAGCTTGTAGCCACCGACTGAAAAAATTGATTTGGAAAAAAAATTCGTATTTTTTTTAGGATAGAAGATATGACTAGTACCTACAGACAGACCACTCAAAAACTCTAGAAAATTAACGATATAGGATTTTTTATTTATTTAAGTATACACAGTATACATTGTTACTATACCTAACTATATTAAAGTTACCCCGCCTTAATCAGTTAATACTCTTTTTCATTTCGGTGGTTGTAGATTTGTAGCATTCGCCACACACGACAATTAATTGACCACTTAAAATAACAACGGTCAATTGTCTTCAGAATCTACCGATGTGAGATTTTAAGTACCTAAGTATATTGAGGGAATTGGTACACAGCGAGAAGCGTTAGTGCTTCGACAATTGTTTATTGATTTGCACATGTCTCGCCATGTACCGACGAGTACAGTCCCCCTCAAAATAGTTGCACCTGGTTTTCGATGATTTTTTGCGACACTTAGGCAACAATAGTATAGTAACACTTATGTGTCAAATTAGTATAAGTATCAAACTTTGACTGACTTTGATGACTTTTGTGGGTCACCGAATACATATAGGCACTTAAGTACTTAATAACTTATTTACTTAGTAAATAAAACAAAATATACAATCGGAAAAAAAACAATTACCTACTTAGTCTACAAAGCTATCATGACAATCGTTAAACGTTAGTGTCTAAGGTATACTCCTACATTAATTACCAAAGTTTTCTGGGATGATGATGTTTATTAATACCTACCTACATAGTTATGCAAATGTACAGTACTGTTGGTATTCATGGAATTATGATCAAAATAATGTAAATCAAGGTCTTTGGATAATTCTTATACAACGTTAATTTGGTGTGATATTTATAATAGTAACGGTTAATCCATGTAATTAATGACGAGTTAAGCCTGGCAAGTAAACGTAGATTACAATTGAGTTATATGTATGACAGCCATAAACAATATCGTAATTGTGGTCAAACTTAAAATTTAAAATCAAATAGGTCTTTACATCAATGAAAAAAAAAATAACACTAGTCTGATTTATAACCAAGGCCGCGTGTCCGCGAAGCATAACCGGCCAAAATTACGAACGCCGTTTTACAGGACTGGCTTCCTTTGTTAGTTGATATTGTATTTGGGCGGTTAATAGAGGCCTTGTTTTGTTAGTTGGTAAAAGAAAAAATTACCTTCTTTTGGATGCGACATTTTTTCGGTTGGGCGAAGCGTGTTGTGTTTGATTGAGCGATGGGCCGACGGGAGTAAGCCTGAGCGAGATCCTTTTATAAAGTTCTGGGGGCACCGTACCCCACGTGCTCGCGCGCAGCGGCCGCCGGTCTGATAAGGATGTGCTAACGACGCACAATACTTGGTACTAGCGTATTGGCCATGAACAAATACTGACACCGCACTGCCAGTGTTTTAACATAAGACCTCTAAGAGAAACTACAACAATAAATTTATTGTTTGATCGGTAGGACTTAGCATTGTCACACTATATTCAATAATACGATTAGGTACCTATCTAACTGGGCGAACGAGCTTGCCTGGAAAAAGTTTGATGACAAAAACAGCAAATTTCATCGTTAAAGCCATTTCTGAGATAATAAGTATAGTTATATACCTGTCTATGTGAGAATACCTCGTTTAAATTAAGAGGATTCAATCAGCGTTTCTGTTAAAATTCGACTCAGTCGTTAAAAAGTACTTTGAAATAGGTAGCTTTAAAGTCTTTATTTATAATATTCGAGGAGTTATTTCTTTAACATTTTTAGACGTCTTAAAAGTATCAAGAATGTTTCGTCAACGTAACATATTGCTATTTCATTCTTTCAAAATGTTTATCTCCGTCACACGTTAACTTCAAATACAACTATTGCATCAATTAATTTCTTGATACACTTTACACAAGTCGCCCTGCGACGCAACGAAGTTTCTTACAACTTGTTACCGGACCTTCTACACAGTTTTTAAACAGGTAAGCGCACTATTTTATGGTTACTAGAAACAATTTATGTTAAAATTCCATAAATCAATTATGTAAAAATTGTATAGAAAATTATTTTGATATTATTCGACATTTTTACGTTGTCTATGGAAGTACGAGTTTACGATGACGTTCATTGACTCTTCAATTTACTACGGTAACGTCAAGTGACAGTTTCTAACTTAATGTTATTTTTGTACCATGTGGTCTTAACTTTCCCAAATAGTTAGTGAGTTAAATAAATAAAATTAAGAGAACATTCTATTTAAAGTTGTGAAATACTTACCTGGTAAACTTAGAACTTGGTAAGAAGGTACGAGTGGTTAACAACACAAAAGTTTTTGACTGCATTTGGTAACTATTTTATATTCTAAGCTTGTTTATTATAATTTCACTTTAGATCAATCACAAATAAATACTTGTTGCAATATTTTGAATAAATCTACGCACTGTACGATTGCCAGTTAAGTCTATTATGCTATTTATTTGTAATAATAAATTCAAAGATTGTATTAAAGTCATTATTACTATTTTATCGACATTTAGAATGTATGTGTATTCCATTCTGCCAGCCAAGCGAGGGTTCATATTGTTCAATATTTATAGTTTGCCTGGGTTATGTTGTTTAAAATCTGTCTGAGAACTAATGTATGGGATATATGGAATGCCTGTTGAACCCTAAAAACTTTTTTGGTTTATTGAAATAGTAATATTACATTACCAACTATAATATCAGTGTTTTAAAGAAGAAATAAATTTACATATTCTCAAATTGATGATTCCACAAATCTAAATAGGTATTAGGGGATTTTGAAATTCCAAAATGGTCGTTTGGCATGATAATTGTATTGAATTAAGTACCTACTCAACTATGAGTATGGCCATAACTTTCAGTGATCAAACTGACTCCTTTTAATAGTTTTTGTTAATTTAAAAATTGGCTTAATTGCAGCAATAAGTGAGGGATCATTTTTACAAGTATTTTTGGAAGCTTAAGTGAAAAGTTAAATTATATTATTTTGGCATCAGTCATGAAAACAATTGAAGCTAAAACCTATGATCTCAATTTAAATATATTGCATGCCTGGAGCAGTGTAAGATTTGTCATATCATAAGTACCTAGTTAAAGTTTATATGGAGAAGAAAGAAGTGCAAGAAACCTAAAAATTAAAATCTAATAATTCAATGAATTTCAGTCCAATTTAGACAACTAGGCCATGACTATTATGATGATATATTTTGATAAAAATGGTGCCGCTTCTCCTGGAAATATGGTAAGTGATGACAGGATAATGGTATAATTATTTAATTCTACACTGTGAAATTACAGGTAATACAGACCTCAAATATGACTCCTACAATTATTATTAATAATTACTGGCTACAATTTATTTAAATAAATTTAACATTAATAATAGGTACCTATGCTAGAAAACCATATTTGATCAAGAAATAAAAAAAAAACCAAGAAATTCAGTATGGCAAAATAGTTTTCTTAAAACAAAGATGTATTGTGGGTGGACTTTGTCACATTGTTAATGCCAACACAGACACTTACATTGAAGTGACAAGCAGAACTTTACATTGAAATTAAGGACATAGGTATTTAATGCAAATAGAGACTTGTGGAAGTCAAATGGATAGGCTTTTGCTTAACTTTGGAGACATACTTATTGTTAGCTTAAGTCTGTGCTGTAATATGTTTGCGGAGAAGCACTATGCAATGTGTGTTTGAACCGTCAAAAATTCAGCCAGGGGTTGAGTTAATCTCAGTGAGGACCCAAGGACACCTGTGAATAGAATACTATGAACGGGTCCTTCAGTACTTCGTTTTATTTCCAATTCAGTGAGACTACAAAGTAGTGGCAGTGATATGAGTCGCGAGCACGTCCGCCGCCGGTCGCGCGCCGCTCCCGCCGGCGGGCTGGCAACACCGTTCCTATTTCAAATTGTTCCAAAGGGCATATCCAGATGTTTATATTAGTAATGGGAGATTTTTTTTTTATATGATTCATCAAACAAAAACTTTACAGGGCTTTACCCCTGGCTAATTCTTGACGGCTGCACCCTGTAAAAATCGTTAAATAATAATTCCAGATATTTTTTTTTCAAGTTCATAAGATGCTAGTCAATTTGAAAAAGAGTCTCGTAAAAATTGCTGACTTCCTTCTTATGCCAGCCGTACAGCCGGTGTAATTACGGGCACAAGAGACATTTCATAAGCTTTATAGGTTAGCAACGCATCTGCAAACCCTCCGGGGTTGCGGGTGTCTACGGGCAGTGGTGGTCACTTACCATCAGGTGACCCACTTGTTCGTTTGCCTTCCTCGTTGTATAAAAATAAATAAATGAATTTGCATTACGTCCATATTATACCTAGGTAAGATACCAGTACAGGCTGTATGTTATCTGTGTGAGGCAGTTAGGTAGTATACCTATGCCGGCAAATTTTAAAAAGGTGCGATTACTAGATAAAAGTCTCTCAGGCACGCAACTTGCCATTTCATCTTTTCGTTTGCGTCAAATATTTCATAAGTAATTATCGATCTTATGTTATCTAACAGTCACCAGGTCACGGTATTGGCCTATTTAGAATTATTACTTACAGATAAATTCGTTTTACTCAACTCAAACTAAACTAATACTGCGTACGGTATTACTACTAGTTAACTCTCGATCTTTTGGCAAGAAAACAGTTTTCAACCCCCAAATATCCCTTAAAATGTTTAACTTCTCGGTTCTCGTGTTCCTGGATACCGCATCTTTTGTAATTTACTTGGAAAAAAAAATAAAAAAGGAAAAAAGCCGCGGTGAGCGGGCCGGGGAAATGCGTCGTGATTAGTTCATAGCTTGTCATCTCGCTTGTCATCTGGTCGAAAGTGAGCCACGATTCGAGGCTATAGAGATTTATAGGTTTAAATGAGCACAATAATATGCGTTTCAGAAACGTTCGCCCTGACATTGGGTGTCCAGGGGGTGATTATTCCGTGTAAAAAAACCGTTTTACCTAGGCTACAGGATCTCTCGCTAGCTGCCTATACTTCTCTATACTTACGCATTTAATACCATCGATCACAGGTATACAATAATGTCCGTTGTGATTGTGACACGACAGCGCGGCGCCGGTTGTTCCCGAGACCGTCGGTTGCCATGGGATACGACGCGTTGCCCTTAGCAACGTAACGTCCCCTCAAGGAGGGAATGCCCGTGAACCTGTTGTGAAAACACGTGGCGGGAAAATTAGCCTTTGCACGGGTGCGAATGTTAGTTAAACCAAAATTTATCCGAGAAAGGGTTAGGGGGTGGTAGGACCTTGTGCGAGGTCCGTCCGGATCACTGCCACCATCCTACTCGCTAATCCTGCCGCTAAGCAGCAATGCATGCACTTTGTGTTCCGGTGTGGAGAGTAAGATAGCCGGTGTAATTACGGGCATGAGAGGCATTTCGTCCTAGTTCTCTAAGTTGGCTGCGCATCTGCAAAGCCCCCGAGGCTGCGGGTGTCTATGGGCAGTGGTGATCATTTACCATCACGTGACCCAATTGCTCGTTTGCCTTCCTTGTGGTATAAAAAAAAAGATCCAGTCTGTGCTGCTAGAAACTACTTAGCGTTCTAATGTTCCGCGCTTTTTCTCCAAGTTTCTTATCTTTGATCTTGATGGAATTACTAAAAGACCAACTTGAAAGTACCTATAGCTTCTCACTAAAATAATATATTTCAGTCAGTTCACAACGTAAAACCAAAATTATTGTTGGACATTAACTCTACATAAAAAAAAACCTACTTATTATTCAGACAAAAAGATTCTCGTTTGGTTTGGTCTTGTCTTGATTAGGAGAGGGGAATATTTAAGTAAGTAAGTAAGTAAGCACTTTATTGTAGTAAAAAAACAGGATACAAACACAAATTACAAAAAAAAACAAATAATAATAATAATTGAAATTTTAATTTTAATTTCAATAAACATTTTAGCACTAATTTTTTTGCCGACTGTATAGACTCTTTGTTGACTGTATAGACTCTTTGTTGACTGTACTTATATATCGTCAGCCAACTTACATGTCCATATCATATTTCGAGTCAATCTGATCATTGGAAGTGGGTCTTTAACTTGCTTTGGAAGCGTACTCAACATACATAACTGTAAAATACACATTTTTGAGGAGAGCGTTTTGAAGCTGCCAATTTCGTCAAAATTGCAGATATGTTAGTTTAGCATTGGGGCGACGACTTGTACCTACATACGAACAGTGCAAGTTAAATAAAAGTTAAGAGCTTTTACTAAAAATAATGAAAAATAATGTGTGCGACGAACAAAATGTTGCATAATATAAATGTTAAATCCAATTTATATATCATTTTCACGCCAATTTGCATTTGGAGTAAGATGGTCTGTGATGGGGCCCCAAAACAATGAAGTAATAGCACAGAATACATAATAGTACAAGTAATTATCCATCTCTCGGTCCGAATTATAATTTTGTTCCTGTCGGATTTGAAACTTTGGGTCCATGGGGTCCCAGCGCTTACAAGCTTATTTTTGAGTTACAAAAGCGCTTAGTTGATGCAACTTGTGACCAAAGGGCTGGCAGTTTTCTCTCTCAAAGAATCAGCATCGCTATCCAGCGAGGCAACGCTGCCAGCCTTTTGGGCACTATGCCACGGGGGCCTAATTTAGATTTAATTTAGTTTTAAGTTGTAGTTTATTTAGTTTAAGCTTAGATTTAATGTTATTGTAAATTGCTTTTATTATGTAAATAAAGTATTTCATGTTATCAGTAATAGTTGGTAATAGTTGTGAGTTTAAGTTGAATGAGCAGGCCTTCTATGAATTTAAACGGCCTCTTCAAAGAGCAAGTCGACCAATCACATCGGCCCGCTAATCAATCGAACAATCAGAACACGACTTGTGTTGCATGTGAATTAAAATCGACCAATCATAAAAATTATTATTATAAAATTATTATTATTATTATTTATTATTGGAATTATTTAAATTTACTAACATAGTTATATAAGGTAAAATTACTAACCATCTATGGACATGTGTTCGCAATAAATGATTTATTATTATTATTATTATAACACGTCCTGTGCTTCATATGAAATGAAATCGACCAATGAGAACTCGTTAGAATCGGTCTTTAATAAATTTCATAATAATTAGGTCTTGCATAATACCGGGTCTTTTTTGGTACCCCATATTTCTTTTTATTAAGTGTCAAATACTGTGAGAATAGTTTGTTGTCGCGAGTCAAAAATCCGCCAGGATCGCTAGTAGTGAGTAAGGTCTATCTGTCAATTTCCACCAATCATAGGCCAGTAGCTTGTCTCTTATTGGTGGAGAATAACGATTAGACCTCACTCGACTAGCGGATTTTTCACTCGCTTTAGCCCATTTGCTCATAGTAATTCTGTGCCCTTAGTGTTATCAAAAAGTACGTAAAGTAAAAACGCGATCGAGACGTATTTTCGGTCGGCAATCACATTATTACACTAGGCGCTTGGGAATAGACGACATTGCCCCGCCACATCGCACTAGCTGAATAGTCCACGCGTCACAAATTGTTTTCAACTATTTTGCATCATCTTACCGACAATTAACGCCAACTAAATATAACCAGTTATCAGTTCATTGGTGTTGTTAATGTCCAATAACACGCTATCGTTGTTTGTTTGGAAATGTACTCGAATGTCAATGAGATAAGGACCCCCCGTCTGATGATGACATAGCAGCAACTCTTGCGTTCGTTGCCGGCCAACGCGACACCAAAATGCGAGAACTGATTTCATGAAGCCGATTTTTCCATAGTGACACGAGCGTTTCTCTCTCGCATGCCAGTGAACGGAAACAAAAGCTTCCCTAGCGGCCTGAAGGGGTACGAACGATGTACATGGTCTATTGGCTCTGGTTATTTTCTTAAATTCATCCGAATCCGAAGTTTGCAAGATTGTATGTCCAAAATGACGAATATGTTTTTACCAAAAATTCTCTAATTTTTTTCATGTGACTTTTTTTTGGATATTTTGATTTAATTTTAGAGCTAGACGTTGTGGGTTACTAAAAAGTGTCCTAGGTCTTGATCGCTTTAGAAGCCCATGGCCGTCATTTTCCGGAGGTCCGCAGCCGTTTTCCGGGTCACTCACTGACGACCGGATAGTCTAGTGGTTAGAGACCCGGACTATGAAGCTTGAGGTCCCGGGTTCGATCCCTGGTCGGAGCAGATGTTTGTACGATGAATACGAATGTTTGTTCTCGGGTCTTGGGTGTTTAAGTATGTTTATCCGTTGTCACCAACCATAGTACAGGCTTTGCCTAGTTTGGGACTAGGTCAATTGGTGTCAATTGTCCCATGATATTTATTTACTTTTACTTATGTAAGTCAAGTTTGGCCCGACATGTTTCGGAGTAATTCTTAGTCCTTCCCACGAATTGAAAACCCCCCCTGTTTTGAAGTTATTGAAAAAAAACACGTCCTCAGCCAGCTTTATTACGATTACGACCTGTTGCGTTCGTATGGATTCGGTCGTTATTTTTTCTCATTAACAATTAACAAATGGCTTGCTATTGTTCACGCAGGCATAAGCACTCAGTGTTGTGTTGACGTTAAGCTCGTTCTACACTGCGAGGTTTTCGCGGAAGTGTTAGAGAGCTTTTGTGAGAATTATTTGAATATTATATTCTGTGACTCTGACCTACATTTTAACTTTAATCGTTGAATTATACCAATAATCGCCTAGAGGAAAGCAAGGGAGGCCTTTGCTCAGCATTGGGACACATTACAAGCTAACAGATTTATAGTATAGTATTTGTACATATTTATTATAAATTATTAATTCTAGTTTAATCAACGACCAACAAAAAAAAATTTCGATCTCGTTCGCGTTTACGTCTGAATTACTATGGGCAAATTGGCTGCACTACTAGTGGCACGCATCGACAACAAGCAATTCTCATACTATTTGACACTAACCCAAACGCGATCGAGACGTATTTTTTGGCCGATGTTTACACTAGAGGTTCAGTGCGTTAAGTGTAATCGTCGACCAAAAAAACGTCTTGATCACGTTTGCGTTAAAGTGTCAAATAGTGTGAGAATTGTTTGTTGTCGATACATAGCCACTAGTGGCGCTGCTAACGTGCCCAAGCCCATAGTAATTCAGACGTAAACGCGAACGCGATCGTGACGTATTTTTTAGCCGACAATTACATTAGAGGCTTTTGAGCGCCTCTGGCGGCACAGTCTATAGGCAACGGTACTAGGCACTATTCTCATAGTATATGACACGATCGAGACGTTTCCCTGTGTCAAGTTACACTAGAAGCTCAGAAGTTGACACCTCGATTCGCTAGCCGTTCACCAGGACCCCGATTCATTAACGTGACAGGTGACAAACGACAATTCGATCTACACTTCGAAGTTACAGTAGTCTGGTATTACAAAAACTTTTCAAGCCAGTAACCTACACCAAACTGTCGTTGTCGTTTGTCACCTGTCACGTTTATGAAACGGGGGCCAGTTCGTCGGAAGCTTCCGACTGCCGGCTGATAGTTTCCGACCCAACGGCAATAAGCGGTTTTGTAAACACTGTCCGCTGGTGACGGGACTTATCGTTTCGTTCTGAACCGCGTGACGTGACGACGACTGACGAGCAATGACCTTTTACGTCTGACGAAAATACAATACAAAGTTGGGGAGATAAAGGTAAATTTTATTTTAGTACATAATAAAAGCAATTTACAATGACATTAAATCTAAGCTAAAACTAAATAAACTAAAACTAAATTAAATCTAAATAAGGCCCCCTTGGCATGGTGCCCAAAAGGCTGGCAGCGTTGCCACGCTGAATAGTGATCGAGACTAATTCCAATTTATGAAATTGACATCCAGCTTGTACCTTCACTACTACGAGAAGTAGGTACTCGTAGCTTGGGAGGGCTCTTTGGACAAAGCCTTCGTATAAATATAATATAACTTCACTTCAGGTACATGAGTTCGTTTAATCATTGCGTATTAAGATTGAAGGTGACAACCAGTAGGTTTACACAACTCACAGTGCGACTTCTATCTCGTGCGAAAAGAACTGCCCGTCCTTTTCTGTCATTCAGAATGCAACGGGACGGGTCATAATCCTCCTTCCTCCTCCTAAAGACTCCTTTTCCGTGATAGACAAACATTTTACATACCTACAATAAGTTTGTACGATACCATCGGTGCGCGAGTCCGACTCGCACTTGGCCGGTTTTTTTAATTATAATGTAATTGTTACAATTGTAAATTTTTCTCTGTGCAAAAGTTGGGCACGTTAAATAATAATATAGTACCTATATTCTTTGGTTCGGCCGCCAGTTACGGGACGGGCCGCGACGCGACGCTACTCTCGATCTGGGTCCTATTTTGTGCAACAGGTCTCCATTGCTATTCAGCGGGGTAATGCTGCCTACATTATGCAGAAACCTCGGGCGCGAATCTGACTCTCATGTGGCCGGTGATTTGCGTTCGTCAACCTGCAACCGGAATAAACTCCGCTAATTAGATGATTTTACACGGATTGTGATTTTAACGAACGCAATAAACCGGCCGTGAGTCGGGGCCGGGGTCCGTACAGTTTTTAGGGTTCCAAAAGCAAATAAAATACTCTTAATTCCTAGCTTATAAAACAAATTATGCAAAAACATGTTTAAGCTAAAGTGATTCTCTATGCAAGGTTTTCAGGATTGAGCTTTATGTGTAGGTGTACATTTTTGTAGTAATTGAAAAACGATTAGGCTAATTTTGTATTAATTGAAATAGCGTAGAAATAGCCATAAATAAAAATTAACACCCCTGACCTCTGAAGGAAAGTATAGTTGAATTGACAAAATGTTTTTACATGCCTTGTTTATGACCTTGACATAAGATTGATTTTTGCGTGATTTGTGGAAAAACTTTATACAAATTGACAAATAAAATCGCTAGAATGTGCGAGGACGTGGAAATTAAGCTCTCTCGCTCCGTTTTTACGCGTTACTGTTTATCAGAGATTAAAACATGGAATTTCATGTAATATGATGGAGAATCGCGAAATGTTAAGACAATGAGCTTCTTATGTATAATTCCTCTTTTGTTTTGTAAGGGTTATGACTTTATGACTACGACATGTTCAGAATATTTATATTTCTCAACACTCGCCGGCAAAATCGATCGCCGTAGCTTTCCCTGGTTATTGTGAAAACTGTTATTTAATCAATAAATGCTTTTTCACACAAAAAAAAGTTGGGCGATTAATTGTGCCGGTAAGTATGTTTTTACGGCATAGAAAAAACCTCGTTATTTACTAAAGCGTAATCGGCATTATTATTTCTTCTATTTACTTGCCGGTCGATACGCAATGACGCAAGGTCACGGCACGGTCAGTCACATCTTTATGTATAAAAAACACCCCAGAAACGCTTATCAGTGACGTCGCGACCAACATATAAATAGGTCCTTAATCAACTTATAAAACAATCGACGCACGATCTTTGTTTTCACTGGCCATCTTGACGTCAAGGCGCCATATTGGATTTTTAAATCTGGAACAGTTCTGTTGTTACGTTTTCGTTTTTTTTCACCGTGTTTCGGGACTTGGGCACTGGTGTTTGACTTGTGCGTTCGTGGTTTTAAAGTTTTCGTTTGAAGTTATTTTAAAAAGTTTGTTAAGTTGATTTCAGCAGCGTAGGAATAGGTACGTTGAAAGGTATTTATTATGACAGTTACTTAATACATTTTAAAAATTAAAATATTAAGTATCAACGGATTTCCTTGATACATGTTCCAATGGAGTTTGTTTTCGTGGAAAAGCATAGGTGCATTCAAAGTTGCCACCGACTGACCGTTGAAGACAGATATATGTGAAATTGTTTATGGTTGAAAATAATAGAAAAACAAGTTTATTATTATGTATATTTTTCTGACATCAACACCTTTTGGATCTTCATCATTTAATAGTCAATTGGACGTGTTCGTTAGTTATTTGTACTGTTAATGGACGGACGGTCAGTGGTCTTTGCTGAATGAAACTTTGACTTAAACGTAGTTCGTTAATTTACATCCCGTTTCGCCGAAGATATCTTTAAGTTTACATATATTAAATAAGGTAAATGTCAAACCAGCTTTGAAAAGATATATCTTACTGTTTAAGTAATTAACACTCATGTTGTGTGCTTTTGTAGTTCTGTAACTCTATAATTTAGTGTCAAAAGCGTCGAAACATTGTTACCAAAGCAAAAGGGGTAATAATATAGCGAATGGCATTGCGAATTTCTATACATATTAATATAAACATAATCGCTTGAAAATTTGCCTCAAGGTAAAGCAGATTTCATGTTTTCCGTCGATTTTGATGGGTAAATAAAATATTAAGTGCCGCTCATTGCCATTTTTTCCAAGCAACTGTATCAATGTTGTGTCCTGCGTCACGGGACAGAATAACAATACTTAAAATTTGATTCACCCAAATGCAACCACCCTATAAACACACGCACTGCGGTAAAAACGCTGGCTTGACTGTATGGGGTTATTCTTTGGTCCCTTTAATTTTAAAAAGTTAATGAAGTAAAAAAAAATTTGGAACATAATTGTATCAAAATCTATTTTCCAGGGAAGGCTTGTTGTTTTAATTTTTAAGTGAAAAAATGAGATTTTCAAATGGAAAGCGAGCATTTCCGAGCATGTTTGAGAAAACTGATATTCTTTTGACTTAGTCATCAACCCAATTACGGGGTCTAATAATAGATATTTATTTTATTATATGTTTATGTCAATGCAACTTAAATGACTCGCAAAAATGCATATTGCAACTGCGATGCCCACCGTACACATCACGACATCAAGAACCAATCAGCGGCGATATCACGCCATCTACGGCTGCTCCGTTTGGTCGACACTCTCGGCAAGAGGGATGCACACCACCGTCCGACACCCGCCTTTACTATACAGCGCCGATGCGCACACATTTATCTTTTCTTCTAAATTATTTTCTATAAATCTGTAAGCTGTTAAATTCATTAAACACTACTGTTCTGAAGAAAAAGTCTTAAAATTATTGCTGCTAATCCCGCCTACAAGCCGACTCGCTCATCCAGCTCTACGCCGCTACAGTTTATATCATGTTACTAATTCCTTATAGGATAAGTTCGCCTTTGCACGCGTACATGTAACCTATTATTCGTAAGTGTTATATGTGCAATAAAGCTATACATACTATTTCAAATTACGAGAGGCCATCGAGTGAGGTGACGTGAGATAGATTGTGGGGTGATGCAATTATCTGAGATTTTCGAATCCTGCGTAACGTTAGGGTTATCGTATCGAGATCGAGAAACCTCATACTAAAATTTTAGTTCTAAATACGCTCACGGGCGGGCGCTGTTCCAAACTTCATACCTATTCGATTTTACGTGACGCAGGATTCGAAAAGTCGTGCTCGACCCTGTGCCCGTCAAAGGATTGTAAAGTAACTCCTATAATGCTTACTTACAGACCATACAAAACGCGCTGTTACTTTGTGTTACCTGCTACTACTACTGAATGGATTAAATGAAACTATGTTTCGTGACAGTAGGCATAGCCTTTTAATAGTGTTTCTCATTCGATCCAATCGTACTAGCTCTTAAAGTCGTCTATTGTACAGTGCGATTACCTCGGCAATACGGGGCGGAATACTTACAAAACGAAGGGGGGGATAGTGGCCATTCTGCAGGGTAGTTGCGTAACTATTTTGACACTCGGCATCGGATCGAAATGTCAGTTTTTGTACGACTGTGACAGCTAGCTGTCTCCGATACCGATTGTCAGTCAGATACAAAATGAATACGATGGTGATTGCGAGCGAGTTGGACAATAAGCATGTTGTACTGTAAAGTAGTCCTCGTGAAGAAGCGTCTGGCATCTATCCTATCCCATGGATATAAAAAAAAAATGCAACAGTTTTTTTTTTACAGAGCCATGGACGGTCCCCAAGGACCTTCGTGCGAGGAGAGGCTGGCAGACTGCAAGTGTGAATCGGGGGAGGTGAAGATTAAAAGCAAGCGGCATGGAAGAGGCGCTGTCGAATCAGGTATGGACCTTCGACCTGACAAATTGTAGTTTATGCAACTGTTACACAAGGCGAAGCCGAGTTTCATAATAAGAACACACGAGTGTTTTAAAGCCTAATATGTAGAGATGCATACATTACTTTATTTACACACTTATTATAAGTACTCCAAAGATGGGTTCAGAAGCCGAAGTATAATAAACATGTCACGATTTTTATTTTATCATAGATAAACACCGGGCTGACGTTTCGTATTGACGTTTATTTTTAAATTGAGGCCTATTTTTAAATTGTATTGGTTATTGAAGATGAAAACTGATTGTCATTACCTTTGTGATGATTGTAATGTGTGCTGGTCCTACCACCTTAGGGTTTCTGAACGTATTATAGAAGAATTATGAATCTTATGATGTATGTATGTGTAGATAAACTTTGTTGCATACGTACCTAATGTGGTAAACATCGGACGGGGCGAAGACGGGACGGGGCGTAGCTCATTTGTTTTGTAAAGAAAGTTCTCACGTACTGTGGCGTATTAGAATAGGGTTGTTTCCTCTTAGATCCGTTAGTATGAAGTTTGTGTTGAATTGAGAACTATGACGTCATAATTTTCAGTGATCAAACTGCCTCCTTTTATTAGTTTTTGTTAAATAAAAAATCGTTTTAATTGCAGTAATAAGTGAGGCGTCGGTAATAAAGGAGGCTCGAAAGCTTGATAAGTTAAAATGTAAAATTATTTTATTTTGATATCATTAAACAACCCTATTGGGGTACGAGATAAACCACGTTACGTATGCATGCAACGACATTTAAGTACGTTGGAGGACATATGTCATTCTACTAATGTAATGTAATGTAATGTAATTTATTTATGATTTTTCCATCATCATCATGTCAGCCGAAAGACGTCCACTGCTGGCCGGCGGCCTCCCCCGCGTCTCTCCACTCAGACCGGTCTGTGCTTTCCGCATCCACCGCGGTCCTGCGATCTTTACCAGGTCGTCGCTCCATCTTGTTGGAGGCCTACCGACAGCTCGTCTCCCGGTCCGCGAACGCCATTCGAGAACCTTCTGACCCCATCGGCAATCAGTCCTGCGAGCAATGTGCCCCGCCTATTGCCACTTAAGTTTCGTAATTCTTCGGTAACCTTAGTTCAACTGCGGGTATCATCATTTCTGATTATATCCCGCAAAGAAACCCCGAGCATAGCCCTCTCCATAGCCCTCTGAGTGACTTTGAGCTTGCCTTTAGGATGGGACCTACAGATTGGGGCTACAGGATTTTAGTTGAAGGCATACTTAGATTATGTCGCTTCGCGTCGATGCTCTAATGCTTACAAGAAGGTAAATGTATCTATAATATAAATATGTATAGGTATTATCATTTGCGTTATTTAGTTTTGTACCCTGGGCGGCACACTTACGATGTTTTTACAGGATGTTAATTTTAATTTTTTTTTACATGCCCGCGGATTATTACAAATTTTATCATGTGTGTTTTCAGGTAGTACTCCCATGTGGTTTTTCCATATAGTTAGGGACATTGCATTGGTAGACTTAGGCAGTAGAGGTATACATATATGTATAGGTCAAATAAAAAAAAAATCGAAGTTGGTGTGGTTTGGTTCGCAGTTAGTTTATATGTAAATTAATATTGGTAATTCCATCTGAGATGAGCGCGATTTTAAATTTAACGTAAGTACTTTACAACATTACACTAATTAAAGAATTCATCTGCTTTGTTGTTATTTCCGGGTTTGTTTTTACTTCCGGCTTTCTCTTTTCATAGATAATAGTTAATGGTTTTACTTTTAAGGATGTTTATTTCTAATTAGATTATGTTCTTGATGTTAGGTTTTGTATTAAGTTCTACCGTAGCTAGCTGCTAAGACAGAAGCCAATGACAGAGTCTGCCAATGGCATGTAGGTATAACATTCTTAGTACATACAGCAAAAGGCAGTTTGCTCTTTACTTTAGTTATGCTTCTAAGTTTATACAAATGTGCTAAATATCGGGGTCCCCAGTTGAATTGGTTACTTAAATAAATAAATAAATATCATGGGACAATTTGACACCAATTGACCTAGTCCCAAACTAGGCAAAGTCTGTACTATGGGTACCAGACAACGGATAAACATACTTATATACATATTAAACACCCAAGACCCGAGAACAAACATTCATATTCATCATACAAACATCTGCCCCGACCCGTGCCCGATTTATAATTAAACCTAGGTATAATAGCCTAAATAGGTATGTTGCCCTAGAAGCTGTTGTTGTGGTCATGTAGGCAATTATGAATTATGACTATGCGATTTGACTACGGGTTCTTTTGGGGGTTTTGTGGGCTGAACCTGAACGTATGCATAAAAAAACGGGTCACTTTGTATGGAATTGTTCATACAACTTTTTTATAATTGATGACCAGATCCTCATCATCCGTATCCGTAATCCGTATCCGTAAAGGTCAGGTGCGTAGTACTCGGAACCGGCGAGCGTGTATGAAGAGATGTATGAATGTGGAGGAGGCTAAAGAGGTGTGTAAGGATCGTAGCAAGTGGCAAGCCATAGTTTCTGCCTACCCCCGTGGGAAAGAGGCGAGATTATATGTATATATGTATGTATCCTCATCATGAGTATGTTTTACCGGCAAACGTGAAAGTGGAAATTGAAAGCATCAAAACTATAAATCCTTTGTACAAAAAGTGTTGCTAACTCATTTTTTTTTAAATAGCCGTATTTTCGCAAGGTCACCTTACAGTAGCCAGACTCTTTTAACGAATCAAAGTGCCCATTACGTAATTTTGTTTACACAACATAATTCGCTAAACAAAAACAGGTAGAATAATAAAAATAAACTCCACCAAACTCGCTTTCAAAAGGAAAACCTAGAGTGAATTGTGAAAATTTAATGGAAATATTCCTTTGTCAGCGCGACAAATAGGACTTATAAAACATTGTTCGACGCTCTGTTTGAGCCACGTAAACACGTTACGGTGGCGATGTTCCCACGTTTTCTGATTTATAAGGGTGGCAAACATCATCAGATTTATGTAAGGTCCACATTTGCAGCGAAATCTAGGTAGGTACAGTAGAGATCTCCAATGCGTACAGCCGACCATTCATAAATATCTAAACTTGGACCTTATGTGGCTGGCAATAAAGTCCG
This sequence comes from Clepsis dumicolana, assembly GCA_963691665.1. NCBI lineage: Eukaryota > Metazoa > Arthropoda > Insecta > Lepidoptera > Tortricidae > Clepsis > Clepsis dumicolana. The sequence continues at coordinate 35,659,164 of OY829505.1, read as the reverse complement.
TGTATAGATACTTTTGAACGGTATTCTGTACAGATATTGGAGATCTCGACTGTACTTCGGTTAGTAACAGTAACAGTACTTACTTAGTTCTTAATCTTATAGTTAGTCAGTTGGAGTAATTGATACCATGTTGAAAGGTTGTTTTCGTGCTTTGATAATAGGCTCGTAAAGGAGAGTTCCGAAAGGGGTCAGCCAGTGAACGCATACGAGACCAGCGTCTACTGAGCGCCTAGTGTAATCGCCGACCAGGCCAAGAAATACGTCTCGATCGCGTTCGCGTTTAACAATTCTCATACTATTTGACACTTTAACGCAAACGCGATCGAGACGTATCTTGTGCTTTTTGATTACACTAAGGGCACTGTAATCAACGGCCAAAAATACGTCTCTATCGCGTTTGCGTTACGGGTTGTCAAATAGTGTGAGAATTGTATGTGTCGATACGTACCAATAGTGGTGCTGCTAATGGGCTCATAGTACGAGGGCTGCCTTTTATGTTGTGTGGTTTGGAAAAACTAAAGGCAATTTAAGAGTTAAATGGTATTTATTGTTTTTCAAAGTAATCACCGTGATATGTAATACACTTTTTCATTCGATCGAACCAGTTTTCGAAACATTTATTCCAGTCCGAAGTCGGGGTCTCCAAAATGGCCGTTTTGTATGCCTCAACCGCTTCTTCAGGCGTCCGGTACCGTTGACCACGAAGTCGTTGCTTGATTTTTGGAAAAGTGAAGAAACCATAAGGGCTCAAGTCTGGGCTGTACGGCGGGTGTTCCAGATTTTCGACGTTTTGCTCTTTTATATCTGTTCGAGCTCGCATTATCGTGGTGTAGTACTATACGACGTCTTGGGTTATTTTTTCGGAACTCGCCGATAACTGCAGGTAAACAAACAGTGGTATACCAGTCTGCATTAACTGTTTTACGGTCTTCGAGCACGATGGTGGCAACGTGGCCATTTTTCGCTACAAACGTGGCGACCATTTTTTTCGAAGTGCTCCGTGAGTGTATTACTTTGGTCGGTTTTGGCTCATCTTGGAACACCCAAACAGTCGACTGCTGTTTAGAATCTTCACTAAGTAAATGTGGTATCCAGCGCGAGATAATTTTTTTTACGCCTAAGTGATCATGCAAAATATTTTGAACACTGGTCCCTGAAATGCTTAATGAAGCTTCTATCTCACGGTATGTCGCATGGCGATCTTCGACGATCAGTTGCCGTACAGCATCAATGTTCTCCTGGGTCACGGCTGTTTTTGGTCGGCCTTCACGGTGCCTATCACTAAGACTAGAGCAACCGCGTAGAAATTCTAAATACCAGCGTTCCACAGTCCGGATGCATGGTGCTTTATTATTAAAAACCGTTGTCAGCTCTTCAAAGCACAGAAGACGCGTTAAACCCCTTTTGAAGTTGTAAAAAATTATCGCACGTAAATTTTCTTTCGAAATTTCCATTTTCACAACTGACTTGTCAACTTTGAACCTACGCTGTACTGAAACGGCTCGGCCGATCCGAGTCATTATTTTATATTATTACTATGTATTTTAAATATTTTATGATGATACTAGTTTTTTTTTTTAATAATCACGGGAAGTTTGCAAACGACAGAACTTAAAAGGCATCCCTTAATTCAGATACATCCCTTTGTAATTTAAATTTTCACAGATATTTGACCTGGAGACCCTATACATCTCCTGCTCAAATAAAACGTGCCAGTAAAGTAAAGTGTTCTGGTTTTGCTGTTTTAATAATTACTTTTTACACTTGTTTCTAAAATGCGGTATTTTTTTTTTTCTCTCTTAATCTTTTAATGACAGAGTGAGGTTTCTTTGTGTAGTTTGTCTGTGGTTGCGTATTGTAAGAGCTAATGTAACTTGTTTTTAGAAAAAATGACTTTGTGCCAAGTTTCTTGCGGCGCATTCTTCTTGGCAATCATGGTCTTTCCGAAAGCGCTGGTAGACTCAAAAAAATGACGTGTAAAAGAGCATTCAACTGCCTATTTGCTGAATAAAATTTTGAATTTTGAATTTTGAATTTTCAGACGTAAACGCGAACGCGATCGAGACGTTTTTTTGGCGGTTGATTACACTAGTCGCTATGGAAGCATTTCTTATATGTGAGCATTCACTGGCGTCAGCGTATAGCGTAATGGTGGTGGTGACAGTTGGGTCTGGTCTGTGTGACGTGTTGATTCGTGTAGTATTGGAGGCAGAGGTGTTGCATGGAAACATGCATTTTTCGGATAGACATAGAGTATCTCTATCTTACACGTAATCGCGGGTGAGCAAAATAATTGTTTTTAGTTCCATGTAGTCCGTCCGATTGTCCTCGACGTAGCTCAGAGGCTTTTGATTATTAAAAAGCTGTAATTTGGCATGGATGGATATGTATATATATTATAAACGACGCCGCGCCGAGCCGACAGTGGTAGAATAAAATGTTGAGATATGTTTTTGGTGTCATTGATAATGGTCTTTCAAAAATTTTGGGGGTGTGTGAAAACCATTTCGATCGATTCAGGATTCCTTTGCAAAGTAATATTTAGCTTTAACCCTTTACAGGGCAAGGGCCAAAATCGGTCGCACGAGTGATTGCCAACTCTTTTTTGTTACATTCACCCCCCAACACACACACACAGTTAGCGTGACTTTACTTCATTAAATTAATTAATTATTATACTGTTATTTTCTACTAGTTCTATTAGTTCTAGTAGTTTATTAACACAATTTTTCACCTATTTCGAATGGCATATTCACGCTATAGATCAGTATACTTTCCTTACAGCAATGTCGTTGAATAAAATAAAATCTATGCATAAGTTCAGGTAAGTTCATTTTTATGATATTTGATTTCGTGGATTTGTCTCCGCCCAGAATAGCAGAATAGAACGAAGTTCTCTGGGTGGGCAAGTATTGTATATTAATATGTGTAATTAAAAAATCCTGTCATACTTCGTCGTGTTTTTCTCTAATACAGCCTTGAGCGCTAGTGTCACGTTACGGTACCAAATGGGGCTAGACAGCCAAGAATAACCTAAGAGAATAACATCCCCAGGCTAGAATCCCGTCTTGTTACATAGGTAGTAACCCTAGAAGCAGTATAGCGAAGACGGGATCATATTTATTCTGGCTGATCCATTGATATAAACATCAGGATATGCCCTTTGGCGACGAAATTGTACATTAAACAAGAGGCGGATATCGACGGTAAGTACTCTGACTCAACCTCGTATATAAACTTGGACGAAATTGGAATAACTACTCTAGACCGCGAACGTAAAGTTGTTATTCCAATTTCGTCAAAGTTTAAATACGAGGTTGAGTCAGAGTACCGTCGATATGTGTTGTTATTATTAGTGATCCGAAAATAAAGCGCCGAAAAGGCAACAGTTGTTACCTCTTGGACTCAGTCCTTAGAGCAGGAAAGGAATGGAGATGTTAACGCGCGATTTCCCCTCTGCCAAAACTCTAACATTACGTCTGACCAAAATGATCAGGGTCTGTTGATTGTGTGCGTGTCTTTGGCATTTGTGTGACAGATTTGTTTTAGTGTGAGTTTGTAGGAACGTATCAAATTTTTACGTGTGCTGTACGTGTGTGTTCCTCGCCCCCCCTCAAAAAGTGGCAGGAAAATTGTAGTGCATAGATAAGCCAAAGGCGCCTCCCGTCTGTCTGCTCTATGCCTCAATCGCTCTCGAATAAGTTGTCGACTCGACACGCACGTACTTGACAGGTGCCATGGCGTCTATGGCGTCAAAATACCGTCGTGTGTCATGCGTTAATGCATTATGCAAGAAAATCATGTGTGATAATAATAATGACGCCATGGTTGCAACGCTTGAGAAAAGGATAGTGCAATATGGACATACAACGACGCAATATTGATCGTATTCCTTTTAAAGAAAATTTACTGTAATTACTTTCAGTCATATGAGTGTTTTGTTGTTTAACTAATGGACTCTAACCCTGTTATTCATAAACCTATTTTAACTAAAATGTTGTTTGTCCGTTTTTTTGACATTTCCGTTAGTAAGAAGAAGACAAAACCTATTTTAGCTAATGGAGGCTTGAATGACGTTTATGAATAAGGCCATAAATCTGTTCATATTTTAAAATTTTACACAATTATGCATACGTACAATAGTAAAATATCAATCTGTGGAACTTGCTAACCATGTAAACAAACCGCCATAGTAAATTCATAATTTAGAGACGATTTCAGTATGGCGGTTTGTTTACATAGTTAGCAAGTTCCATAGAATGACACTATAGGTACCTACATAATTTTTTTCAGAAATAAAATCGTGTAGGTACGTGTGTGCCGCCGCTGTATTTATGTTGTTTCATGAGCACTGAGCACATACAACGTATCTTTACATATAATACCATTGCCCTTTGTAAGACATCGAACACAGGAGTATAGGAGCGCGTGCTCGCCGGCGGCGTGCGATGCGCGACGTGCGCCCGGCTCATGTCGCTGGCACTATTAGAGCCACAAAATTGACAATAAAAACTGAGTACCGAAGTGCCCGTTCATATGCTAAATATAAGTCTATGGGCTGATCATTGATCATTGTCATTGACCTGTGTAACCGCATAGTGGTTCCGTCGTGCGGTAACAGTATCGTATCGTATTGCGTTAACACGGATTAGAGCGCCTAGTGTAATCGCCGACCAGGCCAAGAAATACGTCTCGATCGCGTTCGCGTTTAACAATTCTCATACTATTTGACACTTTAACGCACACGCGATCGAGAAGTATTTCGTGCTTTTTCATTACACTAAGGGCACAGAGCCTCTAGTGTAATCAACGACCAAAAAAATGTCTCAACCGCGTTCGCGTTTACGTCTGAATTACTATGGGCACATTATGGCAGCGCCGCTAGTGGCACGTATCGACAACAAACTATTCCCATACTATTTGACGCCCCCGCAAACGCATTCGAAACGTATTTTTGGTCGGCGATTATACTAGACGCTCAAAGGGACTACTACGAAATTCGAAAATCGAAGTTCGTATTGTATTAAATAATATTACCGTGAGCGGGACGGCACGACACGAAGTTCGAATATTGCACTTCGTAGTATAGGGGCTGACAGGCCTTATACTACGAAGTGCAAAATTCGAACTTCGTATCGTGCCGTGCCACACTAATATTATTTAATACGAAAGTGGGCGGAACGATACGATACGAACTTCGATTTTCGAATTTCGTTATAGTCCCCAAGGTCCACGAAAACTATTCGGTGCCATTAAATCGTTACCTGGGCTCGTATTAGATTCTAAATATCTCTTTTAATATTTGAAACTAGCTTATGCCCCGCGGCTTTGCCCCAATGAAATATTTCAAAAAGGGCTAGTTCCCTATCCCGTGGGAATTTCGAAAAATCCCTTCTTAGTGCATCTCTAGGATACTCAAGGTACATGTGTGCCAAATTTCTAGTCTCTAGGTCCAGTGGTTTAGGCTGTGCGTTGTCTGTCAGTCAGTCAGTCACGGTACTGTTTTATAGGTATAGATAAAGGTTACGTATTTTAACCCATAATGAAAGACTATTGCCATCCTCCATCCATATTATAAATGCGAAAGTAACTCTGTGTCTCTGTCTGTCTGTTTGTTACCTCTTCACGGAAAAACCGGTGCACCAATCTAGATGGAATTTGGTAAGAAGATAGTTTGGATATTGAGGAATAACATAGGCTACTTCCTGCGTTCCCGCGGGATAGCGTTAACCGAAATCTACGCGGACGAAGTCGCGGGCAACAGCTAGTTATTCATAAACATCACTCAAGTCTAGTTGAAATAGGTTCTGTCTTCTTCTTACTGACATAAGTGTCAATATGGTAGAAATAGACAAACGAGTTTTAACGGCATTTTATTTAAAGTTCAGATTCCAAATGTGAGAGCCCGTTGATGTCTTCAGTATGGCTAAGTTCTGGGAACCCGAATGCCGAATCCGGGAGCCCGTGGATATCTTGGAAAGTGAATGTAAAAAGTGACAAAAAAAATAAGAATTTTTAAAAGCCAGACATAAAAAGTAAAAAATAAAATTTCTGGGTCTGGCTTGGCCCTTTCATTAGAATCTATGTTAACTTTTGCGCAGCCGGGTGTCGTCTTTTTGTATTTCTAGGCCCTCCGTAGCTATGGCACCCGACTGCACAAAAGTTAACATAGTTCCCAATTAAAGGACCATCTTTTACGTTTTTTTAAATTTAAGAATGTTTGTTTTATTTTCGCAATTTTACATGTATTTTTATTGAAAAACTCTTTTTAAAAATATGTACAGCAAGTAACAGTTAGATCACAATAAGATTACGTTATTTATATTGTTATGGTTTTATACGTAACGGTTACTTATTTTTAAAAAGCGTTTTTCAATAAAAAGTCATATCAAGAATGTTTCCCTCTTATGAACTAAAAAACAATTACTTTGCTCACCCGCGACCACTAATGACAAATAGTTATATCTGTGCGGCAAATGTATGTTTCCATGCAACACCTCCACCTCCACTGCTACACGAATCAACACATGCCACACAGACCCAACTATCACCACCACCACTATACTAAACGCTGACGCGTTTCGGCACTCTCCACGAGGCCATTTACGAAGCACAACAACAACCGCTCAACATGCCACCACTTCCACTACTGACATATGTAAACCATGTACTCAACTTAGTTAATGACAAAACCAACGTACCCACTAATATTTTATAAATTCCAAACTACCCTTTTATGTAAGTTCTAAACTACCCTTTTTTAAGAAATGAATTCCAAACTACCCTTTTTATTTTTATTTTTAATCTACGCCAGGTACCCCGTTATTTTTAACCGAGTACGGTAAAAAGAGAAGTCATGTTCTCATTATTACTATGACAGATTATTAAAATTAGAACCAAGTCGTAACAAAGGCGAAGAAACCAAATTAACTTGTTCATTAATAATAGACCCCATGTTGTTGTACCTAATTATTTCCAATTGTTCTAAAACCGATAGCCGCAAACCCTTATCACAATAATGTAAAATTTCGTACGTATCTGAGTCTAACAACGAATGATTCGTTTTTAATAAATGCTTGGCAAAGTTTGATTTCTCTGGATGATTATGCCTATATGACGAGACATGCTCTTTAAATCTAGTATCAAAGCTTCGACCGGTTTGTCCAATGTATACTTGACTACAGTCGCCACAAGTGAGTTTATATACGCCCGACCTGTTCCCTTTATCCACCTTTTCTTTGTTATTACAAAGTCTAGAACGTAAAGAATTAGTAGTCTTAAAGGCAACATTGATGTTATTTGATTTTAAAATATTATAAATCTTGTCAGACAACCGGCCAACATAAGTAATACTAGATCTAAATTTGTTAGTAGGCTGAGATGGCAACGCAGAGTAAAGCATGCTATTCACTATCCGTCCCTGCTTCTTTTGAACCAGACTATTAACCATTGCTGTACTATAACCATTTGTTGTTGCTATCTGATATATAGTATGTAACTCAGAATCATAATGCTCTTTCGAAAGAGGTACAGTTAGTAGTCTATGTACATAACAATGGAAAGCAGCCAGTTTATGCTGCCATGGGTGAGTAGAATTTGCAGGTATGACAGTATCTGTGTACGTAGGCTTACGGTAAATTTGAAACTGGTGCCTATTATTTACTCTTGTAATAGTTAAATCCAGAAAATTTAATGAACGATTTTCCTCTAATTCTCGTTTGAACTTTATTTTTGGATGTTTGTTATTGAGAGCACTAATAAACAAATCTAGCTGCCTCATACTCCCCTTCCAACATAAAATTAAATCATCAACATACCTATAATAATATACTAAATTGCTGTTCCCCACTATATATTGTTTTTCAAAGTTATCCATAAAAACGTCAGCCATTAAAGGACTAAGAGGTGACCCCATTGCTAAACCATCACTCTGCAAATAATTTTGACCATTAAATCTGAAATAATTTTGTTTCATGCATAAAGTTACTAATTCTATTAACTTACAAACCTCCCCCGGATGTAAACGCTTCCTTTCTAAGTGACATCTAAGAATATTTAAGGTTTCACTATATGGTACGTTGGTAAACAAACTATCCACATCTAAAGAAAGTAATGTTGAGTTTGGCGGTATATTAATGTCTTTAATTTTATTTATTAAATCTGAACTATTCTTTAAACTATATATTGACTTAAAAGAAGATTTTTCCCGAACAATGCTATTTAACTTCCTCGCTACTTTATACGCTGGAGCACTCACGTATGAAACAACAGGGCGAACAGGAACACCATCCTTGTGAATTTTAGGTAAACCATATAAAATTGGTGCCTGCGGATTCATAGGAATCACATTGCTCCTCTTTTGTTCGGTGTCAAAGGTAAATGCAGAATTTTTTAGAAGGTTTTTTAGGTCTTTATGAAACGCGGCGGTGGGATCCCTACGTAAATTCAAAAAACCCTCTCCTTGAATGATGTCATTTACTTTATCATTATATTGACCCCTTTCTAAAACAACAATACAATTGCCCTTATCGGCCTTAGAAATTACCAAATCATTGTCATGGACCTTTTGCTGAATAGAACGTAATGAATGCAAGTCACCAACATCCGAAATACCCCCAGTAGAAGTTGTATTTTTTAATGAATTAGCAACCAAAACCTTAGTATCAAAGTCACCGCGATTACAAACAATCGCAACCTCAGAATCTACCGCCAAACCCTCCACTAATTTCTGACTAAATTTAGAGGGTAGGTTATATTTCAAACCTTTTTCCAATAACTGCACTTCACCTTCTACAAATTCGACATTAGTGAGATTTTTAACTCGAGGGTAGAAACCGTTACCGTTACTTGACTCACTATTATTGTTGTTCAAAAGAGACTGAGTTCCATTTCGCGTAAGCCTACGCAATTTATTAGTTTGGGTAACATACTTTTTATGTGCCTGCACCGAAGCAAAATATCTCGCCTTTTGGTCCAAAGTATCAAACTCAATATTATGCAATTTAAATACCAGTTTCAGTTTTTTAGTTCATAAATATGGACCTCCGCAAAGTAACGCCTGATTCAATAAATTGTTTCCCTCTTTTTAATGCTAAAATAAACAAAGTACTTACTTAGAATTGGGCAATTTTTCGGCATATTTGTTGTGATATTGAGGGTGGTAGGACCTTGTCTGAGGTCCGTCTAGTTCTCTACCAGCATCTTACTCGCTAGTCCACGTGTAGCAGCATGTGTTTGCACTGTTGTGTTCCGGTGTGGAGAGTAAGGCAGCCGGTGTAAGTGGCAGTTGCGGTTGTCTCACTTACCATCAGGTGACCCATTTGCTCGTTTGCCTTCCTTGTCGTATAAAAAAAACTGTATGTATAATGCCCCATGGGGCATTCATCGTCATCATGTCAGCCGAAAGACGTCCACTGCTGGACGGCGGCCTCCCCCGCGGCTCTCCACTCAGACCGGTCTCGTGCTTTCCGCATCCACCGCGGTCCCGCGATCTTTACCAGGTCGTCGCTCCATCTCGTTGGAGCATTGTCAACATTTAATAGGCACAGGCCACTATTTCACCAACTTTGCAATTGTCAGTTTTTTACGACAATTCGAACTACATTTCTTTGACAGTATGAGGCGCGCTAAAACAAAAGCTCTTCAAGTCAGCAGTTGACACCGAATTGTCAGTTTGCAATAACAATTCGATCTACATTTTTTTGCCGATACGAAACGCGCTAAAACAAAAAGTTCTTCAAGTCAGCAATTGACAGCGAATTGTCATAATAAAGACGTATAGGGTCTCCAGGTCATTAAATATACACGAATTTCAGAATTACAAATAGAATAGAATAGAATGATACTTTTGTTTGGAATACAAACGTACATTAACAAAAAAGAAAATAAAAAAGACGAAAAAAAAGAAAAAACAATTGTTTTTAGTTCATAAAAAAAGACGCATAATTTCTGAAACCAAGCGTGGCAAAAGGATTGCACTCAGCAAGTCAGCATATGCTGTGGATGCGTGCTCCGTAGAGGCGCGCATACAACCCTCTATGCTCGGCTGAAAACATTTTGCTTATTAATTTGCAAATATCGATGGGTCCTACGTATAAAAGCGAATCCACTGAAATCTGACGAAGTAAATACAACTTTATGCAATTAACAAATACCACAAATTGTCAATGTGTTCTCTTGTACATTGGTTCATATACGTTGGACACATCGATATATGTATATGGTCCCAGAATTAATACCATACTTAGGTATTTGGTTTAGAACCTGTGCTCACCTTCGAACATACTGTCGGCGCGTGCGAAGTACACGTACTCGAATATGCAGAACGCCTGCTGCTTGCCGGCGGGCCGCTCGACAACGTCCACGGTGCGCACGCCGTGGCGAGACATCTCCACTATCTCGCCCGGAAGCACCTCGCGCACGTAGCGGGCGCCTGAATAAAAAAAATACAAGCTTGTTGTCTGTACGAGTATGAGAGGGAGAGAGAGAGAGAGAGAAACATTTATTCACATACAGAGAAATAAAACCCATTTTACACTAAAACTAGACACAATGTACATACACAAACACACACAAACTGTGACAACACGAACGCCATCGGGAAACAGTTTCAGAGACAGAAAAATAACGAATACAGGAATTTTGTATGGCAACACTTGATCAATTCAACCGTATTTTAACAGTTAAGACCCGTAACAAGTCAGGCCAGATATTATTGTGGTCATTGCAGTGAACCATTAACTATTTCAATTGTCTTGATATTGCCACAATTATATTACAACAATCCCAGAAACCAGAAATAACAATGTTTACAGTAATAAAAAATGAGAATATATAGTAGCTTATGCAACTGCTACATAATGAGGGTCCTTAAAACACGAGTGTGTTTTTACGAAACGAGGCGAAGCTTCTTGTAGATTCCTATTTTGAATTTTATTTTAAACGAAAAAAATCCAAAAATTAGCCAATTCTCGTGAAACATTGTGTTCAGGTTCGATAATCACATAGTAATTTTTTGTCGCGTCGTTTTATGAAAAAAAAAAAATGTTAAGTAATGAAATGAGCTCGTGGTCTAAATCTCAAACAGCCACTAGTCTAACTATATAATCATTTTCTTATTCGGACTGATTTGAATTAGCAACATAAAGAGATCGATTTAATAGAAAAATACTTACCAAGCCCCAGCTGTAAGACTAATACCTACTATATGTTTTAATTATACTTAAACTTAACCAACTTGGAAAAGTTGAGAATCCAAGACATTTTTAATTCGAACCCATTTTAATTAAACTTAGTAAGAATCATCTCGATTAACTGGCTTTCGATTAAAAAAAGCCGCGTCCAAATCCGTTAACCCGTTTAGGAGCCACGATGCCACAGACAACAGGTCAAAGTCATAACACCCCACAAAACTCACCTATGGACAAAAAACCACAAGACTCGGAGGATACCACCCAGCCCTCAGCTCGTTCCTCGACGCCATTCTTTGCGCATCCGTTCATCAGAACTACAAAGAGAATAGGCTTAATCAAATTAAACACACCACAAAATTAAAAGGGATATTTTCATTTACATTATTATTAACAGCCACTGGACACAGACACGTAGTCTATGTATTAACTAACACTTTTTTTATAGTATTGTATGTATAAATGGATTTACTAATCTTGTAATTTTGTATTTCATATGGAACCGTGTTTTCCGAAATGAATGATTATTATTATTATAGGTTCCCAAACTTTTTCAAAATGCAGTTCTCACATTTAATTTCTATTATTACTACGCCACCAAGCCTCTGTTACAGTAAAGTCAACAGCAGAAGTAGCTAAGCAACCGAAGCTCTTATGTCTATAACAATAGAGCCGTGCTTAGATCATTGTGAACGCTGTTGCTTAGCTACTTTTGCTGCTGACTGTACAACAACAAGGAGACGTCAAAGTGTGTCGTCATCGCTTACATGGGTGATGTGATAACGTTAAATTACAATACAAAATTATTAATGGCGAAATGGTGACAGTAAAATTTTATGCCTTAAGTCAGCTTACTCCCCCCATGCAGGGCAGGGCGGGGTGGGGCGAAGAGGGGCGGGGCGGGGGGGGGGGGGGAGGCTCCCCAGTATGGGAGCCCCTGGCCCCTATTTCACCAACTTTACAATTGTCAGTTTTCAATGACAATTCGGTGTCAACTGCCGACTTGAAGAGCTTTTGTTTTAGCGCGCTTCATATTGTCAAAGAAATGTACATCGAACTGACAATTGTAAAGATGGTGAAACGGGGGCCTGGGCACTGAAAACTTGTCGGGCTGCACCTGACTCATATTTTGTTTGTTTGTTTATTCCACTGCCAATATACCAACTTAATTTTCCCGTCATCGCTTAGGGCAGCTATACTGTTTTTACCTCAGCTCTGGTGGATGTGCAACCTTAACCGCCCGTGCCTTATAAATTAGGTCAAACCAAAACACACAGTGCAATGAATAGTCATGCAATGGCTTAATCGCTACATGTTATTCTCACCTCACACAAAGTCTAATAAAATAAAATACACAGCCAATTAATTGTAAACATTGTAAACAACTTGATACGATAGCAGTCAAGAATATCTACATGGTACGTTTTAATGAACCTTTATGAATGTAGCTTGGGGGTGAGTGAGTCCAAGTGAACCTCCCTGTAAAGATTTTTTATTTGAAAACAAAAAATTAATCTCCCATACATATTGTCAACCAGCAGAGGCAATTAACGTATGAGAGAATGTTTTTTTCCAAATAAAAACTACACAGGGTCGTTCACGACTTATTTCTAAAATTTGAAACGTAAATTATACAGAAATATCAGAAAAATTAAGACTCCAATTGCTCGGATGGCGCAGTGGTGGCGCGACACCACGGTAAGGTGGAAGTCCTGGGTTCGAATCCCAGTTCGAGTCTTAATTTTTCTGGTCTTTCTATACATTTACGTTTCAGTTCGAAATTTTAGAAATAATTTCGAACTGAATGACCGGAAAAACAAAAAATACAAAAAAAAGTTGGTTCGTTCACGGCTAACCCAACCCCTGGCTGAGTTCTTGACGGTTCATTGAAACGCATCCTGTATTCACCTTAGGTCTAAATCTATATTTGAAGCAAGAAGGTGAGACATTATCACACCCCTGTTGCCTCGGGGGTTGAAAAATAGGCTAATTTCCTATATCCCATATATCCCATATATCCTATATCCCATGGGAATTTTCGTAAATATCTTTTTAGTGCATCTGTATGATATTTCTGCCACATTTCATGCCTCTAGCTCCAGTGGTTTAGGCCGTGCGTTATCTTTCTGTCAGTAAGTCAGTCACGGTAAAATAAAAGTTACAAAAAATCTGGAGCCACACCATCTTCTACCTGAATAAGCATGCGCAGGTTTAAAATGTTTGATTTTATGAGCGTAGGAGGATATTTGCAAAGATTTGCGTGCTCGAATTATTTAGTTGCTTGCTATTGGTTTGCGACCCCTGCCTTCTGAGCACGGACCAACCACCTTCTGGACACCGCATCTTCTATAATTTACTTGGAAAGTCATTACGAAAAAAGCTGCGGTGAGCGGGCCGGGGGAATGCGTCGTGATTGGTTCATAGCTTGTTATCTCGCTTGTCATCTGGTCGAAAGTGAGCCGCGTTTCGAGGTTAGAGAGATTTATAGATGCAAATGAGCATATGCGTTTCGAAAACGTTCGCCCTGACATTTGGTGTACAGAGGGTGGTTGGTCCGTGCTTCCGAGTGAATAAAATGTAATGAGTAATGAGATAGGAAGGGTACACTGAAAGAACATGTCTAGTCCCTTTTTTTTAAACGATATTTTAATCTCAAAATGTAGATCACTCAATAGACTAGTTACCACTCAGTTACAGATACAAATATTTATGTAACTTGCCTTTTTTATCATTAAAAAAAAAAGATGTATACGAAAATTACATCGGTCCAAATTTTCAAATCGCGATAACTCAAAAAGTTGTTCTTTCCGTGTACCTTTCATATGGTTAAAAATCTACTTCTTTTTTTATCTGAAGAAATGATTTAATGATAATGATTCGTGCTTTACCCTCGGTGTGACGTGCTGATGAGTGTTTGTAGACATCTGAAAACATTCAAAGTAGTCAAAACATGCATATAAATAAATGACAGCTCGTTTATTAAATCACCGTAATGTGTTGTTTGTCACTTGAACGCATGGAAAAGTTTCAACACGCGTACAGACAGCACCAATAGTTGCTAAGCAACCGAAGCGCTCACCATGATCTGCACAAGCCACGGACCAACCGCCCTCTGGACACCGCATCTTCTATAATTTACTTGGAAAGTCATTACGAAAAAAGCCGCGGCGAGCGGGCCGGAGGAATGCGTCGTGATTGGTTCATAGCTTGTCATGTCGCTTGTCATCTGGTCGAAAGTGACCCGCGATTGGTGGCTAATAAGATTTATAGGTGCAAATGAGCATATGTTTTCGGAAACGTTCGCCCTGACATTTAGTGTCCAGAGGGTAGTTGGTCCGTGGCACAAGCTCAAATGTCTATAACACATCCGTGCTTAGATCATTGTGAGCGCTCCGGTTGCTTAGGAACTATTACTGCTGTCTGTGACACGGAATGTCAATGATTCCGCATATTCTTGTTTTAAGTAAGTAAACACTTTATTGTACTAATAAAAACAGGATACAAACACAATTTACAAAAAAAAACCAAATTCAAGTACAAAGGCGGGATTATCCCTATAAGGGATCACTACCAGCCAACCTTAGAGTGGTGGAGAGGAATAGCTTACTAGAGACCGACAATAAGTGTCTTAAAAATTATAAATATTGAAAGCCATAGTACATTACAATATATAAATTAATACAAAAGTCTACCATATTACAACACACTTACTGCTAGATACATGAACAAAATAAATAAATAAATATATACATATAGATCTACATATAATACATATAATAAATAACGGACACAATATAAAAGGAGAGTTTTTTTTTGTTTTAGTGAGTATAAAAGCATAAAATCTAATTACGGAGCGGAATTCTCATAGCCCTAATCAAAAGCCTATAGGTGAGTGTAATTTATTGACTTTTGCATGAGTATTTTAAACGCTTTAATTATTTAGGTTAATTTCAGGTTCCGGGTCTTTTCACTTTTATTTGTATGTCTACTCTTTTTTTTGATGTCCTGTCAATCGCCCGAAGGTGAACCGGTAGAGATCCCTTTAAGTGATAAGTTCGCCTTTATACATTTGCTTTTGATCTGTTATTTTATGTTTTATGTGCAATAAAGAGATATTATACGTACATACTTTTCCAGTTATCGATTATTTGATTTAGTTCAAATTTAACACAAATGACATAACATGCAAATGACCAAGAGCGGATTTGAAGTAACTATTACTAGATTAATATGGATATGACGTGTGGCAATAAAACAAATTGAATGCAACTTATAGGAACAAAATGGAAAAACCTACTTGGAAGCTTTTGTAAATTTGCATCTCTAAGCCATTATTTAAATTAAGTATCATATTATAGTATTAATTCTGGGACCCTATACATCCCCTTGTAATTCTAAAGATATTTGACCTGGAGACCCTATACATCTCCTGCTCAATTAAAACGTGCCAATAAAATAAAGTGTTCTGGTTTTGCTGTTCTAATATATATTTTATTACACTTTTTTCTAAAATACGGTTTTTTTTCTCTTTATTTTTTTTTGATGATAGAGTGAGCTTTCTTTGTGTAATTTATCAGTGGTTACGTGTTGTAAGATCTGATGTAACTTGTTTTTAGAAAAAAATACTTTGTGCCAAGTTTCTTTCGGCGCATTCTTCTTGGCAATCATGGTCTTTCCGAAAGCGCTGGTAGACTTGAAAAAATGACGTGTAAAAGAGCATTCAACTACCTATTTGCTGAATAAAATTTTGAATTTTTGAATTTTGTTTTATGGCATTTGCGGGCATTTTCAGCTAACTGAAATATGATTTCAGGCCGTTTCACGACACCTAACTACTATCACATGGCAACATTTCCCATAAACCCGTTTTCAGCCCGTTTCAGGCTAAGTTACACCCCTCCTGTCTCCAGAACATTCTAGAAGGTGTGCGAGAGGGATAGCTAATAGGCGGGAAAGAGAGACAGACGATACACGATCATGCCTCCCGAACATTCTAAGTGTATGAGAAAGATAGCCTATAGGTACGCGAGTTAGAAAGAGACTATAATGTACGCTCAGAATGTCTCCCGAACATTCTAGAAGAGTGTGAAAGAGAGTCTCTTATAGTCGAATTACGAGTATATGTTCCAGAAATTGTTTCATTCACGGTGTGCTATACATACCTACATATATTATGCATAAACCGGGCAAGAGCATGTCGGGTCATGTCTAGTGTAGGGTTCCATAACCATAACTACAAAGAAATGCAGTAGGTACCTACCGATGAATAGGGCGTATTTTCATGGCGCTACGTCTTTTTGTTGAGAAGCGCAGTTTTTCGGCAATAACTCAAAAACGGTACCTAAATCCGAACACGTTGAAAACAATTTTATTTGAATTAGACAGTGAAAACGGGATATTGACCGCGATTATCTTATAGGTTTGATGAGCTCCCGATATTTCGACGCAGTTGCATGCAATTAACCGTGAATCATTTAAAACTGTTAATATTATTTGAAAAGTATTCATTAATCACCTACTACATACATACATTTGTAATTTTTTACATATTCTTTGGACCTACGGTTTAGAAGATATGGGGGGACGGAGGGACGCAATTTATGCAACTTTCTTAGCGATTATTTCCGAAAGTATTCGCTTAATCAAAAAAATGTCTTAGGAACCACAAAGTGCTTTTAAAAGAGCTGTCGAAATATTAAAAATTGCCCCCCTAGAAATATTTATTTTTGTTATTTAACTATCAAACTAAGTAGCAACTTTAACAAGACACCTACATATAAGTACTCCAAATTAATTAATATACCTACTTCTTACAGTTTTCGAGTAAAATGTTTGTGACATACGGACGGGCGGACGAACATGACGATACTATAATGGTTCCGTTTTTGCCATTATGGCTACGGGACCCTAATAAGCGGACCGAGTTGCGACGAGAGACAGTTTAAATTGAGATCGAGGAATTTATATAAACAACAAGATTATGCCTTTTAGAACATTTTGAAAATAGGGACGCCGGAGTGAGCCCGCCGGCGGTGAGCGGTGCGCGCAGTCATCACCCGCACGCGACGTCAGCACGGTTCATATAGCTGGCACTAATTAGTGCCACAAAATTGGCAACAAAAACTGGGCATAAATAATATCTAGTCTAATTTAAAGTGAGTGATTCCTTAAGAAGCCAATTTCATCAAGTGAATCATGTGAGTTTAAAGCTACTTGTGAGTATATCCATATACATGTATACCTACTCCGTTTTGATGTCAATTATTAATGACAATATGACAAATATTAATGATTATGAGTGAATTTCTGGCCGATTGTTTTTAAGTGAATAGATTGTACCGCCTGCCTATAGTCTATACATATATCTGTCATACCGTCTCTGTTTATTTTGTTAGAAGTAACAGAGATGACATCACATTTCCGGACGGGTACAATCTTGGACTCTTCAAGGCTAGAGTGAATAGGCTGTTACTGAACCAGTGAGTTACACCGTAGGCCTCATCTGCACCTTCCATCAAGTGAGATAGGGGTCAATCACTGGTCAGTTTATAGTAAAAAAAAATTACCTATTTGTTAGATATAACGTATCTGGGGGTGGTGAAACTGATTCCGTTTTTAACTAAAACAGGGGTGTTATAAGGCTGTGTGTCTGTGTATCTGTCCGTGGCATCGTAGCTCCTAATCTGATGAACGGATTTGGACGCGGCTTTTTTTAATGGAGAACTAATAGTTTCATCGAGATGGTTCTTGAGATATTACATTTCGAAATGAAAGTGTCGGTGAGTTTTTGTCAAGTTCAGATGTGATGTGAGAGCGCGCTGATGTCTTCAGTATGACTAAATTCTTTGAACCCCAATCCGGGAGCCCGTTGATATCTTGGAAAGCGAATGTAAAAAGTGACAAAAAAAATTAATAAAATTTTATAAAAACCCCCCAACATTAAAAAACCTATAAAAAATTTTAAAAATTAAATTTCTAGGCCTGGTCCTTTAATTAGGGATACTAATACTAGTTCACTAATATTGACTTTTTTTACAACATCTACACAAATTTTACTGCCCAGATTTTTTTTAATCTAATCATGCACGTCTGATGCTTTCTGGAAGGATTCGATGTTCTTGCAGCGTATTCAATGTTAATATACTTAGGACACTTAGGTATTCAGATGCAGAATTAATCGCCCACCAATTGATTAATGTAAAAATTGTTATTTAAATAAATAATACTTTTACAATAAATAGTAAAAATAGAGTGGGGAATTAATTGTGCCGCTGAGTATATTATCATTGGTATACTACTAGTTAAAGTACAAGGAACCCTTAACTATCAAAAGTCGTCGGAAAAATTTGTGTTTGGTTGGCATATAGTTATCCTAGCTGTTAGGCACTTCTCGTAAATGAGAACACGAGGCCATAGGGGCCTTCACCAACATTACAATTGTCAGTTAACAATGACAATTCGAACTAGATTTCTTTACCAATATGAAGCGCGCTGAAACAAAAGCTCTTCAAGTCAGCAACTGACACCGAATTGTCAATGAAAACTGACATTTGTAGAGTTGGTGAAATAGGGGCTAGATAGTTAGTTGAACGTCCCTATAATTAAATATCACGGGACAATATGACACCAATTGACCTAGTCCCAAACTAGGCAAAGCCTGTACTATGGGTACTAGACAACGGATAAACATACTTATATAGGTAAATACATACTTATATACACATTAAACATCCAAGACCCGAGAACAAACATTCGTATTCATCATACAAACATCTGCCCCGACCGGGATTTGAACCCGGGACCTCAAGTTTCATAGTCAGGGTCTCTAACCACTAGGCTATTCGGTCGTCGGTAATTGACGCTAATCTTGCTTGTATAAATGTATGATTCTTTATTGTACATATGTACTTGTAACGAGACTGGTATAGCCGTTACAAACTTATGTCTACTTATTGGTTTACTTTTTTAAAAACATATTGATTTCTGTTCTTTCTAAATTTCAAATTCAAAATTCATTTCTTGTTTCTGATCATTTAGCTTTTATTTCGATTCGCTCTCCAGTTTTACCAGCGCACGGTCGTACCTGTGAACCTGTGTCTGTATATCAGTTTTTCCAAGTTCTTAAGCTTATAGCCAAAGGCTTATTGCTAAGTGAAGTATTGTTACGTGAACTTTCGTGTTTATACAAGCTAACTAAAGCTATAAAATATTTTGATAACTACCATACTGCAAAAGGCACAATTGTGCCTTTCCGTTTTATCCTAAAAATATACTCATCGTTTCTACCACCACCAAAACAAGTTTCAATGATATTATCCCAAATCCCGTATTCCCGACGTGACATACTTAAAGCTTTTACTTACAATTAACAGGCATGTCGGCTTATTGCTATAAATTAAAGTTGGTTCAGTGTCGAGCACTGGGACTGTGGACAATACGTTACACATTGTTTGATTGCAAATTTGGTCTTGGTTACGGAGTGGTCTGCTTCACTTGTGCATTTGATGCGGTAGTTTAGATTACGTTATACGAATTTCCAGCTGCTTAACAAATTTTTCTTAGCATTGTCATTGTATGACGAATGTACACGTTCAATTATTCGCCAATTAAACGATAAACCAAATATATATGCCGGTAATAAACTATGATTTAACTCCGGAATGCATCAAAGGCAATTATATTGAGCCCCTCAGCCGGAAACACCGGCGCACTTAATTAAAACAACAATTGGCTTATTGAAAAAAGTCCTGGAATCGTGCCTTCAAAGGCTGCAAACACTAATATAGCTCCAGGCGTGAATTGGTCACCCTTTGTGCTTCAGTGGGGAAAAATACCAGAGCCTTATTGTTTGATTGTAAAATTAAATTCTTCATAAGACTTCGCAAGACAAAACAAAATGCGGCAGCGAAAAAACACGTGAAAGTTCTAACGAGACAAGTACTTGTAGAGCAATAATGTAGCTTTGGCTGACAAATGTGTCCTTGATATTATGTTACACTTGCATGCTTACCCAATACACGACTGGGCAAGTCCTGCCTACTATAAAAAATGTGGTGTTAGTGTGTTTGTATATGCATGGTTCGATAGCGCCAAAATTGATTTGGATGAAATTTTCCACTCAGATAGACCATTATGACACAGCGACGTGCGTAAGATACATTTTACTGAAGACGAATTCTAAAATCGCGAATCTTGAGAAGTAGGCAACTAACTAGTTATAAGTATTCATTCGAACACATACCGATTTTTTTTTCTTGCAGTTTTATAATTCATCAAAAAGCTCGTTTTTGTTACAAAAACTGAAATTTCAGTAAGCATGTTCAACTGAGCAAATTCATCAAGTATTATTATATAACAACTTAGAAAAGTTGAAAACCCTCTGACATTTTCATTTCAAAGTTCAATATCTGAAAAACGGCTCAACCGATTTTTATAAAACTTAGCTAAGAACCATCTCGATTACTCGTAAACTAGATTTCGATTAAAAGAGCCGCGTCCAAATCCTTTCGTTTAGGAGCTACGATGCCACGCAGATACATAGATACTCCCATCATCATGTCAGCCGAAAGACGTCCACTGCTGGACATAGGCCTCCCCTAAGGCTCCCATACACAGGTCAAACTTATAACACCCCTTGAGTTTGGAGTTAAAAAGAAAAGTTTTGACTGACTGCTGATCACCGCCCAGTCCAAAAAATTTGACCTTGATAGTTGAAATGTGGCATACAGTTCCCTTTTATAATGTACACTGGGAATAAGACGAAGTTTTTCAAAATTCTACCCCTAATGGGTTGAAAAGGGTGGAAATTTGTACAGAAGTAAACGTTAATTTTTATGTTACGATAGTCATTTGAGTGAAGGAGTATTGCCAAGGGAGGGATGCCGCTGGCGAAAGCTTGTCAACTGATAAACAAAGTACCTGTCGACATCGTCGCACATAATCTTATGCGATGTTACTTAAATGTTTATTCATAGCCTTGATCGAAGCGAACCGAATAATTATTATCGCGCATGGTAAATTTGCGACGTTTTCAACTATAGGTAAATTATGTGTTACTTTTCCCGAACCCTCAAATCGATTTCCGCGTGTATGTTTTATCAGCATGACAGCCATTAGAAATTATGAGAAAAACGGCTCCTCGAAAGTAGACTTGTTTTAACTTTTTTTTTATTTCCTAAAACTGAATCGACAAAAAAACATAATTACCGAACCTGCTTACAAAATGCTACGCGCCCACTAGATATAGTTTAGAAAAAAACAAAATTACAGGTGACCAAAGGGCTGACGCGTAACTATACTTAGGCATTGCTATACAAAGAGGCAACGCCGCCAGCCTTTTGAGCACCTTGCCCCGAGGTGGCAGTCTCGGGACGATTTCCATTTTAGGTTCTACTTTTAATTATTATTGTTTATTTTGACGACCGAATAGCCCGGTGGTTAGAGACCCCGACTTATGAAGCTTGAGGTCCCGGGTTCGAATCCCGGTCAGGGCAGATGTTTGTGTGGTGAATACAAATGTTTGTTCTCGGGTCTTGGATGTTAAATATTTATGTATGTATTTATCTATATAAGTATGTTTATCCGTTGTCTAGTACCCATAGTACAGGCTTTGCCTAGTTTGGGACTTGGTCAATTGGTGTCAATTTGTCCCATGATATTTATTATTTATTTATTTTTGTTTTGTTGTAATAAATACAGTAACTTAAGACCGAATCTCTATAGGTAACCCAAGGCTACTTCTCTTTATGCGTCAACGTCTTTATGTTACCAGCGGCAGCATGGGCCATGGGATGAGCCCATAAAGCAGACAGATGGGAGGCGCCTTTGGCTTATCTATGCACTACAATTTTTCTGCCACTTTTTGAGGGGGACGAGGAACACACGTACAGCACACGTCTGCGCTCATGTCAAAATTTGTTGCGTCCCTACAAACTCACACTAAAACAAATCTGTCACACAAATGCCACAATCACGCACACAATCAACAGACCCTGATCATTTTGGTCAGACTTAACGTTAGAGTTTTGGCAGAGGGGACATCGCGCGTTAACATCTCCATTCCTTTCCTGCTGTAAGGATGAGCCGCCCTCGTTACGCAGCCGTCATGTCTCGTCTGCTAATAGTGTAGAACCGTAACTAGCTATTGACGTTACATGAGCCTTCACAGATTTTTGTAAGGAATATGGGCATCCCTTTTATCGAGCACGATGTATGTTGATTGTATAGAAAATTATCGCACATGATGTATAACGGTGCCCTTTCTGTTAGTAACTCAGTGCGTCCTACTATGCATAACTGATCCAGCGGCAGCGTTTGTAAAATTTTGGACTTCATTTTTAGGGTTCCGTATCTCAAAAGGAAAAAACGGAACCTTTATAGGATCACTTTGTTGTCCGTCTGTCTGTGTGTCTGTCTGTCAAGACCCTTTTTCTCTGGAACGCGTGGAGGCAGCATGCGGAAATTAATATCAAATACTCAAGCCTGCAGTCACTTGAAATTGTGAAAAAATCAACCTTCTAGTAAGTCAACGCAATCAAAAGATACAGTCATTAAATAGGCTATTTCCATACAAATTGCCGAAATCCTAAAACCTAAAAGGTACTTCCAGTTGTCCTAGAAACTTGAAATTTGGTATGAAGGTAGCACTGAGAAAATTGTCAAAATCTTAATTTTTTATGTCTCTGTAGATTTCATAGACCAATATAAGTTGACCCCACACTGCGTACATTTTGCTTAGGAGCAGAGCTCTGCTAAAACTGAACTTTTTAAAACACCGGAGAAAAGCGTTGAAATCTTTCTACGGAAACCTCGTGTGCGAATCCGACTCGCAGTTGGGCGGTTTTTATTTACATTAAACACATTCATGATCATTATAAGTCATAATCCTCCGCGGGCGTAATATTCACAAAGTGGGAATCAAAGTTTCCGCATCACGTATTATGATGCCCGGAATCAGTACTTATAAGTTTTCTTTGGAAAAGGTAAAAGTTTTTTTTGCTGTCGGAACTTTTTGTTGATTGTACCTACTTGCGTTGCTATCCCATTGGCACGTAACTTTCAAGCCAATCTCATCCATCTATGAAGGGGTGAAATTCGGCGTATTCATGAAATGAAATCGATATGTCACATAGACCCAACTACACTGTACTGTAACCGCAATTACAAGCTCTATAAGAGCACATAATCGAAGCTTCATATGAAATTTAATGAAATATTTAATACAGAATACAGGTCACATACATATCTAACCAACACTGCGTTCTGTCTCATATTTAGGTAAGCAAAAGTTTTAACAAATATTATTACAATTCATAATTAATTACAATTATAAAATTTAAAATACTAACTAAAGATAGAAAATCTCTCCCAGATCGCCGCTAATGGGAAGGGTGCCCAGAAGGCTGGCAGCATTGCCACGTTGTATGGCAATGCTGATTCGCTGAGCGAAGTATTGGCCAGCCCTCTGGTCACGGGAGGCCTCTATAAGACGCGCCGAGAGATCTTTATATAAATGGCGCGCGCTAGGCCCCCAAGGCCCCAGAGTTTCGACCCCAAACGCCTCGAATATGTAACTAGCTCCAAGGGAGCTATATTTGCGGCGTTTAAGGTCTTCTGCTGAGGCCGCGGCAGAGCCAGCAACATTTTGGGTCCTTGAAAGATGGGTCGGTGCGAGGGTATCCACACAAGTGGCGTCCCATACTAAGGGCCGACCCATCCGCCAAGGAACCAGTGTCAGACCGTCGGGCCTCTTACCATCGTCTCTAGCCAGGCCGTTGGGTTCCAAGACGGCCGGCACTTGGACGCTGACAAGTGCCCTACGGATGACATCATTAATGCTGGCATGGCGCGGTATACGACCCGCGCTTCTGCCGCATGATAGGCCATGGTATCCATGCCTATCAGTCATTTTCCCACATTGGCAGCGATGAGGGACTTTTGTTGGTGCCCCTACCCTGAGACTGGTGGCGAGGCGGAAAGTGGTGTTGTCAAGGAGGGTGCCTATTGTAGGCGAGGGAAGGGCTTGAAGCCAGAGGCCTGACTCCCATTCCGCGGTGGCAAGAAGACGAGCGCGCTCTGCCGGACTGGATGATGTGCTTAGCAGATTGTTCCTCATCAGTTGGCAGAGCGGCTCGTCCCACTGCCTCTGCGAGCAGGGAGTCGCAGGCGCGTCTGTACCCGGACATGCTAAAGACCATACATTTTTGGCCTCGGTGCAGTGAGCAACCTCTAGGACCCCCAATGAGGGAGCTAAAATCTTACCTATAAGCGGTTGTGCACTGTGCACAGAGGACAAAAAGGTTCATTTTGCGGACGCTTAGGCCATCATACCTTATGGGTAGGCTGGCCTGGGTCCATGATTTTTCATCGAAAGGGATGTTAAGAATGGAGGTGAGGGTCTCTTCGTTTAATTTATCTAATTGAAGCATCAAAGTAGGGTATTTTCAGAGATGGCAGCCGCGAAGTACATATGTGAATTTGGGTACGAAGAGACAGTGTCGAATGAAGTTATTAAATATTATTTGTACATTAGTAGGTACTTAGTTTCCCGCATGAGATTATATCGACCGTTCTACGTTCTACAGGTTATTCTAAACTAAGCGGATGGAACCTCCTTCCACCCCTCACGTGGCACCTGTTGAATTCACGGAATTCCGTAAACAATACTGCCCTGCTAACACAAAGAGCCGTAACTGCGCTCAGTTTCCTTTGGAGATACGCCC
The DNA here is from genome assembly GCA_963691665.1 of Clepsis dumicolana. Classification (NCBI taxonomy): domain Eukaryota; kingdom Metazoa; phylum Arthropoda; class Insecta; order Lepidoptera; family Tortricidae; genus Clepsis; species Clepsis dumicolana. The sequence continues at coordinate 35,634,254 of OY829505.1, read as the reverse complement.
TTTTATGTTAGCGTGGTAGAATATTAATGTGAATTCCGTACTAGACTAAAGCTTTTTGTTCTCAACACGGAAATTCGTGATAAATTGATAAATGACGAAAACATGTTGTGTTCTTATTTAGTATTTATTTCTCGGGACTCGTTAAAATATGATGAAAATGAAAATGAAGATGGAGGACAGGTGATACTCGTGCTTGGAGATACGAGTAGGTATAGACATAGTAGAAAAACCGTTCCCACGGGCCAGGCAAAAATGAATCTTATGGCTATGTCATAAAAATTTTGACAGGGGAAAGCTTTTCGCACTTTAACTATAACGTGTGATAATGGTATTTCGACTATCTGCAATATCTTGAGTTCACGTGATGTGGTATTTTTTTTATAAATACTTAGCCGACCCAGCGAACTTCGTGCCATAGGTTGTTACATAGAAAATGGATGAGAAAATGAACTTTCTTCGTATATATTTTTTTGTGGATTTGTTTCATTCTTTTAATAGTTAGTCTGCTATTCGGAGCGGAGACAAATCCAACAAAAACCAAAGGTCATAAAAATCCGTCCATTCGTTCTTGATAACACGACTTTGATTTTTAAACTTAAATAGAGATTATTATTACTTATTGACTTGCCATTAAATATATCGTTATTTTCTCCAGAATATCTAAAAATAAGATATTTAAGATATTTAAAGTCACCATGCTATAAGGCCGAATTGCACAGACCTGGATTATACACACTAACCCCGGTGTTAGCGGAACGTCAGACAATACAAATAAGACAGGTCGGCGCAAGTCGGCCGAAATATAATAAATTAAGAAACCTGGAACTAAAAAACAATTACTTTGCTCACCCTCGACCACTAATGACAAATAGTTATATCTGTGCGGCAAATGTATGTTTCCATGCAACACCTCCGCCTGTGGAGGCGGAGGCGTAGCAGTGGTGCTACACGAATCAACACATGCCACACAGACCCAACTATCACCACCACCACTATACTAAACGCTGACGCGTTTCGGCACTCTCCACAAATCAATTAATCTCAATAAATTAAGAAACCTGGGTTTGAAACCTTGGGTCCATGGGGTCTCGCGCTTACAAGCTTATTTCAGATTTGCAAAAGCGCTTCGTCGATGCAACTTGTGACCAAAGGGCTGGCAGTTTTCTCTCCCAAAGAATCAGCATCGCTATTCAGCGAGACAACGCTGCCAGCCTTTTGGCCAGCCATGCCGCGGGGGCCTTATTTAGATTTAATTTAGTTTTATGTTTTAGTGTAATTAGTTTTAGCTTGGATTTAATGTCATTAAAATTGAATGTGACGTCACACCTTTATTGCTATAAATTAAAAGTGAAGGTATATTCGAACACTGGGACTTGTATCTTCCATTCAGTTTGAATGCAATGATGGACTAGTGATTGACAACTGGCATCTGTTCATTTATCTAAGCGTCTAGTGTATTCAACGGCCAAGAATACGCCTCAACCGCGTCAAACCGCGTCTGCGTTACTGAGGGTCGAGCACGACTTTTCGAAACCTACGTCACGTAAAATCGAATAGTAAACGTTGTCGAGTTTGTATGACGTTTGGAACAGCGCCCGCCCGTGAGCGTATTTGGATCTAAAATTTAGTATGAGGTTTCTCGATCTCGATACGATAACCGTAACGTTACGCAGCATTCGTAAAGTCGTGCTCGACCCTTTGGGGTGTCAAATAGTATGAGAATTGTGCGTTGTCGATACGTGCCACTAGTGGCGACCGACTGGCGCTGCTAATGTTCCCATAGTAATTCAGACGTAAAGGCGAACGCTATCGAGACATTTTTTTTGTGTCAAAAACTACGTCTCAATTGATATGGGCAAATGGGCAGTGCCTTTAGCAGCATGATTTTACTATCGTACGTTGACTGATCATGTAATTATGGGACCAAGTTACAAGAATGACACATTTTTATCATTTAAAACTTCTCTGCAAAAAGGAATTTTCTTGAAACTTTTTTTTGTGAAACTAAGATTCCCTGTTTTGTTACGTAAGCTGATTAAACGTGGAAGAGAGCTCTGTAAACTCCAGCGGATGAAAGCCAAGGCAGACATCCTATACCTGCCTTGCAGAAGGTCTTCGCACCCTGTACATAGTCTATTGTTAGCCTGCCCGGGACGGCTTTCATTTCTAAGATACGACAATGTTAGTTAAGGTAAGACCGCACTAGGCGTATCTGCGCGGCAGCAGAGCGACGCGACACGCGACACGACAAAATGTTTTGTATGAGATCATCACCAGCCTTTTTTACGTCCCACTGCTGGCCTCGCAGAAGGAGGGGGCTTGGGCTATAGTTCCCACGCGCCCAGTGCGGACTGGGAACTCCACACACATTATTGAATTGCTACACGGATAAGCTCATGATAAATTACAAATGTAATTACGCACATAAATTTCGAAAAACTCAGAGGTGCGAGCCGGGGTTTGACCCCACGACCGGCTTGGAAGGCCATAAGTCAAACCACTAGGCTATCACGGCTTTTTTTATCTTTATATGAGAAGGTATATTGTACTACGCGCCGCATTGCAGCAATGCGCGACGCGACGAAATTGACCAACTCGCCAGAATTTGTCGCGTCGCGTCGAGTAGTGCGCGTGTCGCGTCATGTAACCGTATCCTTCGCTTCGCCATATGCTTGCTTGACAGACTATCTTATTCCTCACATAGAAAAGAAACAATTACGATATCCGTGTCAGTTTCACCCATCTTGCTCAGAATAACATTCTAGTCAGAACTCGTTGTACAACTGACGAGCAAATTTTGCTGCGTACTGTCGCGCCAGTGCAGTGTAGTAGGTATACCAAACTTTTTTTTTTTATCATTAGAAAGAAGGTAAACAATCTTGACGTGCCTTTTTATTGAAAAACTCTTTTTATTAATATGTAACCCTTACGTGTATAACAGTAACAATATATATAATTAAATTTTATTGTTATTGTTATTTGTTTTTAATAAGCGTTTTTCAATAAAAAGACATGTCAATTTTGTATACCTTCTTTGTAATGCTAAAACATTACACTCTTTTTCTTTGGGCAGTTATGTAAAAAAAAACGAAGAAAGTATAGGTAGAGTCGCGTTGCGTCGCGTCGCACCGCTGCCGTCTTCTTACGCCTTGTGCGATCCTACCTTTAATCAGTCAATGAACTGACGCAGGCATCCTTACCAATGAATATGACCTACCATATCTCGACCGGATAGCCTAGTGGTTAGAGAGCCTGACTATGAAGCTTGAGGTCCCGGGTTCGATCCCCGGTCGGGGCATATGTTTGTATGATGAATACGAATGTTTGTTCTCGGGTCTTAGGTGTTTAATATGTATATAAGAGGTATGTTTATCCGTTGTCTAGTACCCATAGTACAGGCCTTGCCTAGTTTTGGACTAGGTCAATTTGTGTCAATTGCCCCATGATATTTGTTTATTATTTATTTATTTATCTGACTTCCTGTAACGGAACAATGTTCTTATTATGTTAACTGTCGAATGCACCCATTGGTTCCCTCTGGTTTACAGTCACCACAGGGTACAGTGGAGCTCAGAATAAAAGAGCTTGTTCTATAGTAAAGTTCCCACGGCTAAAAACGGATTGGGGGCTTAACTTTACACACCATTGAACTGTGCAGGTTTTCTCCAATGATATTACATATACTTAAAGAAATATATACTATATACTTATATACTTAAAGAAAGAGGTAGAGATATGTCATCGGCACGCCGAAAATGAAGCGCAGAAAAGGCTAAAATTGTAGCCTCTTTGGCCTCAGTCGCTCTCAAATAAGGTCCAAACTTGCGCGCATATGTCAACATGTTCGGAACATGTTTTTCGATGTTTTTAAAAACTGACGTACCACACGAAAGCGGTCTTTAGAAAGAACGCGTAATGAGGTTCTCGGCCCGCCTTTTTGGCACGCGAGGAGCACACGCTCTTTCCTTGTGCACTTTTAGTGTAATCAAAAAGCACGAAATACGTCTCGATCGCGTTTGCGTTAAAGTGTCAAATAGTATGAAAATTGTTAAACGCGAACGCGATCGAGACGTATTTTGTGCTTTTTGATTACACTATAGGCTCTCTGTCTCGAGACAGTTCTGTGCCATAGAGAATGATATCCAGAATTGGAATAAGTAGAGCACGTTATACTTGAATTGAGAAATGTTTTTACATTTCAAAGTGTTTACGACATTGACATAAGATTGATATTTGCCTGATCGGTCGAAAAACTTTTTTCGTATACTTTTGTTCTAATACGCAATGACGCTGTATCCAGCTGCTACTGGGCTTATGTCTAAATGCATTTATAGTAAAAACGTCTTTATTTCCAGGTCTCACACACGAATGTGGCGTGTTCGGCGCGATCGGTACCGGAGACTGGCCCACCCAGGTCGACGTGGCCCAGGTCATCTGTTTGGGTCTCGTGGCGCTACAACACAGGTAAGTACACACTATACTGCACTACACTAGACATACAACGGATAATGGTTTGGCCGGATACCGGATATACGGCCCTCGCGACCGCCGGTTATCCGGTATCGGGCCGCCGAATGTCCGGCCAATACTTTTTTACCTAAAATACCTAAATGGATAATAGGTATTCGACGGCGCGCGGGCGCGATGGGGGGTGCAGGTTGCAACGTGTTTCTACTTGTAGGCATGTTGTAGTCGTTGTAGAGGCATGTTGTAGCCGTTGTAGGCAATTTTTTGATTACTTTGTGGTTTGATGTTTCTTCTCAGTCGTGCACTCTTGACAGAGTGGTCGTGGTCATGTTTCGGTCGGTTTCTGCGCCACCGCTGTCCTCGCGATGCGTCGCCATGCAGCTCGATGTCTGGCAGAGTGAGAGCAATCGTTTATGCTGGAGTGCGTCACAGATTTAATGAGGTCTGTCCACCGTGTCGGAGAGCGCCCGCGAGATCTTTTGCCCTCAACTTTCCCTTGCACTACCAGTCGCTCCATGGAGTCCTCTTTACGGGTGTTGTGTCCGAAGAACTTGAGGATTCGTATTTGTACAGTTTTGATATTTACAGTATGGGTTTGATATTTATGTTACTCAAATGTGCTCCTTATAATTAGGTAAGTATGTACTAAATTACTATCCGGTATTCGGCCGGATAGTAACATGTGGCCGGATAGGCCGGATATCGGATAGTGACCGGATATCCGTTACACCTCTACACTACACTCGCCAATCCTGCCGCTAAGCAGCACTGGTTGCACTGTTGTGTACCGGTGTGGAGAGTAAGATAGCGAGGAATTTGACCTCAGCCCTCTAGGTTGGCAATCCATTGAGTGTTGCGTCTGTATGTTTATAGTAGTTTATGCAACTGCTACATAATGAGGGTCCTTAAAACACGAGTGTGTTTTTATGAAACGAGGCGAAGCAGACTTTCATAATAGGATCACATGAGTGTTTTAAGGCCTAATTATGTGGAGTTGCATACATTACTTTATCTACAAACATATTATAAGTACTCTAAGATCATACCCATACCTGTCACGAATTTGACTGTTTTTTTTAATCATAGACAAACATACATAGCGGAAGTTTCGTAAACTGTTTTTTTTTTATTGAAAAAAAAAGATACCTATCACATTATTGTTTATACATGACGGACTGAGCTCGACTTATATTCGTGAGTGATTTCGAAAAGTCATTACGATATCGAATTCGATGTCGTAATGACTATTACTTTACTACTGGGGTGGTGGTAGGGGGGCGCTGGCGGCGAAGTCGTCGGCGTGCTGCAATGCTGGTCATTTTCTACGGTTTTTGAACGCACTATAGAGGACTTATGATATGTGTGTAGATAAAAACTATTATTTTATTGGCAGCAGTGATCACGATTACTTACCATCGGGTGATCAACTTGCTCGTTTTCCATTTAGCTTTTGATCTACCTATCTATAACGCAGACGTCCCAGTAAAACGTTACAAAATAAATATCGGTAATATACCGCTGCCATTATGTATAGGTTAGGTACCGGTAATATTTTGGTATACGGCGGTTGGCGCTGCTCGACAAAAACCCGCGCGTCATTGGCCCTAGACTGTACGAAAAACTACCCGCTGACCTAAAAAACGAATCTTCGGATGAAACGTTTGGACGCCAACTAAAAAAACTTCTTTTAAATAAATCGCTGTATTCTGTGAAAGAGTACAGCGAAACTATTTGACATTGAAATGTGATTTTTTGTTTTTTCTGTACCATAGTTTGTACCTTTGTTTTAGTATAATTATAATTATTGACATTCTCACATTCTGTGACTTAATATTATTATTATTATTTTGACATTTAATTACGTTTTATTTTATTTCTAGTTCTGTTATTGACATTGTCCCACTTTGAATTCAATTGTTTTATATTCTATGTACATATTTTTTTATTATTATTTAATTGATGACGATCTTTTTGTGAATGAAGTATATTTTGACATGTCAAATAATATGTGTAATTTTCAAATCGAAATAAATGAATCTATACTTAACAGTATTTTGCAAAAGAGGTCACCTCAACGACTACTTTAAAGAATATACCTATTTGTTTGCTACTGTGTTAACAATGTCGCTTCAAATTATTTTCATTAGACACACACACACACACACACACACATAATAATTAAAATGGTAATGTGTTTCCTCAGATGTTTATTAATGAAGTGTGGGTATGGGTGGGTAGTGGGGTGTGGGTATTGTGCATTAATTTGATCTTCTGAATATTTTATCCGGGTTAAATGTCAGTTCATATTGTGTGATGTTATGATTATGATAATGGAGGTAAAACGTGACACTTCCGCATCGCGTGTACCAAACGTTTTTTAATAAATTTGCGAAAAAAACACAGTCAAGGAATTTAATTCCCTACCCATATCGTTGAAAGGTTGGTAGACATTCGCAATGCATTAAGGTCGAAAATGTAAACGTAAACGCGACATGTCAAAGCAACGTCGTGTTCTATCTAGCTCTTATGGTGACAGTTTGCTATACGATATTAAACCTTAGGTGGGTTGGAAATTTAATTCCTTGACTGTACAATGAAACCGAAGGCTTTGGAGCCAGGCGCGCGCAGCTTTACCACCACCGGCCTGCGCCTGAGGTGAGGCCATACTGTCCGCCTTTGCCCATGGGTGATGATACCATGGTATCATCACATCGTCATCATCATTACCAGCCTTTTTTACGTCCCACTGCTGGGCACAATCCACCTCTCAGAATGAGCGGGCTTGGGCTATAGTTCCCACTCGGGCCCAGTGGGAATTGGGAACTTCACACATACATATAACTGAATTGCTTCGCAGGAGTGTGCAAGTTTCCTCACGATGATTTCCTTCGCCGAAAAGCTCATGGTAAATTACAAATGTAATTCCGAACATAAATTCCGAAAAACTCAAGGTGCGACCGGGGGTTTGAACGACCCTCTGCAATTATGTAGAGATGCATACATTACAAAAAGCAATTGAGTGGTTAGAGTACTTATAATATGTGTGTAGATATAGATCTACACACATATTATAAGTACTCTAACCACTCAATTGCTTTTGGTAACTAGAGCTACCTGTCAACGCTCATATTTTGTTATAAATAGAGTTCAACTCAAAATTCAAAGCAAGTGAGTGGAAGATGTGTTCAGAAGCAGAAGTCGAGAATAAACCTGTCACGAATTCGGCTGTTTTTTTTTTATCGCAAAAGTTCAAATCAATACACCTAGAATCCCAGGCAAGAAGGTAGTTCTCACAGCACTAACGAAGGAATAATCATTCATTCGTTCTTACATTACCTACCTTGCATTACCCACCCTACCTTACCTTATCCACTTTACCTTACCTACCTTACATTACCCACCTATCTTACTGTAGCTACCTTAACTTACCTCAGGTTTCTTAGCGCCCTTACCACAACCATAAGAATAAATAATAACATAGTAGAATGGAAACCTCCGCTCCCAACGGGCTCAAGGTCACGATATTAGAGTACTCGTTAAACGAGCTACTCAGTCAGGCTGTCACGGCCGGCGTCGCCGCACGCGCGTTAGGTAGTTTGTGCGTTCCGTTCCTACATCTTGGAAACAAATAACAATGGTGTCAAGTTATTGTGGTGTATTTGGGTGTAATACTTACTTAAATCACCTTAAATGGCTTTATTTGGTATGGCACGTATAGGTAATAACTTCTTATTTAGAAGTATCTATTTTGTAAAACTAGAATAAAATAATGATTTCAAGTTTCAATAATGAGTTAAGATAAACTTGTATTTTAGCGATAGGTATTATCTTTAGACGTAAGTAATATTAACAGTAAGCAACCCTAGCAACACGCCTGGACATCAGAGGGGTGTAAAGACGTGAAGGGGGAAGTAAGTACATAAATGGCGGCGTTTTGGAGTCGGTCGAAAGAGGTTCCGCTCTACTCTGTTATTAATTTTATTATCCTTATGCCTTAACCTTACCTTAGTTTTCTTAGCGACCTTACCACAACCCATCGCCTTTCCAGGGGTCAAGAGTCTGCGGGCATAGTGACGTCAGAGGGCAAAAGCGCGCGCACCTTCAACGCGCACAAGGGGATGGGCCTCATCAACAACATATTCAACGACGAAGCCATGCGGAAACTGAAAGGGAACCTCGGCATAGGGCACACTAGGTACAGTTCGTTTTACAAGCTTTTATTTAACTTGCAATGCACTCGTATGTTTGTCCGCGTGGAATCTTGCAAGTTGAATTTGAGCCACTTCCCGATGTTCGATTTAGCTGAAATTTTGTATGCTTATGTAAGTTTGAAACTGGTGGTGCGGCCAGAATTGTCTCCAAAGGGAACTTTTCAAGGTGATATTATTAGATTAGCTCTGCAATGCATTTGTTGTTTTGTGTTTCATGCTGACTCAGAGAACGTTGTAAGTATTAGCCTATGTACTTAGTTACTTTTAAAATAATCCATCGGTTTTTCAATTAATTGTCCATGTATTTTTTGACCGAAGTGAGGGAAGCGTCTCAGTTTTATCTTGGACACAATTCTTGCGTATGTCCGACGTCTGTACAGATGTCCTTGTTCTCCTCTACAGGGGGGCTAGCACGCGTGACATTTTGTCGCTGTCGCTCAGTGCGTCCTTCACTGATTCCGTCACTATGAAAGGGACGCATTGCGCGACAAGCGACAAAATGGCACGCCGTGCTACATGTGCTAGTCGCATATTACAACCGATTCTCGTGTAATTTATGAGCAGGTTCGTTAATTATATAGAGTATTTTGTCGATTAACTTTTAAAGAAAGAAAGAAATAAATGTTTATTAGCATTGCTTGTGGCAAAAGGAACCGTCTCAGCATAAGCCGATTTTAGATTATTTTTAAATTAAAAATATTGAAAAATCACCCAAACTTCGTGAAATTTTGTGATCCAGGTTCGATAATTATACAGTATTTTTTTGATATTTTTTTTTTCTTTAAAACAGATGAAAAAAAAACACGAAAAATATTCAAAAATGAGGTCACGAGGTCAACAGCGCATAAAATTCTACTCATTATCAGTAGCTAAGAAATCAAATTTAAAGGGTTACAGCTACAGAGGAAGGACTACGGATTAGTCCGAAACATGTATGTATGTGTATAAAAATAACAGATAATGGAACAAAAGCAAATGTACAAAGGCGAAATTATGCCTTAAAGGGATCTCTAGGGATGTCGGGCTATACTCGACTGATATACGTGAGTGATCCATTTATTTGACTATGCTGTGTATTTGTTCAGGTATTCTACGTCGGCGGCGTCGGAGGAAGTCAACTGTCAACCTTTCGTGGTTCACACCGCCCACGGCGCGCTCGCCGTCGCGCACAACGGCGAACTCGTCAACTGCTCGAGTCTAAGGAAAATGGTGAGAATACCCAAGCCCTCTCGTTACGGGAGGAGGCCTGTGCGCAGCAGTGACGTATAAAAAAGGCTGGTGATTGTGGATGGTGGTGAGAATAAACTTGATACTTTTTTTGGGTACCGAACCCAATGGGTAAAATGGGACTCTAGGACTAAGACTCCGCTGATGATTCGGATGATCCGAATCAGACGCTATGCGAGTTGATCCGAATCAAGTTCCTTCGCAACTCGAATCAACTTGACTTGCCGGTTCCACTCGGCGGTTCGAATCGCGCAACCGCAACGCGCACCCAACTCGATTGACTCGGTTTGATACGAATGCGAATGCGAGTTATGCGAATTCGGCGACTTGAATACGCCGAACTCGACTCGACTCGCCAACTCGCGGACTGAGCGAGCGCCATCCGGTTGATCCGAGTCGAGTCAACTCGTATTCTGATTCGGATCAACGTTCCGAATCAACTCGAGTTATCCGAGTTGAAAAAGGGTCGACTCGTAACATCGCTAACTCCGCTGTCCGTCTGTCGCCAGGCTGTATCTCATGAACCGTGACTGTTAGACAGTTGAAATTTTAATTTTTACAGATGATGTATTTCTGTTGCCGCTAACAGCAAATACTAAAAACAGAATAAAATAAATATTTTAAGTAAATGGAAATAAATACTCAAGATATGTGTGTAGCAAATTTCAAGTATCTACCTTTAGCTTTAGATCAGTCAGTCGGTCACGTTTCTGTTTTATTTTAGACTAGCCGTTGCCCGCGACTTCGCGTGGATTTCGATTACGGCTATCCCCCGGGAACTACACAAAAAGCCTATGCTATTCCTCAATATTCAAACTATATTCTTACCAAATTTCATCTAGGTTAGTGCAGCGGTTTTTCCGCGAAGAGGTAACAAACAAACAGACAGAGACAGACTCACTTTCGCATTTATAATATTAGTTAGGATTCTGAGGATTAATGAGACACTCGTTTCCAGGTATTGGGACGAGGCGTAGGGCTCTCGACCCACTCCGACTCGGAGCTGATAACGCAGGCGCTCTGCCTGAACCCGCCAGAGGGGGAAACCGACGGCCCAGACTGGCCTGCCAGGATCAACCACCTTATGAGGTAACACTCCCGAAATATCGACCTTGTAGTCCACTCAGGGTGACCACATTTAAATTGGTCAATCTGCTTCTACAGCTTAAAAAAACTACCAAAATCTACCCGAGCCTTGGTCAAAAACTACCTTACAAACTTTTTAGATATTTTTTAACAATAGGCACTTAAAACCGCCGCCAAAAACCACAATATAATCCTCTAAAGCCGTCAGTTTTATGGCCTAGCACAAATATGTACGGTGCGCTTGGAATATTTTTTGGTTTTTCGATCTCGGTTTTACTTTTTGTTGAAAAAAAAAATCGGTTTAAAAAATACGAAACCGATTATAATCAAATTTATAGGTGACTTTTTTCGGTATATTGCCAAAACCAAAATAAATCTCGTGTCAATTGAGAAAAAAATTAAAATGTGTAAATCTACCGGAATCTACCCAAAAAAAAACACTACCAAAGCAATGTCAAAAGAGTCTTAAATCTACCAAAAAAGTAGAAAACTACCACATGTGGTCACCCTTCCACTAGGTGTGTCATAGAAGTGTTATTGTAGCAAGGCGACCCGCGGTCCGCCTCTCCACTCCCCGCGCGCCCCGTGCTCGCCCCGACACGCACACAGCCGCCTACAAGGCCTACAAATGGGTCAATTATCTTTTCTTTGCCACTCGTTGCCATGGAGATGTCCCCTGGGTAACTCGTCTAAAATAAGATTTTCTAAGGCACCACTCCATCAAACGTTAGGAGTATCGATAGTTTTACATATTTATGAACTAAAAACAATTACTTTGCTCACCCGCGACAACAGCAAAGCAAAGCGTTGGTGAGCAAAGTAATTGTTTTTAGTTCATAAATATGGACCTCCGCAAAGTAACGCCTGATTCAATATATTAGTTATACCAATTCCTTCATGCTTCATCTCCTAAGCGTATAATCCTGACTTTCGGGGGAGTGGGGTCTTAGAAAATCATATTTTTGTTGTTATCCAGGGGACTTCTCCATGGCAACGAGTGGCAACGAAAAGTTGATTGACCCAAATACAAAAGACGGCACCCGACCGCGCCAAAGTTAACAGAGTTCCTAATTAAAGGACCAGGCCCAGATTTTTTTTTACTTTTTACAGGTTCTTTATGTCTAGGTTTTTTTTTTACTTTACTATATTAAATTCTTTGACGTGACCTTGTCGCCGCGCTACAGGTGCGCGAATTCCGGCTCGTGATACATGCGTTGTTGCCGGACTCGTACTATAACCGGCCTCGTGTCACTCGGCCGTCTAACCCCTTTCGTCCCGGTCTCTGCAGTGATGTACTATTATTTGAAGTTGGTTTCAAAGTTTCAGTTGTTCCATGTGACGCTTTGTCCCCAGGCTGGCTCCTCTAAGCTACTCGCTGGTGATCATGCTCAAGGACAAGATCTATGCTGTCCGGGACCCATACGGCAACCGGCCGCTCTGCCTCGGCAAGATACTTCCGCTTGGCTCCTCTTGTAAGTACCACCACGGGTACACGGTACGTCGTTCTACAAGAGCCGGGGCGAATGGGTTTATTTATTTTATTTTCAGGGTTCCATACCTCAAAAGGAAAAACGGAACCCTTATGGAATTGCCTTGTTGTCCGTCTGTCAAGACCCTTTTTCTCTGGAACGCGTGGAGGTTGCCGGCCGAAATTAATATCAAATATTCAAGCCTGCAGGCCCTTGAAGCTGTGAAAAAATTAAACTTCTAGTGACAATTTAAACTTCCAGTTGTCCTAGAAACTTGAAATTTGGTATGAAGGTAGCTCTTATAGCACAAACACTAAGAAAAATATCAAAATCTTAATTTTTTATGTGTGTCTGTATATGTCACAGACCAATATAAAATGACCCCACACTGCGTACATTTTGCTTAGGAACAGGGCTCTGCTAATACTGGACAACTTAAAACACTGAGGAAAAGCAGGGGAATCTTCGTACGGAACCCTCGTGCGCGAGTCCGACTCGCACTTGTCAGGTTTTTATTTTATTAACTTGGTATAATAACATGATGCAAGCTAATTAAATTAAATTCTGAGTTACAAAAGCGCTTAGTTGATGCAACTTGTGACCAAAGGGCTGGCAGTTTTCTCTCTCAAAGAATCAGCATCGCTATTCAGCGAGGCAACGCTGCCAGCCTTTTGGGCACTATGCCACGGGGGCCTTATTTAGATTTAATTTAGTTTTAAGTTGTAGTTTATTTAGTTTAAGCTTAGATTTAATGTCATTATAAATTGCTTTTATTATATAAATAAAGTATTTCTTCTATTAAATTACAAATTTCCACTTATTCTAAGTCATTATGGCGCAGACATCACGATTATAATTGTACACAGCATTATTTAACACAACCCTAAGAAAACAAATAAAAAAGTGGCAATTCGTTATAACAAAATTCTAAATATTCAAATTCAACATTTTATTCAGCAAATAGGCAGTTGAATGCTCTTTCACACGTCTTTTTTTTTTGTCTACCAGCGCTTTCGGAAAGACCATGATTGCCAAGAAGAATGCGCCGCAAAAAACTTGGCACAAAATAATTTTTTCTACTAACAAGTTACATTAGCTCTTACAATACGTAACTACAGATGAATTACATAAAAAAACCTCACTGTATCATTAGAAAATAAAGAGAGAAAAAAAATTACAGTATTTTAGAAACAATTGTAAAAAATAATTATTAGAACAGCAAAACCAGAACACTTTACTTGCAGGTTTTAATTGACCAGGAGACGTATAGGGTCTCAAACAAACGTAACTATGTACTTAACTGAAAATGAAGGCGAACAAAAACAACAGAAGATCCCCATGTTAAATTTTTAACCAAAATATAAGACTGACTTGAATTTTGTTAGGGTCATGTTGAAACTGTCTCTCAACATCAATGTTATTAAAAAGTCCACACAACGTTTAACGACGATACTATTATTATCAAGGAGCAGAATAGTTCATTGCACAAATCAAAATTCACTAGTGATTGAACATGAGTTTTATCAACTATTCCAGTTATCGTTGTTAACGAATCGGCTGTTCGCTTGTTATCGACTTTTAATATTATTGTGCATTGTGCAGAAGAAATATGAAAGGAGAGATTGGAAAAATTAACTATTTCGTAAAGTAACAAATGATGTTTTTTATATTGACCACCGGATAGCCTAGTGGTTAAAGACTTTGATTATGAAGCTTGAGGTCCCGGGCTCGATCCCCGGTCGGGGCAGATGTTTGTTCTCGGGTCTTGGATGTTTAATATCTATACAAGTATGTTTATCCGTTGTCTAGTACCCATAGTACAGGCTTTGCCTAGTTTGGGACTAGGTCAATTGGTGTCAATTGTTCCGTGATATTTATTTATTTATTATCATCGTAATTAGGCATTAAGTTCGCCTTTTGTTCATTTTATCGTTTATTTTGTGCAATAAAGATTAAATGAATAAATAATTTTGCCGCAAATTTACAAAAGCTTCCAAGTAGGTTTTTCCATTTTGTTCCTATAAGTTGCATTCAATTTGTTTTATTGCCACACGTCATATCCATATTAATCTAGTAATAGTTACTTCAAATCCGCTCTTGGTCATTTGCATGTTATGTCATTTGTGTTAAATTTGAACTAAATCAAATAATCGATAACTGGAAAAGTATGTATGTATAATATCTCTTTATTGCACATAAAACATAAAATAACAGATCAAAAGCAAATGTATAAAGGCGAACTTATCACTTAAAGGGATCTCTACCGGTTCACCTTCGGGCGATTGACAGGACATCAAAAAAAAGAGTAGACATACAAATAAAAGTGAAAAGACCCGGAACCTGAAATTAACCTAAATAATTAAAGCGTTTAAAATACTCATGCAAAAGTCAATAAATTACACTCACCTATAGGCTTTTGATTAGGGCTATGAGAATTCCGCTCCGTAATTAGGTTTTATGCTTTTATACTCACTAAAACAAAAAAAAACTCTCCTTTTATATTGTGTCCGTTATTTATTATATGTATTATATGTAGATCTATATGTATATATTTATTTATTTATTTTGTTCATGTATCTAGCAGTAAGTGTGTTGTAATATGGTAGACTTTTGTATTAATTTATATATTGTAATGTACTATGGCTTTCAATATTTATAATTTTTAAGACACTTATTGTCGGTCTCTAGTAAGCTATTCCTCTCCACCACTCTAAGGTTGGCTGGTAGTGATCCCTTATAGGGATAATCCCGCCTTTGTACTTGAATTTGGTTTTTTTTTGTAAATTGTGTTTGTATCCTGTTTTTATTAGTACAATAAAGTGTTTACTTACTTAAAACAAGAATATGCGGAATCATTGACATTCCGTGTCACAGACAGCAGTAATAGTTCCTAAGCAACCGGAGCGCTCACAATGATCTAAGCACGGATGTGTTATAGACATTTGAGCTTGTGCCACGGACCAACTACCCTCTGGACACTAAATGTCAGGGCGAACGTTTCCGAAAACATATGCTCATTTGCACCTATAAATCTTATTAGCCACCAATCGCGGGTCACTTTCGACCAGATGACAAGCGACATGACAAGCTATGAACCAATCACGACGCATTCCTCCGGCCCGCTCGCCGCGGCTTTTTTCGTAATGACTTTCCAAGTAAATTATAGAAGATGCGGTGTCCAGAGGGCGGTTGGTCCGTGGCTTGTGCAGATCATGGTGAGCGCTTCGGTTGCTTAGCAACTATTGGTGCTGTCTGTACGCGTGTTGAAACTTTTCCATGCGTTCAAGTGACAAACAACACATTACGGTGATTTAATAAACGAGCTGTCATTTATTTATATGCATGTTTTGACTACTTTGAATGTTTTCAGATGTCTACAAACACTCATCAGCACGTCACACCGAGGGTAAAGCACGAATCATTATCATTAAATCATTTCTTCAGATAAAAAAAGAAGTAGATTTTTAACCATATGAAAGGTACACGGAAAGAACAACTTTTTGAGTTATCGCGATTTGAAAATTTGGACCGATGTAATTTTCGTATACATCTTTTTTTTTTAATGATAAAAAAGGCAAGTTACATAAATATTTGTATCTGTAACTGAGTGGTAACTAGTCTATTGAGTGATCTACATTTTGAGATTAAAATATCGTTTAAAAAAAAGGGACTAGACATGTTCTTTCAGTGTACCCTTCCTATCTCATTACTCATTACATTTTATTCACTCGGAAGCACGGACCAACCACCCTCTGTACACCAAATGTCAGGGCGAACGTTTTCGAAACGCATATGCTCATTTGCATCTATAAATCTCTCTAACCTCGAAACGCGGCTCACTTTCGACCAGATGACAAGCGAGATAACAAGCTATGAACCAATCACGACGCATTCCCCCGGCCCGCTCACCGCAGCTTTTTTCGTAATGACTTTCCAAGTAAATTATAGAAGATGCGGTGTCCAGAAGGTGGTTGGTCCGTGCTCAGAAGGCAGGGGTCGCAAACCAATAGCAAGCAACTAAATAATTCGAGCACGCAAATCTTTGCAAATATCCTCCTACGCTCATAAAATCAAACATTTTAAACCTGCGCATGCTTATTCAGGTAGAAGATGGTGTGGCTCCAGATTTTTTGTAACTTTTATTTTACCGTGACTGACTTACTGACAGAAAGATAACGCACGGCCTAAACCACTGGAGCTAGAGGCATGAAATGTGGCAGAAATATCATACAGATGCACTAAAAAGATATTTACGAAAATTCCCATGGGATATAGGATATATGGGATATATGGGATATAGGAAATTAGCCTATTTTTCAACCCCCGAGGCAACAGGGGTGTGATAATGTCTCACCTTCTTGCTTCAAATATAGATTTAGACCTAAGGTGAATACAGGATGCGTTTCAATGAACCGTCAAGAACTCAGCCAGGGGTTGGGTTAGCCGTGAACGAACCAACTTTTTTTTGTATTTTTTGTTTTTCCGGTCATTCAGTTCGAAATTATTTCTAAAATTTCGAACTGAAACGTAAATGTATAGAAAGACCAGAAAAATTAAGACTCGAACTGGGATTCGAACCCAGGACTTCCACCTTACCGTGGTGTCGCGCCACCACTGCGCCATCCGAGCAATTGGAGTCTTAATTTTTCTGATATTTCTGTATAATTTACGTTTCAAATTTTAGAAATAAGTCGTGAACGACCCTGTGTAGTTTTTATTTGGAAAAAAACATTCTCTCATACGTTAATTGCCTCTGCTGGTTGACAATATGTATGGGAGATTAATTTTTTGTTTTCAAATAAAAAATCTTTACAGGGAGGTTCACTTGGACTCACTCACCCCCAAGCTACATTCATAAAGGTTCATTAAAACGTACCATGTAGATATTCTTGACTGCTATCGTATCAAGTTGTTTACAATGTTTACAATTAATTGGCTGTGTATTTTATTTTATTAGACTTTGTGTGAGGTGAGAATAACATGTAGCGATTAAGCCATTGCATGACTATTCATTGCACTGTGTGTTTTGGTTTGACCTAATTTATAAGGCACGGGCGGTTAAGGTTGCACATCCACCAGAGCTGAGGTAAAAACAGTATAGCTGCCCTAAGCGATGACGGGAAAATTAAGTTGGTATATTGGCAGTGGAATAAACAAACAAACAAAATATGAGTCAGGTGCAGCCCGACAAGTTTTCAGTGCCCAGGCCCCCGTTTCACCATCTTTACAATTGTCAGTTCGATGTACATTTCTTTGACAATATGAAGCGCGCTAAAACAAAAGCTCTTCAAGTCGGCAGTTGACACCGAATTGTCATTGAAAACTGACAATTGTAAAGTTGGTGAAATAGGGGCCAGGGGCTCCCATACTGGGGAGCCTCCCCCCCCCCCCCCGCCCCGCCCCTCTTCGCCCCACCCCGCCCTGCCCTGCATGGGGGGAGTAAGCTGACTTAAGGCATAAAATTTTACTGTCACCATTTCGCCATTAATAATTTTGTATTGTAATTTAACGTTATCACATCACCCATGTAAGCGATGACGACACACTTTGACGTCTCCTTGTTGTTGTACAGTCAGCAGCAAAAGTAGCTAAGCAACAGCGTTCACAATGATCTAAGCACGGCTCTATTGTTATAGACATAAGAGCTTCGGTTGCTTAGCTACTTCTGCTGTTGACTTTACTGTAACAGAGGCTTGGTGGCGTAGTAATAATAGAAATTAAATGTGAGAACTGCATTTTGAAAAAGTTTGGGAACCTATAATAATAATAATCATTCATTTCGGAAAACACGGTTCCATATGAAATACAAAATTACAAGATTAGTAAATCCATTTATACATACAATACTATAAAAAAAGTGTTAGTTAATACATAGACTACGTGTCTGTGTCCAGTGGCTGTTAATAATAATGTAAATGAAAATATCCCTTTTAATTTTGTGGTGTGTTTAATTTGATTAAGCCTATTCTCTTTGTAGTTCTGATGAACGGATGCGCAAAGAATGGCGTCGAGGAACGAGCTGAGGGCTGGGTGGTATCCTCCGAGTCTTGTGGTTTTTTGTCCATAGGTGAGTTTTGTGGGGTGTTATGACTTTGACCTGTTGTCTGTGGCATCGTGGCTCCTAAACGGGTTAACGGATTTGGACGCGGCTTTTTTTAATCGAAAGCCAGTTAATCGAGATGATTCTTACTAAGTTTAATTAAAATGGGTTCGAATTAAAAATGTCTTGGATTCTCAACTTTTCCAAGTTGGTTAAGTTTAAGTATAATTAAAACATATAGTAGGTATTAGTCTTACAGCTGGGGCTTGGTAAGTATTTTTCTATTAAATCGATCTCTTTATGTTGCTAATTCAAATCAGTCCGAATAAGAAAATGATTATATAGTTAGACTAGTGGCTGTTTGAGATTTAGACCACGAGCTCATTTCATTACTTAACATTTTTTTTTTTTCATAAAACGACGCGACAAAAAATTACTATGTGATTATCGAACCTGAACACAATGTTTCACGAGAATTGGCTAATTTTTGGATTTTTTTCGTTTAAAATAAAATTCAAAATAGGAATCTACAAGAAGCTTCGCCTCGTTTCGTAAAAACACACTCGTGTTTTAAGGACCCTCATTATGTAGCAGTTGCATAAGCTACTATATATTCTCATTTTTTATTACTGTAAACATTGTTATTTCTGGTTTCTGGGATTGTTGTAATATAATTGTGGCAATATCAAGACAGTTGAAATAGTTAATGGTTCACTGCAATGACCACAATAATATCTGGCCTGACTTGTTACGGGTCTTAACTGTTAAAATACGGTTGAATTGATCAAGTGTTGCCATACAAAATTCCTGTATTCGTTATTTTTCTGTCTCTGAAACTGTTTCCCGATGGCGTTCGTGTTGTCACAGTTTGTGTGTGTTTGTGTATGTACATTGTGTCTAGTTTTAGTGTAAAATGGGTTTTATTTCTCTGTATGTGAATAAATGTTTCTCTCTCTCTCTCTCTCCCTCTCATACTCGTACAGACAACAAGCTTGTATTTTTTTTATTCAGGCGCCCGCTACGTGCGCGAGGTGCTTCCGGGCGAGATAGTGGAGATGTCTCGCCACGGCGTGCGCACCGTGGACGTTGTCGAGCGGCCCGCCGGCAAGCAGCAGGCGTTCTGCATATTCGAGTACGTGTACTTCGCACGCGCCGACAGTATGTTCGAAGGTGAGCACAGGTTCTAAACCAAATACCTAAGTATGGTATTAATTCTGGGACCATATACATATATCGATGTGTCCAACGTATATGAACCAATGTACAAGAGAACACATTGACAATTTGTGGTATTTGTTAATTGCATAAAGTTGTATTTACTTCGTCAGATTTCAGTGGATTCGCTTTTATACGTAGGACCCATCGATATTTGCAAATTAATAAGCAAAATGTTTTCAGCCGAGCATAGAGGGTTGTATGCGCGCCTCTACGGAGCACGCATCCACAGCACATGCTGACTTGCTGAGTGCAATCCTTTTGCCACGCTTGGTTTCAGAAATTATGCGTCTTTTTTTATGAACTAACAACAATTGTTTTTTCTTTTTTTTCGTCTTTTTTATTTTCTTTTTTGTTAATGTACGTTTGTATTCCAAACAAAAGTATCATTCTATTCTATTCTATTTGTAATTCTGAAATTCGTGTATATTTAATGACCTGGAGACCCTATACGTCTCCTGGTCAATTAAATCGTGCCAGTAAAGTGTTCTGGTTTTGCTGTCCTGTATTATTTTCTAATGATACAGTAAGTTTTCTTTGTAAAATTCATTAGTGGTTATGCATTGTAAGAGCTAATGTAACTTGTTTTTAGAAAAAAAAAATACTTTTTGCCAAGTTTCTCGCGGCGCATTCTTCTTGGCAATCATGGCCTTTCCGAAAGCGCTGGTAGACTCGAAAAAATTAAAAAATGTAAACGAAAAAACGTTCTCAATTTCAACCATATACGTGGGGCGCACTAAGGGTTTCCGGAACGAATTACTTTTAAAATACTGTTTTTTGTATGTGGCCAGTTCCGGAAACTTTCAGTGCGACCTACGTACGTACGTACATAGCGTATGAATGGGCCCTACGGTACTACGTTTACGTTGCAAATATATGCCACTATTCATAAAGTACACTCGAGCCTCCATTAGTTAAAATAAGTTTTGTCTTTTTCTTACTAACGGAAATGTCAATGTGACAAAAAAGGACAAACGAACTTTAACGGCATTTTAGTTCGAATAAGTTTATGAATAGGGTTAGTCTTAGTGGTACACGGAGGGCTCGCAACACCGTTCCTATTTCAAAATGTTCCAAAGGGCATTATCCTGAAGTTCGTATGAATGATTCCAGGTCAAATGGTGTATTCGGCGCGTATGCAATGCGGGCGAATGCTCGCGCGCGAATCCCCCGTGGACGCGGATATCGTGTCTTCCGTGCCAGAGTCCGGCACCGCCGCCGCTCACGGCTATGCCAGACAGGTACGCCGCACTCACAGACCACAGTTACACCTTACAGCCTCACAGCCAGGCGGTTTGCGTGCGAGCTTGTGAGCGAGGCGAATACTCACTAACCATCAGGCACGGACCAACCACCCTCTGGACACCAAATGTCAGGGAGAATGTTTCCGAAACGCATATGCTCATTTGCACCTATAAATCTCTCTAGCCTCGAATCGCGGCTCACTTTCGACCAGATGACTAGCGAGATGACAAGCTGTGAACCAACCACGACGTATTCCCCCGGCCCGCTCACCGCGACTTTTTTCGTAATGACTTTCCAAGTAAATTATAGAATGTGATACAGAGGGTGGTTGGTCCGTGCCATCAGGTGACCCACTTGCTCGTTTGTCTTTATCCGCCATCAGTCGCAAGACTATAATCAGATCGCTTAAGAGAAGGTGACGATTGTGAGAAGGTGGTCTGTTGACCAGCACTCACTCATTCAAGGGAATAAATTCACGCTTCACACTACATTTTTACTTTTGTCTATTCCTGAACGCAACTTTTTCATACCCGTGACGTCGGCAATACCGTGCCGCGCCCCACCCCTCTCTCCGAAAAACACTCCTAAGCAAAAATCTTCAAAAGCAGAAGAAGCACGCATAAAACTTCATACCTAGTGATTGAAGTGAGACGTGCCGCAACAAGCCCACGGCCATAAATCCACCAACCAGTGCCCCGCTACCGTGCCCGTCTCAACAAGGTACATCCCATCTTTTCTTTAAAAATTCTCCTATGTTTGACTACGTCTTCCAGTCGGGCATACCGTTCATGGAGGTCCTCTGCAAGAACCGTTACGTCGGCCGCACGTTCATCCAGCCGTCCACGCGCCTGCGGCAACTGGGCGTGGCCAAGAAGTTCGGTGCGCTCTCTGAAAACGTGCGCGGGAAGCGTTGCGTGCTCATTGACGACTCCATAGTGCGCGGGAACACTATTGGGCCAATTATTAAGCTGCTCAGGGACGCTGGCGCGGCTGAGGTGAGTGAGAGAGTCTTGACGTGTTATACGAGTAACACTGTGGTTCGTTTATTTTAAGAAGGTAGCAATCTTGACATGTCTATTTATTGAAAATAACGCTTTTTTAAAATAAGCAACTGTTACAGTATAAAACCGTAATAATAATATGGATAGTTAAATCTGATTGTTATTTAATTGTTACTTGCCGTTACTTATTTTTTAAAAGGCGTTTTTCAATAAAATCAAAAATCAAAATCAAAATCAAAATTTTATTCAGCAAATAGGTAGTTGAATGCTCTTTTACACGTCATTTTTTTGAGTCTACCAGCGCTTTCGGAAAGACCATGATTGCCAAGAAGAATGCGCCGCAAGAAACTTGGCACAAAGTATTTTTTTTTCTAAAAACAAGTTACATTAGCTCTTACAATACGTAACCACAGACAAATTACACAAAGAAACCTCACTCTGTCATTAAAAGATTAGGAGAGAAAAAAAAACGCATTTTAGAAACAAGTGTAATAAGTAATTATTAGAACAGCAAAACCAGAACACTACTTTACTGGCACGTTTTAATTGAGCAGGAGATGTATAGGGTCTCCAGGTCAAATATCTGTGAAAATTTAAATTACAAAGGGATGTATAGGGTCCCAGAATTAATACTATAATATAATACTTAATCTAAATGGCTTAGAGATGTATAGTCTCTAGGGTCAATTTAAACTAAATTTAAAATCAGCAGAGGTGTAAAACGCCTCCACGGTCAAATAATAAGTATAATAATACATATATACTGGAGATGTATATGGTCTCCAAATGTCAAATAACAAAAATTTATGAAATATACATTTCATGTCATCACGTCAAATAAATAAAACATTATTTATGTCAATTGTATTACAATTAGTACGCAGCGGACAACGGCAACAGAGCCGGACACCATACACGAATATCTTAAATATAATATATATATAAAAATACTTGTCAAGACTGTTTCCTTCTTTTTAATGCTAAAATAAACGAATTACAGCGGCTCTGTGAGCTGTAGACCGGGCGACCTCATTTTTGAACTTTTTTTGCACCAGTGTTGGACACTTTAAGGTGAAAAGCACCAGTAGTGGACACTTTATTCTTAACTGAAAGGTCGCGAGGTAGAAAATTGTCTATTGTAGAATAAATAATTATCCATTGCCTGTAATGTGGTGTTCAATAAAAAGTTATTGTACTCTAAAACGCTGCGTTTGTTTGCACGCAGGTGCATATCAGAATAGCGTCGCCGCCGCTCAAGTATCCGTGCTACATGGGAATCAACATACCGACGCGCGAGGAGCTCATCGCGAACAAGATGGACGCGTACAAACTTGCCGAACTTGTTGGTAAGCAACCTAAACATACAATACAGTAGCCTCTTTATACTGAGACTCCTTTCGTACATTGTTCCTCCTTCTCTAGTTGTTACTTTGTCTATAGTATGCCTCGGAGTATTTTTTTTTTAATTTATGTTTTTCAAATAATGCTTCACTTATACTTGATTTTTTTAGCATTAGAAGAAGAAGGTAAATTGATTGAAAAACGCTTTTTAAAATTGAATCACAGCAGGTGACAATGAAATAACAATCAATCAATTATGTTGTTATGGATTTATACGTAACGGTTACTTATTTTTAAAAAGCCTTTTTCAATAAAAATACGTGTCAAGATTGTTTATCTTCTTTCTAAATTATTACCTATTAAGTAGTAGCTTAGTAGGTATTTCTCTATTTATTTATTTTTTGACTTTTTAGTATGTTATTTTTTTTGTTATTTTGTATATTATTTTTTGTTTTTTCTCTTGTTTTTATTATTTCGTTTGACATTGTTAATAATATTACCTATGCTAGACTTAGAAAATTGTAATGACTTGGGCCTTCGCCTGTAATGTTGCATTTTTAACCGACTTAAAAAAAGGAGGAGGTTCTCAATTCGTCGAGGGCTTTTTTTTTATGTTTGTTCCCCGGTTACTCGAAGACGGCTTTACCGATTTCATAACATATTTTTTTGTTTGAAAGGGTATTATTTCTAGTTGGTCCCATTGTCACCAAGTCAGGATCTGATGATGGGATCCCAGGTAAATCGGGGGCAACCCTCAAATTTTATAGGGACGTATCATGTGTTTCATATATTTTCGAAAGTTATTCAAGTACTCGCGTCTGGTAGTCATCATCTCGTGTTGATGAGGTAATGATGGAAGGTACAACTCCTTAACGGTCAGGAGTTGGAGGATAATATTTTAAATGTTAACGTAAATAGAAATTGTGAAATAAAAAAATCTTTCAACAAAAAGTGAAACCTGAGTTCTGAGGTTTTTTTCAAGGCGGTTTTACTTTTTGTTAATTCTTTTGAATAAATTGAAAATGAACCCTGCATAGAACCGAGCTGCCTGCAAAACTTCTCATCCCACTCTTCTCCGTACAGGCGCGGACAGTCTCGAGTACCTCAGCGTGGAGGGTTTGGTCAGTGCCATCCACTACAACATGAAGGTCACGCCCAGCGATGGTGTTGGCGGACACTGCACTGCGTGCCTCACCGGCGACTACCCCGGAGGCCTACCCGAGGCCGACTGGTGATCCTCGGAAGGAAAGTAGCTTACGAAGCGTAGTTGCGTCGAGTTGTAACAGTCACGGACTGGCCAGTGGCTGGTGGATTAAGAATTGAAGCGAAACATAAAAGTACGCACACAGATGAACTATAACATGGTCCGCCTCTCCTAATTTTTTTTTTATATCATGGGACAAATTGACACCAATTGACCTAGTCCCAAACTAGGCAACGCCTGTACTATGGGTACTAGACAACGGATAAACGTACTTGTATACATATTAAACATCCAAGACCCGAGAACGAACATTCGTATTCATCATACAAACATCTGCCCCGACCGGGATTCGAACCCGGGACCTCAAGCTTCATAGTCAGGGTCTCTAACCACTAGGCTATTCGGTCGTCAATGACCTATTATTTTATAATTACCTATTTCGTTGTTTTTTTTTGTCACGTCCTTATTTTGACTTGGCAACACCATGGACTTCGGCTAATTTGCAAAAAACCGGACAAGAGTCCGAGTCGGACTCGCGCACGAGGGTAGCGTAGAAAGATTTTTTATCGATTTTCCCTAGTGTTTTAAGAAGTCCAGTGTTAGCAAAGCCCTGCTCCTAAGCAAAATGTACGCAGTGTGGTGTCAACTTGTATTGGTCTGCGAAATCTACAGACAGACATAGAAATTTTATGTTTTGAGACTTTTCTGAGTGGTTGTGCTATAAGAGCTACCTTCATACCAAATTTCAAGTTTCTAGGACAACTGGAAGTACCCTTCAGGTTTTCGGATTTCGGCAATTTGTATGGAAGTAGCCTTTTTAATGACTGTATCTTTTGATTGCGTTGACTTAGAAGGTTGATTTTTTTCACAGCTTCAAGGGACCGCAGGCTTGAGTATTTGATGTTAATTTCACTTTTTTTGCCAATTCAATACGACATCGACATCGATTCGATGTCGTAATGACTTTTTGGTACCGAATTCGATGTTTCAAATTTGAAAACCAACGTAATTTACAATCATAGTGAAATAAAACGGGTCACTTACGTATGTAAGTCAAGTTCAACCCGACATGTATAAATAATAATGTGATAATTTTCACTAAAAAAAAACAGTCTACGAAATGTCAGCTCGGTATGTCTATGATTTAAAAAAACAGTCAATTTCGTGACAGGTATGGGTATGATATATGCCTTCGGCTTCTGAACCCATCTTAGAGTACTTATAATATGTGTGTAGATAAAGTAATGTAT
Source organism: Clepsis dumicolana (assembly GCA_963691665.1). Classification (NCBI taxonomy): domain Eukaryota; kingdom Metazoa; phylum Arthropoda; class Insecta; order Lepidoptera; family Tortricidae; genus Clepsis; species Clepsis dumicolana. Next base: position 35,608,498 of record OY829505.1, on the reverse strand, counting down.
GCAACTCCACATAATTAGGCCTTAAAACACTCATCATGTAGCAGTTGCATAAACTACTATTATCTACATAAGTATGTTTTTCCGTTGTCTAGTACCCATAATAGGGTCGGTTCACTTACATATGTATCCACTTTTCCATACTGACTGTACATAAAAGTGAATACTTATGTTAGGGCACCGACTGTACAGGCTTTTACAGTTTTAAATGATTTGCGGTTAATTGCATTAGACATAATGAAGACGGGATATTAACCGCGATTGCTTTATAGGAAACTTATAGCACGGTCCAACCACCCTATGGACACCGCATCTTCTATGATTTACTTAGAAAGTCAAGCCGCGGTGAGCGGGCCGGGGGAATGCGTCATGATTGGTTCATAGCTTGTCATCTCGCTTGTCATCTTGTCGAAAGTGAGCCGCGATTGGAGGCTAGAGAGATTTTATAGGTGCAAATGAGCATATGCGTTTCGGAAACGTTCGCCCTGGCATTTGGTGTGCAGAGGTTGGCTGGTCCGTGCCTTGTAGGTACGAGTAACTGCATCGAAATATCGGGAGCTCATCAAACCTATGAGGTAATCGCGGCCAGTATCCCGTTTTCATTATGTCAATGTACAGGCTTTACCTAGTTCGGGACTAGGTCAATTGGTGTCTAGTGTCCCATGATATTTCAATGCAGACAACTAGTTAAAACGTTGTCTTAGAAATATGAAATGTTGTCATTTAAATGTGAAGTATTTCGTGTGTGAGTTTCGCTTCTATCACTACTCGTATCGTCAGCACGAGTGGTCAGACCTGCCACACTAAAGGCCACTAGTGCCACCGACCTGTGGCCTTATGTGCGGCATCTTTAAGCCACTACTCGCGTACAGCCCTGAAGGTTGAAAAGATTTTGAGTCAGGCTATAGGAATGGGCTAGACCGGTCTGTCTGTAACCACCTCAACATGTAGATAACGCAAGTGTTACCTGCTTGTCGTGCCTTCACCCTACTTGCCACGTCCTCTGTCGATGCACAGTTGGGCTTGTGACACTGTCTGATGAATGGTTTTGTATGGGGACAGGCAACGTGTTAAGACGTTAAGAATTTAAGACGCTGCCCGATATGGTGCGTATACAGAAAAAACGTTTAAAAAAATGTGGAACGTATTTATATGTTTTGGATTAATCTGTAGCCCTAGCTCTGGGAGTACACGCTTTGGTGGTAGCAGCCGCACAAAGCGGAAAAACTGTTCAAAAGTGAATTTGTGAAACACTAAAAATGCTATATTCTTGAAAGTGTGAATGCTAAAGGTCGTTAACTGGTTTTATGTTTATGTTTAGCCCTGAAAAGATGATTATTGCATACAGTGCCGGCAACGCATTTATGCGTTTTCGTAACCTTTTAAAGTGCCGCTGTCAAAGATTAGCACATAATATGCGTTTGCAGTTTGCAGCACCTGCCAGCTGGCAGCGAATGCGTTAATTTCATAGGGAAATGAAGCAAAGTATGGGGAAAATTGTACGCTTGGCTTCTTATAGAAACACTTGCGGCATCTACGAATATCACGTATGTGTTATAAATAAACGTGGCCGTAAAATAAAAACATGAAAGCAGTTCTTTGCTTATTTTATGCGTTACTCGTTGTCTACGCTAATTTTAATTGAAAATTGTGTGAACCATTCCTGAAAAATATGTCCGACTGTGACCATTATACTATTGTTAAAAAAACGAGATCTAAGTGGAATTATTTTCCAAATACGTTTTCTCCGTTTTTATTCTCATGCATTTTATAGGGTAAGTTGGTCGTGCTGGTTTCGACTTAAATTAATAGTTTTTACGTCTCTGTATGTAAGTACTGGCGTGGTGAGAAAACCTGCCGAATATATAACCTTTTCAACGCCAACGACGCATGCAAAAGTTGTCATCCACACGCCAAGTTGGCATAACGTCAACGCGGACTTAAACCTTATGCATACGTCCGTAGGTCGCATTGACACTGTGCAGCCGGACGCCTATAAGCGCTGATGGCGTCGTAGCACCTCGGTTCGCGACGCCTTTACGCGTTCTTGGCGTTCAGAGGGTTAATATGATTTACTTCTCGCGTTGCGTTTCAGAAAATACTTCGAGATATACTACAATCGGATACTGGTCAGGTTTTCTCATTATGGTAGTACAATGAATATTAGTTGTAGTGTTATAGGGTTTGATACTGTAACTGAACTGTACTTTTACTTACTTCGTACCAAGGACTATAAAACTAAGAGGACTGCTAATGTCTGTAAGATTCATTCAAAAAGTTATATAGATGGTGCTATTGGCTTAAACAGAGAAGTGTCGTACGAAATTAATAGGTACAGAGACATATGTAGTGAGACTAGCTACAACAGGTTTCGACAATGGCGGTCCTTTTGGGTTTATCGTCCTTGCCTCGTACCCCTTTTTAAACTCTGCTGACAGGCAGGAGCAATGTTTTTTATTATTATTTTCAATGACAAATAATTATGATTTTTATAATTACTGACCGTCTCAACTCAAATGGCAATATCGGTAAACTAAAGATGACAATACGTTGTTATAGTCAAAGTGAGAAAAGCTTTCGCCTGTCAAAATGTTTATGACATTGTCATAAGATTGATTTTGGCCTGGCCCGTGGGAAAGGTACTTCTACTATGTCTAAACTCATAAATCAACGGACCAACCACCTCTGGACACAGCATCTTCTATAATTTACTTGGAAAGTCATTACGAAAAAAGCCGCGGTGAGCGGGCCGGGGGAATGCGTCGTGATTGGTTCATAGCTTGTCATCTGGCCGAAAGTGAGCCGCGATTCGGGGCTAGAGAGATTTATAGGTGCAAATGAGCATATGCGTTTCGGAAACGTTCGCCCTGACATTTGGTGTCCAGAGGGTGGTTGGTCCGTGCATAAATCTCATAATGTACTTATATAATCTATATAAAAACACTCCGTATGTAGCTTGGCGTCATACACCTGTCATCGGCGCTAAAGTTTCGCTCCCTATTCATAACTTTTAATATTAGGTAATATTTTTGTTGCTAGCTGTAGTTGCATAGTTCATTTGACATTTTGAAAATTATTGGTACAACTAGTGACAAGGAATATAAAGACTGACAATCTCCGTACCAACTGCGTAGCTCCGAAATATAAGGTTCACTAGATGGCGCTGCTTAGCCGGGGTATTACTCCCGTACATGCTAAACAACGCCATCTAGTGAACCTTATATTTCGGAGCTACGCAAGTTAGTATGAAGACTGGCTGTCTTTGTGTTTGTAATACTTGTCTCTGGTACAACTGAACCGTTTTAATTGTGCGTGTGTGCGGTGGAACCTTTTCACAATAACTGGAAAATGGACTTTGTTCAAAAGTTAATAAAGTACAGTTTATGCCGACAAGGTTTTACGGTGGTTCGCAATTTTAACGGCGGCATTATAGATTTGGTTATGAATTATACTGATTTCCTAACTTTCTACTCGTAATTACAATATGTAACTACTCTTTGTAATCTGTGTGTGTGTGTGTGTATGTGTCAAATTATTTAATCTTAAATAAACGACCATTCTCGAGTTTAGAAACAATTAAATTGACTTATTTGTCTGCGGCAGTATGAATATTTTGCTGTAATCTCATTAAGCCTAGATTTTAATGTTTTACTTTCGAATACTTTTTGGTATTAAGCAAGATCCTATTGTAATGCTTGTTATTTGAGAAATTACTGTGACGTAATTCATCTGTAATTCTTAACTATTAGATAATATTTCTAGTATACTAAAATATACTCAAATCCTAAGTATAATATTGCGCCGAAAGCCCAGAAAAACTGAACCACGTATCATTGTGAAATCTTGTCGCAATAATTCAGAATGACTTCCTGTAGTGTTATTCTCCAATGCAGCCTCCAGAATTACTGTCACTTTTCGGTACTAAAACACAACCGATGTGACACTTCGCTTCGACACTGAAACAGTTGTTACGCAGTTTTTTTTTTTTTTCAAAATGTTCGTCACGGTCACGATCCCCTGGGGGTCGCTAAGTTTATTAATGGGGGTCGCTGTCCTAAAATTGATAAACTATGTCCCACTGCTGGGCAAAGGCTTATAGTACTGATTTTCACGGATTCCAGTTTATGACATAAAAAAAATGTATTATAGGGGGCCCACAGGGTGTCGACAAATAGGCGTGAAAAAGTTTGAAAAACGCTGCCTTAGAAAATAATGCCCCTGGGCAGGTGTGGGTCGTTGCGACAAGGTTTTGTTTTGTTTTTTCAACGCCAACGACGCATACAAAAGTGGTCATAACGTTGGCATAACGTCAACGCAGACTTAAACCTTAAGCATACGTCCGTAGGTCGCATTTGCACTGCAGCTGGACGCCTATAAGCGTTGGTGGCGTCGTAGGCACGTCGGCTCATAACGCTTTTAAGCGTCCTTGGCGTTGAAAAAATTAAGGTTCAAATGTTTCGTGACGTTGAAAATTGGAGTTTCCAGCCTCGTCGAATAGACTTAGATCTGATTTAAGAATTATTTATACTGACCCCTATTTTATAAGCGTGACAGACGATCGACTTTGTCTTTATTATAGGCAATTACAAGTACAGTACAGGGCTGTGTTTCAAGCGGAAGTCTCATTCTATCAACCTTTTTTAGAAAGGGACTTCCGCTTGTAAATTGTAACTTGTAGCTTCGAATTTTCACTTCGTAGTAGAGGGGCAGGTCGTTTCACCAGAGCTGGCGGTGATGGATGAACAAAAGTACTGTCACTATTTCAATACGTCTTATTTGTATCGTCTGACGTTACGTTAACCCTGGGGTTAGGGTCTAACCTAGGTCAGTACAAGTCGGCCTAAGACATTATTTATAGGGACTTGCGTGCAATGTTATTACAGCGTAAATTGCGTTTGAAAAATTTCGCGGATGCATTCATAGATAGATAGATAAAAAACGTTTATCTACACACATATCATAAGTCCTCTATAATAGGTTCAGAAACCGTAGAAAATGACCAGCATTGCAGCACGACGTGGCCTTCTCGCCGACAGCGCGAGCCCCAGCACCACCCACCATCACCAGCAGTTAAGTAATAGTCATTACGAAATCGAATTCGATGTCGTAATGACTTTTCGATGTCGAATTCAATGTTTCAAATTTGAAAACCAACGTAATTTACAATCATAGTGAAATAAAACGGATCACTCACGTATATAAGTCGAGTTCAGTCCGATATGTATAAATAATAATGTGATTTTTTTTTTACAATAAAAAAACAAACGTCAGCTCGGTATAGGTCGCGCGGCGAATTAAGATCGTTTGTCAAAAGTGGAAGGAGGATGCGCAGAAGTCAATTCTTAGGTCTATTTGGTTGCGCAGAGGGGTGAGGGGAGGGTGCGCGCTGGCGCCGACACTTTATTGGTGGATCAAGTCGTTCTTCCCCTCCCTCGCTTCGTTCACGCGTCACGTGTCTCTTGAGTACTGTTGCGCACGGATTGTTTTACTGTATTAGTAGTAAGTACGTTATGATGTCGTAGTTAGTGAAAAAAATGCCCAAATATAAAGTTTGAACATGGCAAGCCAGAAAAATGGTTTACGACGTGAATTGTTATGTTAAAAAGGAAACTAATTAAATCATGGGTAATTAAAAGCACGTAAAAAATACTACCAAGATTCTGAATAAACATACTAGCAAAATAAGTCACAAGCAAAAACGAGTGTTATATGTTAGGTGACTAAAGGTACAAAAAATGTGAAATAAGAAAAATATATTTCAAAGAAATACACTCAGAACTTAACAATTTTGTGCGCAATTGTACAGATGCGCCAAATTGCCCCCACCAGTTTCGCCGAGCGATCTTAATCCATCGCACGGCCTATATGTTTGTCTATGATTAAAAACAAACAGTCAATTTCGTGACAGGTATGGGTATGATATATGCCTCCGGCTTCTGAACCCATCTTAGAGTACGTATAATATGTGTGTAGATAAAGTGATGTATGCAACTCCACATAATTAGGCCTTAAAACACTCGTGTGATCCTATTATGAAACTCAGCTTCGCCTCGTTTCATAAAAACACACTCGTGTATAAACACACTACTATATTCGACAACCATGACTATGACAAATGCAGCAAGACAAATATCTTACAAGCTACACACACACGGAAATTTGTCACGGCATAGCCGCGAAAAGGCGCCGACTCAGCGTGTGCTGCCGGCATTACTGCCGCAGCGCTGATATTCTGCTGGAACCTACGGTTGTAGCTTATTCGGTACATTACGTTGCCAAGCAGATTGATTACGAGATTACGTTGAGAAGCATTGTTGGTCGTTATGTCACTTTTGTAGAGTTGTTCAAATGAGCAGTCAGAAAGAGTGGTCAGTGCTAGTGGAGAGTGAGGTCTATCTGTCTTTCTCCACCAATAAGAGACACGCTACTGGCGTATGATTTGTGGAAATTGACTGGGTCTGGGTCTCTTATGTTTGGTATCTTTAACGGGCGCGGTACTACATATCCACTTCCTGTTAATGTAATATCATTGCTTGTCTGTAATTTTAGTGTGATGTGTATTCAAATATGTGTCATAAGATTTTCGTTCACACGTTCAATCCATTCAAGCCAGCTCTGAAACCATTTATACGGAAGTAAAGCTGTCCCTCAATCCTTGCGAAATAGGCTGACGTCTGTACTAATCGTCAGTAAAAACTGTACAATCGAAATCATGTAATCAATGATCTGATGATTATATTGTTTGTATGTACTTTATTTTGACTTATTTTAATGTATAGGTAGTTAATTATTGAACGGTAACTTTCAGACGCTCATTTTTCGCAAATATGGCAATTCAGTTTTAAGCTTCGTTGGTGTTCGATGTAATTTTATTCTAAAATATTAAAAATTGTGTAAAGTAAACGTGCCAATCATGTGACACAGTAATTTTCATAATTGACATCCTGCTTGATTTAGGGTGTCAATTATTGGAGCTGCGTACGGCATTGGGACATAGATCTTACATCTCGTTCACAAGATGCGAGATAAACGGAAAAACAGGCGAGTGAAAGTTACTTATGTTAGGTAAATCATTATTATTTAAGTACATTCCACACCTGTGCCTTATTGGTAATGATAGGTTAAGAAAATAATTCTAAGTGAAACGTTATTTTTGATAATGAATAAACATTCATTTATTTGAACTCTGCAGTTTTATTTACATTTTCATTACATTTAAAATTTTTGATAGCCAATAAATAAATAACTTTCTAAATAACATCAAACCACAGAATAGTCAGCAGCAGTAGTTGCTAAGCAACCGAAGCGCTCACAATGATCTGCACAAGCTCTTATGTCTATAACAATAGAGCAGCGCTTCGGTTGCTTAGCCACTATTGCTGCCGACTGTAGCTTTTTCATCAAACCCTTATATTTAAAGTGAGGTTTACAGTTAAAGTGAGAAATGCCTTCCTCTGTCAAAATGTTTATAACATTGTCATAATCATAAGATTGTTTTTTGCCTGGCCCATGGGAAAGGTTTTTCTACTGTCTACATATAATTCTAGATAATTCTCGAAGGTGATTGATGGCTGTTACACCGTTGAAGTGTCAAATCGGTTGTCATTTAGTACCGAAAAGTAACACTAGTGTTCGAGGCTTCGAGCGAGGCAGTTTTAGAAAATAACACTCGGTTTCGAGTCTTCTATGAGTAGGTTTTCAGAAAGGAAATAAAAAGAAAAAAAAGATTTATCAATATTATATTAATTATCAAAACATTAATACACTGTGAGCCAGCAATTGTGATAAAGTTTACGAACAGACGGTCAAGAATGTTGTCAACAGTCTTACATAACTAACAATTATTATTACATTATTACAGGTGATTTCGTCAAATTCATACATTAGGTACATATTATTACGACGCGTATTGGGTATTTGACTGATGACAAAATAAAATAATTTTACACTATCACTTATAAGACTTAATTAACATACAATAAGAAACGGCCTCACTTGTTACTGCTATTTAGACGATTTTTTACAAAAACATTTTAAAAAGAGACTGTTTGATGTCATGATGTCATATTTCACTTGATTCATACAAAATTGTATACAAATAGATCGTTTGTACATTGCAAAAAAGTTGCTGGTTTCACTGAGGTGTCAAATACGCAATTGCTATATCAACTTGTGATTTACTTAACTATATGTATACTTATGATAACTAGAATAAAGACCGTGAATGTCAAATGTATATCACAGTACACGAATTGCTTAGTAATATTCGTAAACAATAATTAATTACATATTTACGATTATGATTGACTATCAAGGCTATACATTCACTTGTAGAGATAAACTACAATAACATGCCCCCCCCCCCCCCCCGCCCCCGCCCTCTCCAAAATTCAAAACTCTTCAATGCATTTGTGAATAAGTATTAATAAAGCACCACCAAGACTCCCAACGTGTGTGTGCGTGCCGAGACAGCCGTCAAACCGAAACAAATACTCCGATTAGTTGTCCGACTAGTTGTCCGACTAGTCGTCTCACTAAACACATTGAAATAGTAATTTGGAGGGGCGGCCGTGTTATCTTGGTTTATCTTTACACGAGTGAGTGAGAAACAAAAATCTAAAAGTGATAAATAAGATTATTATAGAATAAGGATAATTTTTATCAATTACGAATAATAATAAAAAATTAAACAATACAGTGATATTTAGCGGGTTCATTATTCTATGAACGCCCTTTGCTTTTTGGTACTTACACCAGTCAGCAGTTATATGCTACACCAACTCATGGCGGATGTCAAAATAAAATCATTTCACACTAAAATTGTACATCAAGCTTTACAATACTCATATAAAACCGACGCCTCACTTATTAATGCAATACGATACGGTCAAAATTCGTACACTACTCATACTCATTTATTCATTGCAAATAAAACAAAGGCACCATTTAAAATTGCGGTAACTTCTATAAGGAAAATATAATAAATACCGCTTATAAATTAGTATTACTATAGATACATTTAGAATTGCCGAAAAACGTGTGTAACCTATCACCTTTCATACTTTTAATAAACTCACTGAAACATGAATACACAGAAAAATGCCAACCCCGGGATCCCGACACTCCGGGTCGCGTGCCATTCTCTTACACCAAGATTGGCATATAGGTATTAGCCGAATTCTTTCCATGTATTCAAATCTCAGCTCGTTTTTATCACTTTTTGCAGTGACTAGCGCCATCTATGCGATAACTTCGTAAACCGTATCACCCTTTGTTCAAATCTTAAAACAGAGTACAGCTGACTGGACATAGTTATCGAGACACAAGGAAAGTGCATGTGCCTCATGTGCCGAAAGGAAAGGCCTGAGAACCTCATTACATGTTTCAGCTACCGACCGCTTTTCGCGTGCGACGTCAGGTTGTAAAAACATAATACCTCGTTGTTCAACCAGTTCAAACACAACCAAAAAAGTTGGATCTGTCAATAGAGGTATTTCCTCATTAAATTTTTTACACTGGTGACGTCAAAATATCTACGCAGATTCCGCCGTATAAATCCGAATATACGCTGCTCAAAAATGTGTAGGTATCAAACGTACATTGGAGTCCGTACATAAGTCTGAGCAGCCAGTCGCGTCACTAGCATTCGTAGCTGGGGAAGTACATCCATCTCTTTTTAATGCTTAACACTTTTCAGCATAAGAAAGAGATAGTTACAATTTGTTAGTTGGTATTTTGTGACACGGCTGGCTGGTCAGACTCTAATTGATCCCAACACTTCGTTTTTTTTAACATTAAGGAAACAATCTTGACATGTATTTATATTGTAAAAACGCTTTTTAAAAACAAGTAACCGTTATTATAAAACCATAACAACACAAATAATAAATAATTAAACCTCATTGTTATTTAACTGTTACAGTCAGCAGCAGAGGTAGCTAAGCAACCGAAGCGCTCACAATGACATAAGCACGGCTCTATTCTTATAGACATAAGATCTTGTGCTGATCATAGCGACCTAGGTTGCTTAGCTACCTCTGCTGCTGACTACACTTAGTGTTACTTATTTCTAAAAGGGGTTTTTCAATAAAAAAACACGTCAAGACTGTTTCCCTTCTTTCTAATCCTAAAATTAACGAAGTACAGACATTTTTGAGCAGTTCCGGCCCCTAAGTCACCATCTTTACAATTGTCAGTTTTATATGACAATACGAACTACATTTCTCTGACAATATGAAGCGCGCTAAAACAAAAGCTCTTCAAGTCAGCAGTTGACACCGAACTGTCATTGAAAACTGACAATTGTAATGATGGTGACATAGGGGCCAGTTCTGCGGCTGTGGCCTTTATACTGACTATTCAGAGAAATCGCTGTCCGTCGGTCATTCGGTATCGTCGCCGGACTGCGAGGGGTACCGGCACTCGGCCGATCCGCACTCGCACCGCATCCATTTCGATTTGACCGACCAGAACTTGTCCCCGTAGTCAAAGCTGTAACAAACGAGCGAGTCAACCTTTTGTCGACACAAAATACATGAAGCACACGTATAGGGTAAAGTGAGAAAAAATTTACCACCGACCACAGTACAGGCAATCCTTAATCTTATGTCCTTTGACATAAATAAATAAATGTCATGGGACAATTGACACCAATTGACTTAGTCCCAAATTAGGCAAAGCCTGTACTACGGGTACTAGACAACGTATAAACATACTTAATAGATAAATACATACTTAAATACATATTAATCATCCAAGACCTGAGAACAAACGTAACACAACACAGCACAACATAACATTAAATTTTGTCTGTACTGTGGAAAATCTTAACCCTACAGGGGGGGAAAAGGTGGATGTATTTTATTATTAAAGTTACGATTATTACGGAACGCAACAGGGGTGCTGTTGCTTCAAGGCGATTTTAAGCGAGAGGGTAGCACTTCCCCGGACGAGCCGGCCCATTCATACGGCAGCAAATAGCTACAGTATAGCTCTCTCACTACAGTATCTTTATCTTGCAGACACTTACGTGAGCTCCTCGCCCTGCGCGATGTCCCGCGCGGCAAACAGGCACACGGCGGGCAGCCGCAGGTCCCGCGAGCCCGCGAAGACCCGCACGGGCGCCACGTTGGGGCTGCAGCTGTGGTTGATGAACCGCGCGGCGCTTCCGTAGCGGGCCGCGTCCACGCACAGCTGGACCCTGTACTCGCATTGCTGTGGGACCGAGCGGACGCAGTGAGCGAAGGTGTCAGCCCCCCGACTACGAAGTACAAAATTCGAACTTCGTATCGTGCCGCCCCTCTCAAGCTAATATTATTTAACACGAGATTGAGCGGGTCGACACGGTATGAACTTCGATTTTCGAATTTCATAGTTTAGGGGCAGTTTCAGCTTGGGGAAAAATTCTTTCGAATGTTCGTCTGTCAGCCTGTTCCTCTCTACAGGTCGCGTTTCTCAATCGATTCTCGTGAAATTTTGTGAGCAGGTTCGCTAACTAATTATATAGATTGCCGATTCGTTTTTTGCAAATTATTATTATTATTATTTTAAAAACGAAAAATTTTCAATAGAGACCCGATTTTCGTGAAATTTTGTGATCACGTTCCATAATTACATAGCATTTTTTCGTCATTTTTTTTTATTAAAAAAATATATAAAACTGTTCAAAACGTCAATGTCGCTAGTAAAAAATCCGCTAGGCTAGAATCGCTATGTCGTATGAGGTCTATCTGTCTATTTCCAGCAACCCCAGGCCAGTAGCTGGTCTCTCATTGGTGGAGAATGCAGACCTCACTCGACACTAGCAATCCTAGCCTTCATTAATTTAAAACTATTAATGGAAGCACTGCTGCTTCGCCCATTTTAAATAAATAAATAAATATCGTGAAACAATTGACACCAATTGACTTAGTCTCAAACTAGACAACGGATAAACGTACTTAAATACACATTAAACATCCAAGACCCGAGAACAAACATTCATATTCATCATACAAATACAAACATCAGCCCCGACGGGGAATCGAACCCGGAACCTCAAACTTCACAGTCAAGGTCTCTAACCACTTGGCCATTCGGTCGTTATTTTGCCCAGGGAACTGACCTGTAGCAAGTCTGGCTTGAGGTCCAACGCGAACATGTAATGGTCCGCGGAGCGCGTGTCCGCGTCCGCCATGCTTAGCAGCTCCCCGCAGTACGTGGCCACGGGGGCCCCGCGCGGCACCCGCGAAAGCGCGCGGAGTCCCCAGCCCCGCGCCCCTCCCGCCCGGAACACCGCCGCGCGGATCATGAGGGAGCCCCGCTGCGTCGCGCGGGTTATGCTCGCGTTCGTGCACAGTTTCTGGAGACGATAAGGTTTTGTAAGTATCATTAGGATTCGGTTACCGGGGTTAACTATATTTTTCTGGTAGTTTTTTCTCTGTATTCATGTTTCAGTAAGTATTTAAGAGTATAATAATTAGTGTAAAAGGGATAACCGTAAAAATAAAAAAATAAATTTAAAAAACCGCCTTCAAAAAAACCCGTAGAAAAAAAACGTACAATAATCCTCTAAAGCCTAAAGTTTTATGGCCTAGCACTAACTAGCAGAAATATGAAGTCGGTGGGGTGCGAGCGGAATATTCTTTGAATGAAGCACCGACTTCATATTTCTGCTACTTAGTGCTAGGTCATAAAACGTTTCCCTTAGATCCCATCATCAGATCATGACTTGGTGACAATGGGACCACCTCAGGAGTATACCCTTTCGAATAAAAAAAAAAATTAAAATCGGTCTACAATTGACGGAGTAATCGATGTACATACATAAAAAAAATACACACAGTGGAACGTAGAACCTCCTGCTTTTTTGAAGTCGGTTAAAAAAAGATACTCGATTGTATTGGTTCTGTATCTTGAAAGGAAAAAAACGGAAACCTTATGTCCGTCTGTCTGTCAATCTCAAGTAAATCAGAATCTACAGGGTATTTCCCATTAATTATCCTTTTTTCCGAACAAATCGGGACTGGGCAACACTGCAATATGCTCGATATTTTTATGATACGACTTTACGGTCACCGCCTGTTTCACCATCCTCCAATAAATACATCTGACAGATATCTGTCATACCGTCTCTGTTTATTTCGTTAGAACTAACAGAGATGAAATCACATTTATTTGTTAGACATAACTTATCTCAGGGTAGTGAAACTGGCCCTTATTATGACTAAAATGTAAACTTTGTTTCCCCGCCCGTAATAACAAGGTTTGACAGCCATACTAGAAACTCACTCTGCAGTGGCACCAACTGATGAACACAAAAACAACAACCCTCATTGCACGGCCTCCTATCAAATCTTGTTCGGGGTAACCGAAACAACGAGATTTTAATTAATAAAACCGATAAGATAAAATTTATGTACTTGACTTAGCACAAAACTAAGGTGATTCTAATGAATGATGAATAATGACGCGGCGTTCTTGACAGCACATTGCGAACTAATTGGCAAATGCATTAATTATTAGGAATTGCTGTGTCAATTTAAATGACATGTGATCATTGATGTACCAAATAGTGACGGATACGCCACCCCTTCACAGTGCGCGGACAAGCAATATAGGTGATTAGGTTACTCGGTGACTTAGTCGCCAACAGCCGCCGCGCAGGTGACATCTCGTTGACTTGTCCAATTACAACAATTTCAACCGTTCAAAATGACGTCGTGCACATTTTCGAACTGTACAAATAACACAAAAAAGAAAAACAAAGCACAAGGAATCACATTTCATATGTAAGTAAATAATATACTCATTATTCAGGTGGTATATTCCCTTGAAGTTTGACATGTCAGTCTAATGACCGCTAATGAGTGAAGGCCGCATTTTGTCAGCGCTAAAGAGGTGCGTGGCCTGTCTTTAATGTTTAAAGTAGTCGATGCATGTGATAATACCTTATTACGAATAAATCCCCCCCCCCCCCCCCCCATTTGCGTGTACCGACCGTGTTGCACGCGCACGCGTGGTTGCACTGGAATAGCATCGGCGGCTCGTGATAGGGGAAGTCGGGCGCGAGCCGGCCGCGCGCCAGCCACCGCCGCACGCCGAGCAGCTGGCACGAGCACGTGTCCGCCTGGCACGCGCCGTCCGTGCACGAGCAGCCCTGAGCACGCGAGGCACGCACTTTCAGTAAGCAAACGCTTTTATTCTACAGAAAATCCTAATCCTAACTAATATTATAAATGCAAAAGTAACCACACCATCTGAGAAAGTGCACTTTTTGGGAAAGTGCACTAATTGAAAAGTGCACTTTTTGGGGAAGTGTACTAATTGAAAAGTGCACTTTTTGGGAAAGTGTACTAATTGAAAAGTGCACTTTTTGAGACAGTGCACCTTCCGAGAAAGTGATCTTTCTCAACAAGTGCACTTTTAAAAGAAAGTGCACATTTCGGGAAAATAGGTTTAATTAATCTAAGCTGCTCTTATGTCTATAACAATAGAGCCGTGCTTAGATCATTGTGACCGCTTCGGGTTGTTGACTGTACAAGTACAAAGACGGACTTTCTTACAATACGTAACCACAGACAAATTACACAAAGAAACCTCACTACATCATTAGAAAATAAAGTCCCGCTCACTCTCGTATTAAATAATATTAGCGTGAGCGGAACGGTACGACATGAAGTTCGAATTTTGCACTTTGTAATATAAGGTCTGTCCTAGGGGCTCAGTGCATGTGTGTCGTGTGTCAGTCTACCTGCAGCGTGGCAATAGTGTCGTCGACGGCGACGGGGCGCGGCGTGACGTGCCGTGTCACGTACGTGAAGTCGTCCGGCGCCGGAGCGTCGTCCACCTCGTTAACACACGGCACCGGGAACTCCTCGCGCCCGTTGGACAAGTCGCTGTGGGGACAAGGTTCGAGTACTTGCAATGTCATCAGCCTATTTACGTCCCACTGCTGGGCACTGGCCTCCTCTCAGAATTAGAGGGCTTGGGCTATAGTTCCCACGCGGGCCCAGTGCGGATCGGGAACTTCACACAAACTCCTCACGATTTTTTCCTTCACCGAAAAGCTCATGATAAATTACAAATGTAATTACATTAACTTGCAATGTATGTATAATTAAAATGAGAAAAGCTTTCCCTCTGTCAAAATGTTAATGACATTTGACGACCGGTTAGCCTAGTGGTTAGACCCTGACTATGAAGCTTGAGGTCCCGGATTCGAATCCCGGTCGGGGCAGATGTTTGTATGACGAATACGAATGTTTGTTCTCGGGTCTTGGATGTTCAATATGTATATAAGTATGTATTTATCTACATAAGTATGTTTATCCGTTGTCTAGTAACCACAGTACAGGCTTTGCCTAGTTTGGGACTAGGTCAATTGGTGTCAATTTGTCCCATGATATTTATTGTCATAAAACTATCGTTAGATTCAATCATACTGATATAAATGGATCACTTCACTTTCGTACAAACAGTTCTCCATCAGTTCAGTTCAGCCCAGTTGCCTTTTGCATCACCAATTCCGAGTTATCATCATCTGCAGTTCTTCCATGAGAATCATAGTGCCTTCTGTATATACCGTAATAAATTTAAATGGTTCAGCTTTTAGTTGCCACTCGTTGCCATGGAGATGTCCCCTGGGTAACTTGTCTATAATAAAATTTTCTAAAGCACCACTCCATCAAACGCGAATTCATTCACGCTTCACCTCTTAAGCATGCAAAACCTTTCAGGGGGAGTGGTGCCTTAGAAAATCTCAGACGAGTTACCCAGGGGACATCTCCATGGCATCGAGTGGCAAATAAAATCTGATTGACCCAAATATCAACAAACCCATATCCTTTTTATCATCTTTAGTAAAATGCAATGACATTTAATATTGTTCGTATTGTTTCTGTATATTATGGGATTTTGTGTTGGCAATATTTTTTATACCTAACGTTTATTGTAAATGATTCTATGTAATGTTAATGTATTATTTTTCATTTTAATTTCTTTTATTTCTTAAAAAGCTACGGGTAAAATTGTATATATTGCAATTTGATGCTTAAATAAATGAATGGATGAATGACTCCCCTGCTCTTTCCCCTGGTCACATCGTGACAACGTATTTCCGCTGACATGATAATGTTGGTTAACCTTTCATCTGTATATTATAAGGATCCTAACTGTAACCGTCGTATGTGTATGATAAGGATCAGTATCGTTACATTTTTTCGCAATTTTATGCCGTATTTCTGAATTCAGATATTTTAATTAAGTTGGCTAATTAAAGACTGAATGACCGCCACAGACTAAAGGTTGTCATTTTCGCAACGTTCTCACAGACGAACGGTAAACAGCACCGACCTGCACAGCATTCTGCAGCCGCTGCCGAGGTCCCGCGCCGCGATGGCCATCTGCATGTTCAGCGACACCGCGCTCTGGCACTCGCCGGCGCACACCTCCACGGGCAACTCGCCCGCCGAGTTCTCCACGTCCGTCTGTAATAGTACTCTTTGATACAAGTGCGGAAGGTACGTCATTTTGCACGAGTGCCGAGGTGTCTAGGCCCGAGACGCAAGGCGAGGGTCGAGACTTGGGACGGGCTAAAATGACCCTTCCGCACGTTACCAAGCGACGTTTTTTTAATACATTTGCGAAAACATGACGAGCGGTGGTTGACCGGCACGAGGCGGAGGAAGGCGGCCCGGTGCCGCTGGCGCCTTGGAAAAGTAAAAAGAGCTAGAGCCGAAAATCCAACTTTCCGCAAGATACGCAGCCACAAAAAGTACAACTTTTTGAGCAACTGTATAAAAAAATTACATAAGTTATAATACTCACCCTTGCTCCGTGAGCGAGTAGTATCACGACGCACGCGTAGTGACCCTGTCTGGCTGCCACGTGCCTAGAATGCATTTGGGTCAATTAACTTTTTATTGCCACTCGTTGCCATGGAGATGTCCCCCGGTAACTCGTCTAAAATAAGATTTTGTAATACCCCACTTCCCCGAAAGTCACAATTTGCATGCTTAGGATATGAAGCATGAAGGAATTGGCACGTAACTGTCGAAACACCTAACGTTTGACGGAGTGGTGCCTCAGAAAATCTTATTTTAGACGAGTTACCCAGGGGACAACGCCATGGCAATAAAAAGTTGATGATTGACCCATTTACCAAATGAATAACGGAAATACGGTTAGGTTAGGTTATCTATTGCTCTCTCTCTCTCTCTCTCTTTCGTGTGCATGTGTGTATCTTTGTCTGTATTTGTGCGAGCATCCTACTGTCTCTCGCTCTCTCTCTCTCTATGTGCGTGTGTATGTGCGCGTTTGTATCTCTCTCTCTCTCGTGTGTCTGTGTAGGAGTGTCCATCTCGCTAGGCCTGTGTGTGTGTCCTTGTGTCGTGTGTGGACTCACAGCGGCGTGTCGCGGTGCGCGTTGACGGCGGCTACGGCGCGCGGCGCCGCCTCCACCAGCAGCCGCAGCGACTGCGCGTCGCCGGCCAGCGCGCACCAATGGGCGGCCGCGTTGCCCTCTATATCAGTCGCGGTTGCGTCCGCGCCGTTCTCCAAGAGCAACCTGTGTAATATGTGTGTCTCACACGGCTATGCCATATAGCGGGGAAGTAGGTACTTTCGGGTCTAATAATCAGAAGCTTCATGGCTGTGCAATGTATTAGGATTAGGGACGCAACGACATATCGGAAAACCGATTAACAAAGATATATCGACCCCCAAAAATATCGATGTTACGATACGCCGATCCCGATACATCATATCGAAAAACTTAATGCTAAAACACTATTTTTGGCAACACCGACTGTGTAAAAAAAATTGCTGCAAAATGCTGGAATAATACATTTATTTATAAATTTAATAAAAAAAAAAAAAAACATTTTCGTATCCGTCCAATTTTTTTTATTATTTACATATGTAGGTGAGTGTAAAAAATTATATACATACATCGATAAACTAAACTAAAACTACATTGGATTTATTTAAATTTAATAAAAAAAAAGAAGTTATATCGAAAAGGAACGATGCGTTGCCGACATTGCCAGCCTCTTAGCCCTTGGTGTTTTACATACGTCAAGATTTAGCTCACCTGACAGCCTTAGGCCTCTGGTGCTCCGCTGCCCACACCAGGGGCGTCCAGCCGCCGTGGTCTCTGGGGTCGACCAGCGCCCGCGCGCAACTCAATAGGGCTTCGCATGCGGCCACGTGCCCGTACCGAGCTGCTGTGTGCAGGGCCGTCATTCCTTCGGGGCCCTGTGATTATAAGTTGGTTTAGGCTTTGCCTATAGATCATAGGAAAACCTGCATTTGAGTGAATCAACTTTTTATTGCCACACGTTGCCATGGAGATGTCCCCCGGTTAACCTATCAAAAATATGATTTTCTAAGACCCCACTCACCCAAAAGTCAGAATTGGCGTGCTTAGGAGATGAAGCATGAAGGAATTGGCATATTTTGACATGAAACTACCGTGAGACTCAATCATAGTGAAATAAAAACGACTGTCGGGCTAAACTCGACTTGTATACGTGAGTGATCAGTTTTTATTTCACTATGAATTGGCATATAATATAACTCATGATCTCAGTAGGAGCATCTTTTTGTAAAAAAAAAAAATATATATATATAATATAACTGTCGAAAGTCCTAACGTTTCATGGCGTGGTGCTTTAAAAAATCTTAATTTAGATGAGTTACTCAGGGGACATCTCAATGGCAACGAGTGGCAAAGAAAAGTTGTTTATTCCATATAAGAAATCTATGGTATTAAAAGTCATCATCGCCAGCTTTTTACGTCCCACTGTTGGGTACAGGCCTTCTCTCAGAATGAGTGGGCCTGGGCTGTAGTACTCACGCTGGCCCAGCGCGGATTGGGAACTTCACACACATCATTCGCAGAAGTGCGCAGGTTTCCTCAAGATGTTATCCTTCACCGAAAAGCTCATGATAAATTAAAATTACAAATGTAATCCCGCAAGTAAATTCCGAAAAACTTAAAGGTGCGAGCCGTGGTTAGAACCCATGACACTCTGCTTGAAAGGCCATAGGTCATACCAATAGGCTATCACGGCTTTATTAAAAGTAACATAGTTAAATAATTAACGTACGGATCCCTCTTCACGCGAGTCGAACTCGCACTTGTTCGGCTTTTTTTATATTAAACTGGCCGACAAGGTGAACTTCGTATCGCCATAGGCCGTCCATAGATTTTTTATAGTTAATGCTTGAACGCGGCTTCTGGTTTATTCTGTATTCTGAGTTAAAAACACAACAATTCATCGGCGATTCTGAGTACAGCAATGAGTGTTATCGCGATTAAAAAAATCCACTAGAATCGCTAGTGTCAAGTGAGGTCTGTCAATTTCCACCAATCATAGGCCGGTAGCTTGTCTGTCATTAGTGGAGAATGACAGATAGACCTCACTCGATACTGGCAATCGTTTGCCAAACTGATTCATTTCCCACAATACGTTTTTATTCCGAAACTGTAAATGAGTCAATCAAGTTTTCATTGCCACTTGTTGCCATGTCCCCTGGATAACTCGTCTATAACAAGATTTTCCAAGGACTTTCGACAATTATATGCCAATCCCCTAAGCATCCAAATCTTGACTTTCGGGCGAGTGGTGCCTTAGAGAATCTTATTTTAGACGAGTTACCCAGGGCACATCTCCATGGCAACGAGTGGCAATAAAAAGATGATTGATCCAAATATTTCAGGGCCATCTCGTAGAACCCTATAGGTTAGGTCAGGTTTGCTTTATAAAAATCCTGAAATATTTAGTTTTGGAAAAAAAAATAGGGGAAACGTTTTTTAAAAAACATTAGTAAGTCGGATTTTTGACCCGCGATAGCTCCCATCAAGCTAATATTCTACTGTAAATACTCACGGGTAAATTAACGTCGCACCCAGCCGCTACCAGGTACCGTATCACTTTGAGCAGATCCTCGTCGCTGGCGCCGTCTCCCTCGCACTCCTTGTCGTCGTCTTCCTTCTCGCTCTCGGGGTCGACGTCCATCTCAAGATCGGAATCGATTGATTTAGTCTTCGGCATGTTCTTCCTAGAGAGAGCTGTGAAAAATAAATGAACACGTATTTCACCATTTTCGAAAATAGGAGGTGAAAACGGGGGTGGAAGTTTTCACGAGAACAAGTTTTCTGTTAAAAAAAATCATTTTTAAAACAAGCTATGTTTTGCCGACTGCACTTTCTGTTGTCTGTACTCGTATTGTCATCCAACCTAAACATCCATACCTAATTTCAAGTCGATGCCATTAACCGTTGAAGAGTTCCCTCTTCTGGAGGCCATCCTGGTCGGGTGATCAGAATTTTACTACCAGATTATTGTATTGTCACCGGATTTACATAAGTATGCCAAATTTCATCTTAATCGGTTGAGGATAGCTGCTTTAAAATTCAGTTGCTAGATTTGACGGACAACTTACATACTTACATACATACATACGAACAGTGCAAGTAAAAGTTTGTAATAATAAGAGGTAGATATGTCATCACATCAGCACGCCGAAAATGTATCGCGAAAAAGGCTACAATAGGGATGTTGCCTCTTGGTCGAATCAGCAACTTTGATTGAAATGTCAAAACGATTTGATCGGATCCGTTCACGGACCAACCACCCTCTGGACACCAAATGGCAGTATGAAGTATAAATCTCTCTAGCCCCTAATCGCGGCTCACTTTCGACCAGATGACAAGCTACGAACCAATCACGACGCATTCCCCCGGCCCGCTCACCGCGGCTTTTTTCGTAAATTTCCAAGTAAATTATAAAAGATGCGGTGTCCAGAGAGTGGTTGGTCTTTGGATCTGTGGATGTTTGTACTGAATTACAGAACTGTGACGTCACCATTTTCAGTTATCAAACTGCCCCCTTTTATTGGTTTGTGTTAAATTAAAAATCGCTTTAATTGCAGTAATAAGTGAGGCATCAGTTTTTAATGAGTATTTTCAGAAGTTTGATAGGTGAAAATGTAAAATTATTTTATTTTGACATCAGTCAACAACCCTATTACTGAACTATAATCTTAAATGCAGTAATAAGTGAAGTGAGGCATCGGTTTTATAAGTATTTTCGGAAGCTTGATTTTGTGCAATGAAAATGATTCTATTTTGTCATCAACCAAAGGGCTGGCAGTTTTCTCTCTCAAAAAATCAGCATCGCTATTCAGCGAGGCAACGCTGCCAGCCGTTTGGGCACCATGCCACGAGGGCCTTATTTAGATTTAATTTAGTTTTAAGTTTTAGTTTATTTAGTTGTAGCTTAGATTTAATGTCATGATATCCGCAGTAGAACTAAAGTTACCGACATAGCCCGAAGAATTGCCAAACATAAGTGGCAGTGGGCGGGCCACTGATGGCCGGTGGGGTCAGAAGGTTCTCGAATGGCGTCCACGGACCGGGAGACGAGCTGTCGGTAGGCCTCCAACAAGATGGAGCGACGACCTAGTAATGATTGGGGGACCGCGGTGGATGCGGAAAGCACAAGACCGGTCTGAGTTCAGAGCCGCGGGGGAGACCTATGTCCAGCAGTGGACGTCTTTCAGCTGACATGATGAGATTTAATGTCATTGTAAATTGCTTTTATTATGTAAATCAACCCATTCATAATACTAGTAGGATTAGACGTCAACAGGGTTCGCTGACCTCTCACGGCCCGCATGAGCGGCGTCAAGGCGCCCGCGTCAATCGCGTCAATGTTGGCGCCGGCGTATTGCGCGAGGTACAGAGCGGCCAGGCGGCCGCGCCGCGCAGCCGCATGCACCACCGTGCCGCCGTACGACGTCACTGGCTTATTTATATCTGGGCAGGACACTGGAGGAACAGAATAAGTAATTAATTGGGTAGTTGTAATACTGAAGAAACGAGCTACAATTAGCGCAATTTTTTAATAAATTGAAATGGTATCACACACTGTATCGAATTATAAAAACACTAGCTTATGCCCCGAAGCTTTGCCCCAGTGAAATATTTCAAAATGGGCTAGTTCCCTATCCCGCGGGAATTTCGAAAAATCCCTACATATCTGTACATATCTGCCAAATTTCAAGTCTCTAGGTCCAGTGGTTTAAGCTGTGCGTCAATCAGTCAGTCAGTCACGGTACTGTTTTATAAGTGTAGATTTTGCTCGGTGCGGCTCATTTCTTCAATATATGCGACAACCAGTTATAGTGGTTGAAACGCTAGTAGAACTACCCAAGTACTGATTTAAACTTTCGCGATTTTCACACTTTATCATGTCATGAGCATGACACTCGGGACCTAGTCACGTAAAAATATGTATTACTAGCAGCCCGTCCCGGCTTCGCACGGGGTAGACAATTATAAAATGAAAAAAGTAGTTGTAGTGACATAACTACAATAGTTGGACATATGCTACCGCGGAGTTTTTTGTAGACATTATGATGTTCTTCAATATTGTTGTACATTATTTTGTTCTATCGCTAATAGTTTCGGCAGCGCATTCGACGAAAGACATTTTAAGACTCATTTTTCTACACCTTCGGTTACATTGTTCGAATTTTACCAAGGATCCCTAATTTTTTTCAAAATGAAATGTAGCCTATGTCAAATTGGAAGAATGTAGCATTCTATTGGTGAAAGTTTTTTTTTAATCGGCCTAGTACTTTTTGAGCCTATTCATTACAAACATACAAACATACAAAAATAGGTACAAATCTTTCCTCTTTATAATATTAGTGTAGATTTAAATACATCGGCGTTTCGGACGCGACGTTGCGTCCATAGTCTCGAAACGTCCGAAAGGTCGAGGTATTCAAATAATACAAACATATTTTTACGTGATTAAGTTCCGAGTGTCACGATAAAGTGGGTCAATCAACTTTTTATTGCCACTCGTTGCTTTGAAGATGTCCCCTGGGTAGCTCGTCTAAAATAACATTTTTTAAGGCACCACTCCCAAGAAAGTCAGGATTTGCATGCTTAGGAGTTGACATGTAACTGTTGAAAATCCTAACGTTTGATGGAGTGATGCCTTAGAAAAACTTATTTTAGACGAGTTACCCAGGGGACATCTCCGTGGCAACGAAATTGAAATTGAAATATATTTACTTGCTTTAGACATGGTACAAAAGTGATGTTACAAATAGTTGTTGTGCAGTGACACGTCTAACCGGATATATTGGCATGCAATTTTATTTCCTACCTAATGATTGGTTGAAAGAATTAACGGAATTATTAGATACATTAAGCTGAATACATTATTACATTATTGAATACATTATTACATTATTTAATACATTATTAGATTATTGAATACATTATTACATTATTGAATACATTATTACATTATTGAATATATTATTACATTATTTAATACATTATTACATTATTGAATACATTATTACATTACTGGATACGTTATTACATAATTGAATAAATTATTGATCATCATATTATTAAAAAAATATTCAATTATTCACGAGTGGCAATAAAAAGTTGATTGACCCAAGTAAGTCCAGAAATCGGAATAACTAGGTATAGAGGATGCGTTTTAATTAAACGTCAATAATTCAGCCAGGGGTTAGTGGAGCATGACAGGTAGACCTCACTCGACACTAACGATTCTGGCGGATTCTTGACTCGTGATAGCCTTATAAAAGGTTTTTTGTACTTTTTAGAGTTCCGCACCTCAAAAGGAAAAACGGAAACATTATCGGATCACTCTGTTGTCCGTCTTTGTGTCTGTCTGTCAAGACCCTTTCTCTCTGGAACGCGGGGTAGCAGGCTGAAATTAATATCAAATATTCAAGCCTGCAGTCCCTTGAAGCTGTGAAAAAATCAAACTTCCAAGTCAACGCAATCAAAAGACAGTCATTTAAAAGGTTGTTTCCATACAAATTGCCGTACTGTGTAAACCTAAAGGTTTTTTTTTCTATTCGAACGCTTATGCGGGGCGCACAATTTTTGTAGTATTTACAAAAACTTTTGATTCCAAATTTGACTTGTCTGTGGCAGTGCCCGCTTTAGCGCACGCGCGGCGATGTGGTGGGTTTTGAGGTTGGCGCCATTCAAACGTTTTGTTGTACTGAATTGCGTGAGAAAAATGTATGAGAGTAGATAAAGTAGTGTATGAAACTGCGCATAAGTAGGTATTAAAACACTCGTGTGATACTAAATGACGCACGAGGGGTGCGCGAGTCCGACTCGCACTAAACTTGTCCGTTATTTTTTTCACTCACCGAGCAGTGGCAACAGCTCGTTGGGCGCCGCGCCGGCCAGTATCGCCTCGCACAATGCGCTCGCGTCGCGCACCTCGCCAGCCGCCCGCGACCGCAGACTCTCCAGGTCGACGGAGAGAGAGGGCAACAGCGATGGCGGGATGATGGGGTCCTGCTCTAGCGTGGAGGGGTCCAGCGTCGAAAAGCTCAGGTAGGCCGGGGTGCTGGGGTGACAAGCGATCAGTCAGCCAGTTTTGCGGGTGGTAGGACCTTGCGCGAGGTCTGTCCGGATCGCTACCACCATCTTACTCGCTAATCCTGCCGCAGTGCTTGCACTGTTGTGTTCCGGTGTGGAGAGTAAGACAGCCGGTCTAATTACGGACACAAGAGGCATTTCATCTTAGCTCTCTAGGTTGGCAACGCATCTGCAAACCCCCGGGGCTGCGGGTGTCTAGGGGCAGTGGTGATCATTTACCATCAGATGACCCACTTGCTAGTTTGCCGTCCTTATAGTATAAAAAAAGTCCGGTATAGTTTAAATTTTTTGAACTGAGCTCATCCACTTAGCGGCAATCACAATGGCATTGTATCTAATACAATGCTATCATCTGCTTTTGTCCTCGTAACCGCCAATCAGTTACTTACAAAAAAAGGTTAGAACTTTGCTTGTATATTGAAATTTCAACCTTATTCCATGTGGTCTAAGACGAAAATGGCATATTCAACACTTGTGTATTTTATAATCACTCCAGCGACGACAGGGATGTACTGGTATGTATTAAATAAAGAATATAAAACTCGCGTTTACACCTCTTTAAACCCACTGCGTTAATGCTTCAATATCTTAATAGTTCGCTGTATAAAACCCCTCTTTTTGTGGCCAGGTGTTCAACACTCACCATTGCACCCGCTGGTCTGGTAGGAACACTCTCTTGTTTGAGCACTTCATGAGCACCCGAACCTTGTGACAGACGCAGTTGACGGGCAGCCAGCGGTACATGTATACACCGCAGTGCGGGCAGCCGGGCCGCTGCCGCGCTTCGTTGGTTATGCCGCAATCGATGTGGAACAAATGATTCCGGTTGCAGCGGTAGAAAGTGCCCTAGGATACATAGTAAAGGTGAAATCGTAGAGTAACTTATAGGCATAGAGTAATCAATGGTAATCATTAAGGAGCGGCATAGTTCAAAGCAGAAATCAAACTTCACGAGGGATTGAACGTAAGTTTTATCGACTATTCCAGTTATCGATGTTATCAAATCGTCTCTTAGCTTGTTATCGACTTTCAACATTATTCTGTAACATCATGTCAGCCGAAAGACGTCCACTGCTGGCCGGCGGCCTCCCCCGCGGCTCTCCACTCAGACCGGACTTGTGCTTTCCGCATCCACCGCGGTCCCGTGATCTTTACCAGGCCGTCGCTCCATCTTGTTGGAGGCCTACCGTCAGCTCGTCTCCCGGTCCGCGAATATTAGTTAAACCTTAAACTTTTGACCGCCACACTACGAATGAAGTGTCGTGCTCTGTACGCCACGGAACAAACCGTCTAGTAGACAAATAGGGATCTTATCGTAAATCGTAGAAGGATTATTTTCGAGTGGAATGTTGGTCATGTATTGATGACGTTGGCGTCACGACTAGCCTTTATTCTTTATTGTATTGCTGTTATTGTAATTGTACAGAATCAGGAATAATTATTTGACATTCTATTTATTTTCTGTTTATGACATATGGGTATTTTGGTAATAATTGTAACATTATTTCAATCATTTGCACGTCT
This sequence comes from Clepsis dumicolana, assembly GCA_963691665.1. NCBI lineage: Eukaryota > Metazoa > Arthropoda > Insecta > Lepidoptera > Tortricidae > Clepsis > Clepsis dumicolana. The sequence goes on along the minus strand of OY829505.1, from coordinate 35,582,541 downwards.
GCATGCAGGCTGAATACACTAGACAAAATGCCGTAACATCTCACACCTGTACAACAAACTGTATTCTAGCAAATAAACATTTATTTCTTTCTAGATGACTGTGGCGGTCAAAAGGTCATCCTTCAGGGCAATCGTCATACCTGCGAGCAGAATAATCCACAGGCCGCACAGCACAGATGCATTCGCAGCTGTTCCCTGTGAGACTCGCACGCCAGTATGTAGGGGGCGCGGGGGCCGCTCCGAACGAGCGGCGCGTACCCCGAGGGGCTGCGGGCCGCCCCGTGGGAGCACCCGACGCGGACGCCGTCGACGAGCTCGATCGCTTGACAGAAGACCGGCTCTAGAACGGAGGACAAGAAAACTTGTGTTTTATTCAGTTTTAAACCGACGAAAATGAGGGGCGTTATAAGTTTGAGCTGTGTATCTGTCTATGGCATCATAGCTCCCAAACGAATGGACCGATTTCGATACAGTTTTTTAAATCGAAAGCTATTTTAATAGAGATTGGTTCTTAGCTTAGTATCATTAAAATCGTTGAAGTAAACCATCGTGTGGACATCTTTACACTCCTGCAAAACAATTCAATGCTTGTGTGAAGTTCCCAATCCGCAATGGCCTAAACATGAACTAAAGCCCAACTCCTCTCATACAAAGAGAAGGCCTGCCGCAGGCAAGATTTGATTACACACTAACCCTGTTATTCATAAACCCATTTTAACTAAAATGCCGTTAAAGTTCGTTTGTCCTTTTTTTGTCACATTAACATTTCCGCTAGTAAGAAGATAAAACATATTTTAGCTAATAGAGGCTTGAGTGACGTTTATGAATAAGGCCCTAAATAAATAACAGCTTGTAATCTTCCATCAGACGGAAGACTTGAAGTTTGTTTGGACATGAAGGTTGGATGGCAATGCATCAAAAATCACATGCAGCAGAAAAAGCTAGTATAAAAAAAAACTTGTTTTTAACTCTGCGCACCCACCATCTAGATCCTTGGGCGAAGCGTAAACGTTACTTGGAGTCTCGCAATCGCACTGGGCCATGACTCCAGACTCCTCCTCGGGACACGTCGCTTCCGACCCGTCGTCCCCAGCTGCCGGGTACCTACTGTACAACGTACACTTTACCATTTTTTTTACTCAACCATCCCTTCCCAGGCAAAGGAAACGGAATCCATGCAGCCACTTTCTTTGTTTTTCGTTCTTTAGTCATGTAATTCTCTAACGCAGCCTAGAACGTTAGTGTCACTTTTCGGTATTAAGCAAGTGACCATCGATTTGACACTTCAATGTCACTAACACTGATTTCTAGTGCGTGCGACATGAGGCCTTATTATCCAATGTGCTCGGGATTCGCCATCTCTTTCTAGCACAAACTTGTACCGTTTGACAGAAAAAGACGGCGAATGTCAAAGCGCAGCCAAGCGCGTTAGCCAATAAGCCTACTCGTCACAAATTCCTTCCGTGTGCTGCCAAATAATCGCTGTGCGGTGAAAGTCTAGAGCGTTCAACGTACAGAGAATTTATAGACGTAGTCGACACCAAAATCGGGCAAGTTGAGTTACATTTCGGGGCGAATGAGCTAACGAGTTGAAAGCGGTCGAACGAACGACGCAATGTACTGCTACCTACTCGTTTTCCTTGCATTAAACTGAAGTTTAGATAGCTAGGTATAATGCCGAGCATGCATATAGCGTATTATGTTAGTGAAAGATTTTAATGAACTTTATTTAGGTATAAAACAATCTAATTTTATAATGTTTTGAAGTTTTCGTCATATGCACATTATAATTACTTAAATTAGGTACACCCTTCAGCAGTGCGTTTCAGAAGGCTGTCTTATTGAAGTTATTATTCAAATTCTGTAAACATGATGCTTGTAAATGGGTCAATCAACTTATCTTTGCCACTCGTTGCCATGGAGATGTCCCCTAGGTCACTCGTCTTATACAAGATTTTATAAGCCACCACTCAATCAAACGGTAGGAGTTTCGACAGTCATCCCCTAAGCATGCAAATCCTGACTCTCTAGAGTTTTAGAAAATCTTATTTTAGACGAGTTACCCAGGGGATATCTCTATGGCAACGAGTGGCAATGAAAAGTTGATTGACCCAAATACACAAAATAACTATCCTATCCAAGTTTTTAAGGAGCAAGTGCAGATAAGCGATGCATTGTGCCTAGATTTGATTTAGAGCAACACCTCTTTAAACCATATTGTTATAGCGACAAATCAAAAGCTAAGTTAAATAACAGTTGCTTACAAAATTTAAGTAATCGTTTCACTCGGCCGGTGGTAGTAGTGGCGTGGCGTAGACACTACGATGGCACTATAATCACAATCTAGTGATCTGCTGATGGCGTTGCATTGACGTAAGGACTGTCTTTATAATATGAATGCGAATATTTTCTGAGTCCATAGAACGGGTGACGACAATCAAATGACGACTACGTATCTTGCAATATAGATGGCTATTGGCCACAGCATGCGAGCCTCAGACGGGAATGGCGAAAAATTAAAGCCTACCCAGCACTGAGGCAAAAACGGGCATTCAAAAGAAAATTCCGAAGGAAAAACACTGTTTGTATCATTGTTAGTGCACCCCATTCGTTAGTGGCTTAGCGTGTAGCAGCTAGTTAGTCAAACACGTTATATAAAAGCGTTCTTTCTAGAGTTACCTTTCGTTTTCAGATAAATAGGGCTCATTGGCTCTAGGTTTCCTTGAGGAGCGACGCGGTTGCGATCTGCCGGAATTAAGTAGCCGTTACACGTTAACGTGATACCATACGGGATTAGACAATGACTAGTACGAAACTCCAATTGCTACATTATACTAAAGATATAACAATACATTAGTTGGTCGAAAATGGGACGGCAAAAGGGTTTTCATCGTGATGACAGGATTTTCAATACAGGTGCATTTGTACATAGAGGTATATGAAAGTTGCACTAGTTTCAGTTTAATGTCTTTATTTTTTATAATCTAATATTTTTAAGTACCTAAACATTAAAGATAGGAAACGCATCTGTTCAGCGCTTACAAAATGCGGCCCTCACTCATTAGCTGGCATTAGACTGACATAATGTCAAACATCAAGGGATACTAAGTCACCGAATCACCTAATCACCTATAATTGCTTGTCCGCGCGCGGTAAAGCGGTGGCGTATCTGTCTATTTTTGTATATCAATGTTTGACATCCATATTATTTTGACATGTCCTTGAGAAAAAGGGTCTTGACGGACTGTCACGACAGACAAACAGAGATGGAAACCGAATAGCACAGTGATAAATGACATTTAAAGTATAGAACTCAAAAAATAATGTCTCTATGCATTTTTAATGTTTGTTGTAGCTCATAAATGCATATCACTGTAAATTAATTATGTATTTTGTATTAAAAAAATGCTCCAAAGGAAAATGTCCTAACTTACTAGTAAGGGTAGGTACCATCCCTTCGTTTTTTCGACCCTTAATAAAAAAAATTAACTAATAGAGTTACTGGAACTAACTTTGCATCACAGGATGGTGTCGGTGAAGTGGCAAGCTCACTCTCTCCTCCGTAGCCAGAGCACAGCCTAGTGGACCTCCTCGGCCGCTTGCTGACGGACGTAGAGCAGTAGAAGTCTTCGTCATCATCGCTGATGTCAGACCCGGACTCTACTTCAGCTAGCTTGCTGATCAGTTCCTCATCAAGTTCTTGGTCTTCGTCTATCTCTTCATCCATATCCTCGTCTCTGGGAATAGTAGTTGTAATTATAATAATAAAAAAACAACTGGCAGACGCTGTCTCCGAGTGTGTCCCTTGGCGCGGTCAGGGACAGCGTCCGCTCGATGTATCCCTCACTCTTCATTAAATTGTCATCAGGGCCTCTACGAGTTGGCTTCGGCTCCGCGTACGCCTCCCAAAGGTCCGGGACACTGTTGTCCCGTGAATGGGTGCGACATACAACAATAATAATATTAGATTTTACTGTTTAAAAGTCTACAATACTTCTTTATACTGCGGTCTTCACTATATGATTTTAGGCAAAGTAGTAGTTAAGTAGTAATTAAAAGAGATTTATTCCTTATTTCATATGCAGCATAGGTTTGTTCACAACAACCATTGATCTATTACACCTTAGATCTACATCTTCGAACAAAATCCCCTTCAAAAATATATCTAAACTAAAATAATTTGAGTGCATAAAAACATGAATTAAAAAAAAACTTAATTTAATTACAGTCGCATTTCGCTAGTGGCAGCATACCTAATTCATACTACACAAAATATTATAGAATATGTAGAGAAGTTCATACCAACATGCCTGTTAGTTAAATTCGAATACGAATATAAGCCTTATCTGTAACAACATAGGGATTCATTTCACTTACTACATTGAAGACGACATTGCAACGTCTCTTTGACAGTTGTAAAAAAATAAAGAAAATGAAAATGTGTTCAATCCTTCGCTGTGCATATGACAATGACCAAATTCTTCAAATCAATATTTTTTTACAGATTAGTAAAATTGATACTAACTGAAGGTGTGATAATACATCTGGGCAGTGTTTTATAAAGCTACAAGTTACAATTTACAAGCAGAAGTCTATCGCCTTTTGTTAGAAAGACTAACTTGTAGCTTTATAAAACGGCCCAGATTTTTGCTTTATTTTAATGTGATTATTTGCTATTTTTAAATGGATACATGGGCATCATTACGCTTGTACTGACAACAACTTACTGACTAAGAAGGTCAGGATTAGCTAATTAGCGCTCAGTTGGCTCGGAAATATTAGAGCGCGCGACTGCATATCTTCGAGTTTAATAGATCAATGACAACAACACTATAAAATAACAATAAATTAGTACTAGTTCTGCTTTTGTTGTACTTATAGCCTTTACTCTTTGCACTTGATGCTGATTAAACACTAGTGACTATGTTGAATTCCACAGTATCTGGTCTGCGTCAAATGCAAAATTTTACTTTTACCAACTAGCTTTCGCCCGCGGCTTCGGTCCCGTCGCAGAACCTTCTACCCCGTGGGAATTCCGAAAAATCCCGCCTTATCCCGGGCGTAGTCTGGCGTACGCAGCGATTGCGATCGGACGCGCTTCTTTGTTTACGATTTCGAAGTACCGATATTTTACGTTTTGCGTCTGATATTTTAATTCTGTTTGTGTGCCATTTGGTTCTAATGACTATACTTTTGAGAATACGTGAAAAGTAAATTAATTAATAGGTGAATTGTGTGTGAATACAATATTTAGGGTTTTTGTCGAACTACCCTCAGTTTGTGATTATGAGTAATTCGAGCCAGGAGGAGACTTTGGGGCCTATATGTTGTCCTGATATGTCTCCAGGAACAGTCAAGAACATTATACTCGGCTCTGACAGCTCCCCCTCGCAGGGAGATGGTGAGATGGACTTGGAATGGGATGACGGAGGTTTGACGCTCGGTAACCAAGGCGTCGATGACTCGACTCGAGCCAGTAAGCAACCTTTGGAGGAAGAGGGTGGAGAAAGTTGCGCGGATAATGAGGGTTTCACGATCGTAGCCAGGAATAAACGTAGACATGTACGGCGCTCGCCCCCTCTGACTAGTACTCCAATAAATTCTGATGTTGTTATTCATGAGATCTCAGTTAGTTCCAAAAACATTCTTCCAAAACAATTGGGATTTGCAAAGATTCTGCTAGCTCATGACTTACAGGGCATTTTGAGAGTGACATATAAGAGTCCGTTCAAGCTGCTGATTCGATTTAACACCAGTAATGAGGCAGAGTGCTTTTTGAACAGTGAGCTTGCGAAGAAGTATGAATGGATTTGTAGAAATACGAACGAAATGCCATTCTGCTATGGGGTAGTGAGAGATATCGATATCGATGCTGATGAAAAAGACTTAAAAGAGATTTTTGTATGTTACTCTAATACTGAGATTTTAGCTATCAAACGACTGAATAAAAAAGATCCGGAAGGCAAGTGGGTAAAGAGTGAAACTGTACGTATTTGCTTTCGAGGGTCGGTGCTGCCCCCTTACGTTAAGGCGTATGGATGTCGTATGGCGGTAGATTCGTACATGTACCCAGTCACACAATGTTCAAAATGTTGGCGATTTGGCCATGTCAGTCATATGTGCCCCTCCAAGTCACAAATTTGTCCCAAGTGTGGAGGAAAACATGAGAATTGCGAAACAAAAACGTTAAAGTGCGTCAACTGTAAAGGAAACCATGTGTCATTAATGAAAAACATGTGTCCAGCGTTCCAGAGAGAGAGGACGATTTGTATTTGCATGGGGCAAAATAATTGCACATACAAAGCAGCCGTGAACAAAATTCTTGAAGAAAAAAAAGACACCACTCGTTTAGACAGTGATAATCAGGCGAGGGAAACTCAGATACCAATTCCCAGGCGTCCAATAACTTCGGCCGGCGAATCCTCGAAGCTTTCTTATAGAGATATATGTGCTGGTGCTTATGGTAATAGTTTCAGGTTCGAAGGAGAGCAATTAGAAATTGAAACTGATGAAAATATACCCACTGAGCAAAATTTTAAAAGTAAAGATGCTAATAAAAATAATCCCAAAAGTAAAAAGACCCACAAACAAAAAAGGAGCAGGGCTCATAACAAGAGTGCAGACGAAGCGTCTGATATAGAAAGCATCCCTCGCTCGTGTGAAGGTACCGTCTCTAGCCAATCTCACCAATCTCGTAGAACTCGTAGTGAAAGAAAGTCCTTAATAGAAAGGTTTCTGAATAAGGTAAAGGAAGCCTTATCCACAGAGGGGAGATGGGAAGACAAAATCAAAGTGTTTATGGAATTTGTTTGGAGTGAAGTAATGAATTTTTTGAAGAACTATATTTCAGTAGAGATGCTGTTCAAGCTTTTTGGTAACCACAATAATGGCCAGTAGCACGGTAAAAATGAATTTGATAAGTATTTACCAGTGGAATGACAATAGTTTAAAACCTAAAGCTCGAAACTTGGAACTTTTGTTAAATCAAGATAAAATTCATATGGCATTTGTAAGCGAGACTTGGCTTTCCTCAGAGATCACTCTTAAGTTTAGCGGATACAGCGTAGTAAGAGCGGATAGGGACGACTCTTATGGCGGCTTGTGTGCTATTATACACAGATCAATTAAATATGCGCATAGACCATATAGTACAACTAATTCTCAAATGCAAGTCATGGTAATTGAAATATTTAATGTTCCTGGTCTCAAACATATTATATCTATCTACTGCCCTTCTGGAATTCGGAAATATCTAAAGCTGTTGCAGAAAGACGTCTAGCTCTGGCAAAGGTGAGACGTAATCCTACTCCATCAAATCTTTCTTGCTGGCAAACCAAGGTGGCAAAAGCCGATGAACTAATAAAAAGAGCTAGCTCTAAAGCGTGGAAGGATTTCTGTACGAGCATTGAACATGAAACCTCAGCGTCTGTCATGTGGAGGAAGATGAGATGGATGAAGGGAAACTCTGGAGGCCGGGCCGGTGTCGACCCCGACAACGCCAGGCAGCTGCTGCGCTCGCTGACCCCGGATAGTGTTGCTGAGCCGGACCCATCATTTACTTATGTACAACCTTCCATATTAGAAATACCTATCACACTTCCGGAATTACTAAATTGTTTAAAAAGAACGACACTTTTCCAGGGATTGACAACATATCATATTCTATGATTTTTAATCTTTCAGACAAAGGTAAATTATTGCTTTTAAAAATATTTAATTTTGTAATTCAGACCGGTATTGTCCCAGATCAGTGGAGAGATGTCCAAATAGTACCCTTACTTAAGCCGGGGAGGGACCCTAGCTTGCCGTCTTCATTGCGTCCAATTTCATTAATGTCTTGTCCATGTAAAATTATGCATTTAATTCTCATGAAGAGGATTGAGTGGTTTGTGGAGAGCCGGGGTCTCCTTCCCGACTCATCAACTGGTTTCAGACGATCTCAGTCTTGTTTAGACAATTTAGCTTTATTAACATCTGATATTCAACTAGGATTTAGTAAAAAACAACCAACTGTAGCTTGTTTTCTCGATATCGATAATGCATACAATAATATAAATATAAGTTCATTAATTGCAATTTTACAAAAGATAGGCATCGGTAACAAGATATGTAAGTACCTATGGAATTTTCTTTCTAATAGACGTAGAATTTTAGTGAGCTGTGGAGGTGATCTCTTGATGAGACATACATACCAAGGATTAGCACAAGGAGATCCTATATCTCCACTTTTATTTGATATTGCAACTATGGAAATACGTAACAGTATTAATAATGTTTGTGTTTCACGATACGCTGATGATTTCGGGTTATACAAAACAGTAGAAAAAGAACGGATTTTAGACACAGTTAATATTCTTCAATCAGCTATTGATTTTATGATTAAGTTTCTTGAAGGTGTTGGTTTATATTTATCTGAGACTAAATCAAATATTTGTGTTTTTAAAAGATCAAGAAGAGATATTAATGTGAACATAGACGTTAATGGCAAGTCACTGAATGTTGTTCATAGAGTTAAGTATTTAGGATTATGGCTCGATTCACCCTTGAGATGGGGTGTCCATATAAAAGAGCTTTGTGAAAGAAATTACAGACATATAAATATTTTAAAAATTCTAGCAGGACGGTCATGGGGAGTTCACCCTAAACATCTTCGGCGCCTCTATATATCTCTTCTGAGAAGTCGCTTGGACTACGGCAGTTTCATTTATGGAAGCTGTGCTGTCATTCATCTCAAGAAATTAGATATTTTCAAAATAGAGCTTTACGAGTTTGCGGTGGTTTCATACACAGTACTCCTGTTATAGCCATGGAAAGTGAACTCTCTATTCCTCCTCTGGCCGTGCGCCGTTATTGGTTAGGTTGTAGATTTTTATTAAGAATAAGTTCAAGATCAAACAGCCCTATTGTAGCTGCGATGCAGAGCATTTTGACCAAACGTAATCTATTTACTGATAAAAATTTTCCTCTGTTAGCGAACATTTATGACGAATGGAAAGATTTGGATATGTATCACAGTGACAAATTAGAAATGTACTCTTTAAACACTTGGGTATCATCTGTTGACGCCAGGGCATGTATAATTGATAGCATTGATGACATTGATGTCCCTAATCGGCATCTACAGAGCCAGGTATTGAGAAATTCTACATTGAATATGCTTAGTGAGCCGTATAACCATTCATATAAAATATATACTGACGGTTCCAAGTCTGTACAAGGTACTGGAGCAGCGCTGTTTGATCCTCAGTGTGGAGTGTCTCGCAAGTGGAAGCTGCATGACGACGTGTGCGTTATGCGAGCTAAACTCGTCGCTATTAAAGAAGCTTGGGTTATGCAAATAATCTAGCTAATAGTCCCCCAACCGTAATACTATCTGACTCAAGGAGCACACTCCAACACCTTAGCCGATGCGTGTCCGGGCAGAGAGGAATGCCTATTGCCTATGAAGTTCTCCAGGTGATGCACGAAATGATTTCTAGAGACAAGTCCGTCAAAATACAGTGGATTCCTTCTCATGTAGGGTTGGCTGGGAATGAAGCGGTGGATAAGCTTGCAAAAGCTGCTGTAATGGATGGTTCTGTAATAAGTTCTGAACCTTTTTCTAGTGAACTGATTCCCAGAATTAAAAAAGGGAGTTTACAGAAATGCGAATACCATTTTGGTGAGCAGTGTGTATCAAGGGGTGTAGGAACCTGGTACAGAACTATCCAAGCTAGTCCCTTGTGGACACCTTGGTTTGACTCTGCTGATCTTGCTAGGAAAGTGTTAGTTTCAGCTTTTAGAGTTCGGTCTGGACACATTCCAACAAACAAGTTTTTTTATTTGATGAAAATTAAACCAGCACCACTATGTGATGATTGTCAGAAGGTGGATGACTTGTTCCATGTGTTGTTGGAGTGTGTCCGGAATTCAGACTTGAGAAGGAGAGTTCTTGGGTGTTCGGGATTCATGCACAATGGCCAGGTTAATTGTTGGCTAGCAGAGCCGGCATCAGACAAGACAATTAGTATTTACAATTTTATAGATTTGTCCCTTGAGTAGGGAATTGGGTAAGCACCCATGAGGCTGACATGTGCACCCAGGGTGTCCAAAGCCTCAATAAAAATTAGATTAAAAAATAAAAAATCCCGGGCGTACATTATAAAAGTAACCTCTATGCCAAATTTCAGCTTTCTAGGTCCAGGCGTTTGGGCTCTGCGTTGATCGGTCACTCAGGATTTCTCTTTTTATATATACAGATAATTTTTCTTACTCATTCTTGCCTTCCTGGCTGCTATCATCCATGCCCGACGGGTTGATGGCCCGCAGGCCCAACTCGCAAAGATGTTTCAGCTTCTTGACATTGTGAGATTGCACTTCGGCTTCTCCTTCTGCTTCTGGTTAAATAACATTCCAGAATAATTAAAAACAGATCAAGTTCATAAGAGCTGCCATGAGTTAGACATAATGAAAACGGAATATTGACCATGATTACCTTATAGGATTATGTCTAATGCAATTAACCGCGAATCATTTAAAACTGTTATTGTAGCTGCCATGAATGGATTCAATTGAATGAAAAAATCTATGTGTCACCTACTTAACTCCTTGCTTAGTCACAGTTCCATGCCAAATTTAACGGTATCTTTTTTTGTTTTTCTTGCATTCTCTAAAATCAGTAGGTATTTAGGTAGGTAGACTTGAATGCAGTTTTTTTTTTAAATTACCGCATAGGTATGAGGAGTTAAAGTTTTCATCAGTTTAATTCAATGCATTTAGGCCTTTGTAGCAATGGTTATTTTTTGGTGGACAGGAAGAGATGTTAAAGTACACAATTAATATAGCATTTTTAGGTTCAATAACTTTTTCCTTAAATAAAAATACTACCTTCCAACTCCATCTCCTCCCCTTCAATGTCCTCCTCTTCATCGTATACTTTTTCAATTTTCTTGTCCTCCACAGCTTCAAAGCTCTTCCGTCTTGCAGACCTACGAGTCATGACACCATCTTCCCACCGCTCCATAAGGTCAGCCTCCTGAGAGTAGCATGCTGACTGCAACCAGCGTAGCTCTTTGTTGCCAAGAACTTTGGAGGTCGGTTTGATGCGTCTAGACGGTCGTTGGGTTGGCCCGGACTCGTTGTACTTCTCTTTCCTAGCGATGGCGTTAGCTATGACGTTATCTGAGAATTCTTTGCTGCGCCGCCGAGTGGAACGCTTCGGTGTGCTCCCGTCTGAAGCCTCGTCGTTCTCAGAAACGGGTCTGCTTACCTTTTCCTTCTTAGGTGTTACGAATTCGGTCTCGTCCTCTGAATCCCACATAACAGGTATGCGAATACGGCCCGAGCGCCTGGGCGATATTTCCTCGTGTTTCTCCTCAGCAGATACTATTTTCATGTTGTTGCTCCGTGTGCCTGTCTTTTCGGAACGGAAGGTGAGCACTATCCTTGGCTTCGGGTCGTCCTCGCTCGTTTTTGGCTTCGCGTCGAGTTTGTCCAGTTTCAGGGAGGCATTTGCGGCGGTTTCGACTTTTCTTGTGGCGTCAGGCGTCGATAGCATGTTGCCAGGCTGCTCGAGGTCGCTGGATACCTCACCGTCGCGCTTCAACTCGACTGTCCTCAACATAATATTACAACAAAAAAATTATGTGAAGCCAGTGGTTAACTTCACTTTCTCAAGTACTACTGTATTTGTTTTATCATTTCAGGACATTTCGTGGAAATACACAGCACATTTGAATCAAAAAGTTGAATGCAATGCAAAATAATGCAAATACTTTATAATAGACGAATGAAACTGTAGGTACAAATAAACCTATACAAACCAAACCAATTTTTTTTTTTTTTTTGTGGCCATACAGAGATTAGCCAATGACAAAGTTAGGGAAACTAATTCAGGTTAAAAGTATAAAATTCGTAATTTGGAAAGTAAGGATAGGATTAGTTAAACAAAATAAATAATACAAATATTTACAGATAAAAATAAAAGTGAATAACAATGAGTCATTTTTTTTTTTTATTATAATTTTATATTATTATGTTCTAAATATGAAGCTAATACATTATATACATCGTGATTATTATAATACAGTAAACAAGTGATAGATGTGGGGAAAGGAATGCAGATAGATAGGAGTTGGGAAACGAAATCAGACCGATCGTAGAGTCGACAGGAGAAAAAAATATGATTCACATCCCCAACAAAGTGGATCTGCGACAATCTTGAACTTGAACAGAAACGCTGGAGAGCACACGTGACCCAAGCGTAATCTACACAAGATAGATGTACTCTTTTTGGAAAAAGACATTTTGCTGAACCATGCTTTACATGGAATTAACTTCTGGACCTGACGATAATATTTTCCTTTACTGCAACTATTCCACAGTTGATTCCATGTTTCATACAAGTGCTCCCTGGGCAAATTAATCAAATCGTGACAGTAATTAATATATGGAAAGGTATCTCCAATATGGACTGCTTCATTAGCTAAGCTGTCAGCTCTCTCATTACCAGCAATCCCCACGTGACTCGGAATCCATGACATAACAATGTTACAACCCCTCATTGAGCAACTTAGAATACGTTCCCTAATATTGAATACTAACTGAGCCTGTTTATGTGATTGAAAAGGGAAACGTGAAATAGCTTGCAATGAGCTGAGAGAATCCGAAAAGATTACAACTTTACGAAGTTTGGCTAAAATCGCATATTCTATTGCTTTTAAAATTCCAAAAACTTCCTGTTGGAATAATGGTTGATTATTTATTAACTAGTCTATGCTCTACATCACTATTACATTATCTGTGGTAGAGAGACTTTTGATTGTCTCTGCCTCTTTTTCTCAATGGCCGCCTAGCCGTAAGCAGCATAATTTTTATGTAATTTGTATTGTCTTGTGTCGTCCCCATTTACACGAATATTTTATTGATTTGAATAATTAAAGCATATTGTGGTGCGTTTGTGAATAAACGATCCGTTGTATGTGAGTCCTGTGGTTTCTATTTTGTCCGCATCTCAGCATTCGCCACGCCCGCTTCCACGACGTCCTTAACTCTCCAACAGGTTATGGCCACCAGGCTAGATTGCCCAGTGAAATACTATTAAAATACAGTAATTAATAGCACTGATTGGCGTGAGCGATTTATTTTGAGAATGCCTGAGTCGGATAACCACAGCAACGTCAGCAACCACCACATGGGACACACGTCAGACATAACCTCTCACACTTCGAATATGTCATCCATTGAAAAGTTAAATGGTTTGGATAATTGGATAAACTGGAAATTTGCCATCAAAATGGTGCTCACTTTGGAAGGATTGTGGACGTGCGTACTCGGCACCGACACAGACGAAACACGTGATGCACGTGCATTGGCAAGAATATGTTTATCGTGTCAACCAAGTTTGTACCAGATTGTACGCGATGCTAAGACAGCTAAAGAAAGAAATCTACACTATCCGACATTGGTAAAACAATTGACGACGAAGAAACTGCGGAAATTCTACTGTCAGGTTTGCCCGAGGAGTATAATGTCCTGGTATCCAGTCTCGAGACAGCGGGTTTGACTAACACCTTGTCCAGCGAAGTCGTCCGGACTCGACTGCTGCAAGAATATCATAGGCGTCACAACGGGAACAATTCGTCAGATAATTTAGCTTATGTAGCTAGTAGAAGAAAGAAATCTACACTATCATGCACATACTGCCAGAAGAATGGACATGCTGCTAGTCGCTGTTTCAAAAAGAAGCGAGATCAAGCCAAGAAGAAAGAAGAGGAACACACTATGTATGCATCTGCATATTCCGGTTCTCATTCGAAGGAGTTCATCGTTGACAGCGGCGCAACATCCCATATGTGTGGAGATCCCACCCTGGTAGAAGAGGCTTTGAAAAAGAAGTGTGTGATTTCTGTAGCCAATGGACAACAGTTGAATAGCGAATTAATTGGTAAGACTGTTATTTCTTCTAATGTATCTTTAGACAATGTTCTCTATGTCCCTAATTTGTCAAACAATTTAATGTCTGTCAGTGAGGTCACCAATAATGGTTATATTGTTATTTTTGCCAATAATGAATGTAGTATTTACAGTAATTGTCAAATCACAGGCAACAAAGTTTTAAGTATTGATAAACATAATGGGCTTTACAAGTTAAAAGTGCAAGCGCGACCTGACTCCCAATTAGGTCACTCTATATCCATGCAATCTAGGCAAGGAACCATGAGTGCCAATACTGCGGCGTGTGCTCCTATGTCTGTTTGGCACAGACGTCTAGGTCACCTGAATCAACAAGGTATGTCACTACTTGGTGCTGGGAATAAGTGTGGTGTCGTTTTTCAGCATGAAGATGGCGTGCCCACTAGCTGCATCGCCTGCCTTACTGGGAAGATGTGTGAAACATCATTTCCTCAGTCAAGTGCGGGGCGTGCTGCTCATCCCCTGGACCTAATTCACAGCGACATTGCCGGACCAATTCAAGTACCCAGCTGGAGCGGAGCTCGCTACTTGCTCACCTTCACCGATGACCACACAAGGAAGACCTTTGGTTATCTTCTGAAGAATAAATCTGATGTAAGTTCCCATTTCATTAACTTTAAAACTATGGTGGAAAAACAAACTGGTCTGTGTATCAAAGTGCTACGCACTGACAATGGTACTGAGTACTGTAATAATAATTTATCCAATTACCTTAAAAGGGAAGGTATTATTCACCAAACATCCTGTCCTTTTAGCAGTGCGCAGAACGGGGTTAGTGAACGAGCAAATTGCACTATTTTTGAGAAAGCCAGAGCTATGTTACAGGAGTCACGTTTATCTGATCGCTACTGGGGCGAAGCTGTTATGACAGCTATTTACCTCAAAAATAGGTCGCCTACCAGGGCATTATCAAATAAAATCCCTGAGTGTGAGTGGACTGGATCTGATATTGATCTCAGTCATCTGCGCGTTTTTGGCTGTTTGGCATACTCACATGTACCTCATCAGAAAAGGCGTAAATTAGATGCTAAGGCTAAACAATATATTTTTGTTGGATATGGTGAAACCTGCAAGGGATACCGTCTAGTGGACCCTTCTAATCCCAAGAAAGTTATATTTTCTAGAAGTGTTGTTTTCCTTGAGGACAAATTTATTGAATTGCTTGCTGAGGCTAAGGAGAATAGAGCAGATTTTATTATTTTTGATCATTTTATTAATAATAATGATAATTTTAAAAATAATATTGATGATGATGATAACAATTCTCGCTGTGATAATATTTTAGATAACTGTGATAATAGTTTTAGTGGAAACTGTGATAGTAATCTTAATGTTAATAATATGAGCCATGATGACAATTTAAATGAAAAATCTAATCAGAATTCTTCTGTGGTTTCAGAGGTGGAGATGACGTCACCACTGTCTGACCTGTACCGCACTTCCGAAGATGTCTCCGAGGATGACGGCGAGGATGGCGTGCTGTCTGGCACCGTCAACCCTCTTCCGCCCTCTACATCTCAAGGAGGAGAGCAGATTACGCCGGAACCTACTGACGCGTCTATCTCTCGTCCCGTGCGTAGTACCAGAGGTATTTTCCCTGAGAGGTTTAACGATTATCATTTAACGTCACTATTGGCCGCAGCTTATTCATCTTTCGAACCACTAACGTTCCACGATGCCATGCAATCACCTGAACAGGATGATTGGTACGGCGCTATGGCGTGTGAGTTCAACTCCCTGATTAAAAATAATGCGTGGGAGTTAATTGATCGTCCGCATAATGTTAATGTTCTTAAAAACAAGTGGGTATTAAAGAAGAAGTATGATGCTACAGGTAAATTCACAAGATTTAAAGCTAGATTAGTTGCCTGTGGTTATAGTCAAAAAGCTGGTATAGACTACTCTGATACTTATTCACCCGTTGTTAGACATTCGACATTGCGTATTTTGTTTGCTATTGCAAATCAGTTGGATCTATGTATGGATCATATAGACGTTACCACAGCGTTTTTAAATGGCGCTTTAGATGAAAAGATCTACATGGAGCAGCCAACTGGTTTCAAATCTGATTGTAATAAAGATAAGGTTTGTTTGCTCAAGAAAAGCATTTACGGCTTAAAACAAGCTAGTAGAATGTGGAACATTAAAATTCATACAGTTCTATCTCAAAATGGATTTAAACAGAGCAAATGTGAGCCTTGTGTTTATATTAAGAAAACCAATGATGAATACATAATCTTGGCATTATTCGTCGATGACTTTTATGTGTTTCACAATGGTTGTATAGAAACGGTTACATCATTGCTAAAACAGCACTTTGAAATATGTTACCTAGGAAAATTAAAAAATTGTTTAGGCATGAATGTGTCCAGAAACAATAATGTAACTGTTCTTGACCAGTCAGATTATATAAGGCGATTGTTGGAGAAATATAATATGTCAGATTGTAAACCAGTTTTAACACCATTGCCTGTTAATTGTAAGTTGGAAAAATCTGATAAAACTATAGATGATGATGTTTATCAATATAGACAACTACTAGGTTCCCTAATGTTTTTGTCTGTTTGTACCCGTCCAGACATTTCATATACCTGTAGTCAGTTAAGTCAGTTTAGCACCTGTTTTAACGTCAGTCATTGGCGCATTGCAAAGCGTGTATTAAGATACTTGGCGGGGACTGTAAATTATGGTCTCCATTTCGAAAAGCATAATAACTTTGAGATAAATGCCTATGCAGATGCTGATTGGGCCAATGACATAACAGATAATGTAGTAAAAATTGGTAATAATGTCATCAACTGGGAGGCTCGCAAGCAACGATGTGTAGCCTTATCGAGCACTGAAGCTGAATATCTCTCTATTAGCGATGTATGCAAAGATATCTGCTTTGTCAAGAATTTCTTGATGGAAATAATTGACAAACACTTTGATGTCAATGTATTTAATGACAATCAGAGTGCTCAGAAATTGTTGTTAGTCAAGGAATATTCCCATAGAAAAACTAAACATATTGACTTGCGGTATCACTTTGTAAAGGACTTGATACAGGAAGGAAAAATTAATGTGAAATACCTATGTACAGAGGAAATGATTGCTGATGTTCTTACAAAACCGTTGTGTATACAAAAGCATAGAAATTTTGTGGAATGTCTAAATTTGAAATCTCTGTTAGAAAATTATAAATAATTTTATGTGAAAGTAGGTAGAGTCGCTTTTATTCTATTGTAATTAAAATAATGTAGAGTCGTTCTTTTTCACTGTATAGAGTCATATGGTTGTGTGCTTAAATGATGTACAGCATAAGGAGGAGTGTTGGAATAATGGTTGATTATTTATTAACTAGTCTATGCTCTACATCACTATTACATTATCTGTGGTAGAGAGACTTTTGATTGTCTCTGCCTCTTTTTCTCAATGGCCGCCTAGCCGTAAGCAGCATAATTTTTATGTAATTTGTATTGTCTTGTGTCGTCCCCATTTACACGAATATTTTATTGATTTGAATAATTAAAGCATATTGTGGTGCGTTTGTGAATAAACGATCCGTTGTATGTGAGTCCTGTGGTTTCTATTTTGTCCGCATCTCAGCATTCGCCACGCCCGCTTCCACGACGTCCTTAACTCTCCAACACTTCCCCAGTGAATACAGAAGATTCCGGGGGTAGCTTGATTTTCTGAACGATTTGATATTGGGAATGATAAACACCGACCCCTACACAACTAGATGTCGTATGCTTGGAGGCATCTGTAAAAACGTAGTGCCATCCCGGCCATCTGTTATTAACTATGTAATTAAACTGAGCATTTTGATTGTAATCATGTTTGGAAATTCCCAAATCTAATTCAATTTTCGGATTGGTAACTAAAGCTTTGAAATTATATTGATATAGAGGCAGAAGGTTGGATTGATGAGTGACAGCTTCTATACTTTTGTGCTTTTTATAAGATTTAATGAGGAGCGGAGCATCTTTGTGTTTCCAATAGCTAGAAGTGTCTACCTCAACATTTAGTTGCGAAATTTTCCTTAATAGAGGATGTGTTTTTAACTGCCAGCAGCGGTAAAAATATCTGTCACATATATACTGTAGCCTCAATGACAAAGGAGGGTCACAACATTCCACCTGCAGGCAGTTAATCGGACTGGATTTCATTGCTCCTGTTATAAGTCTTAAGGCTTTCGATTGAACTCCCTCTAGCTTTTTACTTGCATTTATATTACCAGGTTGCAAAAGAAATGTACCGTAATCTAATACACTCCTAATCAGTGCATTATAGAGAAGCTTCATAGTAAATGGGTGAGCACCCCACCAAACCCCTGTAACACATCTTAGGATATTTAAGTTACGTTCACACCTCACCAGGGCATATTCAAAATGTGGAATCCCAGTGAGTTTAGTGTCTAGTATAACACCCAGAAACTTAACTTGGTTTTTTACTGTCAAAGGTGTATTGTTAAGAGCAACCTCTACAATGGGCAAGATACGTTTCCTCGAAAATAATACCACAGTGCTTTTAGATGGTGATAAGCCAAGACCATTATTCTCTAACCATATATTTAGTGCGCCCAACGCCTTATTTAAAGTTTCACTGACCTCCTCTATGATCTGACCAGTGGCATACAAGAGCAAATCATCGGCATACTGTAGTACGCTTACATACTTATTTACAGACGATTCGAAATCAAAAGTATATACATTAAATAATAAAGGACTCAAAACGGACCCTTGTGGCAGACCCTTCCAAATCGTTCTAAATATAAATGAATTTCCACTTGGATCTACCGGATACTTTATAAACCGTTCACCTACGATATTTACAATGAAATTAATCAACAAGGACGGGATTTTAAGCTTCTGCATTTTATTTTTAAGTATGGAAATATTTACATTATCGTAAGCAGCATTTACATCTAAAAAGGCAGCTACCACAGATTCATTACTAGAAAAAGCAAGTCGTATATCTGTGGTAAAAATACTCAAGTTGTCAAGAGTACATTTACCTTTTCTAAAACCGAACTGACTGTTAGACAGCAGATTGTTATGTTCTAAGAACCACTCCAAGCGATTCTTAATTAGGTGTTCAGCTACTTTAGCGAGCGTGGATGACATAGCTACCGGTCTATAAGAGGATGGATCAGTGCTAAGCTTCAAAGGTTTAAGTAGAAAGATCAAATCTTGAGTTCGCCAGGAAGGGGGAACATGACCCGTGATAAACACATTATTAATCAAAGATAAGAAATAAATTTGGCTATCGTTATCAAGGTGGGTTAAGAAAGAATACGGAATTCCGTCTTCTCCTGGTGCAGAGTCTTTAACATAAGAAAGAACCCCTTGCAATTCATCTAAAGTAAATGGCGAATTCAAATCCATCACATCGTTACTATTATCTAAAACAGGATTGGGCACTGAATGGTTAAATACGAATTCTTCTGGAACAAAAGGTGGAGCCAAGCGGTCCATAATGTTTTTTGCCAAACCCGAAGGCAATTTACTTTGTTGATTATTATTAAATGCTGATCTAAATCTTCTGATATTTTCCCACACTAAGGAGGGTTTGACGTTAGGGCAAAGTGAAAGACAGAACTTACGCCATCCTTCGAATTTCTTTTTTCTAAGAAGTTCTTTAGTGGACTGAGCAACTTCTATATAGTGATCAAAGTTTGAGTCAGTCATATTTACACTATACTCTTTTTCAGCCTTTTTTCTTTCTTTGACTGCTATTGTACACTCCTCATCCCACCAAGGTGGTGAAGGAATGAAGCTAGTCCCTTGTTTTTTAACAGGAAAGGTTTCCTCTGCAGCCCCTATCAACATTTCTGTAAATAATTGTGAGCAGTGAGTTATATTATCTTTAGATATTTCAGGCAATTCAGACACTCTCTGTTTTACTTTATTTTGGAAAAGGTTCCACTTATCATCAATTAATTTATATTTCATACAAGGCTGTCTTAAATGCTTAACTGGTTTGTTAAAAGGAAATGTAATTAATAAAGGATAGTGATCACTTCCATGTGTGGAATCTAAAGGGTTCCAGGAAAGAAGAGATGCAAGCTCAGGTGTACAAAGGGAAAGGTCAGGCGCACTGGGAGTTCTTGCCAGGCGTGTAGCTACACCTGTGTTCAATATGCACAAGTCATGATTATTAATTAAATCTAGTAACTGCTCACCATAATATGTTGTAGATGAGCATCCCCAAAGTTGATGGTGAGAATTAAAATCGCCTAAGAGCACAAAAGGTTTGGGCAAATTATTAAGAAGTTGATTAATTTCATTGAAAATTGCAATACTCGGACGAGCATAGTATATAGATACAAAACAAATACTATTTACACTCACTGCAACAACAGAAATGTCATTACAATGGTTAGAAAGAGATACTGGGATTGCAGAAAAGGAGCTTTCAACGAGTATGGCAACCCCACCATACCCATCTGATCTGTCATCCCTGAAACAGGCAAAACCAGGAAGCTTAAAAATAGAATCCTGCTTCAACCATGTTTCTTGGAGGCAGATAATGAAGGGTTTGTATTTATTTACAATATGTATAAGCTCTGATTTCTTATTGGTTATACTGAGGCAGTTCCATTGAAGTGCTGTGGCTTTGTGGGCCATTATTATTAGTATTTGAGATCTGATAGAGTGTATCTACAACTGCTGCAACGTTGGACGGTGAAATTATATTGGACTGAGACAATAACTGTATTAATAATTTTATAATTTCAGTAGTATTCATATTATTTTTCGAACTATTGTCAGGGTAACTGGGTTTAGTCTTTGGTATAACCGGATTCTTAATGATTTCTGCATGAGCAGCAACATCATATCCCTTTGAGAGTCGGGGAGGGGTCCTTGGCTTTAAGAAAACAGTTTTTTTATATGATTGAGATTTGCTTGTATTAGTTGGTGATTGAACTATTACATTTTCACAAAATCCCTGTGCAGCATCCGAAGATTGTTGTCCAGATGTGAGAAGAGCATCAACATACGATACTCTAGACACTGGAGGGTGTAGCTTCTGAGCTTCCATGTATGAAATACAGCTTTTGCTCATGGTATCTTTAATTGCTCTTTGCCTACTGTATTCTAAACATTTTTTATTAATAGCTTCATGATGCCCTTTGCATAAAATACACCAATAATCTTCCTCCTCGGCTCTGCAGCTCTCACCTGAATGACCTTGCCCGCATTTGTAACATCTTGGTGTTGATCGACACTGCACCTTTACATGCCCATATCTACAGCAGTTGTAGCACTGTACTGTGGGGTAAATATACAGATCTACTTTAAGTGTTGTATAGCACATGTAAACACGTGTTGGTAGAATCTGCCCATCAAAGGTGATAACTATAGTCCCTGTGTTTTCGAATTGCTTAACGTTATTCACTATAACTTTTTTTTTAAGCCGTCTTATTTTAAGGATTTTTCCACATCCGAGTGGAGTGCTAATATTAGCAATGACTTCCTCATCAGACCAATCTAAAGGTGCACCCCTGACTATACCCATACGGGTGACAATATTTGTTGGCACAAAAGCCTTAAATTTTTCTTTTACCAAATTGTTATTATCGAGGAAGTCATTTGCATCCATAAACTTTTCAAATGAAATACTAAGGCGGTTACGTCCTATACGTTTTAAGCTGCCGTTCACAATTCCTCTGATGTTATTTTTTTTAAGGAATCTACCGAATGCTAC
This sequence comes from Clepsis dumicolana, assembly GCA_963691665.1. Classification (NCBI taxonomy): domain Eukaryota; kingdom Metazoa; phylum Arthropoda; class Insecta; order Lepidoptera; family Tortricidae; genus Clepsis; species Clepsis dumicolana. Next base: position 35,560,896 of record OY829505.1, on the reverse strand, counting down.
GGGATGAAGGGTTGTTCCATCATTACCAGAAGATGCCTCTCTCTGTATATGGACAATGTACGGTGACACATCAGATTGCTGGAAACGAGTTCTACCAATGAGAATGGGAGCCGTATCCTTATTGCCAGTTGGAGCACCAGTACCCACACCAGCAATAGCCTGGGGGCTAGAAGTCATTTGAATTTCCGGGATATTATTATTGCATACATTTGTGTTGATATTACTATCATCTAATAGATTACACTTGCAATCGGTCGGTTTTTCTTTCCCACTTCTCCTTTTGCGCTTCTGACAAGAAGTGCATATAGTGCACAAAATGCGCTTACGTTTTAAGTTTGAAGACTCGTGAGCAGAGCAGTCTGTGTCCATAGAGGACTCCAAAGCCTCTATCAGCACATCTATTGATTGTTTTTGATTCGCGCCACCACCCGGGTCATCGGGCGGGTCGCCCATAGTTGGAACTTAAAACCTACGTTACTTACCAATATATACAGCAAACTACACAAAAAGAAACAAAAACAAAGAAAATTCTACTAATATATACAATTTAGACTACTTAACACCAATTCTATCCAAAATTAAAATATTTTTCAAATTTAACAAAAAAACCGCGTCCGCCTCGTACGAAGTTTCCCGCCCTTTTTTTTCAAACCAAATTATACAGTGTTGAGCATGTGTTAAGTGTTGCCTGCATTGTATTTGCTGCGGTCAAGCTTGGGACCACAGACCTAATGCTTGGGACGAGCTCGGGTCAGCCGAAATTTGACAAATGAAAAGTTTTTTTTTACTGTGTGCTACTTTGGTATAGGTAAAGATAGTAAGACCATACAAGTAATTCTGACATGAGTTGTTGAACTTGAAATTATTTATGTTATGATGAGGTTATGATGTATATTGATAGGAGCACAGACATATTCTGTTCCAAAAGCTGTGTAATGGTATTTAAAATTTAGTAAAAATTATGTCTGTGTTTAATAGGTATGTTTTCAATTTCTAAACATTAGAAATGTTTGTTGTTAGTTAATTTTTTTTTATTGTTTGTTAACATTGTTAACTTCCTTAAGGAAGTGCCATAATATTATAAAAGTAACTATTATAATAACAATAATGTATGTATGTATGTATAGCTCTTTATTGCACATAAAACAAAATAATACAGAATAATAATAATAATAATTGTAAGATTATGTTGCTGCGCCCCTACAGTGTAAATGTTGAAGCTTTACCTTTATGTTTTAAGACTTTATTCACAAAATTTTATGCAATAAAGAGTTTGAGTTTGAATGTCCTTACAATCTGACCACAAGGATCTTGTGCGGCTGGCCTTAAAAAATTGGCAAAAGACTTTGTATCCAGGAATCCGTCAGTGTCAGAATTCTGTAAAAAAAACAGTCGCAGAATTCTTCACGTCAAAATTCTTCTCCGTTTTCTTCCACTTCCACTGGCCCATTTATTTTTTTGAGAGTAATAAACTTAAATTTAGAATAAAACAATGCACAATTTACGGCGTACTTTATTCAATACAGGTAATCTCCAATATACTTTATCTTCTTAGCATTATGTACTACTTTTGTCCAAAAACTATAGTAAATACTTTGAATAGGCAGGGATAGGTGCTACAATAACAAGGATTTGCAAATACAATCTTGGTACTTAACTACTTTACACAATAAGCACATTGCATCCAAAGTATAGACTTAGTTTTAATAAAAGTAGGTACTAACTTTTTTAATCTTATATTTTATTGAGGCTTTGGTACACATGGTGCGACCATGTCAGCCTCATGGGCAGACTGTAGGTATTAATAGTTTGCTAGATTCCCTAGCAATGAAGAAGAGGTACTAACTTAAAAAAACTTTTTTAGCTGCCAAAAGCCGGAGGAAAATTTTGAGAAGATCGGAGCAGAGTTTAAGATGTTTGTCAATCATTGATAAACCGTCAGATGAAAAGATGCCATCCAAGTTTCTAATTCCAAAAGGAATAATGGGACAGCCAACATGTCATACTCATCCTCACATGATAGCTCCAGATTTCCTGACCTGCGGGATCACTCAGATGGAATATAAGGAGCGGAGGGAAACATTAGTGCAAAAGTTGATATTGGAAGTTAATAACATGCACAAATCACATATAGTAAGTTTTATCATTACGGTTTACATATTTCCACATCCTTCTATACTCAGCAAGATACCATCAGTTCTCATGGATCTTAAATTCCGTCCATTTACTAACTGTAGTATAGAAATAAAAAATTAATGTGAACAATGGAAATAAATAATTTAATAAAATCTATACATAAGACATTTATTTCAGATAATTATACCAGCTGCCAACAAGCAGTACATGTCGGACAAGATCCCATATGTGTTCCGTCAAAATTCAGACTTCTTCTATCTGACGGGGTGCATGGAGCCGGCAGCTGTCCTGGTGATGGTCAAGCCCGCACAGACAGAGAACTTTAAGGTTAATGTTCAAACTATTTGGTCTATCAAATGTTAACATTGTTATATTAGGTATCCTAGAATCCTGTCATCAGAAATCCTGATCTAATCTCTGTTACAAGAAATGTCAGGATTTTTATCAGGACATTTCATCAATATATATTAAAAGACAGTCCTGACTGACTGACCAATCAACGCAGAGCCCAAACGCCTGGACCTAGAAAGCTGGAATTTGGCATAAAGGTTCCTTTTATAATGTACGCCCGGGATAAGGCGGGATTTTTCAAAATTCCCACGGGATTGAGCGAAGCTGCAGGCGAAAGCTAGTTTATCCATATTTCAACCCTTAGCCTCGCTCTTTCTGTCCCCAGTCGATCCTGTTCGTGCACGACAAGGACAGCCACGCGGAGCTGTGGGAGGGCCCGCGCACGGGCTGCGCCTCCGCCGCGAGGCTCTTCTCTGTTGACGAGGCCCGCCCCATCGACAACTTTGCCACCTACATCGCCAAGTGAGAATCAATCCGTAGTACTCATCTCAGAGTACCAAACAAACCAGAAGCCGCGTCCCATCATATCACGCCGAACACTATGTCAGAAAACAATAAGTAATTGTAATTCTATCCTGTGCCTGTGTTATAAGCCCAACGGTTATTTCACATGTACGAACGACACCAGACGGCGTGATAATAATTAAGCCTCCTTTTCGTTCTTTTTTAAATAGGTTAAAAATCATCTTAATTAAGGTAATAAGCGAGCGAGACATCGATTTCTTACTTAGAGCAGGAAAGGAATGGAGATGTTAACGTGCGATTTCCCCTTTGCCAAATCACTAATATTAAGTCTGATCAAAATGATCAGGGTCTGTTGACTGAGTGCGTGTTTTTGGCATTTGTGTGACAGTTTCGTTTGCAGCGTAGGCGTGTGCTGTATTGTATGCATGGACCAACCACGCCCTGGACACCAAATGTCAGGGCGAACGTTTCTAAAACGCATATGCTCATTTGCACCTATAAAACTCTTTAGCCACGAATCGCGGCTCACTTTCGACCAGATCACAAGCGACATGACAAGTCTCGTCTTTTACTGTCTGTGGCCGTCCATAACTTTATGTTATTTCCCGGTCACCCGTCTGTTCCTTCCCCAAAAAGTTTAAAATCCCTAAACCGAACAATCTTCTCACGTGTGCAATGTCTAAACGCTGACATTGGCAAAATACTCCTTGCAAAAAGAGCAAGGGTGAAAGCCATAAAAAAAAAGCTATGAACCACGAATCATGACGCATTCCCCCGGCCCGCGCACCTGACCAAGTAAATTATAGAAGAGGCGGTGTCCAGAGGGTGGTTGGTCCGTGACCAATAACGTGTCGGTACCAGCGCGAACCCTCCCCTCACTCCTCTACTTCGCCTAATTGACCTAAGAAATTACTTCTGCACATGCCCCAATTCCACTTTTGCCGAGCAATCTTAAACCGCCGCGCGACCTATAGCTCTCATTGGTGGGGAATGACAGATAGTCCTCACTCGATCCATAAGAATAAATAATAACATCTCTTTTGACCGAGTCCAAAACGCCGCCATTTATATACCTACTTCCCCCTTCACGTCGTTACACCCCTCTGTCATCCTGGCGTGTTGCTAGGGTTGCTTGCTATTCAATATTAGGTACTTACGTATAAAGATAATATAACTAAGATATAAGTTTTTCATTACTTTGAGATGATTATTTTATTCCAGTTTTACAAATGAGGTTTATAAATCATTACATAATTATAGACACTTCTAATTAAGAAGTTATTATAAGTGCCATACCAAATGAAGCCATTTAAGGTGATTTAAGTAATTATTACTTACCTACAAATATAAAATAGAATACATACAGGCTCACGTAAAACTATTACAACCAGATTATAAACAACCAACCGCGCGTGCGGGGAAGCCGGCTGTGGTAGTCTGACTGAGTAGTCTGTTTAACGAATACTCTCATATCGTGACCTTGAGCCCGTCCGGAGCGGGAGTTTCCGTTCTACTATGTTATTATTTATTCTTATGCTCGATCCTAGCGGATTGTTGACTCGCGATTCATTCTCCACAGCATAGCCACCCCATCGCGTCCGTCGGTCCTGTGGTACAACCAATCTTCAAACCCGGAGCTGACCCTGCTGCTAGCTCCCCTCCGGCAAGCGGGTGCCTCCTCGGGGGATCCCCAGAAGGCCTTGCACATGATGAGGTCTATAAAGAGCCCTGCGGAACGGGACCTCATGAAGGAAACGTGCTATATCGGCAGCCAGGCCATTAATATGGCCATGGCTGTTACGAAACCTGGTGAGTGGTGAAGAATAAATTAAATTAGATTAAGTTCTTTGTTATAAGTCTCAGCTTTTTTAACCCTCGACGAAAAAAGGGGGGTGTTGTGAATTGTATCTGTCTTTGGCATCATAGGCGCGGCTTTTTTTAGTCGAAAGCGATAGTGTAAAGATATTACAGTTTGAAATGGAAATGTCGGGGGGGGGAGTGTCAGGTTTAAATAAAACGTGAGAGCCCATTTATGTGTTGGAAAGTGAATTACGCGTATATGTAAAAAAATTACACAAAAAAAAATTAGAAAAAACGTATAAAAAGTAAAAAATGTAAAATTTGGGTCTGGTCCTTTCATTAATAACTAAGTTAACTTTTGCAGTCGGGTCCGTCTTTTTGTATTTCTATGCCGGTTTTTCTATTTTTCGGTATTTCTATATAGGTACGGAATTTGATTGCGTTTTGACTCGCGATGTGTTCCACGATTTTTTTTTTCTCACCAGGTGTGTGCGAGCACTATCTGACAGCGGTCCTGGACTACAGCGCGCGCGTGGCGGGCGCGGAGCACCCCGCGTTCCCGCCGGTTGTGGCCGGCGGAGCCCGAGCCACGCACATCCACTACGTAACCAACAACCAACTGCTGACCGCTGACGATATGGTCCTCGTAGACTCTGGTATAGTATAGATGATTAGACAGTGCCCAAATTTCCTAATTTTTACCCGGTTTTGTTTTAATATTTGGTCATATTTTATTCACTGCCGGCAACGCATATATGCGTTTTCCTGACTTTCACCCAGTGCCTCTGTTGCAATTTTACAGGTAATTTGAACGCACATGTGCGTTTGCGGCACCTGAGACACTCAGGCCAAAGGGGTGGCAGCGAATGCGTTAACATGCTACTGACGAAACATAAAATTAACGCTAGGTTTAATTTTATCCCAAGGAACTGTCAAAACAGTAGTAATTATGATTATCTACTTACATATGCCATGCCAGAGCAGTAGATAAATTTTTAACATGAAACTACCGTGAGACTCAATCATAGTGAAATAAACGGATCACTCACGTATGTCAGTCGAGTATAGCTCAGCCCGCAGTTGCGCCGAGTAGCCGTGCGAGCAGAGCCGCGGCGCGCAGTTTACGTCTCGCCACCGGCGTGGCGTGTGCTCCCAGAGGAATTACTACGGATTAGTCCGAAACATGTCTAGCTATACTCGACTGACATACGTGAGTGATCCGTTTATTTCACTATCAGTAGATAAATTGTCTACTAAATAGTCAATTGTGAATAAAATATAGTCTGATGTTTGATCTTTCTGTCATGATGCATACTGAGCATATGAGAATCAGGCACAACGCATTTAAGTCAAATGCGACCCGAAGAAGTTTTTTAACCTCTGACGAACAATAGACTCTTTTTCTTTGGGGAGTCGTGTAAAAATAGGGGTGTCAGAAGTTTGACCTGTGTATCTGTGTATCTGTCTGTGGCATCGTAGCTCGCAAGCGGATGGACCGATTTCGATGCGATTTTTTTTGCTCGAAAGCTAGTTTAATCGAGATGGTTCTTACCTAAGTTTCATTAAAATCGGTTCAATTGTATTTTTTATAAACTCACTGAAACATGAATACACAGAAAAAAACCAGAAAAATGCCAGCCCCGGAAATCGAACCCGGATCCTCGACACTCCGGGTCGTGTGCTTTTCCCCTACACCACGATTGGAATAGAGGAAAGGCCGAATTTTTTCCATGTATTCAAATCTTAGCTTGTTTTTATCACTTTTTGCAGTGACTAGCGCCATCTATGCGATTACTTCGTAAACCGAAAACAACGCACCCTTTAAAAATAAAAAAAATAGGAGAAAAAAAATACAAAAAGATACTCCTACTGAGATCATGAAAAATCGGTTCACCCGTTTTTGAAATATTGAACTTTGAAATGACAGTGTCGGGGATTTTTCAACTTTTCTAAGTTGGTTAGGTTATAATACTATAAGGAAGGCAAAAGAACAAGTTGGTCACCTGACGTTAACGTCACCACCACTGCCAATAGACACCCGCAACCCCGGGGGATTTTTAGATGCGTTGCTAACCTTGAGGGCTAAGATGAAATGCCTCTTGTGCCAGTACTTTCCTCGGCTGTCTTACTATCTACACCGGAACACAACAGTGCAAGCACTGCTGCTTAGCGGCAGGATTAGCTAGTAAGTAGGTCGTAGCGATCCGGACTGACCTCGCACTAGGTCTTACCACAGCAAGCACTTCTGTGTAAATCTGTTATCATTTGTAGTAATATTATTAATCTTTGATTATTCCGTTTATTTAAAGGCAGCCAGCGGTGGTTGTACAATTCGGACATCTCCAGGACATGGCCAGTCTCCGGGAAATTCTCTAAGCACCAGAGGATACTCTACGAACTGATATTGACTGTACAAGTGCGTACTAGAACTTCCTTATTACTTAAAACTTATGGAGTAATGTGCCTCTTGGCTGATTAGGCTGCGCATCCACATAAGTTTTGCGCGATAGCTAAGCGTGTGCGAGAAAAAATCCACTGAGCGAGCTTTGGGAAATACCAGTAACTATAATATAATTTTCATCCAACTACGCAGCAAATCTTACATAACTACACTACATTATCCAGCACAAAGCGGCACGCTTTAGGGCAGAAAAATGTATGGAAATTCTTTAGATACTGCAATGTTTTTTTTTTAAAGCACGCGATCAAGCAGGAGGCACATGTTAATTTACTAAAAGTAAAACTAGCTTAGGTTTACAGACACAGTGCGTTCGGTTGGCCAACCTGAAGGCGGTATGGAGTTATACAGTATGCTTGTGAAGTGATGTGTGTATTGCTAGGCTAAAAAAAGTACTGGCCATATAGATATAAATTTAATAAACCGGACAACTGCGAGTCGGCCTCGCGCATGAGGGTTCCGTAACAAGATTTTAACGCTTTTCCCCAGTGTTTTAAGATGTCCAGTGTTAGCAGAGCCCTGCTCCTAAGCAAAATCTACACAGTGTGAGTTCAACTTATATTCGTCTGCGAAATCTATAGACAGGCATAAAAAAATAAGATTTTCAGAATTTTCGGAGTGGTTGTGCTATAAGAACTACCTTCGTACCAAATTTCAAGTTTCTAGGACAACTGGAAGTACCCTTTTGGTTTTCGGATTTCGGCAATTTGTATGGAAATAGCCTTTTTAATGACTGTATGTTTTGATTGCGTTGACTTAGAACGCTGATTTTTTCACAGCTTCAATTGACCGCAGGCTTGAGTATTTGATATTAATTTCAACATGCTACTTCCATGCGTTCCAGAGAAAAAGGGTCTAAACAGACAGACAGACAGACAGATGGTCAACAATGTGATCCTATAATTGTTCCGTTTTTTCCTTTTGAGGTACGGAACCCTAAAAAGGCGGGAAAGTAATCAGAGCTAATTTTTACTGAGAAACATGAGCGTGCAGAATGAGAGCCCACACCTAATAATTATACTCAATATTGTGTAATTTTATTATAAGTAGTTGAAAGAAAAGCAGATTACGCACCTCGCATTAAGTATTTCATGTTGCCCTCGTGCTTCATTTTCAGAGCAATTTTTAATAAGCACTCGCTACAACGATAAATTACTTTCTGCTTGTCATTTGTTAACAGAAGCGTCTAATTCACATACTGGCTGAGCACCGACCAGCGCTGGATTCCCTCTTCGATACGATGTGCCGGCTGCTGGGCACCCATCTGCAGCAGGAGGGCATCCTGCCTCGGAATATTGACGGAAACGACCTGATCGGAGTGAGTATTGTCACAAAAGGACTATGAGAATGGTTTGTTGTCGATACGTGCCACAAGTGGCGCTGCTAATGTGTCCAGTAGTGATTACATAGAGCAGGCAGACGGGTGGCGCCTTTGGCTTATCTATGCACAAAAATTTTCCTGACACTTTTTAAGGGGGACGAGGAACACGTCTGCGCTCATGTCAAAATTTGTTACGTTCCTACAAACTCACACTAAACAAAACTGTCACACAAATACCAAAAACACGCACACAATCAACAGACCCTGATTATTTTGGTCAGACTTAATGTTAGAGTTTTGGCAGAGGGGAAATCGCGCGTTCACATCTCCATTCCTTTCCTGCTCTTAGAGTAATCCAAACGTTAACGCGAACGCGATCGAAACGTTTTTTTGGCCGTTGGTCTTTGTACTGCACGGTCACTCGGTCCATCTGTGTCTACAGCTCGTGCACACGTAGTAAAGCCTCATTTCCTCTTCAGCGCGCCGCGTTTGCCCCTGGAAGAAGACAGCTACCCTGTGTTCGCATTTCGGGCACATGTGGTCCTTGGTGCGGGGTAGCGTCCGGTCGCTCACCACATCAGGGTTTATGTGCGTTCATTCGTCGACTTCGTGCATGACTTTGTGTACGTACACGCAGTTGGAGTCTGCCAGCTGTGTGTGGTCGCAGTTCCTGCACGCGTATAGCAGCACCTTGTTGTTTTTGGCTTCTCGCGGATATAACATGTTGTTGCATTCGCAGCAGAATTTTATGCCTATGTAGCTCGGTCCGCCGGTCTGCTGATTCGACGCCATCTTCGCTGGTTTGTTATTATTAGTACTTAATATGGGAATAATTTTTGCTCTTCACGAAATTATTGAAAGAAAAGTCCGCAGCCTGTGGGCGCAGGAGTATAGAATGGTATCACGTTGGCACTAGCGCCATATAAATACTGCTGCATTAATAAGTAATAAGCTAATGATATCATTAACATCGTAATGGAATAGCTTTAACGATTAACTACAAGTCAGCGTTTAATAATGTTTATAATTATAATGACCACGCTGTTTATATAGTTCAGGTTTTTCTGTGGCTGAAACGGAAAATATTTTGAGATGTGTTTTACAAAGTTCTACGTACACATGAGGGCAGGTTAGGGTTTTAAAGAGGGGTGTTATAAAGACGAAAAAGAGGGGTGTTATAAATTTGACCTGTGTATCTGTCTGTGTATTTCCATGCGGTTTTTTTTTTCAATCGAAAGCTAGTTTAATCGAGATGGCCTTAGCCAAGTTTCATTGAAATCAGTACACCCGTTTTTGAAATATTGAACTTTGAAATGACAATGTCGGTGGTTTTTCAACTTATCTAAGTTATTACAAGCTTCATTACTATTCGTATGTATGTTCGGGTCAAACTTGCAAGTCAAATTTGACCCACACCAATGGATCGATGATTTATCGATGTTAGAATGGAACAGTCGACGTCGATCGATAGTTTCTACTAGACCACACCAATCTATCGATGTCGATTCCAGTGGTCGGATGTAGGTAAGGTGTAGTGTAGATGCTTTTTTTTTTATTCGACAAGGAAGGCAAACAAGCAAGTGGGTCACCTGATGGTAAGTGATCACCGCTGCCCATAGACACCCGCAACCCCGGAGGGTTTGCAGATGCGTTGCCAACCTAGAGAGCTAAGATGAAATGTCTCTTGTGCCCGTAATTACACCGGCTGTCTTACTCTCCACACCGGAACACAGCAGTGCAACCACTGCTGCTTAGCGGCAGGCTTAGCGATCCGGACGGACCTTGCACAGGGTCCTACCACCCACAAAACTTAGGATGTTACCACACCATCGATCGATAATCTATCGGTGGTAAAATGGAACAGTCGACGTCAATCGATATAGTTTCTACTAGACCACACCAATCCTTCGATCAGCCTAAGCTACCACACTAATCATCCTAACATCCTAAGTTGCACAGTACACAAGCCAGCAAAAAACTTCCATGAAAAAATTAATTAAATAAAACTTATTTTGTTTGATCAGAAAGCGTACCGGCTGTGCCCCCATCACGTGTCTCACTACCTGGGTCTGGACGTGCACGATACGCCGCTCGTGCGCCGCCACCTGCCAGTCCGGACGGACATGGTGGTCACCGTCGAGCCAGGCAAGTGAACCCCCTGTATCAGCACCAACATCATTTCAGCATACTGAACTACAGGGTGCCTTTTAACGAGCCGTCAAGGGTTCAAGGGCTGGGCCAGTCTGAGTGAACACAGCTGTAAAGTTTGTTTGGAAAAAATTATAAAGAAAGGCATATGTTTTGTATTAAGTTTATGAATAATAATTAATAATAGTGAAATAAACGGGTCACGCACGTATGTCAGTCGAGTATAACTCGACATGTTACATGTGTGTGTGTGAGTGATCCGTTTATTTCAATATAATTGCGTCTCACGGTAGTTTTATGTTAATAATTAATAAGTAAACAGTATACATTTAAATAATAAGTAGTATTACATTTGTAATTTATTATTGAGCTTATCGGTGAAGGACAACCTCGTGAGGAAACCTGCACATTCCTGCGAAGCAATTCAGTAATGTGTGTGAAGTTCCCAATCCGCTCTGGGCCCGCGTAGGAACTATAGCTCAAGCCCTCTCATTCTGAGAGGAGGCCTGTGCCCAGCAGCGGGACGCAGAAAAGGCTGGTGATGAAGTAAGTATATAAGTATGTTTATCCGTTGTTTAGTCATAAGAATAAATAATAACATAGTAGAACGGAATCTCTTTTGACAGAGTCCAAAACGCCGCCATTTATATACCTACTTCCCCCTTCACGTCGTTACACCCCTCTGTCATCCAGGCGTGTTGCTAGGGTTGCTTGCTGTTAAATATTAGGTACTTACGTCTAAAGATAATATCACTAAGACATAAGTTTTTCTTGACTTTGAAATCATTATTTTATTCCAGTTTTATTTATAAATCTTTACGTACCTACATAATTATAGACACTTCTAAATAAGAAGTTATTTTGAGTGCCATACCAAATGAAGCCATTTAAGGTGATTTAAATAAGTATTACTTACCTACAAATATATAATAAAATACGTACAGGCTTACGTAAAACTATTACAACCAAATTATAAACAACAAAACGCGCGTGCGGCGACGCCGGCCGTGACAGCCTGACTGAGTAGTCTGTTTAACGAATACTCTAATATCGTGACCTTGAGCCCGTCCGGAGCGGGAGTTTCCGTTCTACTATGTTATTATTTATTCTTATGGTTTAGTACCCATAGTACAGGCTGTGGCTAGTTTGGGACTAGGTCAATTGGTGTCAATTGTCCCGTGATGTTTTTTTTTATATGGGTGAGTTCAGTGACGAAGTCAGCTATTTAACACCGGAAGAACTGAAGCAGCATCTAAATAATGCAGAATTCAGTTTCCTGCCCGAAAAGTCTCGCGAAAAATATTTTAAAGCTTAAGGTTTTTTCAAGCAATTCAGACTTGCAAAGCGTGCAAATACTTTTTCGGAGGCGTACTGTTGTTATAGTATACTTCATAATATATATTTTTTACCTTTAGGTAAATATTCTCGCTGTTAAGGCTAAAAGTTGTATATGCCACACAAGACCAAATTAAGTTATTTGCATCTAGATCTTTGAATCCCTCGCATCACTCAGAATTCTAACCTAGAATCACTCGCTCACTCGTGATTCACTTATAGAATCCTTTGCTTATTCGGGATTCAAAATCAACACTCGCAGCGATAACCAACTTTGCTCTCTTGTTGCACCAATAACTAATGAAGGTACAGTCAAGCAAATTAATTCCTGACCCACCATAGAACATTTTCATAGTATGTATGTATGTATGTATGTATGTTTGTTATGAGGCGGGGAGACGAGAGCTTGGAACGGCTGATCGTGGTAGGTAATACTGAAGGCAAAAGAACACGTGGCCGATCACCTGCACGATGGACTGACCAGCTCAAAGACCCATCTCAGAAATTCTACGACGTTGTGAGGAACGCGATGGACCGGAATCGGTGGCGAGAGTGCGTTCGTGCGCGAACAACCATCTCTAACCACGTTCATCGGTCATGATGGACACGACTAAGAAGAAGATGTATGTATGTATGTATGTAAATCCTTTATTGCACATAATATTACAAGACAATTACAATAAATATACTAAAACAAAAATGTAGGTAAACGTCATAACGATTTTCCTTGTCAAGCTATGCGATGTCACTATGATGTTTACTGTGAAAAGGTTCCATTGTGGGTCAAGAATTAATTTCCTCGACCGTACCTCTTATAGCGCAACTACTTAATCAGATAAATCTTAAAACCTGAAGTTTTTATGTCTGCATATCTCATTTTGCTTAGGAGCAGGACTCTGCTAACACTGCACAACTTAAAACACTCGGGAAAAATCGAAACTCGATTCCCGTAATAGACCAACTATTTAGATACTGTGAGGAGCAGCTCAGGAAGGAGCACTGGAGACTTACGAGGTCGCGGCCTACCGTAAATTTATCTATGCCTCAGTAACTTGTTAGAAAATAAGAAACACTGGATATTCACTTGAGTTTAAGCTAGGACTTAATATGTTAAATACATTATAATCATTTGAAGTTCCCAGCTTGACTGATCTGCCTCCGAGCGCCATGATTATTCCTTTATATTAACACAATTCTAAATTCAAAACGAAATGATCAGTCTAGCTTACCAGGACTGTAACATGCATATCGGCCGTACTCTGACTCAACCTCGTATATAAACTTTGACGAAATTGGAATAACAACTCTAGACCACGAACCTAAAGTGGTTATTGCAATTTCGTCAAGGTTTATATACGAGGTTGAGTCATAGTACCGGCGATATGTTGCATATGTAGATGTAGGCTGTATAGCCTCCTACAATGCCTACAAATTTGTAAGGAACCCTCGGTTTTTGAACTCCCGGCTTTTGTTCAACAGGCATCTACATACGTCCGGACGATACCAGCGTGCCTCCCGAGTTCCGAGGCATCGGCATCAGGATAGAAGACGATGTCCTGATAACGGACGGGGAGCCCGTCGTACTGACGGAGTCCTGCGTCAAAGAGGTCCAGGACGTAGAGGCTATAGTCGGCAAACACAGCTTGTGAGTTCGTCAGTACCTAGCTACGGTTCGAAAGAATTGTGACAATTCGTAATTCGTTGATCCTCAGTAGAATAATTTTGACGTGATGTTAAAATACTGGGTTGGGTGAATTGTCAGCAACTGGCCGCTTTCGAAAATGTCATCTAAAACCTTTCCCATGGGCCAGACAAAAATCCATCTTATGACAATGTCATATACATTTTGACAGGGGAAAACTTTTCTCACTGTGCCAGTTCTGGATTGTATACAATGTTTTGATTTAATGAAGGCTATCGCGAGTCAAAAATCCGCTAGGATCGCTAGTGTAGAGTGAGGTCTATCTGTCAATTTCCATCAATCATAGGCCGTAGCTTGTCTCTTATTGGTAAAGGATGACAAATAGACCTCACTCACTCGTAGAGGATTTTTGACTCATACAAAATCAGCATTTAAAATTCCCTTACAGATTATATTGCCAAAGTGGCCAGTTACATACATTTTAGTATAAGGTGTTTGTTAATTACTGACCAGCCACCCTTCAATAACTGTCCACGTTATACTAAATTGAATTCTGTTTGTAGGGGAACAGAGTTCATTTTTAGTATGAGGCCAGTATGGCAGTCACTGGCAAATTACCCTACTTATCAAATTTAGACAATCCTCATAGGAGGTCGGACGTTTACCGTTGGAGAAACTTACAACATGTAGCATTCACTCCCTACCTCCATACCTAGCTATATCTGTGAAACGGTATCGTTACTGACTGGATGTCCTGGCAGCTTGACTGACTGGCAACGCATAGCCTAAACCACAGGAACGGGAGACTTGAAATTTAGCAGACATGTAGGTACCTTGAGTACCAGTGTGGTGCAGTACAAAGTGAGTTCTGGAATTTCCCACGGGATGAGGGTACTTGGCTACTGTTTCTTGGTTATTGCTTCACGGGAGCGAAGACGTATTACTCCTGCTTTATAAACAGACTTATTTAAATCCGAATTTTTACTTTTTAACGTGGGGCGATAGAGCTAAGCATTAAGCATTTGAAAGAGCAGACCAAAGGGCTCTCGCCGTTGTAAAGGCTCTATGTGGGTGCCCAAGTGTTGTGTAAGCGCTATTATGTTATTACTGCGGATTTAAATGGTTAATTATCATTATAAAGAGAAATAACTGCCATACCCACAGATTTAGTATATACTATTATAGATTGGCTGTGAAGCAACCAACACGAAACTAAAAGTATGATAATAGTATGACAGTGTGTGTAAAACAACCTTATTTATTTTGTTTATGATTGTCATTAGGCCCTTACAGGTTCATAGTGTGTGTATAAAATGGCCTCGCGGCTATCTATCTTGCTCTAACATATGCCGTCTCTTCCATTACCAATCTATTTATATTCTAAATCTGTGGCTATGTCTTCTTTACAATTTTGTTTTATTTCAGAAGTACAATGAAATCCAATAATCTTCCTCTCCTGCTACTTCCTATTCCTGCTATTTAGAAATAATACAAAGAAAGTTGGTACGAGAAATGGAAGGACACCCCATAGTAGAATTTGATGTGAAATAATTCTGCAACAACTGTATTTTTTTATCAACAAAAAAAAAACCTTCAAAATTTTTAAATTTAATATCTGACCAAACTGAAGTTGTATAGACTTGTAATGAAATTTGTATTGAAGTGAATTGCTCATTACTTTTGTAAGTGAACAAGATGTGGACCTGAAATTTCTCTTTTTGTTACCAAATAGTGGTTATCACTGAAATAAACAGATCAAAAGCAACAAATAATGGGTCACATTTTTTTTTAACTTAAGTGATACAAGTAGAAAAGTGAAAAAAAGTTTAATGTTTACTTCTCAAAACAAGTAAAGAACAGTTTGCTTTAGATTTAATGTAAATAGAATATTTGTAAATAAATTGGTAAAATACAAATAAATTATTACCTACCTATGATTTGTTTCTTTCCATCTACACCTAATCAACCCAAGATACCCAGGTACAGTTAATAAATCAGTATTTAACCAGATAAACAGCTTAAATAAACGTAGCTTCAATGCAGGCAGTAAAAGCTATGTTTTTATCAGCTTAGCCACTCAATTGCTTTTGGCAACTAGAGTTGCCTGTCAACACTCATATTTTGTTATAAATAGAGTTCAGCTCAAAATTCAAAGCAAGTGAGTGGTTAGTAATCCCTAGTAGGTTTAAAGACTTGAACAAAAGGTTGAGTATGGCTACTGCTCTAACCCATAAGCTATTTTGAGAAACTTTCATACTATTTCCATTTGTTCTCTTAAATTAACTTGTAACCAGGTTTTGCAGTTTAGTTATGATTCAAATAGTATTACAGGAGAGATATAAAAATAAAACACTTGTTTATTATAAAAAATATGGTTTAATAATGACACATTCTAAAGCACAATTGTCAGGATAAATAATCAAACCAAGAGATTAAAATCTAACCACACATTCGCAAAATTAGCATTATAATAAACATTCACTCAGTCCATCTGTGTTTACAGCTTGTGCACACGTAGTAAAGCCTCATTTCCTCTTCAGCGCGTCGCGTTTGCCCCTGGAAGAAGACGGCTTCCCTGTGGTTGCATTTCGGGCACATGTGGTCCTTGGTGCGGGGTAGCGTCGGGTCGCTCACCACATCAGGATTTATGTGCGTTAATTCGTCGACTTCGTGCATAATTTTGTTCACGTACACGCAGTTGGAGTCTGCCAGCTGTTTGTAGTCACAGTTTCTGCACGCGTAGAGTAAAACTTTGTTGTTTTTATCTTCGCGCGGATACAACATGTTGTTGCACTCCTGGCAGAACTGTATGCCGACGTAGCCCGGGCCGCCGTCCTTTCTGCCCTGTAGATTTAATGTCATCCTGGGTGCTTGGTTTTTGCCCTGTGTTCTAAGTAGTGTTTAAATAACGCGATTGCGTACACGAAAAATAAGCATCTAACACAGCCACCGCTTTACTTTTCAATCTTCGATTATCTCAACCAACTGACAATTGACAGAACATACCGTCACATACCGTACTGGGGGACGACTACGAAATTCGAAAATCGAAGTTCGTATCGTATCGTCCCGCTCGCTCTCGTATTAAATCATATTAGCGTGAGCGGGATGGCATGACACGAAGTTCGAATTTTGCACTTCATAGTTTAGGGCCTGGCTTATGAAGTGCAAAATTCGAACTTCGTATCGTGCCGTCCCGCTCACGCTAATATGATTTAATAAGAGAGCGAGCGGGACGATACGATACGAACTTCGATTTTCGAATTTCGTAGTCGTCCCCCTGTTTGTTTGTTTGTTATTTAATTCACCCATAAGGGATAGGCAAAGGAACTGAGTCCATACAGCCACGTCTGATGTGTTTTGTAAATTTCTGTATATTAAAGTCTTGCCATCGTCAGAGTTGTGTCAGTCTGTCCTGGTCACGTCCTGTCAACTGCTTATGCCTTCCGTAAAGCGATAGTGTATTTTACGGCGAGCTACGGTGAGCAGCAGCCGGCGGATATTTGGGGGTCACAAACAGAGGGAATACGCGTTTTCACTTGAATTCTTCATTTGCTGGGCACTTTCACGTCAATTTATTGTATAACACACTATCTTTATTATCCACCAAACAACATTAAGCACAGAAACTAAAATTCAATTAACGACACGATCCACTCTCATCGATTTCCCGCCAAATTCCCGTACTGACTTGACACTGACATAATTGCATAAAAAGTTGGTCTTGTCTATGGTAAGACCTAATGCCGGCTTCCCACGGAATCCCTACGTGGCAAACAAATCGGACGAACTTCATGTTAAAGCTTGCCATTCAATAGCAAGCACTCTATCTCTGGAAATTTACGTGAATTGTGTTGCGAGCGTAATCAATTTCGCCACATTGCTGGGAACAATAATCGCGTTATAATATGCGATCGTTTTTATTATTCGCAGCATAGTGAAACTTTGTTTGCAGTGCAGCAGTTTTAAAGCGTTTGGAGACACTTGCTAAATCTTTATTCCGATACCAGTAAAGCGTACTAAACAACCCTCATTAATAAAATTTGGTTATGTAGTGTTATGTTTGCTTTATACATTTTATAATTTATGTAAAAAATTAACACAAAAATTACTATCGTTTAAGAAGTAACAGCTACGATGAACACAAAGTGCAAAACATCTACCTGACCGGTATGCTTTAGAAATGGTTAATTTTGTAACATAATTCGCGGGTGGTAGGACCTTGTGCGAGGTCCGTCCGGATCGCTACCACCATCTTACTCGTTAATCCCGCCGCTAAGCAGCAGTGCTTGCACTGTTGTGTTCCGGTGTGGAGAGTAAGACAGCCGGTGTAATTACGGGCACAATAGGCATTTCATCTTAGCCCTCTAGGTTGCGGGTGTCTATGGGCAGTGGTGATCACTTACTATCAGGTGACCCACTTGCTCGCTTGCCTACCTCGTTTAAAAAAAAAATTTTGAAAGGTAGTTATTATATTTATGTACAAACAAACTTTTTAAGTAACTAATAATGGAAATGATTTTAAAGGAGGCTCGACACATTCAATTGCGATTGACAATCATATCGGAAGTTTTTGATTGAAGGTGATAAATGAAAATTTAAATTGACATCTCAATTGACCTGCTAATAGAGGGTATCGATTAAAATACCGTCAATGACTCTTCAATTGGAATTATCAATAGTGTGAGAAATTGATGGTCGCAATTGGACGTTTCGGGGCCTCGTGACAAATCACAATAATTATTTGACATAATGCTTATTTTATTTTATTTTCGATTTCGTTGCGAGTTGTGGGTACTTTTTCCAGTAAACATAAAGTAAATTTTGTATGTTTTAATCTTAACAATAAGGTTTGTTGAGTAATCCTACTTATAAGCTGATTACTTGTAACCTTTACTTTGATTGGTTTTATTCTTATTAAATCAATCGCCATATAACTAGGTACACTACCTTATGCTCCGCGGCTTAGCCCCCGAGAAATATTTCAAAATGGGCTAGTTCCCTATCCCGTCTGAATTTCGAAAAATCCCTACTTAGTTCACTTCTAGGATACTCAAGGTATATGCTTGCCAAATTTCAAATCTCTAGGTTCAGTCGTTTAGGCTGTGCGTTGTCTGTCAGTCAGTCACGGTACTGTTTTATAGGTATAGATAATTTGGTTTAATGTTTTTGTACCTACTTATCACCTCACTGAAATTAAATAATGCAAAATGTGTTAATATATTTATTATAATTATAATGTATTTATTGTTCCTTCATGTATTATGATGTGATCATACTATACAAATCTACAATAACACCTTAAAGATTAATCCTAATTTTGAAATTGGAAAAAAATCCAAATTTACTTGACAAAATTATTTTCACCAGTTCATTTGGAGAAAAAATATAAGAATCTTCAATTGGCTAGTTCTGCAAGATTTAAAGAAACCGTTACTTTTATTTAGGGTAAATCACTTTCTTGCTCTGGCAACCCCAATATTTTGTCACTATTGTTGGCAGCTTTGCTGAGTTGTAGCTGCAGTCTCGCAGACGATTTCTTTTCCCATCTGTAGCCGACTGGTGTCGTGCTATCCAAATGGGTAAGGAGCAGTTTAGTGATTTTATATTAGTTTTATTTATCTTTTTTAAGTTTTAACGTGTTAATAAGTGTTCTGTAAGCGCATGCATACTGTGGAAGCGAATTTCATATTTCATTATATCATTTTATTTAGTACTTTAACTTATGTGCACGCCTAGTTCCGAGTGTCGGCCATGGCGGCGACATGTTTTTCTCGTGGTGTAAAACGAATCCCTTTGCATCTCGAAGCCGAAGCTTCGTTTTCGTGGTGTATCGCCAGAGATATCATTGAACTAAAGTAACTGATCGTTGCGTGTGTTAATTTCGTGGCTGGGACGTGCAAGTGTTAACCGGCGTCTCGACCTTTTCAGGTAAACCAAGGGGAATCCGCACTGCGCGGAAACACGTGAACCACCGTCGCGAGCAGCGATGGGCGGACAAGGACTACAAGAAAGCTCACATGGGGACGAGGTGGAAGGCCAATCCCTTCGGTGGTGCATCTCACGCGAAAGGAATCGTTCTCGAGAAAGTGTAAGTAATAAGTAACCTACTTGGATCGATGTGTTGAATTTGTTTAGTGTTAGGGAAGGCGGAAGGCGCGTGCGCGGGAGCGGCGTCGGGCGGGCGTCGGGCAGGGCTGCCGCGCGTGGTATTACTCCTGTGAATGTGTGTCCTCTACAATCACAGGATAATACTGCGAGCGGCAGCCCTGGAGGCATCTTATCCGGACTCCCTAACTTCGAGGGTCAATGAACTTGTTTACGCTTACGATTTCTTAATTCCAGAGCGTCGTAAACAAACGTGTACACATCCTCGTGTTACTTATTGACTTGCTTGTTACATGCTTACGTGTGATATCGCGCTTAATAGTATTTTTGTCGAGTTAAGTTACATGTTTTACCGTTGGCGCCCTTGAATATTAACTCTGGTTAATGTCTTAAACGTCGCCATTTTGTGTAACAGGGCTTCGTTTTTGTAACACGAGGTGTTTTTGTGCTTATCTTGTAACTAAATATTAATAATATGAAAAAGACTTGCTTGTACCAAAAATAAGGCCACAGGCCTCATGCAATACTACTGTGCATTTTAAGGTTTGAAATAACTGTCAAAATATCACACACTTTTCAACAATTGAAGATAAATAGTACAAAAATATTCTAATAACATTTAATAGCGATATTTCTCATATTTCCTCATAGAAGCTAACACAATCTGAAATAGTGTCCTTGTTTTTACTTAAAAATATGTGCTAATTTGACCATTAAATTAACTGACTAGGTGCCTATACTCTGCCCTTTATCAATGTAGGTCCAGAATTTCTTGCATTGTATCACAGGGCTTGTGCTGGTAACTTATACAGCAGTGTTGCTAACATCCTGCCAATCGTGTTCCAACAAATATTTTGTTTTCACCACAACATCTATATTACTTCTGTAGGACCTTCGGCATGTATTTACCCTAATCTTGTAAATATTTATCGGTAAGCAGAGTGATATTATAATTATGTACGTATATAATGCAAATAGTATTAAAAGCTGTCCTTTTCGTATTTTACTGCTACTACTACTGACATGAGTACATTTCTTTCAGATAAGCTTGAAGATACTTTGATGTATTACAGATTGATGTGTTTACATGAAAGTTCTTACAATATCTCTTGACTGATTCCAACAAAAGCCATGTTTATAACCTCTGGTTTTTGGCATTGTTTTAGGGACTAATGTTTATTGAACATGTCTAAATATTTTTACCGTATACCTGATAAAATCGGTTTAAACTGTAATTACTGAACTCCTCTTTTAAAAGCATGTTTAATTTTATTTAATGTGAAAACTGGCATCCTAACCTAACAAGCGGCCACGTGGTTTATACGCGCGTTTTTACTCATCTTTTGTAGTCATATTTAACACTTCCAGTTAAACTGTCCTAAACTAGATGCGTAGTTCTGCTATAAAATTATTCTAAAACCATTTGTTCATTCTTTGTCCAAGATTTGGGTTCCAGATAAAAACAAGCTACAAAAAAAGATTCCTTTATTTCCATGTAAGAATTTATACCTGCATTTGGTCACACCATGTGGAAATGCCTCACTTGATAATATTGTAGTCATTTGACTAACAAAAGGCACATTATTCAGTTCTTTCCATGTCACATTAAATCGGTTTAACTTGACTTAATTGATTTATTCAAACCATACAACTATAGGTACTCTATTGTATTGTACTATCAGTAGTAGTCCGAGATGACTAGATTTGTTTCATTAAGTGGTTTTCAATGGAAGCCTAACCTAAAGTGATGGTTTCATCTATTTTCATACCCTGGACTGGAATGTACGTGGTTTAATTTTTAAATAGGTCCTGCGAAATTAATAACCTATGTACTATGCTTATCAAGGGTATTGTGACTCAACCTTATATATTGACGAAATTGGAATAACCTCTTGATTTGTGGTCTAGTGGTTATTCCAATTATATGAGGTTGTTGAGTCAGAGTACTGTTGTTGTTTCAATAGTGTCCAGATAGGATAAACATTGGTTCCAATAAGCTAGCCTACATAATTTTAATGCCTACTTTTACGTGTTATGCTTTATGATTGCAATTTACTTTGGTATTTGATTTCATTCAATTTAACTTGCATTTTTCGCGAATAGACTTGCGAATGTAAAGTGCAATCATAACTTAAAAAATGTGAAATGTTGTTTCTATGCTGTAATAATTCTGGCCCCTATTTCACCAACTTTACAATTGTCAGTGTTCAATGACAGTTCGTTGTCAACTGCTGACTTGAAGAGCATATATTTTAGCGCACTTCATATTGTCAAAGAAATGTAATTTGAATTGTCATATAAAACTGGCAATTGTAAAGATGGTGAAATAAGGACCTGGCAGTCTTATTTCATTTGCTGACATATCACCTGTAATTAACATTCCATTTATTTCCATAGTGGTGTTGAAGCCAAGCAGCCCAACTCTGCCATCCGCAAGTGCGTGAGGGTCCAGTTGATCAAGAATGGCAAGAAGGTGACCGCATTCGTGCCCCGGGACGGTTGCCTCAACCACATTGAGGAGAACGATGAAGTGCTAGTGGCGGGATTCGGTAGGAAGGGTCACGCTGTTGGTGACATTCCCGGTGTCAGATTCAAGGTAATTGACACTAAAATTTACAAATTCTGTTGTGCTGGAATGAGGTTGAAGTTAATGTAATGATTATATTCCCCTCAAACCGACTTCTGGGCCGTGTTTTATAAATCTACAAGTTGTAATTTACAAGCGGAAGTCTCTTCCTAACAAAAGGTGATAGAATGAGACTTCCGCTTGTAAATTGTAACTTGTAGCTTTATAAAACACGAGCCTGGTGTAAAAGCCAGCATCATTGTTGTAGTAATCTCTCAATTTATCTCTTAAATTGCACTCTTTAAGTTGAGTATGAGTAGATTCTTTGGCGATTTTGACAATATCATCTAGTTACGTTCACTCGCCAGTTTCCTGGAGTGAGTGGTCTCAAAGGTTTTATGTATTAAAGCATGCTCCTGTGCAAGCTGTGTGGTACAGGTTCGTTATGTGTCCAGTAAAAAGCGAGTCTGAGGCAATTCATTGATCCATTGCTTAACTTAAGTGAAGATTAGTATTTAGTAGTACCAGGGTGCCTGAAATAGTCACACCTACTCGTTGTTTTATTTTATTTTATTTTGTAATCAATTAACTATGGAAGCCATTTCTGGAATAAAAATATGTATTTCATTTCATTTATCTTATTTTATTATATTAAACTTGCCATTTTAGTATATTTGTGTGGGTAAAATCTTTCAAGTTGAAATTTGGTATTGATATGCAAGTTGGATGACATTACTAGTAGTCTGCAAAAAAAGCTTGTAACGAAAATAAATTGTTTAATGGTAAACTTATTTGTTGTACAGGTCGTGAAAGTGGCAAACGTATCTCTCCTAGCGCTTTATAAAGAAAAGAAGGAGCGGCCAAGATCCTAAGATGTGTGATTGAGGTTATTTGGTAAGTTAACTTGATACTTTTTCCAGTCAATTGTATTTTAATGAATCTCATTAACAAGTAATGTGTTTAAATTGACAGCAATCTGAAAATTTAATTAAAAGGGGGTTAGGATACCAGTAAAAAGTTAATGGTTGAGTTTACACCTAGTGCCCCTGAATGATGTCAAAACTTATGTATTTGCTACTACTGATTGCCATGAGGTATATTTTATCAACTGAGCTGAAAATTAAGATATATTTCTTCTCGTATCCTAAGGGTATTATTAATTTCTTTTTTATTGTTTCAGTTACAACCTGCGGCTGGAACCGTCAAAGGGATAGTTGTAGGTTAAGCATAAAATCTGTATGTGAATATAACTGTCTACATACACACCAATATGCATTTTTTTTTACAATGCCCTGTTTCCATTTATAGGTAGACTGATCTGATGGATGATGATGAGATGGCAATATTATGATACTTATTATTTCCTGGGGTCTACCACTACCTATAGCGTTGCTACCGTCAACAGTTCAAAAATATCTATACTCAGACCTTATTGCCAGTTACATAAGGTCTGTGTTTAGATATTTATGAACCATTGTCTGTACAGTACAGATATTAGAGAACTACTACATACATTATGCTTTCCGTGACAAGTCCTATAGTTGGGCCTACGGGTTTAGCAAGAGGCTAAGCAGCAGTTGCTGTATTGCTGTTGTAGAATGGGTAAATAAAACTGCATCTCAGTGGTATATGATGCAGGTACAGCAGCTGAGTCAGTGCCGTGCCATCCCACACTTAATCAAGAGACTATAATATACCAAATCGAGGAAGTCTTCATGAGTCTTTATTTGAATTTATGTTACCTATTGACTGATTGAATATTGAGGAATAAGTAATAACATGGGCTACTTTTAATTCGGGAAAATTATACACATAAGTAGTTCCCGCGGGATAGTGATAACCGAAATCTACGCTTACGAAGTCGCGGGCAACAGCTGTCTGTTTGTTATGTTACCTCTTCACGGGAAACCGCTGCACCAATCTAGACGAAATTTTGTAAGAAGATTGAATATTGAGAAATGACAGGCTACTTTATTTTTTTATACGACGAGGAAGGCAAACGAGCAATGGGTCACCTGATTTTTATTCATGAAAATTGTATAGTTCCCGCGGAATGGCGATAACCAAAATCTACGCGGACGACGTCGCGGGCAACAGCTAGTACCTGTATATAATCTAAACTTCAGGCCCTATAGCACGGTAAATTTTACTCACGACATAAAGCATTCGTCACTTTCTAACAAACATGTAAGTGCGAGAGGGACAGGACGAATACTTTATGTTATGGATAAACGTAGAAGCGTGCTAGAGGGTCAGTTATTCAATTTATGTACTGCAAATCACGTCAATCGGAACGTAACAATCAAAACCAAATTTGTTGGGAATTTGGCGGGAAACCGATGAGAGTGGATCGTGTCGTTAATTGAATTTTAGTTTCTGTGCTTAATGTTGTTTGGTGGATAATAAAGATAGTGTGTTATACAACAAATTGACGTGAAAGTGCCTAGCAAATGAAGAATTCAAGTGAAAACGCGTATTCCCTCTGTTTGTGACCCCCAAATATCCGCCGACTACTGCTCGCCGTAGCTCGTCGTAAAGTACACTATCGCTTTACGGAAGGCATGAGCAGTTGACAGGACGTGACTAGGACAGACTGACACAACTCTAACGATGACAGGACTTTAATATACAGAAATTTACAAAACACATCAGACGTGGCTGTATGGACTCAGTTCCTTTGCCTATCCCTTATGGGATGAATAAAAAAAAAAAAAAACCAAATTTGTTTTAAAAAAAAGTTAAGGAATTTGGCGGGAAACCGATGAGAGTGGATCGTGTCGTTAATTGAATTTTAGTTTCTGTGCTCAATGTTGTTTGGTGGATAATAAAGATAGTGTATTATACAACAAATTGACGTGAAAGTGCCCAGCAAATGAAGAATTCAAGTGAAAACGCGTATTCCCTCTGTTTGTGACCCCGAAATATCCGCCGGCTGCTGCTCGCCGTAGCTCGCCGTAAAGTACACTATCGATTTACGGAATGCATGAGCAGTTGACAGGACGTGACTAGGACAGACTGACAACTCTGACGATGACAGGACTTTAATATACAGAAATTTACAAAACACATCAGACGTGGCTGTATGGACTCAGTTCCTTTGCCTGTCCCTTATGGGATGAATTAAAAAAAAAAAAAAAGTTAACGAACGTCAAAGAACCCGACTGGACGGAGGCGTTTTATTTATTGAAACAAAAAAGTAGAGAATAGCAAAAACAGTATGATTTTCAGAAAATTACCTCTACGCTTCTATACGCAATCCTTAAAAGTGAGTCTCTTAAAAACAATAGTTAGGTTATAATTTTACTTATCATATTTATATTTACCAAATGATTTTAGGCTAATTACGTCACGAAGGCGCCTAAACCTGAGATACCTAGGAACCCTTTAGCCGATGTGTACTCCGCTACGGACCAGAAGTCCAACGGGATCGTGTATGACAAGAAACCTTTCAAAGTTTCACTGCAAGAAGGCAAGACTTATCACTGGTGCCTCTGCGGACGCTCTAAGTCCCAGCCACTGTGCGACGGGACCCACAAGGACATCTATCTTAAGATCACACAAAGGTACTGCCTCAACAATGTTGTATTTTTCTTATGCTCCTATATATTGAGCAGGAGTTTTCTGTGAAAAATTTCTTTTGTAATGCAAGCTTTTCTGCCGACCATACTTTTTGTTATCATCCAACTTACACAAGAGTTTCTTCCTGTGGAGATGATCCTGGATGCACCACCAGCATTTCACTACTTATTGTATTGTCACCGGATTTACATAAGTATGCCAAATTTTATCTCAATCTGGTGAGGAAAACTGCTTTAAAATTCAGTTGCAAGATTTGATGGACAACTTACATACTTACATTCTTGCATACATACAAACAGTGCAGGTCAAATAAAAGCTTGCAAAAAAGGCAGGCTTATTGCAGTGTTTACAATACTTATGAAAATTCTAACCTCATTTCAGGCCCATAAGGTTCAGAGTAGAGAAGACGAAGGACTACTGGTTGTGTAATTGCAAGCAGACAAAGAACCGTCCCTTCTGTGACGGAGCACACAAGGGGAAAGAGGTGCAAGAGGCACACATCAAAGTTTAAAATATGGATACTGCTGTAATTAACTTGGTAATGCCTATTAAGTTAACTGAAGAACAAACCCTGACTCGGAACTAAAATTAACATATTCTGCAGTCAATTCTTTTTTATCTACCATGCAGCACATGTCTCAGTCTGTCTGATAAGTTGATTGACCCAAATAAGATTTAAAAATGGAGAAAAATAGTGATGAACTTGAAATCAAAGTAGAGTAGAAAATTGTCTCATTTTTTTTTTCACAACCAGTACAAAAAGTTGCAGTAGTTTTGTAGCAATACCTGGATCGTGTTTTATAAAGCTACAAGTTGTAATTTACAAGCGGAAGTCTCTTTCTAACAAAAGGTGATAGAATGAGACTTCCGCTTGTAAATTGTAGCTTGTAGCTGTATAAAACACGATACTGGATTTACACCATTCCCAAATTGTATTTTCATGGGTCTGATTTGAAAACAGGTCAAACAATGTTTAAAGACAAGCGTACATATGAAATTTGTGAAAATAAAAAGATTTCATGTTTAACATGGATGGGCCTTACTAAGTGAACAGTTTAGCATTTGAGTTAGAAATAACGAATAAAATGGATGGCTGTATGTTGTAAGCTCTGATTTGTAATTGATATCCATATTTGTTTTGTTTGTTTCTGTTTACACTGTAGCTAAATGCATAGATATTATTGTATTAGGATAGTAAATCAGGTTTTATCATACTTGTCTATACTTATTATCCTTTTCCCTCGTGGGCTAAGTACAAGTCTTAACATATTCAAAAGCAAAAACTTAGGTTCAATAACCAATTGACAATGGAAGAATAGAAAACACATTATTAATTTTTGCTTCAATAGTAAGCTTTTCCTTAGCCTTATTCTTATCCAATGAAATTTGCGTTAAAATTCCTAAAAACTGCAAGGATTATTTCTACTGAATTCGTCAGAGTCGTCACCATTTTGATAACTTATCGGTGCTATAAACGACGTCAAATATTTATTTGCAACAAGGTGTACTTATCATTATCATCTTGATGGCAATAAATCTTAATTTAAAAGTAGTGACTTTAATATAATCGAAATACTTAGGTAAGTAAATTACATGCGTATAAAGGAAAATGTTCAAATGTTTCTTTACTGTAGCAATACTAAATGAAACTTTGGCAATATTATTTTGAAATGGCAATACTAATAACAGTCAAGTCCGAACAGTTTCTCAACACAGTGGATCCTTTATACCAAAGAGAATATCTTTATACTTTAAACCGACGTCGCCGGTAACTTAGTGCATTCATAATTTATACTGACATAGAGCTAATCATACAATAAACTCATGCTTTGCAAGAAGTCTACGTAACCACTGCTCAACAATTTTGTCGCTAGGGCATGAGTTTCTGAAGCGGGTCGAATTCAGCCGTAACACGGAACCCTTCCAGCTAAGTAATCTACACGTCATACAAAATACTCGTGTCATTGTCAAGTGTCAAACGAACGCAGGCCACAGGGCGAGCGCGGTGTGCGTTAATCGTGCTAAACCTATTAGTTACTTTTCTCATTAGAGCCATATTTACATTACTCCAGCTAGAGTCGTCATCGCGCGACCGCCACGCAACTAGCTACTTACACTTAAGCCGTTGATAGACAAAGACGTTCGAATTACAAAATGAGCGGCAAGGAGGAAGTGAAATTGTTCACCAGGGAGGAGCTGAAGACCCGAAACACGCGTGAAGATGCAGTCATGATCATCCACAACGGCGTCTACAATGTCACGAATTTTCTAGACGAGGTTAGTCAATTAAGCATTTTTTTTTCTAGTTTCGCACGATGTGATTAAGATTTAAAAAAAAATCTTTATTTTTATTGAGTGAAGATATTCTCACGTTCTCAGTTTAAAAAAAAGTTTTATTAGTTCAGAGTGCAAAGTCCGTTCGAATTGCTATTCATTAGCGAATGCATGAATTTCGTTAACCCAATCGTATCCTATCCTATTATCTTCATAGGGCGTTACTAACTAGCGATTTTAGCGAATGTATAGCATATACACCCCTCTTGCACATGCTGACTAGTTAGAAAGAGATAGGAACCTAGACTAGTGGTTCCTAAACTTTTTTGCACTGTCTTCCAACCCCTTTAAAGTGCTTACAGTGTCTCCCCATGAAGTTCCTTTCCACTATATGTGATGTCATATTGCTAATTATCCCTCAAAAACAGGTTTACCCCATTTAAATACCTAAGGAGTGTCCCTTTAAACTGTTTCAGACATATAAGGAAGGGTAAAGAAGGGGAGTGATAGTCAATACGTTTCTTTTTAACCCATCCTCTCCTGTTGACCCGATATGGGTCAAGGCATTTTTTTTTGTTTAATTTTTGTAATTTTTTTCATGCATAAAAAAATCCAGAAATTGCTTTGAGCTATGTATGGATTTCTATTTTATTCCGATCTCAAAAAAAAAGTATCACACAGAATTAAATACTTACGTAATTTTAAAAAATATTCCAAAAAACGGCCAGCCCAGGTCGAGTTAAATCAAACTTTGAAGCTAGGACTGATATTTTTATGAAGACTTCCTTTTTATTTTGATTTTTCCTCAGCACAATAAGTGTGAAAAAGGTTCTATCATCTATTTTAAACGTGACAAGCTTGCTCATTATTTTTCCCTTATTATTAATTATATTCATACTTTGCCACAACTTAACAATCAAATCAGTTCCTTGTCTGAACCATTATCTCTGGCTTCTGTTCATTTATGAAGAGAATAATTGTCAGTCTTTTATCTTTTGTCATTAATTGTCATGTCAGTAATTTACTATGGATGGATATAACTGCTTTGCTAGATAGAAATGAAACTACGTATTTTGCACTACATTTTTCTGCCAATTTCGAGGGGATGAGGAACAACACACATACACAGCACATGTCTAAGATTATGTTAAAATTTGTTACATTCCCAAAAACCAAGGAGGATAGTATACAGAGTGTCAAAGACCATACTTTGAATTGTTCCCCGCAGTCATGTTAATATTCAAGCAATTTCTAGATGGTGCCAAGGTCGTAGCCAGCGGGTCAAATAATAACAAAACAGCGGTACGAATGTGTCACTCAAGCAAGGTAGATGGCGCTAAATTTAGATAAGAATGATTCAAAGTATGAGCTTTGTCAATCCGTTTACTTTCCATGATCCTTGCCAAAAACTAATACCTTGTGCAAAATGAACAGAGTAATGTCAAACCTTTGACAGAGTTGAAATCATGTATTATCTTGGTTTGTCTCTGCTCTGTAGTGTGTTGTAATTTTTTTTTTATACTATGGTGGCCTAAAAATATTTGGTGAACACTATCTCCTGCTGCTAATAAGAATATGATATTGTCACACTAAATCTTTATACATTTGGCACTTGACATTCCATTGACGTATAGTTAAAGGCATTAAATTCTAACACATCCTGGAACTTTTACACAGTAAACGTCAAAGTGACATTTTATTGCTTGACAACGAAAATCACAAAATCAATCTCATTTACAAAGGGTAATGGATGAATTATGGCGACGAAAGCTCAAGATGGTTAAGACTTATTAAATTTCGAATAATATTTATGTAAAAAATATATGCAGTTTTTGTTATATGTTTTATTTATATATCAGTAAGTACATTATAATTAACAGTATGTATCCGCGAGACAGTAACTGGTTTTGGATTACCCAAAGCTGCCTTGACATGGAGTTCAGCCTCCGGTGGGGTCTACTAAAATACAATACCTAATCATAAAGGAATATTGTTTTGTTTAACGCATATTTAAACACAAAACGAAATATGGTACCTATCCTTTTTTTTTTTCATAACATTATAAACGTCTGCTCAGACGCAAGCGTTGTCGATGTTGTTAACAACTAACAATGCCAAGACGCGCTGTTATTACTACATATATTCATAGAGTCTGGCTGCTGGACGTTGACCTTGTAAAAAGTCGGCAATTTTTTAAAATCTCGAGCTGGCAACGCTTTGCACATAAAGGATTTATAGTTTTGATACTTCTACTTTTTCACTTTCACTTAAGTACAGCCATTAAGCAGACAGACGCGCCTTTGGCTTATCTGTGCACTATAATTTTTCAGCCACTTTTTGAGGGGGACGAGGAACACACACGTACAGCATACGTATACGCTCCTGTCAAAATTTGTTGCGTACTTACAAACGCATACTAAAACAAAACTGTCACACAAATGCCAAAAACACGCACACAATCAACAGGCTCTGATCATTTTGGTCAGACTTAATTTTGGAGATTTAGCAGAGGTCACGCGTTAACATCTCCATCCAGCTCTAAGAGTACAACCCGACCAAAAAGTCCAGAAATTAATAGGGGCGCTACTGTCGCATCTATAGCTTCACTTATAGTACGACAAAAAAAATTGATGCTTTACTCACGGCTTTGTTTTGTAGAGCGAGTCCCTCCATATAGCTCGGTCAAATTAGATTTCAATGTATGGGAATTTTGGCAAAATTAATGGAGATGATTTTTCTGTGGGAATAGTTTCTATGCATGAGGAAGTTAAAAATATCAAGTGTCCCCCCCCTCTCCTGTGGGTGAGTCGCCCAAGAGCCTGAAAGTGTCCCGAATCGTGGTTTTCATCAGTTTTAAAGAAAACTGTTCATGATACATGATAAGTGTTTATAGACGAAATGATACTCGTTAAATTTACTACGAGTATCAACCTTTCGTACACACATAAGCGATATCATTTTAAGTTTTTGTGCTATCGGAAATGAGTAACTAATAAAAATTTGAGAAACAACATTTAAAAAATCATATCTTCAAAACCGTGACTCTTGGGACCCAAGGTCCAAGGGTGAAAATATAGCAAATAACCCCAACTATATCTCAAAAAAAATTGACGGTCCATGTGCCGAACACTCTCCTGTATCATGTGTCAGCATTGCAGATTACAATACAATACAATACAATACAATACAATACAATACAATAACTCGTTATTGAACACCACATAATAGGCAAAACAAGAAATAAGGCACAAAGAAATTACAAAGTAACAATGGGCGGCCTTATCGCTACAGAGCGATCTCTACCAGGCAACCATAATGGAATAAAGTTTAGAACAGATTAAAACAGGTGGTGCTATTATATTATAAGGAATTTACAGTAGGTAAGTACACTAACAAAAATATATAAAAACCCATAAAAACACATAATTACAATGAAACTCGATAACAACACATACATAGCAATACATTAAATATACTAACTATAAAAAAGTTTAAATAGTTCAGTTTAATAATGCTCCTTCAGCATAGTTTTAAAAATAGTCAAAGATTTAGCGCGCCTTAGGCTTATAGGTAAGGAGTTCCACAACCGTATAGCTTGAGCAGTGAAGGAATAAACATAGAATTTAGAATTAGAAAGAGGTACAGTAACGAGAAAGTTCTGAGAGCATCTCAAAGAAGTGACGTAGCTAAATCGTTGTTTGAGGTAGTGAGGAGTTGCAGGATTAAAGAGGATGCCGTAAATAAGTATAAGAATGTGATAATTTCGACGGAGATTAGACAGACCGACAGACAGATTAGACAGCACACAATATCTACTTTTAGATGTTCATGTCGTTTGAAAGGTTAAAATGTTGATTTAAGTGTGGCCTTGCTTGTACAGTCAGCAGCAGAATTAGCTAGGCAACAGAAGTGGTCACAATGATCTAAGCACGGCTCTATTGATAGACATAAGAGCAGCTACTTCTGCTGCTGACTGTACCTTGAAATAACTGTCGATTCTACCGATGACAAATGAGACAGGCAACTGTTTGAGGGCCGAATTTGACATCAGTCGGTAGGTACACGTCAGGACTTATGTTTGTTTGTCATGGGCAAACCCGAAATAATTATACTGTATTTCGTATTATTTTAGCGCTTGCAAGGTGGCAATGCAAAGATGAAAGGTAAGTTACCTTTTGAGGATGTTGCGCCGAGATTGCGTTAAAAGTCATTAGCTTATTTTTATTATCATTCAAGTCATTGTTCCATTTGGAGTAACCTTTCAAATATCTACCTCCCACGCGAAACGTCACTAACATAACGTAGGAATAGAAAATCTTTCAACATTATAAACTATTATCACAAAAACAACTTGCTACTGTTCTCTTACTAATTATTCATCACATTTAACTGTCCTGATCCCATCCGCTTGTTCCTAAATCCTAAATTTCGTGTATAAGTGCTTTTAAATTCCGCCGTTACCTCACTTTTGACATTGGCACAATCGCCCTATTGCCACAAAAAAAAACTTGCTACCGCGCGCGCGGTGATTTTGGATGTCGATGTCATATCTCGAGTAAATTTAAATAGGAAAGGTCTTGAAAGTGCCTCCATCTAATCTAAGACGTCTTCAAAAGTATGGCTTCATTTAAGGGTGAGGCCAAACGAGAGCGTCATTTTTTAATTGTGAGTTGAGTTGTGAAATCCACCTCTATTCGCTTAGCCTGCTAAGACCATTAGCGGTTATTTGGCTCCCAAAAGTTATGCATACCTGGGATTGTGCCAACTCTGATTGATTATGTGCATTTAGGGCCAAATTAAAGTAAAACGATTTCCAGCTTGCCGGAAATTAATTCTTTAAAACGCCTTTTATGGATCTTATTTGATTGTCGTTTAAAGATAAAATGGGTGGATAAACCTTACCGTGCTAGGGGGACCGCTTGTCTTCGGCCTTAAGTTCGCTATAATTTAATTAAGTGTTCGGATTTCACATTGAAACACTGAAATTCTTGATCAAGTGAATTCAAATGGTTGCCAAAGACGCATTACGATACGAGTTTTGTCTTTAGACGCGCGTTGTGAATGAAGATCGTAGGATAATACTTTATAATATTGAATTTAACGTTTCGTACGAAGTTTGGGAGTAAAACCTTAAAACGAAACAGGTAGTACAGTCGAGGAAATTAATTCCTGACCCACTATAGACCATTTTCATAGTAAACGTCATAACTATTTTCCTTGTCAAGCTATGCGATGTCACTATGACGTTTACTGTGAAAAGGTTCCATGGTGGGTTAGGAATTAATTTCCTCGACCTTATGTGGGAGACATGTCACCCTCGGCCTGCCCTCATACTACGAAATTCGAAAATCGAAGTTCGTATCGTATCGTCCCGCTCACTCTCGTGTTAAATAATATTAGCTTGAGAGGGACGGCACGATACGAAGTTCGAATTTTGCACTTCGTAGTCGGGGGCTGGTTAGTGTCAAATAATGTTTCTGGGCTCTATAATCGTTCCACGATAACTCTGCATAACATATTAATTGGCAACCCTGAAAAATCACGCTGTGGTAATTCTTTTTTCATGTCACTGAGACATTTCTTTAATTAATGAATTCGGTTAAAAATAATAATGATAGTAGTAATTTGGTAGTAAATGAAAAGTTGCTGTTTTTTTTTAAATAGGGCTTCGTCCATTGGAGGACAATTTTGCCAGTGTTTAGTAGGTTTTGCTGTTGTACGGTAAAAAAAAATCTAGAAAACGTAATACATTAAAATACCTTTCATTTTAATGGTGGATGGTGAATGAACGATGACGTGACGATGATGTTTATGTCTAATCTAATTAAAAGTTCAAAACGTGTTGTTTGACTATAAATCAGTGTTGCCATAAGCAAACTTTAGATTTCTACTGTTGTCAGTTCGTTGCATAGTTATCATGGGACGACTATAACTTCACTCATAGTTGCCCATGGTCTTTCGATATCGTTTCCTTTTCCTCTACCTTGGTTTTTCCGAAACAAATAAGGATAATTAAAATTGATACTCGCCTATGATCTTTGTAGCAAAGTTTTACCCATTTAGTTATTTTAATACCTGCAAGTTTTACTTTGTTACACTCATCAATAATAAGTACTGTGACAGTTAAAATGTGTCAATTGATCCGTGATTGTGACAGGCTTCGATCAGTAATTAGGTACCTATTAGATAACGGGTCACGGACGGGTGTTAGTTTGGGATTAATTCTTAAGCGGTTACAATAACGTACAACTTTACGTGTAATAATAGTAGTTTATGCAACTGCTACATAATGAGGTCCTTAAAACACGAGTGTGTTTTTATGAAACGAGGCGAAGCTGAGAAGGTGACATGACAAGGCACTGAAGTGTTTCCTTGTTATTCATAAACTTAACTAAAAAAATGCCGTTAAAGTTCGTTTGTCCTGTTTTGTCACATTGACATTTCCGTTAGTAAGAAGAAGACAAAACCTATTTTAGCTAATAGAGGCTTGAGTGACGTTTATGAATAAGCCATAAATGTTTATGTATTTAGTTTTGGAACGGAAACGAAAGTCCCCCGGCTCTTTGGTTATAAGCAACGACACGGAGTTAGCTGCAAATATTTACTTTAACACTGGCATTTGCCTTACGGCTTACCCAACAATACTCGAGGCTAACTGACGTACCTATAGATACAGCAACGACAAAAAACAATTAGATTTAGCCGTATTACCATGTAAATTCTCGTCGTTGGACAAACTTAGAAAAGTTCAAAAACCCCCTACATTTTGATTTCAAAGTTCAATATCTCAAACACGGCTAAACGGGTTTCCTGTACTTTCTCATATTTTTTTAATTATATTTATTAACACTTTCACCGGCGGTAAACGGCTATAGCCGTTACAACAACATTCTATTGTGTCTGGTTCTGGTTTACCGCCGGCGAAAGCATAAAATATCGCTTAATCAGATTTGGCGGGACAAGGAGAGTGATTTATTTTTTTCTAACCTAACCGGACGCCTTTTCTTTCTGCTTCTCTGGATTAATCCGGAAAAATCCGGATCTGGCGACTACCCTGTGTATAGTAGATATTTATAGATGTTATGCGAAGAACGTCGGCGTCCCGAAGCGCTCCCGCAAATTAAATTCTTAGCTGGGATCCTTTAGCGGGGTATTTAATGATACCCTGATATAGGTAGCGACTTAAGTACTATGAAAGTGGTACGTGATTGGTTAGTTGGATTTATATCATAACTAGCTGTTGCCCGCGACTTCGTCCGCGTAGATTTCGGTTATCGCTATCCCGCGGGAACTATATAATTTTCCCGAATAAAAGTAGCCTTCTTCTTACCAAATTTCATCTAGATTGGTGCAGCGGTTTTCCCGTGAAGTAACAAACAGACAGAGAGACAGAGTTAGTTTCGCATTTATAATATTAGTTAGGATGGCAAACCATCGGTGGACTTTAGCTTTCGGTAGCCTAATGGTTTGACCCAAAGCCTCTCAAGCAGAGGGCCCTAGGGCCATCCATAAAGGTACGGTATGTTACATCAATTATGTAAATTTTAGAGCCGCCCGCCACACCTGTCACACGCAATTTTTTTTTCGATTGTCAAAGACACCCCACCCCTTAAAGTGTGACGTATTTTATAGATGGCACCTTAGAGGTTTTCGGATCTTTATGTGTGAAATTACATTTGTTGATAAATTTATTATGATCTTTTCGATGAAGGAAAACATCCTTGAAATCTGGGCACACTTCTTAGAAGCAATTAAATGAACTACTTATAAATACTACTTATAAATGAATTACTTATAGCCCAAGCCCTTTCATTCTAAGAGGAAGACTGTGCCCAGCTGTGGGACAGTACTTTCTCTGTTTACGAAGCTTTCTCAAATAGAGGATAGGCTAACTGGATTAGTCATTGCTAGATTGCAAATGTTATGCTTGACTTCTGGGAAGTGTTTTTTAAAGCTACAACTTACAATTTACAAGCGCAAGTCTCTTTCTAACAAAAGGTGATAAAGTTCGCCAATCAGAAATCCATGACAATGTCATTAGATCCTGATGTAATGAGTCGATTAATTAAGTCAGAATAAGCGGGCTCGCTAGGCGCGCCGTGTATCGTATACATACCTAGTTCATAATCATAACGTTATTATGTTATTTAAAAAGTTATGGTTTTCATTCCGCTATGATATACTTATTGTAACGTTATGAACTTAGTTGTTTGAACGAAATTTTAAAGTCAAATGAAAATAAAATTCTGATATCGTTATTTTTCATAACTCATAACGTTATAAAATTTTGTATTCTTACCGTAGGTTACCGATACCACCCGTCCTAGCACGGTAAATTTCATCGACGATGTAAATCATTCGTCACTTTTTAACAAATATGCATGTGCGAGAGGGGCAAATGGTTTACTTGGTCCATAAACGTTAGTATGCCAGGGAGTCTGGTATAGATAAATACATAGATATGTGCGCTCACGATTATAAATAAATGCCCGCACGATGCCAAAGCGAAAAATTGAATTTCTCTCCTGCGCCGCTCCCCATACCAAGTAGGAGTTATCCAATATACTGTGTACGTGCCGGTCCAGAGGAATAACGACCTTAGGACGATTGGCGCTTACGTCATTCGTAATAGTGCGAGTCACTTTGACCCCGATTTTGCAAACGACTTCTCTAACGTACAAATACCTACAGAGGCAATATTTAATTGTCAGATAAAGTTAATTTGAGAAGTGTTTTTCTTATTTAAGTACCCGGGTTCATATCGTCCTTTAATTCCTTGTTTGTAAGGCAGTAAATATATGTTGGAAATTTGGCCCGAGCCTCTAACGTGAATATTTTATGTTGCCAATTGTCGGCATTTCTTTAAATTTTAAACAGTTATTAAGTTTCTGCTTTTGTTTTATTTCGTTTTTTTTTATTTCAAATAAATGTACAGCCGGTGTAATTACGGGCACAAGAGGCATTTCATCTTAGCTCTCTAGGTTGGCAACGCATCTGCGAACCCTCCGGGGTTGTGGGTGTCTATGGGCAGTGGTGATCACTTACCATCTCGTCACCCACTTGCTCGTGTGCCTTCCCCGTCGTATAAAAAAAGCTTACTGATTTTTTGTGTGTCGAAATTGTGTTAGTAAATCTCTCTCTCTGTGTCTCTCTCTCTCTCTCTCTCTCTCTCTCTCTCTCAAAACGTGCCGCTAGAGGCGCTGTGGAATTGTCCATAGTAATCGAAACGTTAACGCGAACATGATCGAGACGTTATCGTGTCAAAAATTACACTAGAGGCTCAGAATAAGGCTATCGCGAGTCAAAACTCCGCTAGGATCGCTACTGTCACTCGACAGCAATGATCCTAGCGGAGTTTTGACTCCACTCGGTCTACCTGTCAATTTCCACCAATAATAGGCCAGTAGCTTGTCTCTAATTGGTGCAGAATGACAGATATAACTCACTCGAGACTAGCGGCTATTTGACTCACGATAGCCCTCGTTGAATAGTAATTTAGTTTATTACCGCTGGTCAGTAAAGATAATGATTATGATTATAAATAGCAAATAATGAGCGTTATCTTCGAGTTCCTTAACCCGGCGATGCGAGTGCGATCTCAATTATACAACTGGGAAAATATGTGAGCTTTTACTCTTTTTTACTGGGACACCACGAGTAGGCAACAGACATACATTTTACTCATATTATTGTGAAACCTGTTATTTAATTAATTGATGCATTTACGATAATCAGGGAAAGGGATGTTTGTTCTCGGGTCTTGCATGTTTAATATGTATATAAGTATGTTTATCCGTTGTCTAGTGCCCATAGTACAGGCTTTGCTTAGTTTGGGACTAGGTCAATTGGTGTCAGTTTGTCCCATGATATTTATTATTATTATTATTATAAATAGGATGGGTGATTAATTGTGGCGGTAAGTTTACAATATATAGTCGTCCCACGATAACTCTGCAACGAACTGACAACAGTAGAAATCTAAAGTTTGTGTATGGCAGCACTGATTTATAGTCAAACAACAGGTTTCGAACTTTTGATTAGATTAAACAGGTCATCGTTCATTCACCATCCACCATTAAAATACCTCTCATATTTCGTTTTTTAGATTTTTTTTACTGTATAATGGCAAAACCTACTAAACACTAGCAAAATTGTCCTCCAATGGACAGAACCATATTTAAAAAAAAACTGCAACTTTTGATTGCTACTATCATTATTATTTTTTAATTAAAGAAATGTCTGAGTGACATGAGAAAAGTATTACCACAGCGTGATTTTTCTGGGTTGGCAATTAATATCTTATGCAGAGTTATCGTGGGACGATTATAAACGTAAAGCATAAATCATATGTATATAAGATAAATTGAACGCACTCTCAGATACATACAGTAACTGTTTTGTATGTATTTTTTTCATCTTTATTCTTATTTCTTTATTGTGTACTCTAGTCATGCGACTCCGGGAGAAGCTTTACACGTTCGGCGGCGGTAAGCAGCTATAGCCGTTATAACAATAGAAGTTTTATTGTATCTGGGTTACCGCCGGCGAAAGCCAACTTCATATTCATTACAAAAGAATAACATTTATATTTTATATGTATACATTGCGAAATATGTCACGTGTATCTATGTCTTGGCTATTATGTTAACTAAAAACAACGTTCTGCCTTTGTTACTAGAATAAGCATATTGTTGTATTAAAAACTATTTGCTTTGTTATTTATTTTTGCATTGTGTTCTTAGCACCAATTTTATTTTTGCTCAAAACTGTATTGTTAATCATTTTCCTCGTGTTCTTCCATCGCTGTGCGAGATAAAGTATTTACTACAATAGAATAGATTTAATAGCATTCATCCACGTGCGGGCGCGGTCTAGAATTATCAGCAGGTCAGATCATAGGTGACACATCGCAGTGATATTTTCCTGAGAATTATTTGCATATTACCTTCAAAAGTTGGAGTATGTCTGGAGAATAAATGTTTAATTTAAATAAGTTTAGAGGCAAGCCTACATCTTAGGGCACATTGTCACTAAGTGAATTGAATAGTCAACTTACACTTGGAAACCGAATCAAAAGTCTCTGGGCCAATTTGGAATTTAACGAGTCGTGTAGCTAATAAAAAAGACTTTATTTGTTAAAAAAAAGCCTTATTTAAGGTATAAAGTTATAGTAAGTAATAGGGTTGTTTACTGATGTCAAAAAAAATATAATTAAAAAATTAAAAACACGACTGCATCTTCTTAAGTTGAACTGAAAAGTAAAAAAATAAAATTTAAACTACTAAGTGCCACGTATTCCTAACCTAAGTATCGTACCCCCCCAACTGCAATAAACTGGCTGTTAGGGCCTTTGTTAGATTTTTTACAGTCGGGTGCCGTACAGCAGCAAGAAATTACAAATAGAAAAATACGGACTAACGGATAATAGACTGCAAAAATCTAACAAAGGCCCTAACAGCCAGTTTATTGCAGTTGGGGGGGTACGACTTAGGTTAGGAATACGTGGCACTTAGTAGTTTAAATTTTATTTTTTTACTCTTCAGTTCGACTTAAGAAGATGCAGTCGTGTTTTTAATTTTTTAATTATAATTTTTTATTTTATTATTTTTTGTGATGCCACTTTTTGCCAATGACTACAACCACCTCGTCTGACTTTGAAACGGGCGTATGTTTCAATTTAAAAAAGCCGTACAAGTGACAGTCTGACTCGTGCACCGAGGGTTCCGCACAAATGTCATAATCATCATATCAGCTGATAGACGTCCCCTGCTGGACTTAAGCCTCCCCTAAGGCTCTCCTTCCAATCCAAGGCGGTCTTGTGTTTTCCGATTTCACCGTCTTCGCTCCATCTTGTTGGAAGACTACCGACAGCTCGTCTCCTGGTCCGTGGACGCCATTCGAGAACCTTCTGACTCCATCGGCCATCAGTTCTGCGAGCAATGTGCCCCGCACACTGCCACTTAAGTTTCGCAATTTTTCGGGCCATGTCGGTAACCTTAGTTATACTGCAGATAATATCATCATTTCTGGTTCTATCCCGCAGAGAAACTCCAAGCATCGCCCTCTCCATCGCCCTCTTAGTGACTTTGAGCTTTGTTAGCGCCCACGTCTCAGATCCGTAAGTCATCACTGGCCACACACACTGATCAAAGACTTTTGACTTCAAACACTGCGATAATTTGGACGAAGAGACACTGCGAAGCTTCGCAAACGCTGCCCAGCTGAGTCGGATTCGACGAGTGACTTTTTTCTCGAAGTTGGACCTACCTGAATGAACCGTTGTTCCTAGGTAGACATTGTCGTCAACAACTTCGAGCGCTGAGCCTCCGATTATTACGGGAGTTGGCACAACGTGCACTAATTTGTAGGTACCTATATAAATAGTTCGTCTATCAGGTAAAACGAGTCTTGAAGATTAATTAGGCCGACAAAGGAAGAATACAATCTTTAAAAATCCTTTTTGTGTGTACCTTCCCTACACGTGAAGTGCGGATTTTTTTTCACGTCTAACCCAAAATGTGGAGTATCGTTGGATCAGTTTTTTAAAAACATAATGAGTGTTCACAGGTCATTTTTCGATTGGGGGATTCGTTTGCGAAATATTTACCTTTGAAGTGCTCATTTTTGTTGGAGTCAATTATGTCCCCCAGAGAAACTGGTGTATTTGGAAATGTGAAGAAAATTAGAGCAGTAGTGCATTATAGTGAATTTAAAAGGAAAACCATCATAGATAAGTAGGCGTTACAGGTTCATTTACGAGTAAATAGTTCACCAACTTGCTTATATTTGTCCATGTCAGTAACCAATGTAAAATGATCCTACACTGCTTACTGTTTGGGAGTAGAGTGCTTCTATTTGGG
This sequence comes from Clepsis dumicolana, assembly GCA_963691665.1. Classification (NCBI taxonomy): domain Eukaryota; kingdom Metazoa; phylum Arthropoda; class Insecta; order Lepidoptera; family Tortricidae; genus Clepsis; species Clepsis dumicolana. The sequence continues at coordinate 35,519,853 of OY829505.1, read as the reverse complement.
AATTCCCATGGAATTTTAGTATATTCCTATGGGAATTCAGAAATATTCCGAAATTTCAACAGCCAGATTTATAGATATCACCGACTTCATTTACAAATGTGATTTCGGATAAAATTTTTTGTTGATTTTTCTTTCACTTTTCTCAAAACCCTTAAGGATTATGGTATAAGTGTTATATATTTTTAGAACTGGCTAGCTGAGCTCTAGACGATGATATCAGTTTCATTGTCACTAGACCACTTTTTTTTTCTTTATATCATTTGCGGGGGTCCGCTTGTCTACATGGAGTAATTTTATGAAACGTTTAGCCTATGTTACTCGGGCTGCCATAAGGAATCTAATGATACCCTAATCATCAAAATCGGTTGAGCCGTTCGCGAGTTTTGGTGGAATAAAGAAACTCACATAATTACATACGTACTTACATGAACCCTGAAAACAATACACTCATTTTTCTTTGGGCAGTCGTGTAATAAAATCATTTTACATTTTCACTTATCAAGCTTCCGAAAATACTCATAAAAAACCGATGCCTCACTTATTACTACAATTAAAACTAATTTTAATTTAACGAAAACTAATAAAAGGAAGCAGTTTGATCACTGAAAATTATGACGTCATAGTTCTTAATTCAATATTCTTATTCAATATTCATGCTAACGGATCGTTTTGACATTTCATAAAAAGTTGCTGATTTGACTAAGAAGAAACCATGAGGAAACAACCCTATTGCCTCCAGCTCTAGTAAATTCATCCATAGATAATCACCATATAATTAATTTAACATACAGGGATAGGCAAAGGAGTCGAAGTCCATGCAGCCCCCTTTTAAAAACGATATCCAAAGAATTCTACTTTGTTATTTAGGTTTTTAAGTACCTAACATTCGCGCTCCCTTGTTACAAATTGCGAATGGATTCTCCCGCACCACTCGTCGTATTTTTCAATTTGTTTTATTGAATGTTTGTTTCTTTGTTTGTCCATAGCATCCTGGCGGAGAGGAGGTGCTCTTGGAACAGGCCGGGAAGGATGCCACTGAGCCCTTTGAGGATGTCAGCCACAGCTCTGATGCCAGGTACGTACGAAGCTTTACGGTGACCGAGAAACCAGGCCACTGTTTCACCAACTTTACAATTGTCAGTTTTCAATGACAATTCGGTGTCAACTGTTGACTTGAAGAGCTTTGGTTTTAGCGCGCTTCATATTGTCAAAGAAATGTAGTTCGAATTGTCATATAAAACTGACAATTGTAAAGATGGTGAAATGGGGGCCTGTTTGATTTGACACATTATATGGTAGTGGCGGGTGCCAAATCGGACAGTAGATTTCTCGCGCCCTTGTTACAGTCAGCAGTAGAAGTAGCTAAGCAATAACAATAGAGCCGTGCTTAGATCGTTGTGAACGCGTCGGTTGTTTAGTTACTTTACAGTTTGTACAGGAATCGGCAAAATATAACCTAACCAACTTAGACATAATGAAAACGGGATATTGACCGCGATTACCTTATAGGTTTGATGAGCTCCCGATATTTCGATGCAGTTGCATGCATCATGATCACGGGCAAACTGTCTAATGCAATTAACCGCGAATCATTTAAAACTAACCAACTTAGAAAAGTTGAAAGACCCCCGGCATTGTCATTTCGAAGCTTAATATTTCAAAAACGGGTGAACCGATTTTAATTAAACTTAGCTAAAACCATCTCGATTAAGCTTGCTTTCGATTAAAAAAGAACCGCATCGAAATCGGTCCATCCGTTTGGGAGCTATGATGCCACAGACAGATACACAGACACACAGATACACAGGTCATACTTATAACACCCCTCTTTTTTGTCGGGGGTTAAAAACAAACATTTCTTGCTCTCACTATGCGAAAGCAAGCGGGCAGCATTTGTTCAAAATTTGGCGAGAGGTGACTCTGTATTAATGATATTTTTAATTGTAATCGATGAACATACAAAAAAAAATTCATACAGTGGAACGTAGAACCTCCTCCTTTTTTTTAAGTCGGTTAAAAGCGGAACCCTTATAGGATCACTTTGTTGTCAGTCTGTCTGTCTGTCTGTCAAGGCCCTTTTTCTCTAGGACGCGTGGAGGTAGCATGCTGAAATTAATATCAAATACTCAAGCCTGCGGTCCCTTGAAGCTGTGAAAAAATCAACCTTCTAAGTCCACGCAATCAAAAGATACAGTCATTAAAAATGCTATTTCCATACAAATTGCTGAAATCCGCAAACCTAAAGGGTACTTACTTGCAGTTGTCCTAGAAACTTGAAATTTGGTATGAATATAGTTCTTATAACACAAACACTCATAAAAGTCTCAAAATCTTACATTTTTATGTCTGTCTGTGTATGTCACAACCAATATATATACAGTTTACCACTACTAACGACATCTAGCGCCGAATAACTTTTCAAATAAAAAAAAAAATTTGAAAATCGGTCTACAATTGACGGGGTAATCAATGAACATACATAAAAAAAAATACATACAGTGGAACGTAGAACCTCCTCCTTTTTTTGAAGTCGGTTAATAAATAGTAATGATAGTAGTAATCAAATTACCGAACAACGGTAAAATAATTACCGACAGTGTCTTCTTCAATCTCGACATTATTGGCGGAATCATCGATAATATCGATACTTAAAAAAAAAAAATTGTAATTGTAGTAATCAAAAATTGTTGTTGTTTTTTTCTAAATATGGCTCTGCTCAGTCCATTGGAGGACAATTTTGCCAGTGTTTAGTAGGTTTTGCCGTTGTACGGTAAAAAATCTAGAATTCGAAATATGAGAGGTATTTTAATGGTGGTTGAACGATGACCTGTTAAATCTATAATCAAAAGTTCAAAACGTGTTGTTTGACTATAAATCAGTATTGCCATAAACAAACTTTAGATTTCTACTGTTGTCAGTTCGTTGCAGAGTTATTGTGGGACGACTATATTGATTACGTTTGATTACGGTCATTTCGACGCTGATAGCGTGCTGAATGGTACAGACACAATTGTGATGAGCGAACTTCCACAGCACTGTGGCTTGTACTATTATGTACTCTGTGTTGTAGTTAGAAATAAGACAGTGGTGGAAAAAAATTGCTAGGAAGTTGTCAATTGTACTCTATGATTCTTCGATCCAGCATACAGTAGGGAGAAGTCAGCAACTATAAGAGATAGAGAAATTTTATTTTAGAAAACATGGCGTCAATTTTAGATTGAATAAAAATGGCATTCAAATCATAGCGAAAATCTGTTTATCTCACTATGATTGAGTCTCACTCTCACGGCAGTTACATGTTAATTAATGCCATTAATATTAAATCTGAAATTGACGCCATGGTTCCTAAGAACAGATTTCCTTATCTCTTATAGTTTCTAAGTTCTCCCTACTGACCCAATTGGATTGATCACCCTGTGTAAGTTGACAACGGTCATTTTGTAGCCACTTAATTGTTAGAGGTCATCGGGGCGACTGATGCAACTAAAATCTCGTCGTCCTAGACTGACCAGCTATAATGTTAATGTATATATGATAGCATTCCTATGATAATTTGAATAACTAGATATCAAAGTTTTAGGTAATAGATCCGTTGTAATATTTTTAAAACTGTTTTTTTTTATGGTAAGGTATTTTATTAAAGACCCCAGCTAAACGAGCTCAGTGACGCAACTGAATGTTAGCGACAAACAAAATGCAGTTCGTGACGCAAGCAAAGGTTTGGACTTTGGACAGTGTACTTAAATATGTACATTTAATATAACTTACTACATACTTGGGTTTGTTGTTTTTTTTCTGCTATCGGGATAGAAACATCCTATGAACTTAGGTAGGCATAGCCAATATACATTGTATAAGTAAACATTTACTTTTTAAAGAAATGTCTGAGTGACATGAAAAAGTATTACCACAGCGTGATTTTTCTGGGTTGCCAACTAATATCTTATGCAGAGTTATCGTGGGACGATTATATGACTAAGTCATTCGTCACTGACACGTGCCTGTCTTGCATGAAAGCGTCAAGCTGACGCCACACACCCCACATACTTAGCGTAGACGCGATATCCCCTTGTGCCAAAATTTTACATAGGTATTACTCTGTGTCCATTCTTCTACATGGTCGGTCATTATTCGAGCGTTTCAACCGCCTCACTTTCTTGGACGCGTTTTTGATGATTTGGCTGTAGACTTTGGTGGCGTTTCGGAGTTAGCTGATGCAATTCCTTACTTCTACCAAATAACCGGAAACGCCTTAAAAACCTTTATCCACTTAGACAGAATAGTGACCAAAAAAATGATTCGGAACAAACGTTGTCATGATACTCGGTTTCTTTTAGTATGCGTTAGTATTCCCCTTGAAAAGTGGCCGAATTTTTTAGTGCAAAGTTGAGCTAAAAGGTGCTTGTGTCCTGTCTCCTCGGCGCGCAGGTGTTTTATATATAAACGCTAAGTTAAACGCGACGCATTTGACGCACATCATTTCACATGAATCTAATTAGCAAACATTGTTTTACGCGGTGAACGCAGCATTGCACAAGCAAGACATAACCTAACCAACTTAGAAAAGTTGAAACACCCCCGACATTGTCATTTCAAAGTTTAGTATTTCATAAACGGGTAAACCGGTTTTAATGAAACTTAGCTAAGAACCATCGCGATTAAAATAGCTTTCGATTGAAAAAAACCGCATTGAAATCGGTCCATCCGTTTGGGAGCTATGATGCCACAGACAGACACAGATACACAGATACACATGTCAAACTTATAACACCCCTCTTTTTCGTAGGGGTTTAAAAAGACGATCGCATGCGTCTAACGCAGCGATTTCCTCATAAGACAAATGCGCTTCAGCCACACTGCCTGCAATAGGCCTGCAATTAGCCAATAGCAAAGCATTTAAGCGGCTTCAAGTATCTACTTGACTTATATCCTTGACTTGACTTATTTATCCTACTTGGCACGAGATGCAACGCATGGGGAAATCGACTTTGTAATGCAATTGCACGAAACGTTCCGAGAATAGATCCGTCCATACAATTTGCATTTGTCGAAAACAGCAATTTATATGCGTTGCATTTTCCCGCTGTCCAGCGGAGTTGAGTTCACATTTACACCAGTATGTGGCGACACCCGCTTTGTATGTGCGCTGGCTTCGGGCCGAGGCAAGCGTTATCTGGTGTTGCCAACACGTGTAATAGCACCCTAACAGTATTAGCCAAGTGATAAAAGCTGCCACGTTTCTTCTATCGGTTTGCATCTGTAGGCCGAGCGCGAGTTTTCGAATCCTGCGTAACGTTACGTTTTTGTATCGAAATCGAGAAACCTTCATACTAAATTTTAGTTCAGGGCAGGCGCTGTTCCAAACTGTCTCAATCAAGGACCATAAAACCAAGAGGACTGCCAGTGTCTATACGATGTCGCGTTCCTTTGAAATAATAAGCCTGCTATAGCTAGTTTTACTACGGAGGGGTCTCTGTACCATTCATTTGGTATGACATTTAGACTTCTGGCTAACACAATAGCGCCACCTAAATTAGTTTTTTCTTTCAGGTTCGAGATGGTTCTTAGGTAAGTTTCATTAAAATCGGTTCACCCGTTTTTAAAATATTGAACTTTGAAATGACAATGTCGGAGGTTTTTTCAACTTTTCTAAGTTGATTATTTAAAGATATAACCTAACCAACTTAGAAAAGTTGAAAAACCCCCGACATCGTCATTTCATAGTTCAATGTTTCAAAATGGGGTAGACCGATTTTAATGAAACTTAGCTAAGAACCACCTCGATTAAACTAGCTTTCGAACATAAAAAACCGCTTCGAAATAGGTCTATCCGCTTGCGAGCTACGATGCCACAGACAGATACACAGATACACAGGTCAAACTTATAACACCCCTCTTTTGAAAGGGGTTAAAAATAATGTTTCTTATAATAATTAAAATAATCTACCTTAAGGACTTCCAGGCAGGGCCCACAATTTTTTTCTGTCCTGTATTTTAATTGACATAAATATCTGTCCAACGTTGCGCCGATTGTTAGCAGAGGAGTGCCCGACTGGTCGGTTAACTGTGGCGCCCTACTTCCGTGTAAACATATCGTGAATTATTCTAACCAACCCACCGATTTGATTACGTGGCCAGTTCGGCACTCTTTTGAACCTACCCTGTTAAACATTTTAAATTAAGTACCTGCTAACATTAGTTACAGTTGTCATTAACATATTTGTATTTAATTAAAACTGTTAGCATTATCTATTGTACAGTCACGTCCATTAATATGTAAACGTTTCCTGATTTCCATAAATATTTAAGATTTCTTAGTTAAGTACACAAGCATAACGCTCAAAATGATGTATCCAAAAGAATCCATCAAAATAAAGTACACAATATTTCTAGCAAAATTAAGTATACACCCTCGATCACAATATTGTGCAAGCTGGTTGCTCTCATTTTTAAATATACGTGACAATTTCTAAATAATGTCTACAACACAGTGTCATTAGCATGTAAACAATTACGTTTCATAACAATGTATACACGTGGTATTGGCGCCACTCGTAATACTTATCTCGCTACCCTCAAGTTCGAGAAAGATTGCAAGACGTTATTAATGCTGGAGTAGGGTATTTAAGTATGTACCTACACACGATGCTAGTAAAATGTGACTACATAATTCGTTCAAAACCAAAGTTACTAGATAATGTGTTATTTCCCGATTAAGTACACAAAGAAAAGACGTTGTTATGTATTCTGTGCCCTGAGCACGACTTGTCGAATCCTGCGTCTCGTAAAATCGAATAGTAAACTATAACGAGTTTGTATGACGTTTGGAACAGCGCCCACCCGTGAGCGTATTTGGAGCTAAAATTTAGTATGAGATTTCTCGATCTCGATACGATAACCGTAACGTAACGCAGGATTCGACAAGTCGTGCTTAGGGCACTGTGGTTATACGTACAATGTATTGTTAAAGTTCCGAACCAACACGATAAAATTTGGTCAAGAGCATGTCGGACCATGCTCAGTGTAGGGTTCCGTAGCTGTTTACTACAAAGAAATGAACTAAATCGTATATTCCTTGTCTCTATTTCACCAACGTTACAATTGTTAGTTTACTTACAATGACAATTCGAGCTACATTTCTTTGCCAATATGAAGCGCACTAAAACAAAAGCTTTTCAAGTCGGCAATTTACACTAAATTGTTATTGAAAACTGACATTTATAAAGTTGGTGAAATAGGAGCCTGGCATTTTAAGTTTTACCGATGTGTTTTTTGTTGACAAGCACAGTTTTTCGGCTATAACTTAAAAACAGTAATATCCGGTCATGTTGAAAATAATTTTCGATGTTTGTTTTGAATTAGGTATGATGAAAAATGTCTAGGAAAGTAACCCTACCCTAATAAAGTTACCCTCCTCCTTTATCTGTTATGTTAAGATTACAGGAAAAATAAAATGGTGTCACTATATGTTACAGTTTTTTAGAAATCATCAAAATTTACATTATTTCCACTGTAGGAAAATAGATGGCGCTGTCCGCATGTTCATCTATCCTACATTGAACGGAATATACTTAAAGTATACATATATATGTATAAGGTGATGTCTCGGAACCTTCGGTGCGCTAGTCCGACTCACTCGTGACCGGTTTTTTACTGCCTTAAGAAATGATCAAAAATATTATACGCCAATACCACGCTGTATTACATTGTTATGAAATATTACGCAAACGTAATTGTTTACATGCTAATGACACTGTGTTGTTGACATTATTTAGAAATTGTCACGTATATTTAAAAATGAGAGCAACCAACGTGCACAATATTGTGATCGAGGGTGTATACTTAATTTTGCTAGAAATATTGTATACTTTATTTTGATGGATTCTTTTGGATACATCATTTTAAGCGTTATGGTTGTGTACTTACCTAAGAAATTTTAAGTAAATACATATTTATGGAAATCAGGAAACGTTTACATATTAATGCACGTGACTGTACAGCGTGTGACTTCCATATAGTCGTCCCACGATAACTCTGCAACGAACTGACAACAGTAGAAATCTAAAGTTTGTTTATGGAAACACTGATTTATAGTCAAACAACACGTTTTGAACTTTTGATTAGATTAAACATGGTCATCGTTCATTCACTATCCAGCATTAAAATACTTCTCATATTTCGTTTTTTTTTATATACAACGAGGAAGGCAAACGAGCAAGTGGGCCACCTGATGGGAAGTGATTACCACTGCCTATAGACACCCGCAACCCCGTATTTTCTAGATTTTTTTTACCTTACAACAGCAAACCCTACTAAACGCTGGCAAAATTGTCCTCCAATGGACAGAGCCATATTTAAAAAAAAACAGCAACTTTTGATTGCTACTATCATTGTTATTTATAATTAAAGAAATGTCTGAGTGACATGAAAAAAGTATTACCACAGCGTGATTTTTCTGGGTTGCCAATTAATATCTTATGCATAGTTATCGTGGGACGATTATACCAACATGTATTTTAAGCCCTAATGAAACTAAATTACCTTGTATCTTATGTTCAAAAGATAAAACTTTTTTTTTTATACAAACTAATCGGTCACACAATGTGTCGGTAATAAAGCTGACACTGACATTTGATTGCATTCAATGACGCGTTGTCAAATAAATGTTTGCATTAAATTGGTGCTTGAGATTTTTTTTTAAATGAACAATACTCTCCGTTATCAAAGAGGTAATCGTTATATATTTTTTATAAAACAGTTCACAGCACTTAATCGTTAGTTAAAATATAAGTTCCTATGGAAGTTTCACGCTGTATAAGTATACCGAATTTACGATTTAAACTAGTATGTATTAGATAAAATATACAGTACATGTCCCCGAGTTAACCTAACTAACTTAAAATAGTTGAAAACCCCCCGACATTGTCATTTCAAAGTACAATGTTTCAAAAACGGGTGAACCGATTTTAATGCAACTACCTCGATCAAACTAGCTTTCGATAAAAAAAAACCGCATCGAAATCGGTCCATCCGTTTGGGATGCCACAGACAGATACACAGATACTCAGACACACAGATACACAAGTCAAACTTATAACACCCCTCTTTTTCGTCGGGGGTTAATAAACAGAGTATATATTTTCAGAAAACTGTGTATCCTTTACTTTTTTTGAATAGGTAACCTAACAAATTTTGAATTATTTCTGCTCAGAATCACGAGGACTATCTATTTAAATAATAAAAAAAAGTCCCGCATTTTTTTGTCAGTTTTGTAACGCGTTTTTACTTACTTACCATCACAAATCAGACAAATTTTCTATGGAAAATTTTTGAAACTTTTTTGAAAAAAAGGGGTACACAGTTCTCTGAAAATGCCCTTGTGCTTAAGCCACTCACAGCATTTTATAAACTTCTCTTTCTCCCTCAGATCGCTGATGAAGAAGTTTAAGATAGGCGAGCTAGTCGAAGCGGACCGCGCACACAACAAGGGTGCGTACGCGCCGGATTGGAACAACGACCAGCCGCAGGAGCAGGGCAAGTGCGTGCTCGCGTAGACGGCTAAGCAAAACGACACACATCAATCCCCATTCATCCATTGATACGATATAAATACAAGGACATGCCCTTTGGAACATTTTCGCTATGGGAACGGCGCGCGCAGTTCATTTCAATATCTACGTAGGAACGATATTCTTTTGTTATTTGTTTTCAAATTAATTCTTCACAGGGTTGCTTACTTAGACTTGCTCAAACCTTGGCTGAAGTCTCATTAAAACGCACCTTATCTATCTATACCTATAAAACAGTACCGTGACTGACTGACTGACAGACAACGCACAGCTGGAGCTAAACCACTGTACCTAGAGACTGGAATTTTGGCAAACGGATACCGTGAGTAGCCTAGAGGTGCACTAAGAAGGTATTTTTCGAAATTCTCACGGGTTAGGGAGCTAGACCGTTTTGAAATTTCACAGGAGCTAAGCCGCGCCGCGCTTATGCTAGTTTTGTATAATTACACGCATCATATAAAGTCAAAAATGGAATACCGAAGGGCCTGTCCGTATGCTGTTTAAGTATGCTTCTTTCATCACTCTAACCGTCATATCATATGCTATGGTCATGTTGTCAATGTCACCCATGAATCACCTGTCGACAAAAGTGGAAAGTAATCCTATGTGGCCGACTTGGTTTTGATTGGTTTGGGTTTCACGTTAAGTCGGGATTAATTTGACGTTACGTTAACACCGAGTGAGTGTCGTGTTTAACCCAGGTCGGTACAAGTCAGCCTAAAATTCCTATTAAGCTATCTATTTGACACGTTTTGTCATCAGATCTCGTCGTTCAGTCAAAGTAACGTTTAGATTAGATACCCATTAATTTAATGATATGCTTACGTACTTATACATAGTCCAGCCATTCATAAGTTTCGTAAACATGGTTATTTCGACATCCTCTGTGTAAAATAATACCATACTCCTTTAAAATATTAAGCGCAACTTAAGCTGAGCTCCATCAATAGAATTCATTCATTCTGACAGTCTCGCTCTACGCAGCTGTCCCATTGGTGATTTTTTCATTGATTCGTTCCAATTTGGAATTTGGGTGACCGTTTGAAATAACCAGCGCTACTTGAGATAACAATATAGGTACTTTTAAGTAGGGTTACCATTGCTTTCGTTGATGTTCTAGATTCGATAAGCCACGCGTAAAAATAATACATCTTTAATATCAAATAGAAAACACAATTCTAACTTACTTTTTTCCCCTTCGGTTGAAAATATACCTACAACAAGCAAAATGTACACAACGCATATTGTAAAATAGCCACGTACGAAACACGTACAATAAGCTAAAGGTAAATTAGCAAAATGTACACTGAGTACGTACACAGAATGTACAAAACGGTGTACGTAATTAGTGTAAATTTTCCGATTTGTAAATTTTGCGAATGTACCTACTTTTTGCTTTGTGTACGTTTCGCGTATTTTACAATATTGCGTTGTGTACATTTTGCTTGTTGTACATTTTCAACCGAATGGCTTTTTTTAACAGTATGCTCATATTTATTTACGCTTACCACTGGCAATAAATAAAGATGATTTCCATTTACGTAAGTATGAGTAAGTTAACTCTTACGTCAGAAGCACGCTCACCGCACGAGCCCTTTGTTCGCTGGGTCGACACGAAATTACATTGTCACTAAACTGTGCTTCTGATTAGTGGGTCGACCTCGACCGTTCCACGCGCGGATCTGAGTCAAACCCTTTATGCAGCATAGACAATCAGCTTAATTGAATGGCCTGTAGCGGATAAAATCAATCCACCATGTTTCTCTTTGATTATCTGCGTATATACGGTGAATTTGAATTGATATACAAGAGCCAATTTTTTTACTGCCTTAGGAAAATTAAATCTAACTATGCGTGTGTTAAAGTAAGTAATAAAAAAATATATGCACACTAACTGTGTGGTCAATTGGTCACCCTACATTTTATGAGGTGACACGTCAAACAAGTCACGTCGACGGGTCAAATAGCGTAGTGACAATAATTTTGGTTGAAACTTAAATCCTAAATTAAAAACAAAGTATAAAACATGTTTGTTTAATGTGCCTCCAATTAAAATACAATTGCCATCGATACTGAATAAAAAAAATTGGTTGTATACTAATTCAAATTCACCGCGTATACGTAACAAACCGAACACTGTCGTTATCTATGAAATTGACGCCAGGTCAAATCAAATGGACAAATTTTATCAATTTATTACGGCACGAAATCAATATCTTACATAATGCGTTTTTAATCAAATGTGTCCCATGATACGTAGGTAGCTGTCATGAGTCGTAATCGGATCGAACCTGAACTGATTCTATTAAAATACTTAATGTGTTTTATGAGGATTCCGTTGTCTGCTAGTTTCGTTCGTGTTTCGGTTGTTCATTGATTAAATGACATGTGTGCAAGGGTGTAGGGACACGATGACGCAAAATAGTGGCGTTAAATAACAGAAACTAAGTTACTGTATAGTAAGCTACTCATGACTTCTGAACGCGTTGTGTCCTAGACACTTTTAAGCAGTGTATCGTAAAGGTTATCGCACACATATCAGCAACGCGTGCTATCGAGCGGTATAACATAATAACATAATACCTATGTAAATGTTTAAATACATATTAGATTATTACTTATTTTATTTTCAGTATAATCGAAATGCTAACTTTGTTTTAAGAAAGGCATAAATTATGAATTTATGATTGTCGGTGTAGCTTTTGTGATTTTATTTTAATTTATGCTATGCCCCAACAAGGTAATATTTTATTCAAAACTTGTAGTAATTTGCAATAAATAAATAGGTACTTACTGAATAGTATTCTTTGCATTAAATTCCACGCAATTCTAGATATTGTTGGCGTGCCGTTGATGTGTGTGCGATGTTTTCTCAGTTCGACAGGAGCGCCTCTCTGTAAACACCTGATTTTAGATATTACTCAAATTAGATTGCTAGGTATATTATTTTATAACTAATAAACTGTACTGTACAATTGTACGTTCAAAATTAAACTAGATACCAAGCTGTAGTTAGAGAGATCGGCGAATACATCTTTATTTATATTTCATGAATTGATGTTTTGATGAATTTTACTGTGGTGAATCTGTTTATCACAATCGCTCTCTATTCATCTCGAATTAACCCACAAGAAATAATTCAAAACCTAGTTAACGTTTTTGAGCTTTTTTGAACAAAATTTCTATGTTCTCGCAGTACTATTTAAAAGAAAATTCGCATTAATTAATGTACTATTTTGTAATTGTTTTGTTTTACTCAAATATTGCTCCGCTTGGCTGGACACTTTTTTGTTCGTAAATAACCATTTTAATCATTTTCTGCACTATTTGGTGATTAATCATTTAATACCTATACATTTTGTGATACATGTTAACTATGCATAATAATTTAATAATAATAACTATTTAGTGGGTAAGAATTGGATTTCAAACGACGAATGCCTTAAAGTCAGCCCCTAAACTACGAAATTCGAAAATCGAAGTTCGTATCGTATCGTCCCGCTTACTCGTGTTAAATAATATTAGCTTGAGAGGGACGGCACGATACGAAGTTCGAATTTTGCACTCCGTAGTTCGGAGGGCTGGACATTGCAATTGGCCGTTAACCTCGTCCTTTGAAGTCGGCTTTTTTAACAGGGCTTAATCTAATCACACGGCTTGTTTTAAAACTTCACATTATTATTAAAGGCTTGCTTGTACCGTAACGTCGGAGAACGTCTTTGGGGTATCGTAAAGTTTTACAAGATACAAGTTTTTCTTGCCGACCGTACTTTCGTCTGTGCATACAGTGGGTCAAAATTAATTTGCAAATTTTGAAACGGAAAAGTTACTGAACGGAAAGCTTTTAAAAAGTCTTGAATGCCAAAGGGATTTTCCCATTCAACTTTACTCTTACCTATGTTTTGACAGTCTCCTACGTTGCTGAATTTTATTCTCGATTGCATTCACATCACATGGATCTGTGTAAAAATGTTTTTCTCTTTTTTTTTAAATAATATTTTGCTCATTTTGGTAATGTACTTATTCCAAAAATAACTGTGATCACGATAGATCTGTTTTAGCACAGCTTTCTCGTTAGTTCGAATAAATATATTTTCGTATAAATTAAAATATTTACAAAGCTGGTGTTAGAATATCATGCTTCTAGATTTAGACTAGGTAGTGACATAAATCGATATGAAGTTTCTGCGTTTGGTGGGTCAGTTCAAAGTCACATCGGTATTATCACATGGTATCACATGGTATCTAGTGAATAGAAATTAAATAAAAACTCAGAAACTCTTGTCAGATTTATCTGTCAAATCTATGGCGTTTGTTAATGGTGGCGTTAGATGTGTGCTACGTGAAGGTGTAGGAAAGGGGCTTGAACTATACCCAAATATGACAAGTGAAATTACGAGCAAAATTAACTCTAAGTATTTTAGTAGTAAAAAACAAATACGTGTACATGATTTTCTTTTAACACTGACTTTCGTTAGTAATTAAATAATAACTTGGGACCATCTGTCTTTTTTTGGCTTAGTTTAGTGAAATTTAATACTTTGATCTTATAGAAATTTAAATTTACGCTATGTACATGTAATAAAACAATTGTTCATTCTAATAATGAAGGGCCAAAGAATAAAATGCATTTATTTCAAGAGCTGTGTACATTGGTTGTAATTATTTTTAATCTAGTTAATGGGAATGGGTAAAATGTAATACGAATGGGACGAATTATTATAATATGTTTGGAAAGACTCGTACTTAATTAGGTATATGCACAATAGCGCGCCAGCCCCTCCTAGCACGCTAAAATGTCGACAAATATTTGTCTGTGGATAAAATATTTGGTCTCTAAATAAAATTAACCCTAGGTTTACATTTATCCCAACGAACTGTCAAAAGATGTTAATCATGATCACCATGCTAGAGCAAAAGATAAATTGTTTACTGTGGCTATAATACCGCGACATGAAAATAGTTTATCCTTCATTGGTAGATAAACCTTGCCGTGCTAGGGCGGCTTACCTCCAAAAGCACATACAGACGCCATTAAAAGTAAAAGTAGTAGAAATAGTCGTGCACAAAATGTAACCGCGTAGTCCATACTGGTTTGGTGCTTTGTTTCTCATTATATTTAGCGTTATTTTACTATTGTAAATTTAAAATAAACAGTGTATACTATTGCAAAGTCGTTTTTGTATCTGCACCTAGCTTAGTACCTGTAGTTTTGTTTTATTACTAGAGTAATTAGGTATTGATTCGTACACTCGTAACACAGGCGAACCGGATAACGCCGTATCCAACCGCTCATTTCTCATTTGTCATCGTTACGTCGCTATTGTATCGGAGCTGGAGGGCTATCACGACTGGCCGCGGCTTTGTTTGTCGCGCGAGATTATATTACCCGTCCCGTTGCATTCTGAGTGGCGGAAAAGGACGGACAGTTGTTCTCGCGCGAGATAGAAGTCGCACTGTGAGTTGTGCTAGAACTACAGTTAAGAGAAGCACATATTGGCACAGAGAGAAGTGTGCTAAATTGCTTGTTGCAGTACTTAAGTAGTCCCGAGAAGTCTTTTGACATTTGATGGCGTTAATTAAAAGTCAATGAAGGCTATCGCGAGTCAAAAATCCGCTAGGATCGCTAGTATAGAGAGGCCTTTCTGTCATTCTCCACCAATGAGAGACAAGCTCATGGCCTCCAATTGGTGGAAATTGACAGATAGACCTCACTAAGTTCTATAAACTATAATTAAAATTGTTGGATTTTAAAGGACTAAGTAAAATCAAGGATGTTATTTGATGTACCATTTAATACTATAGCACTTTAGATACTTAGTTTTTTTTTTACTTTACAAGACAGTTTGTTAAAAACTTGAAATGATCACACAGTTTATTAATTTTTTTTAATTTTATTTATCTGCACGTTATTTTGTATATTTTTACACAGAGTCCATGTTTTATTTTATTAGATATTTATTTCGTTTGTATTATATTTCTTTTATTTACAGTCGTAACCAAATTAAAAGCTTTTAGAATACTGAATACTTTTAATATGTAAACTATCGCGAGATTCAATCATAGCGAAATAAACTTATTAATCACGTATATTCGAGTGCAGCCCGACGAGTTAGACTTGCAGCGACCTGGGTTTGATATTAACTCGAGATTATCTTGACGTATCTGAGCCACTACTCCGAAGTCCGAAATTCGTATCTGACCGTCCCTCTCGCATTCGTGTTAACCTATGTTGGTGTGAGCAGCCCCCCGACTACGAAATTCGAAAATCGAAGTTCGTATCGTATCGTCCCGCTCACTCTCGTGTTAAATAATATTAGCTTGAGATTGAGTGGGACGGCACGATACGAAGATCGGATTTTGCACTTCGTAGTCGGCGGGCAGGACGGTCGGATATGAACTTCGAATTTCGAATCCACCGAATGGGAAACGCTGTGTCGAGTCGCGCTCGTGACTATTTTATTGCCTTCACTTGCACAATTATTATCGCCTCCGTCCGAGATAGTAACGCTTATTTTTGATGAGGCATTCAATTCAATTTGATTACGCAACTACGAGTAAGTAAGTACGCTTAAGTATCTACGTCTACAATACCAACCATGACGTATATCATGACATTTACGACCTACGAAGTTTTCCTTTTATTTTCCTTGTATTTCTTAAATTTCATCAACATCATCATCACCAGTCTTTTTACGTCCTACTGCACTACTGGACATATGCCTCGTCTCAGCCCCTAAACTACGAAATTCGAAAATCGAAGTTCGTATCGTGTCGTCCCGCTCAAGCTAATATTATTTAATACGAGAGTGAGCGGGACGGCACGATACGAAGTTCGAAATTTGCACTTCGTGGTCGGGGGGCTGAATGAGATACCTAGTTTGGGTTGTAGTTCCCACGCGTTTTGCCCAAGTCTCGCCTAAGTAATATTAGGTACCTACTTGTCGATATATTTTAATTTGCACATTTCTCAAATGAGGGCTATCGCGACTCAAAAATCCTAGGATCTAGT
This sequence comes from Clepsis dumicolana, assembly GCA_963691665.1. Taxonomy (NCBI): domain Eukaryota; kingdom Metazoa; phylum Arthropoda; class Insecta; order Lepidoptera; family Tortricidae; genus Clepsis; species Clepsis dumicolana. Next base: position 35,503,272 of record OY829505.1, on the reverse strand, counting down.
GCGGTCTAGCTGTCAGCTGTCATTCTCCACCAATGAGAGACAAGCTACTTTCCTATGATTGGTGGAAATTGTCAGAATGATAGATAGACCTTCACTCGACACTATAGCTATTCTAGCGTATTTTTGTGACGCGATAGCCCTCATTGTATGGAAATTACAGCTGTCAAATTCGACCTCAAGCCGACAAATATGACACTGTCTCTCGCGAGTAATTTGATGCATGAATTGACACGTCGTACGTAAAGATACGTCTTAAGCTCATAAAAATCTAAAAACATTTTGACATCTGCGCGCAAGTTTGGACCCTCGAGAGCGACTGAGGGCAAGGAGACTACAATTGTAGCCTTTTATGCGCTTCATTTTCGGCGTGCTGATGACGTACCTACCTCTTTTTTAATGTAATATAAATTTGTATGTATGTCGAATGCTGGAAGAAGCCTTCGTTTTGACTGGTGCATGTTCCTTGTCAATTTTTAGCACCTGGAGCTCATGGTTGACGCCGCTGCTGCTCGGCATCGCAGCCACCGTCCTGTATCGTTACCTGTTCGCGTAGCGGTCGCCTGTGTCGCCACGAGTCGCCCGAATACGCCACGACGTCGCTAAACAACGCAAGCTAACGCCCGGACAGCCTAAGTAGCGTCGAGCAACACCAATAAGTACCTACAAACTTTTTTTTTAATGGCGCATATTGCAGATCGCAGATACAGCCAGCCAGTGTGGAGTTTTGACGTTATATGCTTGAATGCTTGAGTTTCTCATTTACCTGCAATTTGCGCCACCGTCCTCGAAAGTCTACTATGGCCCTTAGAAACGCCTAAGAATTAGCTAAGCCGATTGGACTAGAGCTTTGTAAAACGGGCCCCGGTTACTTTAACACCTTGAACACGTGCGCTGGTTAAAGCCTTCAGAGCGCACGAGGTAAAGGTTAAAAAAAAACACTCTTTAACCGACTGCCGAAGGAGGTTATTAGCTGGATTTGACGTTTAAAAGGTTAAGTGCCGTGTCTTGTTTACTAGCTGTCACAAATCTTGGAACTTCGATACATTCATCAACGTTCACAGCACAGAACTATATTTGGATAGAAGAGTTTATCGATTTGTGTGGGAACCGAGGGTGTAACATTTTAGGTATTTTGACGTCACGAGTGTAATTTTGTAAGGAAATTACCTCGATTAACAACACCAACTTTTTTGGTGGTGTTTGAACAGATAATAGTATGATCAACAAGTTATTTTGTATTCATCGCGTAAAAATATGTATTAGGTATTTAAATAATAGCTACATATTTTTACGTGAGGTATTTTGTTTTTAAAACTTCACGTCGCACTCGGAAAGCGGTCAGGAGCTTAAACGCGTAATGATCCTTCTTTTCCGTACGCGAGGTACATGTATAACACTATTTCCTTCTATCCCGATATGGTTCTGTGGTTCACAGTAAAGCTAAATATAATAATTACCTATGTTGACTTAAAATACGAGCAGGTCGTTACTATTTAGCAAGGACCATAAAACCAAGAGGACTGCCAGTGTCTATATGATGCCGCGTTCCTTTGAAATAATAAGCCTGCTGTAGCTAGTTTTACTACGGAGGGGTCTCTGTACCATTCATCTGGTATGACATTTAGACCTCTGGCCAACACAATAGCGCCATCTAAATTCGTTTTTTCTATCAGTTCATAGATGGCGCTATTGTGTTAGCCAGAGGTCTAAGTGTCATACAAAATTAATGGTACAGAGACCTCTCTATAGTGAAACTAGCTACAGCAGGGTCATTATTTTACATGAAAGCGACATTGTATAGCCATTGGCAGTCCTCTTGGTTTTATCGTCCTTGCTATTTAGTTTGACGAACACACTTACAGACGAAAGGCGTCTTTCGATTTGACGCTGGTACAATGTATCGAAGAACTTAATTATAGTATAGTATAGTCGAGAGCAAATATACCCCAGATTCTTATAATAATATATTATATTGAATTAATCGTACGAGAATTAATTTAAGGGATAACGGAATTTAAATATGTTATAAGTGAAGAATTAACGTGGGTACCATTTAAGTGAAAGTAAGGATGCTGAATATAGTTTTTCAGGGTTCCGCAGTCGAAATGGCAACGGAACCCTTATTTAATTTAGTTTTGAGTTCTTGCAGTTGTTTTGAAGCTATTTTACCATTAAGGGAATGAAGGACTGTTGACTTGGTCGCAATATTATTGTTTATAATTTATAATGTATTCAATTTTATTTTTACAATGTTTGTTACGAGATTAACTACAGATGTTAAATGTCAACCTTTGGTTGTTAGTTTAAATTCATCGGGCTTCTTGAAATTAAATGACACATTTTTTTAAGTAAGCAGGTATGGATGAATAACTTGGTTATAGTGTAATGTATCCGCCATTGTGATTGCCGTTGAATAAGGATTCCTGAAAACTGTAAATTTTAATTTTTCTTTTGTTATTCCTCCATATGTTTTCTATACAATAAAGCTATACAGGGCAGAATATACGACTTTATAAGAAGCTTAATGCTACTAAGGGAGCTTAGTAAAAATTTAGAAGCTTGAAATGTATTTTTCAATGATTAAATAATAATGATAATGTAATAATTACAAAGTAAGTAACTCTATACCAAGGAATTTGAAAACCAAAAGGACTGCCAGTGTCTATACGATGTCGCGTTCCTTTGAAATAATAAGCCTGCTGTAGCTAGTTTTATTACGGAGGGGTCTCTGTACCATTCATTTGATATGACATTTAGACCTCTGGCTAACACAATAGCGCTATCTAAATTCGTATCTTCTTTCAGTTCGTAGACGGCGCTATTGTGTTAGCCAGAGGTCTAGGTGTCGTACAAAATGAATGGTACAGAGACCTCTCTATAGTGAAACTAGCTACAGCAGGCTCATTATTTTACAGGAACGCGACATTGTATAGCCATTGGCAGTCCTTTTGGTTTTATCGTCCTTACTCTATGCTTATAATAAGAGTTGTTGGTGTTAAGCGCGCGTTTTTGTGCGGAAATCGCAGCGTTAGACGCATGCGATCAACATTTGCCTTATTTGTTCAACGCTGCGTTCACGTTTGTTAATTGGTACCTAATTAGATTATCTGATGTAAAATTATGTGCGTCAAACGCATCGCGTTTAACGTAGCGTTTGTCGATTCTAAGGCTCAGTACCGCAAAAGGAAATAACGGAACCCTTATAGGATCACTTTGTTTTCCGTCTGTCTGTCTGCCTGTCAAGGCCCTTTTTCTCTGGAACACGCGGAGGTAGCATGCTGAAATTAATATCAAATATTCAAGCGCGCAGTCCCTTGAAGCAGTGAAAAAATCAAACTTCTAAGTCAACGCAATCAAAAGATACAGTCATTAAAAAGGTTGTTGTTGTGGTTTAAAAACCTGAAGGGTACTTCCAGTTGTCCTAGAAACTTGAAATTTGGTATGAAGGTATCTCTTATAGCACAACCACTGAGAAAATTCTCAAAATCTTAAATAGTTGTGTCTGTCTGTAGATTTCATACTCCAATATAATGATGACCCCACGCTGCGTACATTTTGCTTGGGACCAGGTCTCTGCTAACACTGGACAACTTAAAACACTGGGGGAAAGCGTTAAAACTTTTGTACGGAACCCTCGTGCGCGAGTCCGACTCGCACTTGGCCGGTTTTTTTACTTTTCGCCGCGCCCTGGTTTCCTTCGGACTGTGTAATCTAATTGTGTAATTGCACACTAGCCTCTCATATCGGCTCAAGAATAGAATCGATTCCGGGCAAGTCGGAGGCGTGAGAAAAAACACATTTGTTCTACTTGCTTAGGTACCTACCGACCAGCCCCTAAACTACGAAATTCGAATATCGAAGTTCGTATCGTATCGTCCCGCTCACTCTCGTGTTAAATAATATTAGCTTGAGAGGGACGGCACGATACGAAGTTCGAATTTGGCACTTCGTAGTCGGGGGGCAGGGCGTCTCTTTCGTGTAAGGGCAGAAGAAAGAGCACTTGTGCAGGGCTTTTTTACTTCAAAACTGTTTTTGACGCGTCAACGACAATAAAACCGAGAGGTCTGGAAATGTCTACACATTTCACGTTCCTTTAAAATAATAAGCTCAAACCTAGGGGTCGAATTTCTGACTTCGGAGTAGGCTACGAAGTTCGAAATCAGAAGTTCTTATCAGACCGGCTGCAGCTAGTTTCACTATCGATGTTCGTATAGCGCTAAGACCTTTGCCTAACACAGGTCCCCGGTAAGTATCTCGCCTCGCGTACGCTTTTGAGACAAGGATAGTGTAGGGATACGTATCGTCGTATTTATACATATATCGTGTAACTCGTTGTAATTACTTTTTTCATTAAAAAAACCCGAAAGTTGTTTCAATTTCACTCACTAACTGCCGCTCACAATTATATCTGCCACACTTTTTTTAAAATGTGGCCAACAGAAAAATCGCATACGTAACAAAGGGACAAGTGATAACAACTGCGTCTCGCCTATACACAGAATATATACACATGTAATTGTGTATGGCGGCATCTCTTTCTTTCGATTTACCTACTATTATCAAATGCCGTATCAATTCTATACTCCAATCTACGGCCATGCTAAACTAGCTACAGCAGTCTCATTTTAAAGAAACGCGACATTGTACAGACTTGGCCTTTGGCTCTTTGGTTTTATTACTATTACCAGAGACAAGTACTAATACAATGTCAATGTTCATACTAACTTGCGTAGCTCCGAAATACGATGACGTCACTAGATGGCGTTGTTTAGCATGTACGGGAGTAATACCCCGGCTAAACAGCGCCATCTAGTGAACCTTATATTGCGGAGCTACGCAGTTGGTATGGAGATTGGCAGTCTTTATATTATTTGTCATTGCTATTACTTAACACTCTTTATGAGTTTGTAGCGACACGGAATCCTTAGCTGGCGTATCAGGTTACCTACGCCGCGGGGCAGTCCGGGAAGCCAGTCGTCCCTTGCCCCGCCTTGTACACACTCATGTTATCTGGCGTATCAGGTTACCTACGCCGCGGGGCAGTCCGGGAAGCCAGTCGTCCCTTGCCCCGCCTTGTACACACTCATGTTATCTGGCGTATCAGGTTACCTACGCCGCGGGGCAGTCCGGGAAGCCAGTCGTCCCTTGCCCCGCCTTGTACACACTCATGTTATCTGGCGTATCAGGTTACCTACGCCGCGGGGCAGTCCGGGAAGCCAGTCGTCCCTTGCCCCGCCTTGTACACACTCATGTTATCTGGCGTATCAGGTTACCTACGCCGCGGGGCAGTCCGGGAAGCCAGTCGTCCCTTGCCCCGCCTTGTACACACTCATGTTATCTGGCGTATCAGGTTACCTACGCCGCGGGGCAGTCCGGGAAGCCAGTCGTCCCTTGCCCCGCCTTGTACACACTCATGTTATCTGGCGTATCAGGTTACCTACGCCGCGGGGCAGTCCGGGAAGCCAGTCGTCCCTTGCCCCGCCTTGTACACACTCATGTTATCTGACGTATCAGGTTACCTACGCCGCGGGGCAGTCCGGGAAGCCAGTCGTCCCTTGCCCCGCCTTGTACACACTCATGTTATCTGGCGTATCAGGTTACCTACGCCGCGGGGCAGTCCGGGAAGCCAGTCGTCCCTTGCCCCGCCTTGTACACACTCATGTTATGCGTGAATAAATACGTCGATATATACCAGAAGTTATTTCTATGTACTCGTAATAGGACTCCTCTATAAGTTCATGTTTCCAAGCTTCAAATGCTATTTGTTCTGCTATCGCCTCTTGTTTCATCTTGCAATAGAGTACAGTACTAGAGAGGATATTATATGTCAGCCCCTCTGCCGTGATCAAATACTTCCATTGGAATCTAAGTATCTCGTTAATATACGTTTGAAAGGCGCTTCCATTCGGACAATAGTTGAGTTTCGTTTGTGTGTACACTTTTATGGAATCAACAAGTTTGCGCTTGTGTGAGAGCCAGCTATTTTAACTATCATCATCATCATCATCATCATGTCAGCCGAAAAACGTCCACTGCTGGCCAGCGGCCTCACCGCGGCTCTCCACTCAGACCGGTCTTGTGCTTTCCGCATCCACCGCGCTCCCCAACAACCAACTTTACCTCACGTTTAAGTCATATTTAGGTAAGCAATTCACAAAACTTTTATAACAGAGTACGGCTCGATTCCCCCCTCTGGTGCTGGCGATCTAAAGCAGAAATATTTGAGCTAAAAACTAGCTAAATAATGTAGTGTGTACTTTACTTGTACTTCGTAACGCAAATAACCAGTCTTAAGCGGAGTTTAGACCTGCAAGAAAAATCACTTAAGGCCGAGAGGCCGTAAAGCGAACGTCTAGTGTATCAACGGCCAAAAAAAATGTCTCGTCAGTGTTCGCGTTTACGTCTGAATTGCTATGAGCACATTAGGAGCGCCACTAGTGGCACGTGTCGACAACAAACAATTCTCATACTATTTGATTTGACACCCGTAACGCAAACGCGATCTCGACGTATTTTTGGCCGTTGATTACACTAGACGCTCTGTGCCCTTAGTGTATTCAAAAAGCACAAAATACGTCTCGATCGCGTTTGCGTTAAAGTGTCAAATAGTGTGAGAATTGTTAAACGCGGACGCGATCGAGACGTATTTCTTGGCCTGTTCGGCGATTACACTAGGCGCTCTGGTACAAGTTCGTTCACAGGAAAACGTCTTACTTGAAAGTCTTTTTTATCCCCAGATCCCTGGACTAGAGAGGGCGATCCAAGGCCGCAAGGTATAACTATTGCAAATTGCAAGGTTTTTCTTGCAGGTGTAAACTCGGCTTTATGTTTTACCAATAGGTATCTCGAGTCTGCATGGCCTTCTAAGAACTGGCGTATACAAATTGACACTGAACCCAACGACACAATAACCTATGTTTCTTATTTGGTATCATTCTATGAACTCTGACCCTCAGCACAATTCCGCTGCTCAACTCTTTAAGCCAGGGATCGGCAACCCGCGGCCCGCGGGCCTATACCTTGCGGCCCATGACTGTTTTAGCCACTCAAATACAGCCAGCAAATGTTTTCGTGTTTTTAATGTCACAAATACATACCTATTACCAAAATTTGGAATAAGTGCGGCCTGCCCTGTATTTCAATTTGCCACTATGCGGCCCTTGCCTGTCAAAAGGTTGCCGACCCCTGCTTTAAGCCATCGTGAATTTAAATTCCCCACTGCGCACCTTTACTAGTTTTCGTTCTAGGACTATGAATCAGCGTCGCGGTTCGCGGAGCTCCTATTCCGTGTAGTTTAGGCGCTTCGCTCTATAGTTGCATAGTCTCTAGTCCTATGTGCCATAGGAAATTTTAATTCCCTATGGCTCAACCAGCATTTGTCTTAATTTTGTGTTAATTTTGTATGGACTGACAATTGGTATCGGAAACAGCTACCTTTCACGGTACTACGAAGACTAACATTTCAATCCGATGACGAGTGTCACAATTGTTACGCAATTAGGTACCCTGCTAAAGATTTTTCTCGACAAAACGTTTTGTTGCTTTTTTGAGTATCGCCTTGACATAATACTTAACGTATTTACGTATAACGTTAATATACATAAGTTGTTTTTTTGCACTTTAACTTAATTTGACGTCTGATATTTATGTTACGGGGCAAATGCAAGCTTAAGTGGTAAGAATGAAGCCAGTTCTTACGGGGCCAAGGGTCAACGTACAGTATGTATTTACTGATAATATTATTTTTTTTAAACTGACACTGCGCGTGTAAGCGTGGGTATATGTATATTATACTAATTATGTATTAAATGTGTGAATACTTAGGTGCTGTTAATTGATAGCTTGCTTGTATTAAGTTAAGGCAAACCAGTAGCAAGGATCATGAAAAGTAAACGGATTGACAAAGCCCATACTTTAAATCGTTCTTATTTACATTCAGCGCCATCTACCTTGCTTGAGTGACACATTCGTACCGCTGTTTTGTTATTATTTGACCCGCTGGCTACGACCTTGGCGCCATCTAGAAATTGTCTGAATTTTAACATGACTGCGGGGAACGATTCGAAGTATGGGCTTTGACACTCCGTATTATACTACCCTCCTTGCCAGTAGTAATGATGAGATGACATTATTCCTTAGTGGATGCTTTTTATTTAACATTTTACTTGAATGGTACAATTGATTCACAAAAGCTATAAATGACTTGAGGATATTGTGTGTCGATCCGTTCGACCTCTGTCTCTGTGCAGACGTAATGAAGAGGTCACAATCACAATGACCTACACAAGCTCTTATGTCTATAACAATAGAGCCGTGCTTAGATCGTTGTGACCGCTTCGGTTGCTTAGCTACTTCTGCTACTGACTGTATTCAAATCGCAGGGTGTCGAATGTGCAAATATTTTGACCCTTTTTCGGGTTTTCAAGGGTTTTCATGTATTTTGTTTGCCAGTCAATAAACACATAATTTTATAATCAGCACAAATGTATGTCATTGTGTGTGTCCTTCGGATTAATTTATTTCGCATTTTGAAGTTCAAATAAACGTATGTTTGTCTGTCCCGATTTGTTATTGAATTTTATATGAGTTTAAATAAATAAGTTATAAATAATAAGTGATTTTTGTTTTTAATATTTTTTCCCGGGTGTTCAATATCTATATATTTCTCAGTTTAGCACAAGGACCATAAAACCAAGAGGACTGCCAGTGTCTATACGATGCCGCGTTCCTTTGAAATAATAAGCCTTATGACATTTAGACCTCTGGCTAACACAATAGCGCCATCTAAATTTGTTTTTCTTTCAGTTCATACATGGAGGTCTAAGTGCCATACAAAATTAATGGTATAGAGACCTCTCTATAGTGAAACTAGCTACAGCAGGCTCATTATTTTACAGGAACGCGACATTGTATAGCCATTGCCAGTCATCTTGGTTTTATCGTTCTTGGTTTAGCAGAACGACTGGTCTATCTTGACTTACAAGCCAATGCAAAAGTCTCATAGTATTTTGTTGATACTGTATGAAATTAAACAAACGCTTTGTGGCATATGTCACCAATTGGCTTAGTCCCAATCAGATGCGATTTAACGACCATCTTGTCTTAATTGGAAATTCAATCTTAGTATCTGAATAATATGGCACAATATCAATTGTTTTTTTTAAATGCACTTGCTTCAAAAATATCCTTTGTCGGGTTTGATTCAGTGGTAGTATGCTTCAATAAATGAGGCTCTATGATCGCCAACGACGCATATAAAAGTTGTCATCCAAACGCCAAGATGGCATAACGTCAACGCGGACTTAAATCTTTAGCATACGTTCGTACGTCGCATTTGCACTGTGCAGCCGGACGCCTATAAGCGTTGGTGGCGTCGTAGGCACGGCTCATGACGCTTTTAAGCGTCCTTGGCGTTCGAAGGGCTTTTCTTATCGGTTGGTTTTGGTACTAGGCAACACGTAGGCAACGGATAAACAAACTTCAACATCCCAGCGGGGATCGAACCAGGGAGCTTCGTATTCAGATTTTTTAACCACTGGGTCAGCCAGTCTTTAATGACTAATGTTACCAAAAATACATACATACAATACAAATTGTATGAGAATTGTTTGTTGTCGATACGTGCCTCTAGTGGCGCTGCTAATGTGTCCATAGTAATTCAGACGTGAACGTGATCGCGACGTATTTTTGGCCGTTGATTACACTAGACGCTCTGGTGCCGCAAACGCACATTTGTGCGATCAAATCTGGTTCTAATGCCTAAAAAATTATGACTTTATGACAGCGGCACTGGACGAATGCCACAAAAACGCATATATGCGTTACCAGCACTGAAGGTAAGTAAGATAGCTAGGATTTGTCCCATGACAAAAAGAGACAGCATCAGACTTAATAATGATAAGTCATTTATATCATCGTCATCATTAATGTACGTCGAGTATATTGCCTGTCTCATCTTGTTTTAGGAAAAGTCGGAATAATTTTACTGCAAGAAAAACATAATAATCGCAATTGATTTTTATTTTAGTTACAAACAGGTAAGTAGGTAGTCAATAAATTAGCATAGCATAGCAATAAACTCTCGCTTCAGCATATAAAGACTATAACAAAACGAAATTTTGGAAAAAAAAACAATGTAAAATAATTAATTATAAAAAACACAAATAAAAAAACTAGATAAGACTTTAGGCGAAAGGTCTAGTTTCCTAACAAATGTTGGCAGGCATGGACGTTGCGGGAGTTTATAAACATGTTTATAAGTTTATGTTTACCCTCCTCTGGGTCCCACGGCAAATTTCAACAGCGTGAATTTTGAAATTTGATCTTTAATTAAAAGTTCAAATTCACTTTTGACATATGTCCTATAAAAAGGACTTTGGAACGTAGGTGGTTACAAGCGTCACTACCTCTTCGGGCGACATCATAGCCGCAACTGCACATGTAGCACGGCGCGCCATTTTGTCGCTTTCATAGTGACGGAATCAGTGAAGGTCGCACTGAGCGACAAGCGACAAAATGGCACACGTGCTACCCCCTAACAATGGACGGCAAAGTATACGAAACAGTGTTTACGGTAAACTTGTTTATAAACATGATGATAAACTTCATAAACAGTTTATAAGCAAAAATGTTGTTGAGTTCGGGGTAAAGACATATCCGATAAAACCGCGGTAATATTCGCCTGACAATCACACCCTTTAGTGCCCCTTCATACCATTCTACTAGCCCTACCCTAGATATACATTCAACTAATAGGGCTGCCATCCGTCCTATTTTATAGGGCGCCAGGAGCGTCCGGAAGGGGTTTTCAAAATGCGTCCAGGTAAAACCCGGACACTTTTTGTGTCCAAGGAATCCCGCTTAATTGAAAGATTCATTCGCAATCCTAAACCGCAAGATGCTTCGTCCATCCAACCAAGCTAACTACGGCACTGCAAAATAGTCAACTCGACGTATGTTTTTGTTTTATTTTTAATGTAATTTTTTTTAAGGATGTTCGGGAAAAAAACGAAATTTCACCCTAATGTCCGGGGATGACTGTCTGGCGCCGACGATTTCGGTGATGGCAGCCCTACATTCAACACATACTACAGTTCAATAAAGCTTTATAGAATTTCATTAGAGCCAGTCTTTTCTTGAGCTTACATTCCGAGTTCGGTAATTCACATTAACTATAACATGATACGCAGATTTCTTGACCGTCAGACCTGCAACAAAAACATACTATGACCACATGAGCGCAAAATTGAGACAGTGGTACAGTCAGCAGCAATAGTTGCTAAGCAACCAAAACGAACGCAATGATCTGCACGAGCTCTTATGTCTATAACAAGAGAGCCGTGCTTAGATCATTGTGATGTGAGCGCTTCGGTTACTTAGCGATTATTGCTGCTGACTGTAATACAGTAAAAAAAAGGATCACTCTCATATACATATAAGTTCAGTTTTAAGTATGAATAAAGTCTGTTCATTTCGTTATGGTTGAGTCTCATGGTAGTTTTATGTTAAAAAATAGTGATACTAGGCGATAATAAAAATAAAAACCGGCCAATCTCTCTTCGGCTCTGGCTCGTGCTTTTAGTAAAACAATAACAAAATTTAGTTACCCCACAAGTGAGCAAAGGGTACAGAATGAGAGCTGGCAGCGCTCACATGGGTGGTTGCAGCTCCCGCAAAGAGTCTTCTCGCAGTAACCACATCTTTCGTCTGACAGCACTCCGCAGACACACTTGGAGGTTGAATGTTTCTCCTGGAAAAAGAAGTTAAACTGTTACTTAATTATTTTAATACAATTTATTTTATTTCCCCTATAGTCCCCTAGCATGGTAAGATTTATCTACCAATCAACAATAAACAATTTTTGTTGCAGTTGCTAGCGCACTAAATAAGGTTGCAGTATTTTAACCACACTTGACAATTGAGTAGATAATTTATCTTTACATTTCATCAATTCAATAACATGTTACGGCGCACAAATTCGTCTATATTTTAGCTTCATCATTTTAAGATATTGTTGCTACCTACAAGAGGAATTCCTTAGCCTGACAGTTCATCTGCATTCCCTTTGGTATTTTTTTTTGTTTATATGACGAGGAAGGCAAACAAGCAAGTGGGTCACCTGATGGTAAGTGATCACCACTGCCCATAGACAAGACACCCACAACCCTGGAGGGTTCGCAGATGCGTTGCCAACCTAGAGAGCTAAGATGAAATGCCTCTTGTGCCCGTAATTACACTGGCTGTCTTACTCTCCACACCGGAAGACAACAGTACAAGCACTAATGCTTAGCAGAAGGATTAGCCAGTAAGATAGTGGTAGCTATCCGGACGGACCTCGTACAAGGTCCTACCACCCGCAAAATTAATTTAAACCCGGTAAATTAATTTGGTTCCCTATTGCATGGGAAATTACTTACCAAAACACCTGACTGCATTAAGTGACCGTCCTTCCCAAGAAATAGCTGCTTCAAACCATCTTTCTTAATGGCATTTGTGTCTTCAGCTTCTTCGGCTACCGTCTTCGTTGGCAAATTCTTTGCGCCCCTGAACAAGAGCTTTAGAGTTTTTTCTGTAATCAAAAGTTTCTTCAAATCAAGAGAGGTAGAACAGGGCAGGTGTGTGAAATGCATTTCTAAGTGCAACTGCAACGTAACTGCCGCACTTCTAAAGAACCTCATAACAAAGCCTTTTATAGCAGTTGATGTTATTTTTGAGGCCAATCTGAAGGTATCTGTAACCTACCATAAACTTTTTGAAGCCTGTCTTCATTGTTGTTGAATTGTTTAACGCCGACATGAGTTTTGCTCTGGGGCACGAAATCTTCGATGTATGGATTAGATCGTTTAGCCATCTTGAAGGTTAATTTAAATTTACGAAATAATGAGTTAGGGAACGGCAACGGCGGCAGCGGCAACTTTTTAATGTCAGTCAGCTCAGCCCCCCTACTACGAAGTGCTAAATTCGAACTTCATATCGTGCCGTCCCGCTCAAGCTAATATTATTTAACACGAGAGTGAGCGGGATAGTACGATACGAACTTCGATTTTCGAATTTCGTAGTAGTTAGTAGTCCCGCAGTTTCGTTCAGTCAAAAGTGTCAAGTCAAAGTCAAAGTGACATACACATTTTCTTTAAAGGGTTCCGTCAGGAAAGGCATAGGAGCCTTGGTCCATACTGCCAGGAAGAACAAAGTGAGGCATCTTAAGTTAGGCGGTTTGAAAACAGTGGTCTTATATTGGAAGAATGGCACATGGCCACCAATATAAGTATAAGATTTTTTGGTACATTTTCAACACAGAACGGAGGAGTAAGCCCGCCGACACCGACGGTGAGCCAGACGCGCGTGGCTCATATCAAGAGCCAAACAAAATACTGGCGTCATCGTCAAAAACAGAGTACATAAGGGCCTATCATTTCGCGAAAAGAGAATACAATCACTACGCTTTTGCGACTAAAGCAAGTATTTAGCTTCAAAACACCAAAATGCGCGCAAACCGAACTTGGCGTTTTGTTATTGGCGATCGGAAAAGAAATTGTGGGTACCTTTAAAGCATTATAATTATCATAAAACCGACGCTTTTTACCAGGAACTCAAAATTTTACAGTTGAGTAATTAGTAGGTCAGCCTTAATAAAAATATTTTTTATGTTATACCATCGATTTCGTCCCTTTCGTTTCGTTTCGTTTCGTTCGTTATCGTTTAGTTTGGTGTTTAATTAGTTAGTCTGGCAGCACCGTCCATCGCTGCCAAACCTGCCATTTTATTTCGACTGATTTTGTTGTCATAATATATTAAATAAAATAAAATGAAAAAACTGAAGTAGTTTTAGCTTCCTGCTTAATGTTGACGGATCAAGAGACTTCAACATTTATTTCGCGACTTTTCATTCATCATTTTTGTTTACAATTTGCGTGTCCCGTTAGTGCAGTTCATTGTTCGAAGGATACTCGAGAAAAGAAAGAGGTCTCTAAGATCTGCTCAGTGATGTCATGAATTGTCGGTAAGTGTAACGGGGCTGCCGTCATTACTGCATCCGCAGGTCGCCGTTTGGGAGTGTTCGGGCCGCCAATTGATTTTAATTGCTTTTCTCGCGAGTGCAAGGAGCTTGATGGACTAATGCCAAGTCGGACCATGGTCGTTACCGAGTGCGCAATCTAGAATTCCAATGAGAAAATGTTGATAAACCACGGCGATTCTAACAATTCTTCAGTGGCTGTGTTGTGATTTAGCTGTTTATGCAATACACGTTCTCATGTGACTGCACAGGTCTTCTGCATTTTTGTTTGTTGGTGACATCGCGCCGTGCATAATATCATGCGTCACTAGGTACTTATAACGCTTGAAGTTTATCTACCACTCTTTACTGATTGCACTGCTATCTGTTACTATTCCTATTTACCTATTTACTTTTATTACTATTTATTTTGTTCCTGTTTGTTTTGTTGTAATAAATTTATTGAATTTTCTTTTATGCTCTTCAAAATATCAAGATGTCTAAATCACAAACTCAGTTAATATTTTTAATGTATTACACTGGTTTCACATGACCACTATCACAACCATAAACCATAAATTACCTAGTGTCAAACCAAATGCACTGTTTTGCAAAAATGTTAAGACAAGAATTGAAATAAAAATTCTAATTTGATTTATTGTAGAATGGGTGTGCCCTGATTTTGTGAGTTAAATAAAAAAAAAGAAACTAACGAAAATATTTATGTTAATTTTTTTTAGATTTGTTGCTTAAGCGAATGTCTAGTATACTAAGACAACACAAGGTCCAACATGTTTAGACATTAAGTTTATCCATGTTACTGTAGACATGCGGTATAATCCACAAATAGACTTGTCATTCAGGCATAAACCTGAGTGTTTATACCCACCATCTCCTGTAGATGTATGCACCTAAGTGTCAAGGATTTTGGGGATCTTTATTCCATACATAAATAAATACTAGAATTTTGACTTATGCATGGGTTTTTATTAACCAAATTAAAAAAAAGGAGGTTCTCAATTCATCAGAATATTTTGTTTTATTCCAATCTCCATAATTGTATATGTGTATAATATACAATAAAATAATTACATAATATATAACAATATGGGTCAATCAACGTTTCTTTGCCACTTGTGGCCATAGAGATGTCCCCTGGGTAACTCGTCTAAATTAAGATTTCTATTAAGAGTTCTATTCACTCCATCAAACATTAAGTTTCGGCAGTTATATGCCAATTCATGCTTCATCTCCTAAGCATGCAAATCCTGACTTTCAGGGGAGTGAGGCCTTCGAAAATCATGTTTTTGATGAGTTACCCGGGGGACATCTCGATGGCAAAGAGTGGCAATAAAAAGTTGATTCACCCATATTGTACAAATGTTCCCAGTAGAGGAGGGGTTAGTGTGCTACTCTAAGTGTGGACTTAGCTTTAAACTTCATAGGTATTCATGACATCATGGCTTTTAATTATTATCAGCTACTTCTCCCTGGTGATAAGAGTTGAGCTTTTAGACTAAAAAAAAAGTTTTTTTTTTATATATCCAAAAACGAATCGACGAAAACGTTTTATGTAGTTATCAAACCTTATCAGTGATCACAAAATTTCACGAGAATCAGTTGTGAAATGCGACCTGTGGAGAAGAATAACCGATCAGACATCCAGACGTAGGTAGGTACGAAATAATTTTTGATCAAACTGAAACAGAGAATCTGCGTTCGTACTTTGCGCTCGCTCGGTCAATGAGGGCCATAATTTTAGCCGCTAAGTAAGGTACGTAATGTTACTACTTTGCCGTGCCGTGCCGCGCTTTGCCACTGGTGAGCTGAGCACCGGCCTGTGCGCAGGCGCCTTTTCAACTGTTTCGGATGAAGTGCTTGGTGCCGTGCCGCGCTTTGCCGCGCCGTGCCACGCTGTGCCGCGCTTTGCCGCTGGTGAGCTGAGCACCGGCCTATGCGCAGGCGCCTTTTCAACTGTTTCGGATGAAGTGCTTAGGTACCTATATCGCGGTCGGCCTTTGTAGTAGCTCCTATGCTTGCTTCAAAATAAAACGATTAGTCATTTCATTACTTGGTAGGTATTTAGTAATAATTATCCTTAAGCATGATTCAAGCAGGCGTTTCCTCTAATAGAAATTGTGCTTCGAAAATAATTAAGGAAATGCTAGCAAAAGATGTTGGGTCATGTGTTATTTTATTATGTTTCATTTTACCTTATCGAACCGCCGCAACGTACCTATTGCAACATGCACGTTTTTTCTTGCAGGTCTAAACTCAGCTTAACAGTTCATTCATTAAATTCAATAGCTCTCTTTCTTTCACCAGTGTGGCGCTGACACAATTGGGTGTGTACAGTTAAGAGTTTAAACGAGGCCAGTGGATAATTAACATGTATTTTTTTCTCCTAACAACGTAACGGCGTTGTGCCGTTTTATGTAGATGTGTGTGTGTGATTGTGATGCCGTGTATAATATACACTATAGGTATGAATATCATACGCAGTAGACATGTGCGCCGATGGCAAAATTGTCGGCGGCGGCGTCCGATGGTTTTTTGACCGGCGACGGCGGCGTGATCGGCGTGAAATCGGCGTGGCATAGATTTTTAAATCATATCAAATCATAAAGATTTTTCCAATAGAAGTTCATAATTACAGTCACACAAAATTTCAAATACGATATTAACACTAAAATAAAAATTCTAAAATTACACCAACAAAATCATAAAATAAAATACCTACAGAAAAAAAAACTAACAACAAACGCTGTATGGGTCGAGCGATCTGCTGAACCGAATACTATCACGAGCGGGGGTTGCAGCCAACTGCTCAACTTCAACACAAAAAGAATTTGTCGTCCACCTCCCAGGGGGTTGCCGTCGACCGCAAACACAGACACAGCGCCCTGCCAAAGGACCAACGTCAGCCTATCAGGCCTCTTACCGTCACTACGGCTTAACCCCGGAGGCTTTCAAATGCACGGCACACTAACAGCCACCATTATTCTGTGGATATAGCCATTGAACAAGTGGTGCCTCGAGAACCACCCAGCACACCTTTGGCAACTGAGGCCTTGGTAGCTATCCTCCTCCACGATTATCCCATATAGGCAACTGTGCAGAGATAGGCAACACTTACCACCCAAACATCCAATCTTAGCGACTAGAGAGAGTCGATGTGCAGCATTGTGCCAAGCTGGTGGGATCGTAGAGCCTCGCACCTGGCACAACCCACTGATCAGTCGCATCGCTAACACGTTTCTCAAATCGTGAGAATCCCCGATAAAATCGGCAAAGAAACCCCGTTGCTACTAACAGATCTGCCACACCATACGCCACCAACGCCAGCCAAAAACGCAACCAGGCCGACATTGCGAACACGCCGCACACCTAGACCGCCATACCGAACCGGGAGAAAAAAAAAAATAGTGCACCAAGCAAGTTCAATTCGGACTTTTCCAAGAGTTTAAGATATCCCCGAAACCAAAGACCGAAAGCCCTCCAAAGGTTCCCTTCTCAGTGCCCCACAAGTTCACATTTCCCCGATTTAATCTCAGGCCGTATCTCTTTTAAAGCAGACACAAACTTTCCCTGTTCGACCAGAACAAAGTACCTAATATCCGGCCCACCGCCTATTGTGCCATCATCCAGATGCTACACATTCAATGGTGAGTACGAATCTATGAAGGTCTTGTGCGTCACCTGCGAAAATACCTTTTCTAGAGGGATATCGCGAAGGGAGTTTATCTAATAGGTACCTCTTTCAAGACGACATCCCTTTCAACACAGTTGATTGCATTTTTGATGTCAACCTTAACAACAACGGCACCAGTAACCTGTGCTATTGAAATTTGGCGAATAATTAACAAAGAAGTTGGTACTAATTTAAAATTAATAAAATATTCGCCACGCCGATTTTACGCCGATCAAGTCCATCGGCGGCGGCGGCGTGGCAAAATCGTCGGCGGCGGCGGCGCGGCGGCGCGGCGCACATCTAATACGCAGTAGGTACTCATTATTATTGCCTACATGTTGCCTACTTATTTATTGTTAATGTTAACAAAAAAAATATTGTCATATTGAAAAGCTCGTCCTTTTTGGTAGTCTGTTAGTAAATTCAATTAAGTGCGTAACTAGCGATTTGTGACACGAATGAACTATTGGTGATTTTCATAGTAAACATACCTACCTAGTAAAACAAACCTGACATTAAAAAAAATGGTGTGCTGTCATTTGTGAATGGTTTGGCTTTTACTTCATCGTTACACAGGGAGGTTGTGTTGTGATTGTAATTCATTAAATTTTCTTATGTATTGATCATTGGGTGCGTTTGCCGATGATAAAACCTGTCATTCAGTAGGAGAACTTGTAGCTACTCCAACCGCCATCCAGTCATCGAAACCAATAACTTCTAAGTGCTGTTCCAAATCCCAAATCGCTCTGATGGAGTTTCTAAAGTCGGTTGCTAATACAATTTCCAACTCTTCTTTCGGACTTCGGTCCCCAATCAATGGGGACTCCCCATGCATAATATCTGCCTGGAGAGAGATCTCTCTATTTTGTGGTCCGTGTCGTTTGTGTCGGTGTATACAACGGGCCATTCAAGCACGAAGTATGGAGATAAGTTTTATCGATTTTTTCGTCCGACTCTCTGCTACTTCAGTTTAAAAGTTTATCAAGTTTCATTATCGACGAAACGTTAAGTTTATCTATAAATAAAACTTTTAGGACCATTTAAGTCATGACAAGGAATAACCTCCAATGATATTTCATTATATTATCATTCTCTAGCCGTGCTATCTCATTGGTCCATTTTTCATTATTTATTCTACATACATACATACAGTCACGCCTGTTTCCCGGAGGGGTAGGCAGAGACCACGGACTTATTTATTCTTTGATTAGGTATTATGATTTTTGTATATTTGAATAAAACTTCCCGTTTTCGTCATATTAAATATAATGTTTATCAGCGACACAGCACTTCGCAACTGCTGCTCGTGTTCCGGTGAGCGAAAGAAATGCACAAATCGCTTTTAACATGAGCGACCGTGATGCAAAATCAAAGCTTTATTACGGAATATCTGAGAATATATAACACCCTACTTCATTCAGATTTGCTACTTGTTCGTCCCCACAGTTACTAGCTTCTAAGCACTTCTCTATTGTTATAGACATAAGAGCTTGCGCGGATCATTGTGAGCGCTTCGGTTGCTTAGCAACTATTGCTGCTGACTGTACTCGTACGCGTTCGCATTGGCAGTCTAGTACCTACCTACTTTGATCTGAGGCCTCGTAATCAGAGGGTGGTGGTTTACATCCGCGGCTGGCACGTGGCTGGGACGTTTGCGGAATGTGCGAAATTATATTTTTCTACCACTTGTTGATATGCGGTACCGAATAATCTGAGCGTCTACTGTAATCAACGGCCAAAAATACGTCTCGATCGCGTTTGCGTTACGGGTGTCAAATAGTATGAGAATTGTTTGCTGTCGATACGTGCCACTCTAGTGGCGCTGCTAATTTGTTCATAGTATTTCAGACGTAAGAAACGCGAACGCGATCGAGACATTGTTTTTGGTCGTTGATTACACTAGAGGCTCTGGTAGTGAAATTCTGGTGGCCCGGCCAGGATCGTCTCGAGGAGCAGAAGGGAACTTTTTAACGGTTAATTGCATCAACTTGAAATCTGGTATTGATGTGCAAGTTGGATGTCAAATTGTCATACAAGTACGGGCAACAAAAGGTACAATTTAACAAAAAACTTGTATTAAGTCATTTTTTTTTGACAGAAAACTTATTGAATACCAGGCTTGCGTTTGACCAAAATCACGCCTGATGGTAAGCGAAGACGTGGTCTACGGTGGAGCACGCATTCCTAGCAAATGCCTGTTCACCCTGGACTTGGAAGCGGGCAGATTGTAGTGCTCAAGGAACACAGACGGAGGCTGGGAGTTCCTTAGCTGTACAGATGATGAAGGAAGAGCGAGCGAAAATGCATTCAATATAGATACCTAGTTGATATTCCAAATCGTAGCGTAGCTGGTACAAATTAGTTCTAATGCGTCACAATCACTTATCGCTAGTTTGAAATGTGATACGCATCCGTGACACTCAGTTAAGGTGTCATCTAACGAGCAATAAATAAAGATAATGACTCAGGTAGGTAATTATAGGTACCTTCATAGCTTGTTTGTTTCTTAAATAATAATTGCACAGTACATTAAATAAACTCGGGTTTAATTTGAGTAGGTACTGTCCTGTAAGGGCGTCACAATATAATATTGAGTATTAACATAGGTAAGTATTTTCCTTATGCATAGATAATAATTCCTATTTATACAAACTAACGAAGCCCAACACACATATATTATAAACACATGCAATAAATAATAAAAAAACGTATCTAATATACATTTTTAATGATCGTGCGATTGCATGCGGCTAATTTATCTAGAGAATGTCAATGTCTCGAACTACGGTTCAACCGATTATTCGTAATTACGCATAATTATACCGTTTAATTGCTATCGCGAGGTCGTTCGTGTAATAAACGCATGGCGAATTTTGGCGACTGTTAAGTACCTATTATCGGTCTATTTGATTCTGGACCCATTGCCATACTGAATAAAGACATCGCATTGTTTCACAAGACTATTGTTGTTTACCGTTCTATGGTGGGTAAAGAAACAAATAATCGAACGTACTTATTTATTCCGCTCCCGAAACGATAGTGCCGAGGCAAGTATAATAAAAAA
Source organism: Clepsis dumicolana (assembly GCA_963691665.1). Classification (NCBI taxonomy): domain Eukaryota; kingdom Metazoa; phylum Arthropoda; class Insecta; order Lepidoptera; family Tortricidae; genus Clepsis; species Clepsis dumicolana. The sequence goes on along the minus strand of OY829505.1, from coordinate 35,482,524 downwards.
AAAAAATGTATCGAGGATTTTGTTCATGTTTTATCTTAGAGGTATAAGACTGTATTATTTCATTATGGGTAATTGACTTACTAACGCCGTGGACTTTGGGTTTTGGGTCTAGTACAAAATTCACGTAAAATGTGTCCCCAGGACAACACGGCATTTTTCGATGACAGCCTTACGTTATAATTTTGGTTTGGATGTTTTCAAGCGCTAACCCGAAGTCCATGGTGTTGGTAAGTCAATGTTATAAAACGATCACGTGGTTTCACCCGCGGCATTATGCTGAAAAGGATCCTGTTTAACGTCTGATGTTATCTTCTATTAATTGTTTTATATATGAGTTAATAAACTTTTAAGTGTTGCTCGTTGCCATGGCGACGTCTCCTCGGTCACTCATTAAAAGTATGATTTTCTAGGGTACAAATCCATTAAAAGTTAGGAGGTGTAACAATTATAAGCCTATTCCTTCATGCATTATCTCGTAAGCATGCTAGTAGTATACAAGACAAGCAACTGTATCACTGTTGTCTCCTGAGTGACGGGCTGAATAACAACACTTAAAAGTGTACGTTGAATATGTATTTTTCTTTCTATCATGGATAGCCAGTAACGTCTAGCACGCGCCCCGTTTTTTCGCCTGTCGCTGAGTGCATCCTTTTCTTACTGAATAAATCGGTGCAGGACGCACTGAGCGACAAGCGAAATGATACCGCAGTGCTAGCCCCTAAGCGCGTAAAGAGTTTCGATGTCGAAGCTTACCTTCTCTTTCCAGAATCCGAAGCATGTGACGATGTCGAAGGTACTGAGCGCCCTGGGTGGGGCTCTGCCCGACGAGCGGCCCCTCCTCTCGCTCCAGATAGTGGAGACCATTGCCAAGTGCCCCGCCGGGTACTTCGCCGTCAGCAAGACTTACGATGAAGACGCCGATGCGGCGCTGCTGCGGCAGAACGGACTCTTCGGGAAGAAGCCTAGCCACTACATCTGCTTGTCAAAGTCTGAAGGTAAGAGTGATTTATACACACTGATTCGACACACACACAAAACATCACACCTACCTCTTCTGATTGGTTCGAATTCATGCTTCTGACAGATTAGCGTAGTTAGGTTAGAGCGTGAGCGTGAAGGTTGAATTAGAAAAATATATAAATATAACACTAAATTCTCTATCTATGGTGATAAACTTTGAGAACGGTTAGCAAGAAAAAAAAAATCATGTCTGTTATATGGGAGTCCCACTTAAATATTTATTTTATTCTGTTTTAGTTTTTGGGTCAATCAACTTTTCTTTGCCACTCGTTGCCATGGAGATGTCCCCGGGTCACTCGTCTAAAATAAGATTTTCTAAGGCACCACTCCTTCAAACGGAGTTTGGACAGTTATATAACAATTCCTTCATGCTTCATCTCCTAAGCATGCAAATCCTGACTTTCGTGACAGTGGGTTCTTAGAAAATCATATTTTTGTAGTGTTACCCAGGGGACATCTCCTTGGCAACGAGTGGCAACGAAAAGTTGATTGCCCCATTTGTTGTTATAGCGGCAACAGAAATACATAATCTGTGAAAATTTCAACTGTCTATCACGGTTCATGAGATACAGCCTGGTGACAGACACTAATAGGGTCCCGTTTTTTGCCCTTTGGGTACAGAACCCTAATTAACCCAACTTTTGACCAGGCGTGCCGGGGTACGTGATGGACGGGCTCGCGGTGGTCGGGGAGCGCGAGGCGGCGCCGTCGGGCTTCAGCGTGGCGGGGCGCGCGGGCAAGCGGCGGCTCTGCACTCGTGTGTCGCGCCCGAGCGCCGCGCCGCGCCCGCCCGTCACCGACGTCATCGTGTGCTCGCGGCTGCGGAGCGCCCCGCAGGGCTTCATACTGGCCGGGTGAGTCTGCTGTGGGGTTAAATAGTAGTTGGACAGAAACGTAATTCACCAATGAGGGCTATCGTAAGTCAAAGATCCACTAGGATCGGTTGTGTCGCTGTCTAGTGAGGTCTGTCTGTCAATTTCCACCAATCACAGGCAAGCAGCTTGTCTCTAATTGGTGGGGAATGACAGATAGACCTCACTCGACACTAGTGAATCTTTCGGATCTTATGTCGACAGAAACTCACTAACCTCTTTGAGTAGGTAGGTACAGTCAAAGTCAAAGACATGGATCCGCGCAAAGTTGCATGTATACATCAATCTTACAGTCGCAGGGCCTCTACGCGTTGGCTTCGGCTCCGCGCACGCCTCCCAAAGGTCCGGGACACTGTTGTCCCGTGAATGGGTGCGATATACAATAATAATCATTTTTATTTCTAATTTATGAACTCCATTGTTCCCAGTGAAATAAACGGCAAGGTGGTGTGTTATAAAGTAGGCGGCGGCAGCGCGGAAACGTCGCCGACGCACAAACAGAGCGAGTACGAGAATGTAGTGTCCAACGCCACGCCGGAAGCCAACCGGAGGTGAGCTGGAAATATCAACATGGGCCTTTTATGTTAACCTCGAAACTGTTTGTGTAAAAAAACATATTTCATGCAATAACAGTTTAAAATGACTCGCTGTCCATTTGATGAGGAAGGTGAACTCTCCAAATTGTGAAAGTTGTGGGGTTCCCTAGGACGTACATCATATGCCCATGAAGTGTGTCCGTACCGAAGTTATTAGGGAGAGTTATGTTGTATGTTCAATTTTAGTTAATTTGAATGATACTCAGAGCGCCTAGTGTAATCGCCGACCAGGCCAAGAAATACGTCTCGATCGCGTTCGCATTAAACAATTCTCATACTATTTGACACTTTAACGCAAACGCGATCGAGACGTATTTTGTGCTTTTTGATTACACTAAGGGCACTGGACTAAATCCCGAGTATTAAGTCCCGAGTATCATGATGATATTTTGACGTCGCTAGTGTAATTTAGTGAGGAAATGCCTCGATTGACAGCTCCAAGTTTTTTGATGGTATTTCAACAGTTCATTGTTGAACTACAAGACTTATTTTAGACGAGTTACAAGGGGACATCTACATGGCAACGAGTAGCAATAAAAAGTTGATTGACCGCTCGGTTCCTATACGAATCGATGAAATTTCCTTCTCTCCCCTTTAGTTCTGTGCCTATAATTACTTGTTACATTAGTTAAGGAATTAAGGCCGTAACTTGTCGCACCGTGCTTAATCATAAAAGGGTTTTGTTGCGTATTGATTTCACGGACACGGTCCGACAGTGGCCCGGTGTTAATTTGCTTCCTTATTTTTTTTTAATCCACTTCAGAATAGCGGAAATGGCATAAGAAAGTTACTAGTAAATCTATATGGGGTTGGTTTTAATCTTTTGACCGCCACAGTCATCTAGTCGTGACATTCTCATACTATTTGACACTTTAACCGTTAGTGTCAATTAGTATGAGAATTGTTAAAGTTTAACGCAAACGCGTTCGAGAGGTATTTCTTGGCCGCCGATTAGGCAAAAATTTTTTTTTTGGAGATCCGTTTTTGGGCTTTTTTTTAAATAAAAAAAATTACCTGAGCTTCGTGAAATTTTGTGATCAGGTTCGACAAATTTTTTTATACAAGTTTTATTTAAACAAAAAAAATGGAGAAAAATGTTCAAAAATGAGGTTGCAAGGTCTACAGCTCAAGGTCTAGAGCCACAAGTGTATATTTTGTACGTTTATTTATGGTTTATATGTATGTATTTATTTATTTTCAGTTCTATAATAACGCTGTACCATGACTTCAGATCTCTCTGGAACACCTCTAGGTACTAGGGCCTAGCTCTATTGCGACGCACAACGCGCATGCCGCACAGACACCCTTTAGATTCACTTCGTCAACAATCCCATTTCGTCCAGTGTCCCATCTTATCCACTTTCCCAACTCGTCCGCTTTCTCAACTCGTCCACTCGCCCAACTCGTCCATTTTCCTAACTCGTCCACTTTCCCAACTCGTCCACATTCCGAACTCGTCCGCTTTCTTAACTCTATATCGGAGTAGAAGGTTCTGCACGCGAGTAATAGTCAGCAGCAGAAGTAGCTAAGCAACCAAAACGGTCACTATGATCTGCACAAGCTCTTATGTCTATAACAATAGAGCCGTGCTTAGATCATTGTGAACGTGTATCTTTCCTTCTACTCCGATATACTTCTGTGGTGTTAAGTTTTGGCTCGCATAGTCCAGCATCTGCGTTAGTAGCCGTCTTATCTTGCCTTAGAACGGCTAGCATGGTTTGCGGTTTATCTCTTGTGTTATCATGTGCTGACGACAAAATAGACACTAACCCCATCTACTCGTATAGTTAAAGTGAGGAAAGCTTACCCCTGGCTTTTATGACATTGTGATAAGATTGATTTTTGCCTGGCCCGTGTGGAGAAGGTTTTTCTACTATGTCTATAACTATATGGCATTTATGTTATTAATCTTTAAATTTTTCTTAACTGAAATCCATTGGTGGAATGCGGTTTCCACATATCGATATCACAGTTTTTCTAAGTTTTTCCATGTTTTTCCAACATTACGAGGGGCGGCTGAAAAGTAATCTACCTAACAATGAAACAAAAGACTGTCGTGGCTAGTCCCCTGCTAGTAAAATGCACTTATTAAATTTTTCAAATATTAAATTTAAAACATTAAAAAAAAAACTTTCGGTTTGCCGTCAAAAAAGTCAGTAACCGCAGCCTTCATTTCGTCATCGGTCATAAACCTTCGTCACCTGAGGTCTTTCTTGAGAAGTCTAAACAGAAAATAGTCACAGGGGGCTAAATCTGTACTGTAAGTGGGGTGGTCAATGGTTTCGAAGCCATTGTCTTTAATTGTTAGCTTCGTTGTGCGGGCGGTATGCACTGGTGCGTTATCGTGCAAAATCAGAATTCCTTTGCTTAGTTTACCTCGCCGTTTTTCTTTTATTGTCTCTCTTAGTTGATATAGTAAGTTTGAGTAATAATCAGCATTCATTGTAGTTTTCTTCGGTAAATAATCTATGAGCAAAATCCCTTCTGTGTCCCAAAAGATTGTAGTCATAAGTTTACCTGCCGACCTTGAATTTCCGAGGCGGCTTCTCATCCTTAAATTTCCACTGTAACGACTCTTCCTTACTTTCCGGGTCCCATTGTCGAATCCAAGTCTCATCACATGTTACAATTCTAGAAATTATTTCTTCCTCTTTCCCTCGACTCATGTCCAAAAACTCTTCGCAACATTTGACACGCCTCCATGTCAAATGCAGTCAACATTCTGGGGACCCAACGTGCACTAACCTTGGACATGTTCAAATGCTCATGAATTATTCCATTGACTCGCTCTTTACTGACGCCCACATCTCTAGCTATCTCTCACTGCTTCACTCGTCGGTCCTCTAATATATTTTTTTTCACCCTGGCTACATTTTCATCGGTGACGGCCGAAACTGGTCTTCCGCTACGAGGATCATCTTCCAGGCTCTCACGACCTAACTTAAACTGCTTTGACCAAAACTTTATAACAAATTCGGAAGAACACGAACTGCCAAACACACGTAACATACGCTGTCTGATCTCCGAAGGCGTATTCCCTTCTTTAGTCAAAAACTTAATCACCGCACGCTGCTCGATTTTATCCATTTTCTCTTTTTCTACCGACATGTTTGAAACAATTGTAGGAGACAAATAAATGTGATGCAATAAACAAATGAATGTAATACATTTTGAAAATAGAATAACAAACGAATATAAATCCATACCAGCCAGCATTATTTTTGTATATATTTCTAAACAAGGAGATTACTTATCGGTCGCCCCTCGTAACTTGCAATGTATGTAACGGCACCGGTGATAGGCAAGAATCCATAACGAGTCTTATTTCATAGAAACTAAGGGATAGTCATTTATTTTACAACAGTCAATTTATAACCGCGTGACCTTTAAATTAAGAATGAAGTTAGTGTCCATTACTGATCCTTGTCAGCTTAAAGTGCCCAAGACTGATGCCATCAGTCGATCACATCTTGCAAGCTAAAATTGACCTACTTCCAGCGGTCCGATTGACTTGAAATTTTGTATGTAAATCTAAGTTGGATGACAACACAAGTATAGTCAACAAATAGTAATGCTGCTGGTATTACGGGGCCCTATGAGCCGGGTACGATGCGGGGTGGGGGGTTTTAGGTTAGAATTTTCGAAGCATGTTGCTGATGATGTTTTGCAATTTAGGTTAAGCGAGTTGACGAGGCCTGTTGCTGATGTTGTTTCAATATAAATTGTCTTAACTTAACATTGTGCATTGTACCTACATTTAATGATGTAGATTTATATTAATAAATGACTGTTGATTTACAATTATTGAAAAATAATTAGGGTACTTTTAACATGAAACTACCGCGAGATTCAATCATAGTGAAATAAACGTATGTTAGTCGAGTATAGTCCGACATCCACCACCTTCTCGCCACCGGCGTAGCGTGTGCTCCCAGAGCAAGGACTACGGATTAGTCCGAGACATGTCGGGCTATACTCGACTGACATACGCGAGTGATCCGTTTATTTAACTATAAACAAATAGTGTAATCGGCAACAAGAAGCTTAATATTAAAAATGTTTTTTTTTCGTCCCCTGCATATGTCCTGTTCATGTTTCAGGCTGCGTGCGGTGCCGGAGCGCCCGCCCAAATTATCGCCGCTCATAACAGACTTTCACAACCTCAACGTGAACAGCTCTTACCCGAAGATAGAGGACTTTAACACGAACCACGACTACGAGGCGCTGAGTCCGTCCTACAACATCAACAAGCCGGCGAGGCCCGCACCCAGGTACACGCACGCACACACCCACACACACACTAAACACGCACACATACACATTCTAACGACCGAGTAGCTTAGTGGTTAGAGACCCTGACTATAAAGCTGGAGGTCCCGGGTTCGATCCCCGGTCGGGCCGATGTTTGTATGATGAATACGAATATTTGTTCTCGGGTCTTGGATGTTTAATATGTATGTAAGTATGTTTATCCGTTGTCTAGTAACCATAGTACAGGCTTTGCCTAGTTTGGGACTAGGTCAATTGGTGTCAAATTATTCCATGATATTTATTTATCTATACCTGTAAAACAGTACCGTGACTGACTGACTGACAGACAACGCACAGCCTAAATCACTGGACCTAGAGGGTTGAAATTTGGCAACATATACCTTGAGTATTCTAGAGGTGCACTAAGAAGGGATTCTTCGAAATTCCCACTTGATAGGGAATAGATGGGATTTATATTTTCGGATCAAAGTGGCTCTATCTCAGTAACTATAATTACTAGACATTTAAATCTGGCATGCAAGTAGGTAACAATAACAGCTAAAATCGGTTTTCAGGATTTTCCGAAATTCCCACGGGATAAAGACCAAATAGTATTTATTTTCATAATAACTGACTAGCGGATATAGAGGACACTCACAGCCTAAACTACTGGTGCTAGAGACCTGAAATTTGGAATACATGTACCTAGAGTATCATAGAGGTGCTCTAAAGAAGGATTTTTTTTAATTCCCGTGGGATAGAGAATTATCTTAACTTTGTTTCTTTATTTGTAGGAGGTAATCTCTGAAACTTTCACCAACAGAAAGCTACACTATCCCTGATTGACATAGGCTACTTTTTCTCCGGGAAAATGCAAAGTTCCCAAGGTCGTAGCCAGCTGGTGAAATAATAACAAAACAGCGGTACGAATGCGTCACTCAAGCAAGGTAGATGGCGCTGAATGTAAATAAGAACGATTCGAAGTATGGGCTTTGTCAATCCGTTTACTTTCCGTGATCCTTGGTTTTAATGAACCATCAAGAGTTTGGCCAGGGGTTGAATACTCTAAGTGGGTATGCAACAACAAGCCGGCGAGGCCCGTGCCCTGGTACACACACACGCACAAAAACACATACACACTAAACATGCACACACTAAAACACACACACACATCACCAGCCTTTTATACGTCCCACTTCTGGGCACAGGCTTCCTCTCAGAATGACTACTGAATTAAAATTTAGAAAGAAAGAAATGTTTGTTTGCTAGAATACAGTTTGTTGTATGTACAGATGAGAGGTGTCACAGCATTTTGTCCAGTGTATTCAGCCGTCAGCCTGCATGCAGACGTGCAAATGATTGAAATGCTATTACAATTTTTAATACCAAAATATAAATACGTCAAAAACAAAAAAAAGGTTATAAAATAAAATGTGAAATAATTATGATCTCAATTGGAAATATCTTTTTGTATTTTTCCCCATTTTTTTTTATTTTTACGGCTATCCCGTGAATATCAATTATATTTTTAATAAACTCACCGAAACATGAATACACAGAAAAAAAACCCACAAAAATACCAACCCCGGGAATCGAACCCGGATCCTCGACACTCCGGGTCGTGTGCCAAACCTATCTACACCACGATTGACAAATCAAATAATTATTCCTAATTCTGTACAATAACAACAATACAATAGAGAATAAAGGCGGTCAAATTTACATTAATGTCAAAGTACTATAAAGAGTTGGTCAGATTGACCGATATAATTATATATATCGGATATTTTAATATTTATTAATAATAATTATAATAATAGAAATATTAAAATCCTTATTGACTATGATAGTAATTTACACAAAACAAAACACAATCTACCGCCTGGCGGACATCACCAACTCATACTGCCGCATGACAGGGGAGTCGCACCTGTCATGCGATGTGTGTTGTAGTTATTATAACCCTGTCGTCGCCCACAGGCCTCCGTCTCGGAGCTCGCCCGTGCCGGCGGGGCCTGTGGGGCCGGCGTCGCCGCCACCGCCTTCGCGCCGCAAGGGCCCCGCGCCGCTGCCCCGGCTCGCCAACTACCAGACGCTCGGCGGCTACTGCGGGCTTGAGGGCGTGCCCTTCGTGCTCAACCCGAAGCTGAGAGGGCTGCCTAGCGACAGCATGGTGAGAACAACGTCCATTGATTAAATAACACTTTAACCTTGGAAAACTGGGTGGGTGATTATCCTTTTGTACGTCGTATTTAATAAAAAAAAAACCCGCATTCAAGCCTCGTCGATTTTCTAAAATGTAAATTGTACTGATTAAAATAAAAATGGGCCGATCAATTTTTCTTTGCCACTCGTTGCCATGGAGATGTCCACTGGGTAACACAACAAAAATATGATTTTCTAAGATCCCACTCTCCCGAAAGTAAGGATTTGCATGCTTAGGAGATGAAGCATGAAGGAATTGGCATGTAACTGTTGAAATTCCTAACTTTTGATTGAATGGTGCCTTAGAAAGTATTATTTTAGACGTGTGACCCACGGGACATATCCATGGCAACAAGTGGCAAAAAGAAGTTGAATGACCCATATGTCAGAGGCCAATATAAAATGACCCCACACTGCGTACTTGTTTGGACTTAACTGGACAACTTAAAACACTGGGGAAAAACGGGAACATCTTTGTACGGCACCCTCGGTGCGCGAGTCCGACTCGCACTTGGCCTGTTTTTATTTTATTGTCTGGTACTGTAGTAATTTAAAATTTACAAATTGGTCTGTTCAAGAGGTATAATCGATGCCTATATTTAATTTTAGGTGTCAAAAAATTAAACACTCAATTATGGCGGAAACAATTTTTTTCTTTCATTCCCTCACTTTGAGAAAAGCATTATACAAGCTTCGGCCGGCACAGGGGTTGCCGGACTCGTACCATAGCCGGCCTCGTGTTACTCAGCCTTCTAACCCCTTTCCTCTCGGCCTCTGTAGTAATTACTATTACTACTTTACTTACTCTGTACTATTATTTCCACATTCTATTTCCCAGACGCAATTTCCCGTCATCAAGAAACGCACCCGCTTCGACCTCGACCGGGACTATTCATACAACTTCACCGCCGAGAGGCAGACGTGAGACACGCACACACCGACCCTCACAGCACCGCACGGTACACTTTGACACGCAGCGGCTGTGGACACTGGGGCTCGCATACGGTTATATAACTATGCATTCATAACTATGCATTCGTAACTATACTTCGTTTATTGTAGCAAGCTGTCCTCTCCCGCTGACCCTGTTCGGGTCAGTTTTTTGTTCATGCATAAAAAAATGCAGAAATTGCTTTGAGCTGTGTATCGATTTCTATTATATTAAGATCTCAAAAAAATATATAACACAGAATTAAAATACATAATATAAAAAAAATTTTTAGAAAACTGTGTACTTTTTTACTTTTTTTAAATAACCTAACAAACTTTGGATTATTTCTGCTCAGAATCACGAGGACTATCTATTTAAATAATAAAAAAAAATGTCCCGCATTTTTTTCCTCACTTTTGTGACGGGTTTTTTTACAACATTATACCGTATATGGACCGTCACAAAACTGACCAAAATAATTTTCTATGGAAAAATTTAAGACTTTTTGGAGAAAAGGTTTGACACAGTTTTCTGAAAATGCCCGAACGACCAGACTATGTTGGGTTAAAAAGAAAGAAACAATCCTGACATGTGTTTTTATTGAAAAACGCCTTTTATAAGTAAGCAACTGCAAATAATAAAGAACAATGAGATTTGATTATTTATATTGTTACGGTTTTATACGTAACGGTTACTTATTAAAAAAAAAAAGTTTTTTAATAAAAATACAAAATTGCCTCATTTTTTTAATGTTAAAATAAACAAGGTACAAAAATGCAAAACCTCAGAATACATAACAAACCAGAACCCGCGAGTGCGCCTAAAACAGGCAACTGAAAGTACTCTTGGTGGTCTCTCCTTGGTGTAAGGGTTAGCACGCGACACGGAAATCTCGAGGATCCGGGTTTGACTCCCGGGGTTAGCAATTTCTGGTTTATTTCCGTGTATTCATGTTTAAGTGAGTATTTTAAAATTATAATTGATATTCACGGGAAAACCGTGAAAATAAAAAATGGGGGAAAATTTCAAGAATATACTCCATTTGAGATCATAACTGAAACTGCTTTTAAATACAGTAGTCTCGCGTAGTCATCTCCGTGCACGCAGCGTATCGCCACGGGCCAGGCGAAAATGAATCTTATGACAATGTCTTAAACGTTTTGACGAGGGAAAGCTTTTCTCACTACCTGTGTATGTATAGATAGTATTTTTTTTTTTGGACATAGAACTTTTTGGTTCGTTTTGATGTATCCATAGTGAAATTATGTCTTCGTATAATGTGACTCAACAAGGGTTTGCGTAATACAATATAATGCTATAGATTTGTTAAAAAAACCCCGATAATAGTTTTGCTTCCATAAAATCTTTGTTTGTCCTTTGCAAATATGAGCGGAGTATTTAAGTGAAGTAAACGGATCACTCGCGTATGTAAGTCGGGTTTAGCACGACATGTTTCCGACTAATTAGTATTCCTTCCTCTGGGAGCGCACGACTCGGTGGCAGCGAAAGGTACGTTGCGCGCTGAGGCTACTAAGGCGCAGCTGACATATACGTGTTGTATACGCGAGTGATCCGTTTATTTCACTATGATTGATTCTCACAGTATAGATAATTGTAGTTAATTTATTTAATTCATAGGTTTTGATAAAATTTTGAAAGAGCAAAATAATAGCTTCCATAATAGCTACTGTCAGTTTCATTTGAATCCAATTGTATTGTTTTACAGTTTTATCGAAACCAAAGGTTCTATGGGATAAAACAGCAAGATAATTTCCCTTGGTGTGTTACGCGAACCCTCGTGATTATAATAATAAAATAATGTTTGTAAATAGGTACATAATGAAATCAATACGCAATTGCCTTAATAGTAACAAAAGTAATAATTAATTACTATGTAACGTAGCAAGTTGACGTCATTTATTATTATTTTTACAATAATAATTTATGTTTTACTTCTAGCTGATAGCTATATACTGTTTCAAATGGATTTGCACCAAAGGTCGTTTGTACGTTGAGTCAGTTCAATCAAGCAAGATAATCCAAGCATGTATCAACTGCGTAGTATTTTAACATTATGCATGCATTTCAATGTGACACATTCTCTCTGCTATAAGATGAGCTGACACGAATTGATTGAGCGAAACAAAAGTCAAGTTACATTACATTATATGACATAACTGCAATTTTCACATTTATGTGAAGTGTATTTGTGTAGGCGACACACACACACACACACACACAGCCCTCGTGAACTTGCCTAAAGGTGTTTATTGGTAATTTTAAACTGTCTATAAGAAATATAAATTAAACTGTAGATTTTATTCGTAGTGTAACAAAAAGGATTCTGACCCGACACAGGCCAATGACCTCTAGTGCAAGTTTATTGTGATCTGTTTATATAAATAACTGAGAGGTCGAGGTACAAATGAAAACACCATAATAGTCAATAGTGTCATTTGATAATAGTTAATTAAATACCATTATACACTTATGATAACTTAGGAAATATTTAATGTAAATGTGGAGTGACGCCACACCACTAATTGAAGCAAAACAAATCTTATAACCGCGCGTGCAGCAGAAGTTTATTACAGTGTTGTGTGTACAGTCAGCAGCAGAGTAGCTAAGCATCCGAAGCGGTCACGGTGATCTGCACAAGCTCTTATGTCTATAGCAATAGAGGCGTGCTTAGATCATTGTGAACGCGTCGGTTGCTTAGCTACTTTTGCTGCTGACTGTACTGCAATAATTGTCAATGACATTCTATACACAATTACTTTGCATCGTATTACCACAGGGACAGCAAAGGATCAAATTTAAGCACACTTTCATTATCAGTTGTCAGTCAACCAAAGACGCAAAAGTGTGCTTGAAAAGGTGCCGAAATAATAACCTCACTGACTAAGAAACACATGGCCTGACCCATCACTTAATTATGTTTAGAAATGATAGGATGCGATAACGTGAAGGGATTTAAAAAAAATATATAATTACTGTTATTAATCAGGAAGCGTGTCCAAAGCAAATTAAAAACGAGAGTCGAAGCTATTGACTTACTAACACCATGGACTTTGGGTCTAGTACAAAATTCACGAAAAATGTGTCCCAGGACAATACGGCATTTTTCGATGACAGCCATACGTCAGCGCTGTTCTTCCACCAAACTATAACTGGGTCAATCAACTTTCCTTTGCCACTCGTTGCCATGGAGATGTCCCCTGGGTCACACGTTTAAAATAAGATTTTCAAAGGCACCACTACATCAAACGCTAGGAATTTCAACAGTTATATGCCAATTCCTTCATGCTTCATCTCCTCAGCATGCAAATCCTGACTTTCGGGAGAGTGGGATCTTAGAATAACATATTTTTGTTGTGTTACCTACTGGACATCTCCATGGCAACGAGTGGCAAAGAAAGTTGATTGACCCAACTATGTTTGACGCTCGACTAGTGGTCTTTTGGTTTGGACCTTTTCAAGCGCTAACCCGGAGACCATAGTGTTGGTAAGTCAATGGTCAAAGCGGTGTGGCAGGTGGTCACTCCATATGATGCGCGTAATCAATGGCAATATCACAATTAATTGTAACTTATTTGAAACGGTTGTGCCAGATGTATTCCCATAGGTGGGGACGTAGGTTTTAAGATATCGTTAAATTAGATCTTCGTATTCATGCCCCTACTATACCTCTTATTAAATGGAATATTTAAATGTATAAAAACTATGTTGCGACACGGAATGAAAATGAAAGCGTGTGAAAGAAAGTCTTGAAGGCGTCAATGTGTTTTCGTATAAACCTTCCGGATCGGATTATCTGGCGTGTTAGAAGGCTTGCCGAATTTTTTCCTGTACATTTTGTAGCCAATAATTTTAAATCCTTTGAACCCTAACGACGCATACAAAAGCTGTCGTCCACACGCCAAGTTGGCATAACGTCAACGCGGACCTTAAGCATACGTCCGTAGGTCGCATTTGCACTGTGCAGCCTGACGCCTATAAGCGTTTTTGGCGTCGTCGGCTCATGGCGCTTTTAAGCGTCCTTGGCGTTGAAAAGGTTAGGTTACCGAGCTGTGTGTGTGCCAGCCAAAATGACTAGTCAATGCATTGGAGTAAGCACTGAACGAGGGTTATCGCTAGTCAAAAATCCTCTAGGATCGAGTCGGGTCGAGTGAGTTCTATCTGCCATTCTCCACCAATGAGTGACAAGCTACTGACCTATGATTGGTGGAAGTTCATGAAATTCTAAATCACTCCCCGCGCCCACGCACGTACGCATGCGAAGACGCGACGCTACGGCGGGTGTCTATGGGCAGTGGTGATCATTTACCATCAGGTGACTCGCTCGTTTGCCTTCCTTGTCGTATAAAAAAAACAGCAAATAGGCAGTTAAACGCTCTTTTACACGTAATTTTTTGAGTCTATCAGCGCTTTCGGAAAGTTCATGATTGCTAAGAAGAATGCGCCGCAAGAAACTAGGCACAAAGTTGTTTTTTCTAAAAACAAGTTACACTAGCTTTTACACTACATAACCACAGATGTTACACAAGGAAAACTCACTGTATCATTAGAAAATAAAGAACAAAAAAAAATTACAGTATTTTAGAAACAAGTGTAAATGGGTCAATCAACTATTTATTGCCACTCGTTGCCATGGAGATGTCCCCTGGATAACTCGTCTAAAATAAGATTATCCAAGGCACCACTCCCCAGAAAGTCAAGATTTGCATGTTTAGGACATTTCCTAAGCAAGAAAAAGTTGATTGACCCAAATAATTAATAGAACAGTGAAACCAGAACACTTTACTCAAATTCAAACACATTTACTTCAGACCATCTCCATAAAGTGTTTACAATTACCTTATCCTATATTAGTTTAATCTAAATCTAGTTTTCTGGTTCATCCATAATTACGAATAATCAAATAATAAATTAAACTACATCTGCAAACATAAATAAAAACTAAAATTAAAAACTAAACTGCATCTTGCATCTTTGGCACCATGCCCAAGGGGACTTCGTTTTTAGACTTGTTTTAGTTAATTAGTTTAAGGCAGGCATTTATTTTAACGTTTTAGTTTAGTTTAATTTTAGTTTTTATTTATGTTTGTAGATGTAGTTTAATTTATTATTTGATTATTTGTAATTATGGATGTACTTATGTGAAATAAAATTTGTGCTTTTCAATGCAAATTCCCGTTACTTGACATTGTACAGTCAGCGTCATATATATGGTGACATCCAAAGTGCTCAAATAGTTCGGTGCAACATACGATTTGTATGGTGTACCGAACTATTTGATCACTTTGTATGTCACCATATATATGACGCTGACTGTACCTAATATTAATGATGTAGTTTTATATGTTTTATGGTTTACTGGCACGATTTAATGTATAGATAGACCTGACCCGACACTGGCAAACCTAGCGGATTTTTGATTCGTGTTTCCCTTGTGGACAGTGTTTGCGTGAACTTCACAAATACTACTGGGGTTGGTGAGTATTAAATTAAAATGCAAGAGAGAGAAATTCTTAATTATGTCACGGGGAATTTATTGTTTTTGTTTCGTCTTTAACCCTTTATTTGGCAAAATTGAAAAATTTAAACCTGAATTCCAGTCGCCTTTGATTTTATGTGTAGGTATGATCCTAACTAATATTATAAAAGCGAAAGTAACTGTATCTGTCTGTCTGTTTGTTACCTCTTCGCGGGAAAACCGCTGCACCAATCTAGATGAAATTTGGTAAGAAGATAGTTTGAATATTGAGGCATAGAACATAGGCTAATTTTTGTTCGGGAAAATTGTATAGTTTCCGCGGGATAGCGATAACCGAATTCTACGCAGACGAAGTCGCGGGCAACAGCTAGTAAAATATAAATTTGACGGCGGTTTTCAATAAAGACGTTTTATGTAAACTTCTATTGCTAATGTAATGATAATTGACGTTGAATTATTTTGGTTTATGACATAATTTTGAACAGCAGAAAAATTGCTTTGTACAGTCAGCAGCAATAGTTGCTAAGCAACCGAAGCGCTCACAATGATCTGCACAAGCTCTTAAGTCTATAACAATAGAGCCGTGCTTAGATCATTGTGAACGCTTCGGTTGCTTAGCAACTATTGCTGCTGACCGTACCGTCTATGTATCACATGAGTGACATTGCCAAATAAAGGGTGACTGTACTCAGATGCAATCGCCCACCATTTTTTCCTTGATTAATGTGAAAACTGTTATTTAAATACAGAATACTTTTACAATAAAATAAAAATAGGGTGGGCGGTTAATGTTGCCGCTAAGTATGAAGAGCTTAACTTAAATTATCTGTGCAGATGGTACCCTAAGGCTTAGGGTGGTATTAGTATGGAAGTTCGTGGGGTTACTATGAATGTGCTCGTTCTCAACGCTAATTAAACTTATTGTATTATTTTTTTACACATTTCCTACGTAGTTTATATAACTACTGTTTACACGTACTTTGTACGATTTTATTAAGTTATTTAGAATAATTTTAATCACGCATATTATTCTGAAAAGAAAGTGCTCATGCAGGAAATAAATAAAAAAATGCGATTTAATGGTAGTCGTATTTATGCGAGTCTGAATTTTGAAAGTGAATAAAAAGTAACCATGTATTTTTGTTGTGTAACATTTTTATTAATGATTGTATAATGTAACTAACTAATAAAACAAAAGAAGGGTAGCATGATTTACAAGTTCCCTTTGTGGTCAATTCTTGTACATATCTTTTATGTCTTTATTTCAAAAAATATTGTTAAATACTCGATCTGTTTGATAATGAGTAGACCCCGGATTTTTGTGGCAATGACGTCGCAATAGGGTAGTTTGGGGCAACCTAGTGTATTGGTGTTCGACGGTTAACACCGTTCCATTTTCTCCCCGAACAATGTACCCTATTGTGACGTCATTGAGACAAAAATCCGGTGTCTAAGTAATGAGTTACAACGTTTTTGCTTATTATGTCGAATGATTGGATTTGTTTGACTTGTTTCCAGTCGGTAACTATAAAGAAAAAAGTTTATTTCAAATGTATTGTTTTCGATTGGCAATAATAAGCTAGTGAACGCAAGCAAGACTGGTAACGCTATATCTATTATAAACTAAATATTAATGAAATATATTTCAATTTTTAAGGGTGGCCAAATATGATACGGTGGTTACTTTGAGCGCCTTGTTTTTTATTTAAATTACAGTTGTTTTCATTGGAATCCTTTGAAAATTAATTGGATCCACTTATGTATTTTTGGTCTGTCATAATTCTTATTTTATTGTGAAATACTTATATCTAAAAAGTTAGAAATATCCAAAGTCGTCTAAAAATTGTAAGCTTCTCATAGTAATCATATTTAGAACTGTGTACATTACTTTGTATATGCCGTTAGGCGATTAGAACGCATTTTACATATTAGAATTCCTTCATAAAGTTTTGTTTAGAGCAATAATTGATTAAATTTAAATTATTGACTGATTTAAATTGAGTTTCATTTTAAAAATCGTCGTATTTGTAACTATCTAATCAAAAACACTGAGGAAACGAATGTCTTAATCAAATTGAATGTGCAATTAATTCGTACATTTATTAATTTTTATTGTAATCAGTACGTTGTATAGTTGTTATAAGTTACTATTTACAAGCGGAAGTCTCATTCTATCACCTTTTGTTAGAAAGAGACTTCCGTTTGTAAATCGTAGCTTTATAAAACGCGGCCCTGATATATCCGCGGCAGACAGTTAAGTACCCCATACACGATACGATTTTCGTTAAGATCCTCACACTAATCACAATGACAAAGTCGTTAGTGTGATGTATGTAGCGATATTTACATACACCGTCTATTAATCTCGATGAGAAACGTCGGATCGTAACAATAAACCGTGTCGTGCATGGGAACCTTTAGTTATTTAGTGCGACATGGAATCAGGGGGACTACTACGAAAATCGAAGTTAGTATAGTATTGTCGCACTCTCTCGTATTGAATAATATTAGAGTGAGCGGGACGGTACGACACGAAGTTCGAATTTTGCACTTCGTAGTATAAGGCCAGCCCTAAGCAATCAATAACATCAAGTAAAAGTCGTTTAGTTTGGCATTAAAAATAAGTAACGGTTACGTATAAAACCTTAACAATGTATTATTATGTAATTAAATGTCATTATTATTAAATTTTTAGGAACTTTAGGTACCAATATGTTGGAGATGAATAAAATTCCTATATGAGTTGTAGAGAAGAGAAGAGAGAGTTTATTTACAAAATGCTTATAATTATACAAAAGTTACATATCGCAACTAGTTGTTTAGATAGATAGGGACAAAACATAAGTGGGTACCTCTCGCTCTAAATGAGCGGAAGGGAATGAGTGAGCGAGAGGCACGCGAAGAGTAGCGCGGCGCGATCCGTGCTCGCGTTTCTCTATAAATATAGGTCGCGGGCTAAACGAAACGCGATCTTTTCCGCGGACGGCTGTTGAAGCGATCACACGTGCACTGCTCCGGACTTCGATGCGCGGCGTGTCGTCGTGTGTACTTCGCTTGGAGACTCGATGTAGAATTGCTCCGTGAATGTGAGTCTGCTCTGCTGCTGCGACCGAAGAATGAAGGCAACCACAACTGTTCTTCTAAGAACAATGGTGTTTCCACGATGTCATTAATACCTACTGTTCTTTTCAGAACATCGACCTAGCGGTCGCGTTTCTTTGTAACAACGTCAATGTACTTGTTGTCAATCACCTACAAATTGTTACTTGCTGTTACTTATTTTTAAAAACGTTTTAATGCTAAAATAAATGAAGTACAGCCACGCTATGGTGTTGCCATTGTGTTGTGCTTTCTTCGGAGCTCTGTGGTAGACAACAGCACGGTAATCTATACCTATAAAAGAAGATTGTGACTGACTGACAGACAACGCACAGTCTAAACCACTGGACCTAGAGACTTGAAATTTGGCAGACATATACCTTGAGTATCCTAGAGGAGCACTAAGAAGGGATTTTTCGAAATTCCCACGGGATAGGGAATAAATGGGATTTACATTTTCGAATCAAAGTGGCTCTATCTCCGCAGCTATAATTATTAGAGATTACAAATTTGGCATGCAAGTAGGTAATAATAACAGCTAATAACGGGTTTCAGGATTTTTGAAAATTCCCACGGGATAAAAGATAAACAGTAATATTTTCATAGCAACTGACTAGCAGATATAGAGACTTGCAAGTTTACAATTATTATTTCTTGAGGATCATAGAGGTGCACTAAGAAGGACTTTTTCGAAATTCCCACTGAATAGGGAATAAATGGGATTTACATTTTAGATTTATTTAATCGATCTAAAGAGTTAAAATGTAAAATTCCCGCGGGATAGAAATAAGCGAACTGAACTTCGGGGCTGATTTAAATTAAAATCACTAATAGAAAGCTACATTGTCACTGATTCATATTTAAGGTTTTTTTAAATAGCTAGGTTAAAACAGTTATTAATATCCGGCGGGAACTTTACAATTTCTCGGGATAAAAGTAGCCTATATCAATCAGAAACAGTGTAGCTTTCTGTTAGTGAAAGATTTTTAATCGGGCTAAATGTAGAATTCGCTTATTTCTATCCTCCGGGAATTTTGCATTTTCCCGAGGAAAAAGTAGGTGCCAATGTCAGTTAAGAACTGTAGCTTTTTATAAGTGAAAGTTTTTTTTTATCGATCCGAAGAGTAAAAAATTACTTAAAATGAAAAAACCCGCGGGATAGAATTAAGTGAACCCAACTTCTGCGCTGATTTTAAAAATTCTTCCACTAATAGAAAGCTACATTGTCTCAAATTAACATTTAATTAAAATGAAGCCCTATATTGCTAATAGGTACGTCCGTCCGCGGTCAGTGCTAAAACGCAAGAACGGAGAATGACATACTTTTTATCACGGGATAATATCTCATTCCCACGGGAAACACGTTACAACATCGCCTTTATTTGTGGTTTTGCGATGGATTAAAGTTTTTATATTTTTTATACCTATATGGAGATAGTTGAAAGGTTGACGAGTGACATAGGCTACTTTTTGTTACGGGAAAATATCTCATTCCCACGGGAAAACACGTTAGAAATGTTATAACATAACCCATAATGATTGTAATGCTTGCATGCTCGCTTCCATGTTTGCTTGCATGCTTGCTTGCGTGCCTGCTTACAAGCAGGATTTGAGACTGTGTTTGCAACCGTCGTTCCGATCGAGCAACAAACCACAGACCAAGGTCACGGTGGTGGAAGCTCTGTTGCCAACCGTGTAGAAGGGTCATAAGGTACGTGTTAAAAAATGACAGTGCTTTGAGACAATTTTATCTTTCGGCAACTTAAGCCTCCTTTACTTGATTTGCTTCTGAACAAAACTGGACTGAGCAACACTGTGGCATACTCGGTATTTTAACGGTACGGTTCTACAGTATTACCTCAGGACCTCACGCGGCAGTGGCGCCAATTGGTGAGCACAAAAACGGTAGCCCTCACAAAATAGTTACAGTTATCGTGCTGTTTAAGATAACCCTTTTAGCACTATTTGACATTTCTTTAGATCTCAAGCTGCACTAGCGCCTCTAGCGGTGAAACTGTCAAAATGAAATAAGCCAGCCCCCCCCGACTACGAAGTGCAAAATTCGAACTTCGTATCGTGCCGTCTCTCAAGCTAATATTATTTAACACAAGAGTGAGCGGGACGATACGATACGAACTTCGATTTTCGAATTTCGTAGTATGGGGGCTGCTCCACATGTAGCATGCGCGCCATTTTGTCGCTTGTCGCACAGTGCGTCCCTTTCATAGTGATGGGATCAGCGAAGGACGCACTGAGCGACAAGCGACAAAATGGCGTGCCGTGCTACATGTGCAAAGGTCTATTACTGTCTCGCGTATAATATAGATTCTCCTAACGTAATGTTCCGTTACTCTCTTAATAGGTTTATTTGAAAAGGGTAACGGAATGGAACACGTTTTTTTTTTCACATATTAAAATCAATAGTACTCATGATTCTAAGTAGATTTGATATAAAAGTTTCAAATTTCAGGAAAAAAATGGCCCATGTATACATTTTCACTCAAGTTTCCGAAACTACTCTTAATAGAAACGATGCCTAACGTATTAGGTACTTGTAATTTCGATAGGTCTTACGAAGAGGCATCTGATTTTTAATTATTAACGTCAGTTGCAGGGCCAAACTTTGTATCATAGTATTAATTAGTATAATAGCACTGCATATATTAGTTTTCAAGTACAGTCAGCAGCAATAGTTGCTAAGTAACCGAAGCGCTCACAATGATCTAAGCACGGCTCTATTGTTATAGACATAAGAGATCATTCTTGTGCAGATCATTGTGAGCGCTTCGGTTGCTTAGCAACTGTTGCTGCTGACTGTACCTAAACTGTAACTGAAATCAGAGGTTTGCGAGTTTTTACCGCTTTGGAATCTGGACTAATAATTTATCATGAATTAGGTTCAAGAGGAGAAATTCAATAAAAAACAACATTAACAACATCAATTTATATTATATTGTACAAGGGTCATTCTTGGGTCTCTTTTGAGAATCGCGTCCCTCTAACGTTATTCATTTTCTTTTATTATAAAACTACAATCACATTTAAGTAATTACCCGACTGCGAAACGCAAAGGAGGGGTAATGTGTTTTTTTACTAACCTAATTATAAGCCATGAATTATCGGGCAATTTGATTGTAAATGCTTTGGTCCATTTTTTTAAAATAAATAACGCCAGGGGAACGTGATTCTCAATAGCGACCCACAGTTGTTGCTATTTAGTAGTAGGCATTATAATTATAAACAAATACATTTACAGTAAATCCGTCTTCGCTCACTTGATGATAGTAGGGAATAGTTTTACAATAATTTCATTCACATATTATATTTTTAACCCATGGAGCGCCCTACGATCAGTGATCATAATTTAATACACCCTACTGTTCTAATTTCACTTTATTAAATTACATAATAAGATAATAATTATGATCACCCCCTCTGACCCACGGCACAAATACACCGCTCACCTGCTTGAACCATCGGGAATCTAAATTCCCCACAGCACCTTTACTAGTTGTCGTTAGACGACTATGAGACAATATCAACGGAGCTCTGCTTCGCGGAGCTCCTATTCCGTATAATTTGGGCGCTTCGCGCCTCGACACAACCCTAACCTAACCTAACCTATTCTGAGCGACCCCGAACACGTGTGATTAAAATCCCTATCGTACAACCAGGGGAACTACTACGAAATTCGAAAATCGAAGTTCATATTGCATCGTCCCGCTCACACCCGTATTAAATAATATTAGCGTGAGCGGGACGGCACGACACGAAGTTCGAATTTTGCAGTTCGTAGTGTAAGGCCTGTAGAGCAGCGCCAAGCGCCAACGCAGTTGTCGCGTGGGTCAGACTGAGCATTGGCATCTGTGACCATAGGGCGCTCCGCGAGTTGAACCATTGACAATTAATTAACATTTAACATTTAATTAAACAGTTAATTTGTAACCTACATACGTTAAATAATTCCACCTATAGCCTTCGATCAATAATTACCTAGATAACGGGTCACGAACAAAAACGACGTAAAGTTATGGCATACGTCGCTACACTTTCTTTCGTAACCTCGTATCTTACCGATATGTTTCGTTCCAAAGACAACACTGTTTCGATCAATATGGAGTTGTCTTTGGAACCAAGTATGTCGGTAAGATACGAGGTTGAGAAAGTATAGCGACGCTAAGTAGTTGTAGTGTCGGTTTATTGTTAATTTATTTTCATCTAATAAGACCCCAAAGGGGTTACAATAACGTGCAATATTGCGTGAAATTAATAAGACCTCCGTTTGCAAGCGGGTCGTTATTTGCCGGTGCCGTGTTTGACGCTGAAACCCGTCATCTAGTCGTAATTATTGGTCGAAGTCCCCAGCACTATTTCAGGTACAATGTTTACTTAAGATGCCTGATTTTTAAATAAAACCATTTCGCCAACGATATTACCTACAGAGTTAGCACAACTCACAGTGCGACTTCTACCTCGCGCGACAACAACTTCCCGTCCTTTTGTCGGTCAGAATGCAACGGGACGGGTAATACAATCTCGCGCGACAAAGTTGCGGCCAGTCGTGCTAGTTCTGCTGGTAAGTAAATTGCGTTTGAAAAGTCGCGGTCGCATGGTTGGCCATCACGTCACTTTCGTAGAGTTGTATATTTGAAGTGAACTGTCAGAAAGAGTTGTCCATTGGGTCTTTTATGAATCTTCAACTCCGGCGCGGTAGTAACATGTCTACTTCCTGTTTATATGTAATACTAGCTGTTGCCCGCGATTTCGTCTGCGTAGATTTCGGTTATCGCTATCCCGCGGGAACTATATAATTTACTTCGTCCGCGTAGATTTCGGCTATCGCTATCCCACGGGAACTGTATAATTTTCCCGGATAAAAAGTAGCCTATGTTATTCCTCAATATTCAAACTATCTTCATACCAAATTTCATCTAGATTGGTGAAGCGGTTTTCCCGAGAAGAGGTAACAAACAGACAGACAGAGAGACAGAAAGACAGAGTTACTTTCGCATTTATAATATTAGTTAAGATAATAATATAACATGTGGTACCTCCCCGGACGAGCCGGCCCAGTCGTACGGCAGCAAATAGCTACATTATGCCTCTCCCACTACAAAAACAAGTACTGAATAGCCGGCCGTGTCCAACTATTTTGCCAATTTTATATTATAGTAACCATATATAGACATAGTAGAGAAACCTTTCCGCGGGCCAGGCAAAAATCAATCTTATGACCATACCCTGTTACCAGTGTTGCGGATCCATTGCACATTTTCTTGACATGTACCTACATAATAGGTGATTCCGTCGTATATCATTATAATTTGTTTACTTTTTATTCAGTTAAAATCATGAATGTTCCCAGTTTAAAACAGAGCTGCTGGCGAAATTGGAAAACTCGAAAAACAGTTAATAATTTATTCAGAAAACGAATGAAATTATACAAATCTGTTGTTTTACCTGTAGAAATATTATTGTAACAAAAACGTTTTGTATACCAATTTGTCACATTGACAACGAAATAAATATTGAGCGACAACCCTATGACTTAGTTTTAATGAATCTGCAACACTGATAACGGGGCGTGCTTATGACAATGTGACAAACATTTTGACAGGGGATAGCTTTTCTCACTTCAACTATACCGTATCGCATTGAATGAGGTACCTATGAAGTAGGTGAGCTGAGCTTAATAATAGTGCTGGGAGCTTTGAAAATACCAAATGTACTACGGCAGGGGTGGGCAAACATTTTCATCAGGGTGTTGAAAAAAGTGAGAAATTTCACTGAGGGACAGAATTACTGCTACTTATACACTGTCTTAGGTTTTTGACGAGACTGCCCAAATGTATTTCTAAAGGCCATATACATTCAGAGTTTAGAAGTTAGGGCCCCCTCACATAGCGTTTTACGAACGACAGCGTCTCATTAACGAATGCGCAGCATCAAACGTTAACGTTGCGCGAGCGACCTTTTCAACGCCAAGGACGCTTAAAAGCGTCATAAGCCGACGTGCCTACGACGCCAATGCTTATAGGCGTCCGGCTGCAGTGCAAATACGACCTACGGACGTATGCTTAATTTTTAAGTCCGCGTTGACGTTACGCCAACTTGGCGTGTGGATGACAGCTTTTGTATGCGTTGTTGGCGTTGACATTCGAAAAACGCTAGATGTGTGTGGGGGCTCTCATAAAAGACGTCGGCAGATAAAATTAACCCGTACCAAGGACCATAAAACCAAGAGTGCTGTCAGTGTCTATACGATGTCGCGTTCCTTTGAAATAATAAGCCTGCTGTAGCTAGTTTTACTACGGAGGGGTCTCTGTATCGGTCATTTGGTATGACATTTAAACCTCTGGCTAACACAATAGCGCCATCTAAATTCGTTTTTTTTCAGTTCATAGATGGCGCTATTGTGTTAGCCAGAGGCCTAAGTGTCATACAAAATTAATGGTACAGAAACCTCTCTATAGTGAAACTAGCTACAGCAGGCTCATTATTTCACAGGAACGCGACATTGTATAGCCATTGGCAGTCCTCTTGGTTTTATCCTGCTTGCCCGTAGGGACTGTAGTTGCGCCACCCCCCTACTATGTTGATATTTACGACATAAAGATACAAAAAACATTTAGTTATAAACATTTACGTAACACCGTTCAGAACAGTGCCCTACCCTCGAATATTCGAATCCTGCGTAACGTAATCGAGTAGTAACGCTATCGTATCGTCATCGAGAAAATGCTATTACATTTTAGTACCAATTACGCTCACGGGGGGCGCTGCGCTGTTCCAAAATTCCAAACGTCATACAAAATTCCTCGATATCGTCACTACTCGATTACGTTAATTAGGATTCCAATATTCGTGCTCGGGGCATTACAATAAAGTCACAATAGACGTCATATTGACATCCGATCGCAAAACAAATACGATTACTGGAAGGATGGCGAGGTTCACTTGCACTGTGAAAGAGTTCTATGGTGTGTCAGTAACCAAATTGTTTGACTGCACAATGCATGCAGCTCGTATACTTCCGTGAAAGTCGCTTGCATGCCTGCGTCATATTTGTATGAATTTTGACATACGTGACAGACATGTCACCCAACGGCATGTCCTCTTCAGTGTTAATGTCAATAAAATACTTACCGTAACAAGACAACGCAGAAAACCAGAAATAGTTTTACAATTATCACACACAGATGGCGTTATTCACTTAAATCTGTACTAACTTTAGTGTATGGGTGTAAGCAAGTGACACGAAATTCAAAGGATCCGGGTTCGATCCCGGGATTAGTTCACATCATATTTCTCTGGTTTCCTGAGTATCCTTGTTTCAGAGAGTATTTAAAGTTTAATAATAGGTATGTATTCCAACGTCGTAAGTGTTTATGTCAACGCCTTAGAGTGGAGCGAGCCAAGCGTCAGTGGGCGCCAAAATCGAGTGTTCCGACAATGATGTGTGATTGGCTAATATCCATAGTCGACGGATATTTGTTTCTATTCGTTGGGCATTAGGTATTACGTCAACGTGCCGTGTATTAGACGACTTTCGAATGCAACCCAATGTTTAGAAATCAAACATTCTGTATAAATTATTAAATTAATTATTTCGGAAAGCATAAAACTGGCAAGAGTAGGCCCCTGTTTCACCAACTTTAGATGTACAATGACAATTTGAACTACATTTGACGACCGAATGGCCTAGTGGTTAGCGACCCTGACTATGAAGCTTGAGGTCCCGGGTTCGAATCCCGGTCGGGGCAGATGTTTGTATGACGAATACGAATGTTTGTTCTCGGGTCTTGGATGTTTAATATGTATATAAGTATGTATTTATCTATATAAGTATGTTTATCCGTTGTCTAGTACCCATAGTACAGGCTTTGCCTAGTTTGGGACTAGGTCAGTTGGTGTCAATTTGTCCCATGATATTTATTTATTTATTATTTATTTCTTTACCAACATGCAGAGCGCTAAAACAAAAGCTCTTCAAGCCAGCAATCGACACCGAATTGTCATTGACAATTGACATTTGTAAAGTTGGTGAAATAGAGGCCAGGTGATCTGAATCTAAAATAAATAAATAAATATCATGGGACAATTTGACACCAATTGACCTAGTCCCACCAGACAACGGATAAACATACTTATATAGATAAATACATACTTATATACATATTAAACACCCAAGACCCGAGAACAAACATTCATATTCATCATACAAACATCTGCCCCGACCGGGATTTGAAGCCAGGACCTCAAGCTTCATAGTCAGGGTCTCTAACCACTACGCTATTCGGTCGTCAAACATGTTAAACTTTTCCGATAACTATTTGACCGAAACTATGTTTTCCATAGCTTGTGCTAAAGCTTCCCCACATACTTATGCCCTTATTCATAAACGGCACTCAAGCCTCTATTACCTAAAATAGGTTTTGTCTTCTTACTAGCGGAAATGTCAATGTGACAAAAAGGGACAAACGAACTTTAACGGCATTTTAGTTAATACAGGTTTATGAATAACAGGGTTAATATTTATCAGTTTTTTAACATTAATTTAGAATATTTTATTGGCAACTATAATCAGAATCGTCTACACTTGCACGCTTCCGGTGTAAAAGTACTTTTCTCAAAACGTATCCCGTGTCAGTTGTCTCAGGCGCAGGCCTTTGGTATTATTCGTCGTGTCGGCGTTTTCCATAGCGAATGAATAGAGATTCATAGGCCCATCCCTTTAAGATAAAAAGAACAAACAATACAATATTTTTCTTTGGGCAGTCGTGTAAAAAATAAAACCCACAGCATCGCTACAACGCGGCGTGTGACACCAGAAAATTACGAAGGTTCATTTGTCCGAATTTTCATAATTCCGAAAGGTATCTTCTTCTGAACGAAAATACACGATTTTAGTATACGATTTTGAAAATATAAGTAGGCTTAGGTTAGGTCAGGTGTGTTTTATTTTAATTAAAAAATAATTTACAACTCAGCGTTCGGAATACTGAAAATTCTTACTAATGATACTTCGGAACACGGACCAACCACCCTCGGGACACCAAATGTCAGGGCGAACGTTTCCGAAACGCATACGCTCATTTGCACTTGTAAATCTCTCTAGCCTCGAATCGCGGCTCACTTTCGACCAGATGACAAGCGAGATGACAAGCTATGAACCAGCTCCCCCGGCCCGCTCACCGCGGCTTTTTTCGTAATGACTTTCCAAGAAAATTATAAAAGATGCGGTGTCCAGAGGGTGGTTGGTCCGTGCAACGGAATCAAGTGTTTCGTATTTATCGTTAGCGGTAGGTGACAAAATTTTATGACAGCTAAGGAGTTCCTATATCGATAAACTCAATTATCGATGTTTGTTGTAAGTATCGTTCTGGAGACGAGTATGAATCACCGGCAGATAACGCACAAGACCGGCCTGAGTGGAAGGCCATGGGAGAGGCCACCGTCCAGCAGTGGACGTCTTTCGGCTGACATGATGATATAACATTGCATTATGAAATAGTTAATACTTATTCTCTCTTTATCAAACCTCTTTAGATAATTAAATTAAATTTAAAAAAAAATAAAACTTGGAGTGATCACTAGCACATGGCATATTGAACAAGCTTCGATAATAGAGTTTATCGATATAGGAACTCCCTACCTGTCATAAAATGTTGCCCCGTGGATTCCTGTCTGGGACAATCTTTGTATGCTTCAATGACCTTCAAAGGCTCAAATGACCATTAATCGTAATGTCTTAATAACTGTACAACGAGGGAAAAACTGGTTAAATTCTTTGCTACCTTCGTCAATTTATTTTTTACATTTTCCGCACTCTCCTCTCTTTCTCTCAATACATATCACTCCAATTACAATAATTTACCTATATTAAGCATTTTACATAATTTACTGAAACTAATGAGCAGTACTGTATCACTATACAACAACAAGTGTTAGTTACACCGGTGTCGCTTTAAGATTACCCCTGTGCCGCCTGTAACGACAGCTCTTGCAAATAAAGTCCATAATGTCTTTCGATTTGTGAAATTATAAGTATATGACTAGCAATTTGTATTTTTTACAACAAACTGAATACTAAGTAAAATATTTTCTTGTAAATAAAGGAGTTTTTGTACAGCTCAAACATAATAGTTCCAATTTATAAGAAAACTAAGAAATGAAGTAAAACGAACGAATGTAACGAAGAAAATAATAAAAAACAACAAAGTGCGGGTAGTTCGAGGAACCCGTGCAGCTAGAAGACGTTGATACCCGCCTCTTCAGTCCCTTCGAGACCATGGACCCAACGTCGCGTCCGAAACGTAGAGGTATTTTAATAACTTATTTTTACGTGGTCAAATCCCGTGATTAACATAAAAAAATGTGTGAAAATCGCGAAAGTTTAAAATTGTGTTTTCATTTATTTTATTATCACAATATTTTTTTTCCGATAATTTACAAAAGCTTCCAAGTAGGTTACCTATTCCTCTTTGGTTCCGATAAGTTAATTGCACTAGCCATATCCTCTATACATCACCATAGGAGCTGTTATTACAAGTGTCGCAGGTTGAATACTGAAGCGACGCTGGTAGCTGCAGTCTTCTGAATAAACGAAATACAAGTACCTACACCGTGCCATATATTATTGTGTCGATTCACAGCGAGCCAGCCGCACGTCTCGAGCATTAAAATCGAAAGCTTTAAGCGTGCAGTAAATTTACTGTCCGTAGTCACATAATACATACATAATGTACAGTCAACAAAAATATGTATTCACGCAAAGTACATATTTTTGTCCTTGACTGTGCCTTCATCACTACTGGCACAGCCAAGTAGGTGGCACTTCAGCAAACTGCCCCAGTAAGTAACAAAATACAGCTGACAGTATACAACAGTCGTAGGATTAGTTCAACATTTACAAGGACAGGTTTAAATAAAAACAATATAAAAAAGTATAAACTAAAATGTTACAAAAAAATCTAAAAAAAATTTACACCAAAAACGAAAACTTAAACATTTGCATTGCTGCGGCCCTGAAAAAGAAAATTAAATCATATGTAAAAAAAAAAACGTCAAAAATATAATTACCAACAGAAATAAAACAGAATTCCATTTGAACTAAGGATTCATTATCTTACCAACACTATGGACTTCTGGTTAGCGCTTGAAAAGGTCCGAACCAAAAGACCACTAATCGAGCTTCATAGCTTGGTCCAACGAAAGCGCTGACGTATGGCTTTCATCGAAAAATGCCATATTGTACTGGGACACATTTTTCGTAAATTTTGTACTAGACCCAAAGTCCATGGTGTTAGTAAGTCAATGTTAAAAATCAAACAGATAACAGAACACGGTATAAACGCCATTATAACTAATGATCGACGACCCGTAGCATTTCATGTCATTTTGACGTCCAACGTAATGACTAATATGAATAAGTCCGTGTTGTAAAAAAAACATTATATTGTTAAAAACTCACTGAATTAAATTTACTATAGTAAATTATTTATATTTTTTGTTTCATATTATCAATCGATTCCTCTCAACAGATGTGAGTAAACCACGCATGTAAGTAAACCCTCGATAACAATAAAACTGCACACATTTTTTATATAAAAATTTTGCACAAAATTTGAATAGAATCGTATCCATGTAATACTTTCGTCGAAAATTACTACCGGTCGCCGATCACTAATTATAACTCAACTAAGAAGATAAGCAGGGGACCCTATTTACTATACCTACTGTGAAAGTGTACAGGGTGTATATTTACCGGTGGGCTCGGGGCGACGGAGCCCCATTCGCAGGCGCTCGGAGCCGCGCTGAACAGCGAGTACGTGCCTGGGTCCTCCGCAGGTGTCTCCTGGATTTCCTATTGACAAAATGAAATAATTATTTCAGAATATTTCAGAGTTGCAAAAGCCTGGTCGATGCAACTTGCGACCAAAGGGCTGGGAGCTTTCTCTCTCAAAGAATCAGCATCGCTATTCAGCGAGGCGACGCTGCCAGCCTGTTGGGCACCATGCCAAGGGCGTTATTTAGATTAAATTTAGTTCAATTAATTTTAGCTTAGATTTAATGTCATTGTAAATTGCTTTTATTGTGTAAATAAATATGGTTTAGTTTATCAGCCATTAAATTTCATAATTTGAAGTAGGCACTTCAAGGGTAATTTTGTAATTTCCATGCCGTTGCTAAATCGTAGCAACAACTTTTCTTTCTCACACGTTTTACTCGTAATTGGCA
Source organism: Clepsis dumicolana (assembly GCA_963691665.1). Lineage (NCBI taxonomy): Eukaryota > Metazoa > Arthropoda > Insecta > Lepidoptera > Tortricidae > Clepsis > Clepsis dumicolana. The sequence continues at coordinate 35,451,813 of OY829505.1, read as the reverse complement.
AAAAAGTTAATTAAACAACTGAAAAATACTTCACGAACGCATAAGCGGGAATTCAGTTGCAACTTTTGAACTCAACCGAAAAACATGTTCCGAACATTTTGACATTTGCACGCAAGTTTGGAGCTTATACGGGAGCGACTGAGGCTACAATTGCAGAATTTTCTGCGATTCATTTTCGGCATGCTGATGACATGTCTATTTCTTTTTAGGGTTCCGTATCCAAAGGGTAAAAAACAGGACCCTATTACTAAGACTCCGCTGTCCGTCCGTCTGTCTGTCCGTCTGTCACCAGGCTGTATCTCATGAACCGTGATAGTTAGACAGCTGAAATTTTCACAGATGATGCATTTCTGTTGCCGCTATAACAAGAAATACTAAAAACAGAATAAAATAAACATTTAAGATGGGCTCCCATACAACAGATATGATTTTTTTGCCGTATTTATAGATAATGTTACGGAAACCTTCGCACGCGAGTCCGACTGGCACTTGGCCGGTTTTATTATATGTAATATCATTGTCAGCGGCGAACTCGTTTGCGAAAGCTAGTAAAAACTCAAAGCAAAAAAAAAAAAACGGGGTAAAACTTACAACATTTATGGCGGCTCTAACCTCGTCCTCCTCTATCTTGGGAATCAGCGGGCCCGAGGTGAGGGCATCATCGATGGCATCCTCCAGACGGCGAGGGTTGTACGGCGCGTACTCCGGCGTCGGCTTGCGGATGGTCAGGTCCAGACCAACATCCTGTGGCGGCTGCATCGGCTGCTGGTAACGCGGCACGTCCAAGTAATCCCGGTTCTGGTACTGTTGCGGATAATCGTACATGTTGGGATAGGGAAGTGGAGGGACGGGGTATGGGTTGTAATTTGGGGGGGATACGTGACGCAGCGGCAACTGCTGCCCTATAGGCGACTGCGGCATGTAACCGGCCTGCGAGACCGGCGGTGAGCTAGCCAGCGTCATGGCCTGCATCTGGGTGTGCTGGACATTCATGAGCATATTGTTCGACATCTGTGAACTGAACAGATGTATGGCCATGTTTTGAGTAGTGATAGCGTCTGCGCGGGGTTGGGGGCCGTTGTAAGGGGGCCTGTTCCACCACGTCTGAGGAGTGAACGGCTCTGACGGGGGAGGCTGAGGCATGGCCAGCTGCGGCGGGAGCTGGCGACGCAGCTGATTGGGCAGCTGGGGCTGCATGGGCGGCTGCGGCGGCAGCTGATGCGGGGGAGCGTTCAACCAGTGCAGCGGCGGCACATTGTAAGCGCTCCCTGTCATTTGATTCGCTTGACAATCCTCCCGGAACTTGTTGCCCTGTTCCAGGGTCTGGTTCCAGCGCTGGTTCGCGAAGCGGGGCGGCAGGTCGTCAAGGAATGCCTTCTTGTCCCCCCCGATGGGGTAGGGCCGTTGGGAGTAGTCATTGCGTCCACTCTGACGCTGTAGGGCCGCGGACCTCACGTCGATCTCCTTCGGGTTGACGACGGGGAGACGGATGCTCTGGGTTTGGCTGGTGGCCGTGGCCGGCGCGTCGTAGTTAGGTTTGTACCGCATGCCAGCGTGGCTGAGCCCGTAGTTGCGATGGTTGGGACGCACCTCATAAGGCTGGTGCCACTTGGGCTGCGGGCCCTCGCGCTTAGAGGTATGCGACGGGGGCTGGATCACCCTGGGATCCATCATCTGCTGTTGTTCCTCTTTGCTTTGGGTTAGTTCGTTGGTGTTAACCAAATGGGGGTAGCCAGATTTATCCTTTAAGGCTAGAATGCCCCCAGTTTTTCTACCGACTGGGATGGTTGCCAGCGATTTATGCGGTTTAAATTTGGGCCGCTCCATATTGGTGTTTTCGCCTTGAGAGGCGTAGTCCTCTTCTTTGGTATCTAATTCGCCTGTTGGGGACGTCCGGAACTTGACCTATAGGGGCAAACAAGAACATGTGGGTACAGTGTCATAATGACTACAGGGAAAAAAAAGAAACGCATTTTTGTAACCAACGCTTATTGACATAAATTATTAAATAGCAGTCGTAATAATAGATATCCGCTGACCAGACAGATATACAGGTAACAAACGTACAGGCAACTCTATCAGTCGAGTTTCCTAATAAACGACAAACGCTGTTTAAACCGATTTCAATTAAATTGAACAGGTAAGGTAAATCTAGTAAATCCACGGTAAATTAGTCATTACTTAAACGGCGTAAACACGATGCGGTGCCAGCCTGAAGAGCTAAAAAGAATAGCCTCTTACGCCTGTGTTACCACACTAAATGCCCATCCACAGCTGCACGTGACCGCGTGCGCAGCGAAAAATTTTGTAACATGTTGCGTGCGTTGCCAATTAAACAGTGAAAGATGTGCGTGCCGACTGCGCAATGAACAGAGCAAACCGCTCGCCGCGCAGTCGTCGCCCTACACCGAAACAGTGCTGCGCCATAAGAATAAATAATTAGAACGGAAACTCCCGCTCCTGACGGGCTCAAGGTCACGATATTAGAGTACTCGTTAAACGAGCTACTCAGTCAGGCTGTCACGGCTGGCGTTTGCTTGTTTGTGCGTTCCGTACCTACATCTTGGAAACGAATAACAATGGTGTCAAGGTATTGTGGTGTATTTGGGTGTAATACTTACTTAAATCACCTTAAATGGCTTCATTTGGTATGGCACTTATAATAAATAATTTTAGAACTATCTATAATATGTGGGTACGCAATGATTTATAAATCTCATATTTTGTAAAACTACAATAAAATAATGATGTCAAAGTAAAGAAAAACTTATATTTAACAGCAAGCAACCCTAGCAACACGACTGGACGACAGAGGGGTGTAACAACGTGAAGGGGGAAGTAGGTATATAAATGGTGGCGTTTTGGACTCGGTCAAAAGAGATTCCGTTCTACTCCGTTATTATTTATTCTTACGGCTGCGCCAAGGTTACCCCACAAAATGGTGGACGGCCTCACCTGTTTGCAGGTTTCTTCTTGCTTGCGCAAGATGGCGGCCATAGCGATGTTGACGCGCGGCCGCCTGGAGTCTCGCCTATCGCCACCTATTAAACAGCCTCCGGAGCCGGCGAAGTCCTAAAACAAAAACATATCGTCATCACACAAGCCCTACTGAAATAGAAGAAAGGAGGCTGCACTCTTCGAGAAGCCGCTCGTTGGCAGACCGTTCGAGCGCACTTCGGTAAGAAACATGCCGAAACGTGGCCATGCCTCGACTATAGATTCGGGAGTGACCCGTTTTACCCTAACTAATATTATAAATGCGAAAGTAACTCTGTCTCTCTGTCTTTCTGTCGCTCTGTCTGTCTGTTTGTTACCTCTTCACGGGAAAACCGCTGCACCAATCTAGATGAAATTTGGTAAGAAGATATTTTGAATATTCAGGAATAACATAGGCTACTTTTTATTCGGGAAAATTATATAGTTCCCGCGGGATAGCGATAACCGAAATCTACGCGGACGAAGTCGCGGGCAACAGCTAGTAATATATATAGCTTGTTTATTGTATATAATTAATGTTCGCTAAGAGCCCTGTAGCGTAATCGTCCTAGCGCTGATGCTCCTATGTAGCATATTAGCGATAGTTCAATATCATAATCCTATTGCGCGTCCTGTCCCGTCAAAGGGCTGCCACAGAATCCCTAGCACCTCACAGTCTCAATCGTAGCCAAGACACCTATTCATACTACACATAATAGAGCGGCAACGACGATGGACAACTAACGTGTACGTGGTGACAAAATTGCTGTGTTAAAAGAGGCTTTCATAGATAATCAAAATACTTTAAATATGTAGTTTATTTTATAAAAGTTGACCCGTCGTTAATTGCTTCAATATTTCGAGTTCTTTTTTATTTACCTACTTTTGTAATGCTAAGTTATAGGAACTAGTTCGGTTATTTAAATACAACATCGCCTAAAATATGGTAAGTCAAAATACCGAAAGTATTATCGAAAATCAAATTCTAAAAGAACAATAATTTAGTGAAGGCGCAAATACCGAGTTGGCTGATCTTCGATTCCACACGGTAGTGCCTAAAGTAAGTCAAAAGTGTACATAAAAAACCGTAGTCGCAGAGCAATGCAAATCTCAAAGCGCGAAGGAACGCAAAGTGCTAAAGCAAATCGCAAATCGCGAAGCAACGCAAAGTACAAAAGCAACGCAAATCGCTAAGTGCGAAGCAACGCAAAGTACAAAAGCAACGCAAATCGCTAAGTGCGAAGCAACGCAAAGTACGAAAGCAAATCGCAAATTGCGAAGCAACGCAAAGTGATAAAGCAAATCGCAAAGCAACACACAGTGCAAAACAAACGCAAATCGCAAAGTGTGAAGCAACGCAAATCACAAATCGCGCAGCAACGCAAAACGCAGGCAACAAGGAGCCGACCCCAGACCCGGAAAAATGATTGGACATTTGATACGGCACGTGAACTTCTTTAAAGCCATTTTAGAGGGAAAGATCGAAGAGAGGAAGAGGTCAACAAAGTCGATTTTTCACATGAAAGACATTAATTAGGAAAGTATAATATAACAATCTTCACCTAATCCTCTACTCAAATTATATACCCTAAAGAAATACCCAATTTTTTTTATATCCTAAATGAAGCTTGCTGTATCTCTTAATTTCCTTGCATGGTGTGAAATAGACATCTATTAAAATGCGAGTTAAGTACATTTAACTTAACCAAAATCGAAGTACCCACAAACTGTACTGTTATTCTGTAAAGGCCCTATTGGCATTTTATGATACCACATGACAGCCGATTTGACACTTTACCTAACGCTCGAACATCGGCCGTGGATGCCTAGACTAACACAACTGGCCACTTGATGTAAAATTTCACGACTCCCTGTTCATTCTTAGCCTATTTATTGATCATTAAAATTATTCTCGACTTTCGTTAGAGACCTCGCAATAAGCCTGTGTAGGCGGTGTGTTTATCAATATGTTTTTGGAAGAAACAGTAGTTTATGAAACTGTTACCTACATAATGAGGGTCCTTAAAACACGAGTGTGATAAGGCCTAATTATGTAGAGTTGCATACATTACTTTATCTACACGCATATTTATAAGTACTCTATGATGAGTTCAGAAGCCGAAGGCATTATGTATTATATCTATCACGAATTTGACTGTTTTTTTTATTTATTAAAGACAGACATACCGAGCACGCTTCGTATCGAATTTTGAAGATGACTCAAATTTGAAACCATCACGTACTCAACAGTAATGACTTTTCGATACAGGCTATCGAAATGCTGGTCATTGTCTACGGTTTCTGAACGACCAGCATTAGAAAATGACCAGCATTGCAGCACGACGTGGCCTTCTCGGCGACAGCGCCAGCCCCAGCACCACCACCACCACCAGCAGTAAAGTAATAGTCATTCGATGTCGTAATGACTTTTCGAAATCGAATTAGATGTTTCAAATTTGAAAAACCAACATAATTTATCATCATAGTGAAATAAAACGGATCACTCACGTATATAAGTCGAGTTCAGTCCGACATGTATAAATGATAATGCGACAATTTACAATAAAAAAAAACGGTCGGTATGTTTGTCTATGATTTAAAAAAAAACAGTCAAATTCGTGACAGGTATTGGGTACCTATGATATAGGCCTTCGGCTTCTGAACCCATCTTAGAGTACTTATAATATGTGTGTAGATAAAGTAATGTATGCAACTCCACATAATTAGGCCTTAAAACACTCGTGTGATTCTATTATGAAAATCACACTCGTGTTTTAAGGACCCTCATTATGTAGCAGTTGCATAAACTACCATTACCAAACACAAATCATCTTTCGTTCATATCACAATCAAAATAGATCTTAAATACGCACAATCTACAAAACACTTATAACAATTTTTATAAGCCAGGCCAACACTTGTAAATGCGTGGTAGTTAATTCGCTTAGGTCTGTGAATTCTGTGATACATATTAGGTTTACGATACAACAGAGTTACACGTGCAAAACATTTCTTAAAATATAACAAAAGTAATACCTATACAGTACGATTACACTAAGTTTACCACTGACAGATAATTTGACTACATTTCATTTTCAAATTTAATGTCGTACAAATAAAGTATATAATACAAAATCTGTAAGATGTTTGACAGATTTTGTAATAAGTACTTTATTTTTACGACATTCAATTAGAAAAAAATATTCCGACGAATTGAGAACCTCCTTTTATTCGGAAGTCGGTTAAAAATGAAATGAAGACATGAATAAAAATAAAAATAACTGAATATCGGTCATCCGGATCAACGCTGCATAATAACAAACACTCCCTGATTTTGAAGGTTCCGTACAAAAACATAAAACTTAGTTTCGTTTCGAGATATAATAATATATTAGTGCGTAGTTCAATCTAAGCTTAGGCCTTCATCACACATTCGAAGTTTCCCACACATGGGCCGTAGCTTTGTTCCTACGCGGTGTTATGTGCAAAGCTTTCCTGGTAAATACCTACATTAAATACATAAATTCAGCATCACGTACAGGATTTAAAGCAATAAGTACTCAGCTTGAAAGGTTTATTGGTTTCGAAACATTCGCCGTTCGGAAATATTTGAACGACTGACGGTGGATGAATTTAAGATTTAATAATCGAATCTCCCTAGTCAAATATAAGGCTATCATTAGTAACAGTATTTTTTCTTATTTTCCTCGTTTGCTGAGAGCTTGTTGATTTCGCTTTCTCAAATTGTCCCTCATTTCTTTGCATGTATGTTTAGCTTTTAGATTGTATTTTTCCTTATTTTGTTTAACAGCCACATAAAAAAAACCTAAGAACTTTGTCGGCGGTCGGTTTAAAAGCATACACATAGGAACGTTTTAGTATCATGTCATGTTCTGTTAACATCATTATTGGACCGCCATAGGGAAGGGAGCCGAGCTAGAGCGAAAGGGTGTGTACTAACAGGTACTAGATCGCCGCTTCCCTAAGATACCTACCTAAGGTACCTAGTTTATAATCGGATTAAACGGAGGTAGAGCTCGGAGTGGCGAGTCACGTAGGTTTTATGCATGTTACACAAAGTTTTAAGAAATACAGGTTGGCCAACTTGGAGGCATACCTACAACTTTTTTTGTCGCCATTTTGTTTTGGTGATAAATATGACAGTTGTTTCGTGAAACTTAATTTCGTGTAGATACGGCAAATTTGTTATGTAGCGCTTTTAGCTTGAGCAATTTATTTTGATTACCTACTTCCAGTTGTCCTAGAAACTTGAAATTTGGTATGAAGGTAGCTCTTATAGCACAACCACTCGGGAAAGTCTCAAAATCTTGAATTTTTATGTCTTTCTGTAGATTTCTCAGACCAATATAAGTTGACCCCACACTGCGTACATTTTGCTTAGGAGCAGGGCTCTGCTAACACTGGACTTCTTAAAACACTGGGGAAAAGCGTTAAAATCTTTCTACGGTTTTTTATCCATTTGTCAGATTTTTTGCGGCTGGATAGATTTGGATGCATTTTTCACTAACGCCTTCACGACGCGGAGGTCATTCGAGAGCCACTGAAGCCAAAAAGGCTAAAAAATATATAAGTATTTTTTTTTATATGTTACATATATGCCACATGTCGACCATTGAGGTCTGCTTGGAAAAGTGCAGAAACAATACAATCGCGATATAAGGAAAATATGTTGTGACCTAACTACCAATACATGTTTACTAACGATGTCACTGATAACGATAATTAATTTTGTTGTTATTGACACAGATCAGCCAGCGTCTATGAGTCTATGTCAAATATTAACTGATTTAAGATCAATTATGACAATCTTACGAGTTGCTGCTTGATTGCCAAGCACAGCACAGTTACATGAACAAAGATATAAGCAGAAATGTGTTAAATTTCTACAATTCTTATCAGTCGAAGCATAATATGGCGAAATTAGCGAATCAAAAAATCCGCTAGTGTCGAGTGCGGTCTGTCTGTCAATTAATTTACATCAATCACACGCCAGTAGCTTGACTCTCATTGGTGGAGGATGACAGATAGACCTTCACGCGACACTTATCCTAGCGGATATCTGACTCGCAATAGCCCTCATTGGAAGAGCGTGCCATGTCTTGTCTTTGATTTTATGTGTATACGAGGGCTGTTTGATAAGTACCCGTTTTCTAAATATATTAATATCACTGGCCGCAAATAAGTATACCACCTTTTTAAGCCATTTTTCAGAGGCGGGAAATTTAAAAAAAAAAATGGCATTATTTTGTTTTTTTTCTCATTTGACAACGATTCAGTGAAGGCGTGAACTTAAAATTGTTAAAATGGAGAAAGAACAGTATCGGTCTGTAATTAGATTCTTATTTTTGGAAGGAAAAACATGTGATGAAATAAAAGTAAGAATGCAAGCGGTTTACCATGAATGTGCTCCTTCTATGACAACCGTCAGATATTGGTATAACGAGTTTAAGCGGGGGAGAACAACCGTCTTTGATGAGGATCGCCCAGGCCGGCCAGTTGAGGTGACTACAGACGATATGGTTAAGAAAATTTAAAATATCGTTTTAGCCGACCGCCGAATTAAACTTCGAGAAATCGTTGATGCTGTAAACGTTTCAATCGAGAGGTTACAACACATATTAGAAGAAAAATTGGGTATGAAGAAAGTATCGGCGAGGTGGGTGCCGCGTTTACTCACGGAGGAGCAAAAACGGAACCGACTGACTACTTCGGAGCAGTGTTTGGCCGTGTTCTAACGTAACCCGAAGGTGTTTCTGCGTCGTTTCGTGACCGTGGACGAAACGTGAGTCCACCACTACACCCCGGAAATGAAAGAGCAGTCGAAGCAGTGGATTTTACCGGGTGAACCTGCTCCAAAGAAAGCAAAAACCGTCCCATCGGCTGGAAAGGTCATGGCGACCGTTTTTTGGGATTCGCAGGGTATTATACATATTGACTATTTAGAAAAGGGAAAAACAATAACAGGGCAGTACTATGCCAATTTATTGGACGAATTTGACGCCGTGTTGAAGGACAAACGACCCCATTTAAAAAAGAAAAAAGTGCTGTTTCATCACGACAACGCTCCGGCTCATTCGTCCAGAGTTGTGACGGCTAAATTAGCACAGTTACGCTACGAACTATTGTCTCACCCCCCGTATTCTCCAGATTTGGCCCCATGCGATTTCTTTTTGTTTCCCAACCTAAAAAAGTCTCGGTAGCAAGCGATTTGGATCAAATGACGAAGTCATTGCCGCCACAGAGGCCTATTTTAATGACTTTCCAAATTCATACTTTTTGGATGGTTTATTGAAGCTTGAGTATAGGTGGAACAAATGTATAGAGTTAAAAGGTGACTACGTAGAAAAATAAATGCATATATACAAAAAAAAATGTTTTTTTTTCCATAAACGGGTACTTATCAAACAGCCCTCGTAGAAGGAAAACGAGCAAGTGGGTCAATTGATAGTAAGTGATCACCACTGCCTATAGACCCCCTCAACCCCGGAGGGTTTGCAGATGCGACGCCAACCTAAAGAGCTAAGATGAAATGTCTCTTGTGCCCGTAATTACATCGGCTGTCTTACACTCCACACCGGAACACAGTACAAGCGCTGCTGCTTAGCGGCAGTATTAGCGGGTAAGATGGTGGTAGCGATCCAGACGAACCTCGCACAAGTTCCTGCCACCCCCAAAATGTGATTGCTGTGATGTAGTATTTTGCATTGAATGTATTGATTACGAAAAGCAATTTTACAAGATAGCTCCGTAAGCCCCGCGTACTTGTTACAAGTACAAATTAATAGTAGGAATAACTGCCAAATTTACGATGTGAAGTACAAATTGCTCAATGAAAAAGTAACTTAAAACATGTTCACATAATTTACAAAATCAAAAATCTGGGAACTCGCGGGGCGGTCTCGAGCACTATTTCAGTCGTAAAAAGTGAGGCTAGAGCAAAAGCGCACCTGTTACGAAAGCCACAAAAAAACCCGTATTGTTGTAGGGTTCGCGATACCGCAGAAATCAAACCGCGATTGAAATAAACAAAGCTAAAATTAAACAAAACGTTCCCACCTTTCATTTATCGGGCATCTAGTTATAAAAGTCCAGGAATGCTCGCATCAATTTGAAATATTATTCTTACACAGATGACATAGAAAAATGCAAAGGGAAAAGGAAAAAAAGAAGCTAAATTGCAAAGAAAATAACTTAAATTGAGTCTCGACCCCGATCTAAGTTACCCTATAATGCTCATAATATGAATAGTAAGACTGAAAATAAATTATAAAGTCGTAGAAAAAAATCGTAAGCAATAAAAATGCACTGACGGCTGATCGAGCAATAATATGTCGAAAATGAACGCAGAACTAAATGCCTGGTCAAATTTAAAAAAGGACCTGTGGTAGAGGTAACGTCAACGAGTACCTAGGCAACACGCGCCTCCCCTTCCGCAAAAAAGATAGCTGACAAAGACCTTTTTTTTTTTTTATACAACGAGGAAGGCAAGCGAGCAAGTGGGTCACCTGATGGTAAGTGATCACCACTGCCCATAGCCACCCGCAACTCCGGAGGGTTTGCTGATGCGTTGCCAACCTAGAGGGCTAAGATGAAATGCCTCTTGTGCCCGTAATTACACCGGCTGTCTTACTCTCCACATCGAAACACAACAGTGCAAGCACTGCTGGTTAGCGGCAGGATTAACGAGTAAGATGGTGGTAGCGATCCGGACCTTCCTCGCTGAAGTGCCAAAATCAATCAGAATAAAAAAAAGCTACCACTTACCCTCTTTTTGACAATAATAAAAATGACTAATCACTGTGTTAATGGGATGTATCATATGTCTACCCTAATAAAACTTCTCAAGTGGTTCCTGTGAGATAATCAAGTAACCGATACCAACTGCAGGCTAGCTTGCTTGCATGCTTGCAGGCTTGCTTGCATGTTAGCTTGCATGCTTGAATGTTTGCTTGCTTGCTTGCATACTTGCACGCATGCTTGCTTGCATGCTTGCTTGCATACTTGCACGCATGGTTGCTTGCATACTTGCAAGCATGCTTGCTTGCTTCTTAACTTGCATGCTTGCTTGCACGCTTAAACCGGGAGTCGTAATATAAAAAAATCCGCAACAGAGCGGCACGTCCGCACTGTAAGGTCACCGAGAACGAGATGACGGCGCCGAAGTAGCAATACGTACCTTTACACAGCCGGGTGTCCACCGCACGTCCGTCCCCCGAGCGCCGAGACTGGGCTCTGGCGAACTCGTCCTCGTGCGCCGTGATTTATAGGTAATTTTTTTTTAAAGGTTTTTGATCCTATATGAAATGTCATATAGATATTACATAAATGATGAATGATTTCGTTATAATAATGGATTTCCATTTTTTCTTGGGCAGATAAGGAGATTACTAAAAAACGCCTTCAATTTATAAACGCAAAAAACGTAGATTTATCAAGTTTAGTGTGAAAATCTAATTGTTCGGAAAAAGTTTTCTTTGATTTTTGTGGGTGTTCTTACCTAGTACTTTAACCTTAGTTGGTCTCAAAGAGTATAATTCTACCTTAGTAAAAATGGAATCGCCAGACACTTTAAAACAAAATTACTCAAAACTGACGATTCACTCGCAGACTTTCTGTACATTTTATCAAAAATCTGTGAATCTAACTACGTTCAATAATTTAAGTGGATAATCAACATTATTACTCTTGGAACATGGTTGATTCTTCTTAAAATATTTTTTTCGCATTTACTGACTTTTGATTGTCACCCGACGGAATGTCGATTTTCATTGAAAAACAGGTATAAAAAATTAGAAGTTTCATAGAAGTGATAATATTTAAAAAAAAACTATGAAATAATTTAATTTGTTTAAACCAATTTTAGTAATTTAATTTTATTAATTTAATTCGACTAATCTATTTTGCTTAATTTTCTGCTTATGAGTTTTGGGGTTGAATTTAGTGTCTAAAATAGGCTAATAACAGTTCACAAAAAAAAAACTAAATAGAATTCAATTAATTATGAACTGAATAAAAAAAAAACAAAAAAAAAGTCAAAACATTCTGACAAAATTAAAAACCCAAAAACGAAAAAAAAAATCACTAAAAACCTAAAAACCATTTACTAACGCACTCACCCACAACGACCAACATGAAAAAGTATAGGCACCAAAATACATTTTGGACAAACGCCTCCGCAGCGTCCTGGAGCACGGTAGAGGACCGCCCCATGGCGGCTCCAGGGTACCACTGAGCTCTGCAGCCCCGAGTCCCGACTATAACTCGCCAGTGTTGCCAACCGGCACCGAACAAATTTAGAAAACACTTTGTGCGCAACTCGCGCAAGTAAAATTAGCTGGATTCGACGTTTAAATTTTTGTAAGTTGGTCAAATGGTCAACTATTTCTTTAGCCGTGATAGTTTTCCTTTTTAAGCTCCGAAGCAACAAGAGAAGTGTGTTTGACCTGTGTATGGGTGGAGTCGTGGCTCCTAAACAGATGAAAGGGTTTTTTTTTATCGAAAGCTAGTTTAATCGAGACGATTCTTAGATATGTTTCACAAAAATCGGTTCAGCCGTTTTTGAGATAGTAAGCTTTGAAATGAAATTGTTGCGGGTTTTTAACTTTTCTTTAGGTTATAAATTCACTATATGCACTACCGCCCTGATTTTTTTCACATTTCCAAACACTTACAACCGTTTCGCTAGTCTGAACTCCATCAACCAAAAATTTGCACTTTAAAGCTAAATAGTACGCAAACGGATCCCTGAACCGAAAAATGAGCTCGGCGCACTTCCAACATTTTTGCAAAAGGTGTCCAACGACATCTGCTACCATAGGATAGATAAGAAAAAAAAGGCATCCCGTACAGTATAGAGGAGGTACAGTTTACAAGTTTACTTAAAGACTTGTCGTGAATGATTAATTAAATCAATTCTATATTCAAATTTCCAGTCTCAGTCACCTGATGCTAATCGGGTTTAGTCGGTTATACTCGTACTCGTATATCTAGCCAGACAAGGAAAGCACAATTTTCGTGCGTGTGTAGCTAAAAACCCGAGTCGCGAGTCGGACTCGCGCACGAGAGTTCCGTACAAAGATTTTAACGCTTTTCCCCAGTGTTTTAAGTTATCCAGTGTTAGCAGAGCTCTGCTCCTAAGCAAAATATACGCAGTGTGGGGTCATCTTATATTGGCTGTCAAATTTACAGACAGACAAAAAAACTAAGATTTTGAGAATTTTCTGAGTGGTTGTGCTATAAGAACTACCTTCATACCAAATTTAAAGTTTCTAGGACAACTGGAAGTACCCTTCAGGTTTTCACAGTACGGAAATTTGTATGGAAACAAACCTTTTTAATGACTGTATATTTTGGTTGCGTTGACTTAGAAGTTTGATTCTTTCACAGCTTCAAGGGACTGCAGGCTTTAGTATCTGATATTAATTTCAGCATGCTACCTCCCCGCGTTCCAGAGAAAAAGGGTCTTGACAGCCAGACAGACGGACAACAAAGCGATCCTATAAGGGTTCCGTTTTTTTCCTATTGAGGTACGGAACCCTAAACATTGCTAAATTTTGGTAAAAAGTTTCCATATCTGGCAACATCGCACGACTCGCGCGGAAGAGGAGCGTGGGTAGACCTCGCCCCACGACTGTCTGGGGTAGGGGGTAGGAGGTGGGGGTGGTCTGCACTTGCATACGCCGTCGTGTCCGGCGGAGGCACCCAACGCGCTGCTAATGAGGGCTATAGAGAGTCAAAAATCCGCTAGGATCGCCAGTGTCGCGTGAGGTCAAACTGTCAATTTTCACCAAACGTAAGCTAGTTGGCCGTTTGCCTTCCTCGTCTTATAAAAAAACCGGACAAGTGCTCCTTATCGACCGACAGTGTTTTAAGTATTAGCAGAGCCCTGTTCCTTAGCAAAATGAACAGTCGAGTTGTCCAATACCTGTACAGCCAACGGTTCATAAATATCTAAACACGGACCTTATGTGACTGGCAATAAGGTCTGTGTACAGATATTTTTGAACTGTTGACTGTATAGATATTGGAAAACTCGTCTGTACGCAGTGTGGGGTCATTTTATATTGGTCTTTGACATATACAGACAGACATGAAAAATCAAGATTTTGTGAATTTTCTGAGCTTCATACCAAATTTTACGTTTCTATGACAACTGGGCCGTGTTTAACAATTTATAAGCGGAAGTCTCGCTCTATCACATTTTGTTAGAAAGAGACTTCCGCTTGTAAATTGTAACTTGTAGCTTTATAAAACACGGCCCAGCTCACAGAGACACTGGTGATAAAATATAATGTAATGATGAAAAAAAAAAAAAACAATAATTTAAGATAAAGTAAACAACCGTAATATAAAATTATTTTCAAAGAAGCTTTTTGATTTTAAACTTTTTGAAATAACGTCGCAGATTATTGGAAGTCTTATATCATTACATATTAAAGCTGTAACATAACACAAACTTTTTTTCATGGATGACATCATAACATAAACTTTAGTTCATTACTACGTAGCTTATGCTAGTTCCCTATCCCGTGGGAATTTCGAAAAATCCCTTCTTAGTGCCCCTCTGGGATACTCAAGGTACATGTTTGCCAAATCTCAAGTCTCTAGGTCCAGTGGTTTTAGGCTGTGCGTTGTCTGTCAGTCAGTCAGTCACGGTACTGTTTTATAGGTATAATAGAAGATTTACAGAGTTCTTTTTCATCAATCCGTTCTCTTTGAACGGGAGTGCATTAATTAAAGGGATACATTAAACCGAGAAATGTTACGAAGCCATTCCATGCCAGCTTGTCAAATGCACAGAGAGGACGAGGTCAGGAGTTCAGCAGTTTAATTACGTTTGTTTACTTTTCAGAAACAACACTGAACATATTTTGCGGAGGTAATATCACTAAGTCTCAAGGCTGTATGGTTAGTTGTTTCCAATTTTTTTTTATTACAAAGTTCAATTTTTCAAAAACGGGTTAAATCGAAACTTAGCTAAGAACCATGTCCATTAAACTAGCTTTCGATTGAAAAAAAAAAGCATCGAAATCGGTCCATCCGTTTGAGAGCTATGATCAGACAGATACACAGATACACAAATCAAACTTATAACACCCCTCTTTTTCGTTAGGGGTTAAAAACATAACATTCAGCATTGGCCAAATATTACTCTACAAATCAAGTTTCGCCTCAAAACGACTAAGTAAGCGAAATTTACAAAATCTTTGCTGTTAGGTTTTGTTGGAGCCAAAAACGCCAATTTTACTTTTTTTTAAAAACTAGACCTTTTTCGCGGATAATTTTGTGATTTTGATAGGTAATAGTATTTGGTTGTTACGAAACTCATCGAACAGTTCAGACCTGTCAAATCGTGGGACTTTATGCAGTGACGTCATCAATCTTTTCAACCACGTTTTGACTTGGCATCACGTGACTCGTGTCAAAAGATATAATCGTCCCACGATAACTCTGCATAAGATATTAATTGGCAACCCAGAAAAATCATGCTGTGGTAATACTTTGTTCATGTCACTCAGACATTTCTTTAATTATAAATAATAATGATAGTAGTAATCAAGTCGCTATTTTTTTTTTTTTCAAATATGGCTCTGTCCATTGGAGGACAATTTTGCCAGTGTCTAGTAGCTTTTGTCGTTGTGCGGTAAAAACAATCTAGAAAACTAAATTTGAGAGGTATTTTAATGATGGATGAACGATGACCTGTTTATGTTTAATCTAATCAAAAGTTCAAAAAGTGTTGTTTGACTATAAATCAGTGTTGCCATAAACAAACTTTAGATTTCTACTGTTGTCAGTTCGTTGCAGAGTTATCGTGGGACCATATATATCTTTACTTGTCAATTTATAGAAACATTCACATTAGCGGCCCAAAAAAGTTAGTTTATCATGATATCCGAACGTGCCAGTAAAATACATGTTTCTAAAATACTGTAATTTTTCTTCTTCTTTATTTTCTAATGATACAGTGAGGTTTTTCCTTGTGTAATTCGTTTGTGGTTACGTATTGTAAGAGCTACATATAACTTGTATTTAGAAAAAAATACTTTGTGCCAAGTTTCTTGCTCCGCATTCTTCTTGGCAATCATGGTCTTTCCGAAAGCGCTGGTAGATTTAAAAAAAATTAAATGTAAAAGAGCATTCAACTGCCTATTTGCTGAATAAAATTTTGGTCTTATAAGCCAAAAGAACGTATTCCGCTATAATTGCACCCTTATATATGTTTGTAGATGGAAACAACCTTATTTGAGTCTCACGGGGGTAGGCCACCTGTTGCGTGCCGCTCCAAGCGCCCACAACGTCCCGTTTCGGGCATAGAAAAACCAAGGAGAGGGGTGACAGCTTTCTAAAAGACATTGCTGTTGTGTCTTAGCACGCTTTACAGTTTCCCGCTGAAATTGTGCAGTCGGGGTCATAAATATCTATACAGCTATCGCGTCAAATATCAAACCCAGTTTAGACTTGCAACATTGATAATTATACAAAAATAGACGGATACGCCACCGCTTCACCGCGCGCGGACAAGCAATTATAAGTGATTCGGTGGCTTGGTATCCCTTGATGTTTGACATTACACCAGTCTAATGACAGCTTATGAGTGAGGGCCGCATTTTGTCAGCAATGAACAAGTGCATTTTAAATGTTTTATACGAGGGCTGTTTGATAAGTACCCGTTTTCTAAATATATTAATATCACTAGCCGCAAATAAGTATACCACCTTTTTAAGCCATTTTTCAGAGGCGGGAAAATTAAAAAAAAAATGGCATTCTTTTGTTTTTTTTCTCATTTGACAACGATTCAGTGAAGGCGTGAACTTAAAATTGTTAAAATGGAGAAAGAACAGTATCGGTCTGTAATTAGATTCTTATTTTTGGAAGGAAAAACATGTGATGAAATAAAAGTAAAAATGCAAGCGGTTTACCATGAGTGTGCTCCTTCTATGACAACCGTCAGATATTGGTATAACGAGTTTAAGCGGGGGAGAACAACCGTCTTTGATGAGGATCGCCCAGGCCGGCCAGTTGAGGTGACTACACAGACGATATGGTTAAGAAAATTGAAAATATCGTTTTAGCCGACCGCCGAATTAAACTTCGAGAAATCATTGATGCTGTAAACGTTTCAATCGAGAGGGTACATCACATATTAGAAGAAAAATTGGGTATGAAGAAAGTATCGGCGAGGTGGGTGCCGCGTTTACTCACGGAGGAGCTAAAACGGAACCGACTGACTACTTCGGAGCAGTGTTTGGCCGTGTTCAAACGTAACCCGAAGGAGTTTCTGCGTCGTTTCGTGACCGTGAACGAAACGTGGGTCCACCACTACACCCCGAAAATGAAAGAGCAGTCGAAGCAGTGGATTTTACCGGGTGAACCTGCTCCAAAGAAAGCAAAAACCGTCCCATCGGCTGGATAGGTCATGGCGACCGTTTTTTGGGATTCGCAGGGTGTTATACATATTGACTATTTAGAAAAGGGAAAAACAATAACAGGGCAGTACTATGCCAATTTATTGGATGAATTTGACGCCGTGTTGAAGGACAAACGACCCCATTTAAAAAAGAAAGAAGTACTGTTTCATCACGACAACGCCCCGGCTCATTCGTCCAGAGTTGTGACGGCTAAATTAGCACAGTTACGCTACGAACTATGGTCTCACCCCCCGTATTCTCTAGATTTGGCCCCATGCGATTTCTTTTTGTTTCCCAACCTAAAAAAATGGCTCGGTGGCAAGCGATTTGGATCAAATGACGAAGTCATTGCCGCCACAGAGGCCTATTTTAATGACTTTCCAAAATCATACTTTTTGGATGGTTTATTGAAGCTTGAGTATAGGTGGAACAAATGTATAGAGTTAAAAGGTGACTACGTAGAAAAATAAATGCATATATACAAAAAAAAAATTTTTTTTTCCATAAATGGGTACTTATCAAACAGCCCTCGTAATATCGTTGATTTGCAAGAAAAATCTTGCAATATGCAGTACATTGTGAAGCTGTGAATCGAACGAGACAGATGGCGTTGATCAAGAGCCGTAATGCAATGCGACTTGCAAGATTTTCCTTGCAGGTCAAAACTGGGCATGCTATCGCCAATCTTATTGTCAGTAGCATAGAGGTGTATAGATAATTTAGACCTCATGGTAACGTACATGTATTTATGACCTTGACCGTACATATTGTCACCACTTCAGTAAACAATTTAACTGCCTGAGGGTCAAGCACGACTTTACGAATGCTGCGTAACGTTACGGTTATCGTATCGAGATCGAGAACCCTCATACAAAATTTTAGTTACAAATACGCTCACGGGCGGACGCTGTTCCAAACGTCATACAAACTCGGCAACGTTTACTACTCGATTTTACGTTACGCAGCATTCATAAAGTCGTGCTCGACCCTCTGTTCTTATTAATTATGCTAACTTGAGCGCGATACTAATTTTCCGAGGCAAAAATTGTGTATTTTTGTAAAGAGACATCTAGTGAGCTTATCAAAAGATAAAATGTTTTTAACAAATACTGTTTGGCCTTTGCCAGTGCTGGGTCAGGATTGTTTTGGCATCCGTAACGCGCGTACGGTTCAATCACAATAACGGGATATCTATTTTATTTACACACATATCGTAAGTCCTCCATTGTGCGTCCAAAAACCGTGGGTAATGAGTAATGACCATCATTACGACAGTAAATTATCGTCTTCAAAAAACAATACAATTTAAAAATAGGCCTTAATTTACAAAATAATAATCGATACGAAACGTCAGCTCGATATTTTGTATATGATTAAAAAAACAGCCAAATTCGTAACAGGTTCATTATGCCTTCGGTATCTGAACCCATCTTAGAGTACTTATAACACGTGTGTAAATAAAGTAATGTATGCAACTCTACATAATTGGGCCTCCAAACACTCGTGTGATCCTATTATGAAACTCTGCCTCGCCTCGTTTCGAGCTAGTTATCGGCCTTTGTGGTGCATCACGTTCCTATAGAAAAAGCTTATTACTCAGTGCACTATTGACATTATTGTGCAAGTCGCTTTACATCGCGGCACCGAGGGGCAACGTATTTGTAACTCACCTACAGAGCAGGCGATGTAACAACTCGTGCGTTATTGTCGCATCGTGTTAAGAATTTGATAATGTAACGCTGCAAACTAATTACTTGGGAAAATGTCCCTTGAAATCAGTCCTAATTTAATTATTTATGGATGAGACAAAGGCACAAGGAACCATTGTTCCTACCAGGACATACCCAGCACGAGTGAATCAGGGCGAGTGGGCGAAATAAGTTGTTATTTTAAAACAAATAATTATATATGCTTCGCTGAAATTAAACAGCTAATCCAGGAAATACAAAAAAAAAGTACGTGTATAAAAGAGGTAACCGGGAACCCGGAAACGAAAATATCAACAACAAAATACTTAGAGACTCACACGCTGGTCTTTGTCGGATAGATAACGTTATCGATTGGACGGTCTTTGTTTGAAACTGTTCATTTATTTTTAAAAGCATCCACACTATTTTCCACAATGTCTGTTGTCATGGGTGTCGATTTCACGTAATTCGGCTGCGGTGAGCTCGAATCTGACATTCTTTTTTGCATCCAAGATGCAACATACAACAACAAGACAACAGGTTGCCGATTTTCACTCAATAAATGGTCATGGGTATCGATTTCCTCTAATTTGGCTCTAGTAAGCTCGAATCTGACATTCTTTCTTGCATCCAAGATGCAACGTACAATAACAGATTGCCATTTTTGACTCAAACAATGGTCATGGGTCTCGATTTCATATAATTTGGCTGGGATAAGCTCGGATTTGATATTATCTTTTGGATCCAAGGTGGTGGATTATAGTTTATCTTTTTTTAAAGCAATCCTAAGTGCTTGCATCGTTGTGTTCCGGTGTGGAGCGTAAAACAGCCGGTATAATTACGGACACAAGAGGCATCTCATCTTAGCTCTCTAGGCTGGTAACGCATCTGCAAACTCCCGGGTTACGGGTGTCTATAGGCAGTGGCACTTACCATCAGGTGACCCACGTGCTCGTTTACCTTCCTTGTCGTAAAAAAAAGTAGTAAAAACCAGCTCGAATTAATATAAACTTCTCCGGTATAATGGCACGTTTTATGCACCAGTTGCACAATCTACTATGTATTATGACGACCTTATAGCTCAGTAGTTGAGGTCCCGGGTTTCGATTCCCGGTTGAGGCAGATATTTGGGTCAATCGACTTTACTTTGCCACTCATTGGCATGGTGATGTCCCCTGGGTAACTCATAAAAAATATGATTTTCTAAGGTACCACTCCCCCGAAAGACAGAATTTGCATGCTCAGGAGGTGATGCATGAAGGAGTTGGCATATAACTGTCGAAACTCCTAATATTTCGTGGAGTGGTTTGTGCCTTAGAAAATCATATTTTAGACAAGTTACCCGGGGGACATCTCCATGGCAACGAGTGGCACAGAAAAGTTGATCGACCCATTTGTACGATGAATACGAATATTTGTTTTCGAATCTTGGATGGTTGTCTAGGCTCATAAATATATTTAGGTATTCGCTGTTGTTGTTAAATTTCCTAATTTATTGAATCAGGCGTTACTTTGCGGAGGTCCATATTTATGAACTAAAAAACAATTACTTTGCTCACCCGCGACCACTAATGACAAATAGTTATATCTGTGCGGCAAATGTATGTTTCCATGCAACACCTCCACCTCCACTGCTACACGAATCAACACATGCCACACAGACCCAACTATCACCACCACCACTATACTAAACGCTGACGCGTTTCGGCACTCTCCACGAGGCCATTTACGAAGCACAACAACAACCGCTCAACATGCCACCACTTCCACTACTGTATGTTGCATGTTGAGCGGTTGTTGTTGTGCTTCGTAAATGGCCTCGTGGAGAGTGCCGAAACGCGTCAGCGTTTAGTATAGTGGTGGTGGTGATAGTTGGGTCTGTGTGGCATGTGTTGATTCGTGTAGCAGTGGAGGTGGAGGTGTTGCATGGAAACATACATTTGCCGCACAGATATAACTATTTGTCATTAGTGGTCGCGGGTGAGCAAAGTAATTGTTTTTTTAGTTAAATTTCCTCGCAAACGAAGCAAAAAGCACTCAAAGTACAGGCTTAAGCCTACTTAGTTTGAAACTAGCCCAATTGATCTCAATTGGCCCATCATATTTACAAGATGTTTATTCCACGAGCTACTGTACAGGGTGTTTTGGCCTCTGAACAAACAATGAAACCCTCTATAAGGGTGCTAATCAGCAATATTATAAAACATGTCTTCGTACGCAAAAAACAAAAAGCTTAATTTTCTAACAAACGTAACATTTTTCAGCAAATAATTAACTGATTGTTATAATACTTTTTCTACTCCTATATTATAATCTGTCTATTAAATGGTAAAAAAGTATTCAATAATAACTAATGTTATAAGTCTGTTTCAAGTTTTATGCTCTGTGGTAAAAAAAAAACAGTAACATAATACAAACAAAATACAAATTTCATTAAGTTACACTTATTGAGTAACTATTGAGCATTTGAAAAAATAATACTAAGTTCGATTCTGATATCGAGTTTTTTTAAACATGCATGTGCATCGTGATTGGTTGCTTAAACATGAATAAGAACAGCTGTAAGCCAATCATAATTAAGGAGTATTTTTTTAAGCAAAATTCCGTAACTGAGAACACGCTAATATCCTAGCTCTGCTGTGGTCTGTGGTACGGATGCAAATTAAAAAAAAAGAGTCAGTTGGCGAGTTTTACTGATAATGCAAAACGTAGTAAATAAATTCTCTTTGACGCAAAAATTGCACTTAATTAGTTATCGGATTGGTTTCGGTTCAGTAAAAGAAATTCTAAATGAGCGATGAAAATGAGATAGGTACTGTGTAATACCGAAGAAATTAAAATAATGGCGCAAACGTGACGGTAAATGTGTTGCGGGAAAAGTCCAAAAACTTTATAACAAAAACAGATAAACAACTTCGTGAAATGGTGAATTGAAAAAAGTGTTACATCTTTTTCATTATTTAACGTTATTTTTCTCATTGTCAATGAATTAAACGATGTGTTGCTCTGTAAAGTTTTATTTGAACGAGTTATATTCAATGAGAAAACTTTACACTGAACTTAAGGAAAACTTACCCGATGTAAGTAAACAAAGAAACGACATTTACCGTTTTTTACTCACATTGTCAATTCCTATATAGATCTTTTTGCAATAATCTAAACATATTAAATTAAGTAAATAAGGTCAATCAAAGGTAATCGCCATTATCATCATCTCTTTATTTACAATCTTTTTATAACCTCTAAAACTGTTCCGCCTTAGCGGCACTCAGCTTTACCGACCGGGTCGCGGGTTTACTTTGGAACTTTAAATTTGAAAATGAAGAAATGTTTTAACTATTTCTTTACAAATATTTCTTATTTCTATAATGAAGACGTAGAAAAAGTAATGTACGCAACGGTACATAACTGGTCATGTTACAGTTGCATAAAATACTATTGCAATTTCGTTTTAAATGACCTAATAAATGAGTAGTGTTCGTACTTGACCAGTGGCTAAGGATACTCTGTGTAGTGTGCGTGGCTGTTTGGCCAGAGTCTAGTGTAATTATAATTATTGACACATTAAAACGTCGATCGCGTTTGCGTTACGTATGAGTTACCATGGGCAAGACGGCCGCGACTCTAGCGGCAACTATCCACAACAAAGTCATTAAGTGCAGTCAGCTCATAAAAATCTTTTAACAAAAAATTAAATCCGGCTCCAAACAAAAAAAAAACCGGCCAAGTGCGAGTCGGACTCGCGTACGAGGGTTCCGTACAAATACTTAAAAGCTTTTCCCCAGTGTTTTATGAAGTCCAGTGTTAGCAGACAGTGTGGGGTCATCTTATATTGGTCTTTGAAATCTACAGACAGACAAAAAAAAAATATTTTGAGAATTGTGCTATAAGAGCTTCTAAGAGTTTCTAGGACAACTGAAACTTAAGAACTTATTAAGATTCTTCCGTAGCACTTGCAATGCAACACAACTTTCGACGGATGACAACGTACGAGAAGCGCTTTTGCTCTAAGCGGAACCCAATTAGCGAGGCACCGATCTTTTAATATGAGTTTTCAACCGCGACTCGTTCTACGAAATCAAAATACGTTTTTTCTATGAGTACAGTCGAGGAAATTAATTCCTGACCCACCATAGAAAATTTTCATAGTAAACTTTACAACGATTTTCCTTGTCAAGCTATGCGATGTCACTATGACGTTTACTGTGAAAAGGTACCATGGTGGGTCAGGAATTAATTTCCCCGACCGTACCTACATACAGTTTAAAATTTTCAGTAGGCTTTGATACTGTCACGCTGTGTAATTTTTTTGGTAGGAATAAACAAAATTGATTTTAGTTCACGAATCCATATCCTTCGTAAATAAACGCCTGATTCAATCAATTCCTTTTACATACGCCGATTAAAAAAATAAACAAAGAGTCGCGATGGCTGTTCAGGATTTTTCTTTTTCATAAAGATAAATAACTATGATGTGAAGTTATTAAATTTTCCCCACCGCTCCCGCCATTTTCCGGCCGCTGCCGTTACCAAGTTATTTTTGCGCGTAGCGAAGTATTTGCTGGAATACTTTTTCAACAGTCACACGCAAACTGCGTAACTCCATACGGCATATCAGGTTGGCCAACCGAACGCATTGTAAATCTAGGCCGGTTTTGCTTTTAGTAACTTGACTTTGATCGCGCAATTTGAAAAAAAAAAAAGGATTTCCATGCATTTTGTCTGCTCTATAACAACAAAGTGCCGCTTTGTGCTGGCTATGTAGCGCAGTTATGATAGAATTACTGTGTAGTTGGAAGAAACAAAATGTGCACAAATTTGTTTTAAAAATTATACATATTTTTCATATGTCATCAAGTCATCATACGTAATGAATTAGGGCCACTTGCAGCGAAAATTTAAATCTAGTTTAAATCTTAAAACCAGGTTTAGACCATTACTATACATTTTGACATAACTAAACTGGACTTACTTAACTCTATAACAGGGTTTATTTCTTTGCGAATGCGTTGCTAACCTGGAGAGCGCTAAGATGAAAATGCCTCTTGTGCCCGTAATTACACCGGCCGTCTTACTCTCCACACCGGAACACAACAGTGCAAGCACTGCTGCTTAGAGGCAGTATTAGCGAGTAAGATGGTGGTAGCGATCCGGACGGATCTCACACAGGGTCCTACCACCCGCTTAAGTTGAACTCGGTGTCTAAAACCATTGCGTTCTCGTAAGCAATCGCATAGTAGGTACACTCGAGGAAATTAATTCCCGAGCCATCATGGAACCTTTTCACAATAAACGTCATAGTGACATCGCATTGCTTGACAAGGAAAATTGTTATGACGTTTACTATGAAAATGTTCTATGGTGGGTCAGGAATTGACTGTACCTGGCGAATATTTGTCGCTAGACTGTGATGCCAAAATTGAATATAAAATTACGAGACATGCTCTTTGAAAGTTACTTGAGCGGAAAACAATGTTGGAAAGTTATGCATCTATGCGAAGTTTGGCGGGAAGAGATCCGTGCTTTAATGTATTTAATTTGGTAAGTTACTTGATGCATTCGGGGATGCCTTTTCATCTAATATATAAAAGCGAAAAACCAGAAAAGGATAAAAAATGCGAAACAAAGCAGGATGGCGCTCTACAACACCATTTTGACACGTTTCTCCCAAGCAACGCAATATTTCTCTGGTATTTTAAAGCAATTAGATTCTTTGACCTTGGGAATCGCGAAAAACTTTAGAAAGTATGATATTGGGTGTGTAAATTTTGTGTATTAAGCAAAATAAAATCGCAAGTTCGAATTTCGAGCCAAAAGCGAGCGATCTGTTATCTATGCCAGTGTTGCCGTTCAGGGGTAAAGAAATTCATTCATTATCCTGCATTGCAGTCTACAGATTGTTTTTAAATTTTATCTATGTAATTTTTTACTGATATCATAAAAAGCACAAAATACGTGTACAACTGTTTTTTTTCGATAATCAATATGACGGATTAATTAGAAACATTACTTTTTTACCCAGAGGACACATTCCTATTGCTACAGAGATTCCTTACGTTAGTGTAATATTCCACGCGGGCGGAGCCGCGGGCGCTCTCTAGTATTCAATAATGTGTTGGAAACGGTTTTGCGTATTATTTAGAGAAGGATCCAATTCAGGGGCATTCGTTTACATTACAAGCCAACCGACTTTAGAACATTTTATTTATATTAACTGCCTTCGAGACTCATGTTGACAGTTTGACAGGCATAATTTTAACTAACTTTTATTACTACTCAAATTTGACAGCTGGCTCCTATTTCACCAACTTTACAATTGCCAGTTTTCAATGACAGTTCGGTGTCAACTGCTAACTTGAAGAGCTTTTGTTTTGGCGCGCTTTATATTGTCAAAGAAATGTAGTTCCAGTTGTCATATAAAACTGACAATTGTAAAGATGGTGAAATAAGGGCCTGCAGTTATACTCACATCGAACTGAGTTAGCCATTAACCCGGGGTTAACTTTATGTATTTGTATCGTCTGACGTAATTTTAACCTCTTGTTAGTGGCTAAACCAGGTAGAGGCATGTCGGCAGGACAACTATAAACTGTCAAAGTTCAGTTAATTTCAGGCGGCCAGTAGGTCCAGCACAACTCACAGTGCGACTTCTATCTTGCGCGAGAACAACTGCCCGTGATTTTCAGTCGCTCAGAATGCAACGGGACGGGTAATATAATCTCGCGCGACAAAGTCGCGGCCAGTCGTGCCAGCTCTACTGGGGTGACATAAATGCAATGCCAATATTGGTTCAATGTGTAATGCACGTGCCTCGCGATTACGTCCTCGATTCCTGGCTATTTTCCACGGCGTATTTTGATACATCCGCCACCCCACGCTACCCCACCGGAATTATCTTATGATCCTTCCCCCCCTCGAGCGAAACTGACGTCATATCGATTAAAATTTTTATTTTTTTAAGTAAAGCTCAGAATGTCCATCGCGTACCTACGCGGTGGGTGGAAATGGAAAATCCATACAAAAATCAATGCACTCTTCTCCTAAGTAAGTAAGTAAGTAAGTAAACGCTTTATTGTACAGAAAATACAGAAATAAATACAGGTTACCAACAGTGAGATACGGTACAAAGGCGGACTTATCTCCTTTGGGCAGTCGTGAAAAAATAGAGAGAGATTTATTCACACAAATTCGACACACACAAAAAAGCAATACATTTGAAATGATAAAAAAACTTAATAAAACGAAAGCAGAAAATTACTTAATAACAATTTAAAATTTAGAGAAATGCCGAATAGTATGAAATGAGCCCCAGTCAGAGGAACTATCGTACCGTCCCGCTCACCCTCGTATTAAATAATATTAGCGTGAGCGGGACGGCACGACACGAAGTTCGAATATTGCACTTCGTAGTATAGAGGCAGCATAATGTTGCGGCGAGCCGCAACGCTGTTTTTCAGCAGGACCCAAATAATTAAATAATAAATAAATAAATATCATGGGACAAATGGACACCAATTGACCTAGTCCCAAACTAGGTAAAGCCTGTACTATGGGTACTAGACAACGGATAAACATACTTATATAGATAAATACATACTTATATACATATTAAACATCCAAGACCCGAGAACAAACATTCGTATTCATCATACAAAAATCTGCCCCGACCGGGATTCGAACCCGGGACCTCAAGCTTCATAGTCAGGGTCGCTAACCACTAGGCCATCCGGTCGTCAATTAGTATGAAACCAGGAAACTAGTGACTTTGTGGTACCAATGCTCCGGATACTTATGAAATGTTGTGTGGTCGAAAGGTTCCGTTTCAATGATGGGATCTGCGATCTGTGCATTATGAATGGCGTTATGAACCAACGAAGGAAAAAAACTAACGTAAAGCAATGAAACATAAAAATATACTAAGAATGTGTATTTTTACTCAGCTTAATGGAAAAATGTAGGTCCTTTTTCAATTCTATATGGCAACACGAGCCAGCAGTGCGAGCGATTCTGTTTGCGGTTTCATGATAGTATTTGTATTTCTTATGTATTTTGGTGTTTTGTTTTATTAATAGCGGTGAGATTGAAAGTGTTTCTGCTCCCCATTGCCTTCTCAAACTCTGAAGTGCATTAAATGCATCAATTTTATTCGAGACAGAACCCTGTTAGTTAAGTTATTAACAGTTATTTTCGTGGCAGAGCTTTGTGGCAAAGCAATTAATTATGAAGAACTGAAAAAATTGCGGTGTTCAGGAAAGACGATGCGAGAGTAGCGTTTTTTTTCAGATTTCCTTCACTTGAACATGACTTGTGTAAGTAAAGTTACATATAAGTATTGAGGTTATAATTTTCCCGCCGGGCCGGCAGGCGATAATCTGCCCCCCGACTACGAAGTGCAAAATTCGAACTTCGTATCGTGCCGTCGCTCTCAAGCTAATGTTATTTAACACATGAGTGAGCGGGACGATACGATACGAACTTCGATTTTCGAATTTCGTAGTATGGGGGCTGTTCCGGCAGTCGGAAGCAAAGCTGGCATATACAGTATACACCTACAGTGTAATTTTTGTGTTGTTTCAGTTGTAAGGAGTGTGCTGAAATAGTTATTTGTTTTACAAGGGTGCAAAGTTGTATTTTACCCGCGAGTGTGGAATTGAAACACAAGCAAGCGAAGGGATTCTATAGTTGAACCACGAGCGAAGCGAGTGGTTCTAAAAAATAGAATCCTGAGCGAGTGTTTCAACACACGAGAAGTAAAATACATTTGCACCCGTGTGTAACACAAAACTTTTCACCTCACTGTAGCGAGGAAAGCGCAACATGCCAAAAAACAGCTCATAAAAAATAAATCTTCATCACTGGAATCACATTTTTTTTACGATATCATAACAAAAAATTCTGGAAGTTGTATATTTTTACGTAAGTCGGAGTCGGTGCGAAATTTTTTGTTTCTGACGATACGTTTTGAAATTGCATCGACTCAACTTGTGCGTTCAGAATTATATTCAACATCATTATAAAAAAAAAAATGTTACTTATAGAATTTTAATCATGAAATAAAGCTAAATTTGGTATTTTTTATTAAATTCTCAAACCATTTATTATTTATTTAATGATAATTAATATCGAACGAACTATTATTATGAGCGTGTTACGTTTTGTTATCTGTTAAAGGCTACTTAAACACGCTCCACTCCAAGGTCAAATTACTTTCCCCACTAGTGAATAAAATGCGTTTTTACCCGCTTGTTTTAAACGATAAAAGACGGCTTTCCGAGGTAGTGAGGGGAAAATGATTTAGTTGGCAAGGTGGACCTTGCATAGCTTACTTACTTAATGCTTACTTAACCAGTTACATTACGTACAAGGGAATTATTTGTAAAAAAGAGTTTTCACCAAATCGAAAACTGGATTGAAGAATGCCATACCGAAACAAATTAACAAATATCAACTTGTATTGACAATTCGATCTACATTTCATTGCTGATGGCCGATGGGGTCAGAAGTTTCTCGAATGGCGTCCACGGACCGGGAGACGAGCTGTCGGTAAGCCTCCAACAAGATGGAGCGACGACCTAGTAAGGATCGCGGGACCGCGGTGGATGCGGAAAGCACAAGACCGGTCAGAGTGGAGAGCGTTGGGGAAGGCCTATGTCCAGCAGTGGACGTCTTTCGGCTGACATGATGATGATGATGATGAAGAGCGCTAAAACAAAAGCTATTCAAGTCAGCAGTTGACACCAAATTGTCATTGTAATCCGAAACTTGTAAAGTTGGTGAAACAGGGGCCTGGGCTTATAATGCCAAATGGAGTTAACAACTTTCTGTCTGTTTAATGTTGGTCACAATTCTTAAACATCTTTTCTGGAAAATAGACACTGGATTTAAGTCTGTACTGTTATTCCATAGCATAGGTCTCTCCATATCGGAGAAACGCGTGGGCGTAAGCGTGATAAGCACATGTATTGTACTGTATTGTCATGTATATCGATACTGTCGATATTTCTAACAACACTACTTGTCATCGCGACTTTTTTTAATCCCCATTTATCTTGTGCTGTTCGTTCTTTGATGTTGGTGTTTGAAAAGGGCTGGCTTCATATTAACGCTGTCTGAAACTTTTTGTATCCCTTTCACACCCGATAAAGTGGGCTATGCTAAAGTAAAGTGAAGCATAGTGACATGTGTAATTAAATTGACAATAAAACGTTATCAACCCGCACGTTTGTGTTGGCCGGGTCCGAAAGGGGTATAAGAGTATGGACTCTATAACTAAACCTAGAGATTTTCCTGGCACGAACGCCGTGTGGTTAGTGTTTGACATAATAACATTGACAATCCTGTTATCGATAAGTATCACTTCATCATCATAAAGGAATACATATATGTAGTAGCTAATTGGACATTACATCCCTTTGTAATTTAAATTTTCACAGATAGTTGACCTGGAGACCCTATACATCTCCTGCTCAATTAAAACGTGCCAGTAAAGTAGTGTTCTGGTTTTGCTGTTCTAATAATTACTTTTTACACTTGTTTCTAAAATGCGGTTTTTTTTTTCTCTCTTAATCTTTTAATGACAGAGTGAGGTTTCTTTGTGTAATTTGTCTGTGGTTACGTATTGTAAGAGCTAATGTAACTTGTTTTCAGAAAAATTGACTTTGTGCCAAGTTTCTTGCGGCGCATTCTTCTTGGCAATCATGGTCTTTCCGAAAGCGCTGGTAGACTCAAAAAAATGACGTGTAAAAGAGCATTCAAATGCCTATTTGCTGAATAAAATTTTGATTTTGATTTTGATTTTGATTTACACAAAATGCAATAAGAGGGTGGCAAAATAGTAACACGCGTTTTGTTATTATTTCTCTAAACAAGGACCATAAAACCAAGAGGATGTCGCGTTCATTATTTTACAGGAACGCGACATTGTATAGCCATTGGAAGTCCTATTGGTTTTATCGTCCTAGCTCTAATGAATAACGACGTCAAGTAAGTAATCAAAACATACTACATTCATTGACCTCATTCATCGGTGAAGAAAAAAATGACAAATCACTTCTTTCGCATTGCGCATTAAGCAAAGCAAATACTAAATAATAATAACATAATAAATATCTTGGGACAATTTGATATCAATTTACATAGTCCCAAACTAGGCAAAGCCTGTGCTATGGGTACTAGACAACGGATAAACATACTTATATAGATAAATACATACTATATAGGTACATAACAAACATCCAAGACCCGAGAACAAACATTCGTATTCATCATACAAACATCTGCCCCGACACCGGATTTGAACCCGGGACCTCAAGCTTCATAGTCAGGGTCTCTAACCACTAGGCTATCCGGTCGTCAAAGCATAAATACTTACAAAAATCTGTAGTTTAACAATATGCCGCCCTGAAAGTGTTTCTTGATTATTCGCAACTTCGCAAGAATGTAAATTTATAATAAATTGATTTGGTTTGGTTGTTGTTATAGTGAAATAAACGGATCACTCACGTATGTCAGTCGAGTATAGCTCGACATGTTTCGGACTAATCCGTAGTCCTTCCTCTGGGAGCACACGCCACGCCGGTGGCGAGACGTAAACTGCGCGCCGCGGCTCTGCTCGCACGGCAACTGACGGCGGCTCACAACTATCCTCATTTTGTCAACTATCAACATGTCGAGCTATACTCGACTGACATACGTGAGTGATCCGTTTATTTCACTATGATTGAGTCTCACGGTAGTTTCATGTTAAAAGGGTACCGTTGTTCATATATTTTCAAACTGTCACATTGATATAATGCCACTCATAAGATCAAAACTAAACCAAGTATCAGTAGGAACTCACTGACATCAAACTAGCGTTGCATAGTTCGTGCCAGGAAAATCTGTAGGTCTGCTTATAACGTAGGTAGTGTTTGCTTTCCGTTTGAGCATAGGTATCTCTCTATTTATTTTCGTGTAATAAATGTTAATTTCCTAGAAAACCTTTGCGACTTTGACGACAAAGATTGTACGAGGGCTGTTTGATAAGTACCCGTTTTCTAAATATATTAATATCACTGGCCGCAAATAAGTATACCACCTTTTTAAGCCATTTTTCAGAGGCGGGAGAATTAAAAAAAAATGGCATTCTTTTGTTTTTTTTTTCATTTGACAACGATTCAGTGAAGGCGTGAACTTTAAATTGTTAAAATGGAGAAAGAACAGTATCGGTCTGTAATTAGATTCTTATTTTTGGAAAGAAAAACATGTGATGAAATAAAAGTAAAAATGCAAGCGGTTTACCATGAGTGTGCTCCTTCTATGACAACCGTCAGATATTGGTATAACGAGTTTAAGCGGGGGAGAACAACCGTCTTTGATGAGGATCGCCCAGGCCGGCCAGTTGAGGTGACTACAGACGATATGGTTAAGAAAATTGAAAATATCGTTTTAGCCAACCGCCGAATTAAACTTCGAGAAATCGTTGATGTTGTAAACGTTTCAATCAAGAGGTTACAACACATATTAGAAGAAAAATTGAGTATGAAGAAAGTATCGGCGAGGTGGGTGCCGCGTTTACTCACGGAGGAGCTAAAACGGAACCGACTGACTACTTCGGAGCAGTGTTTGGCCGTGTTCAAACGTAACCCGAAGGAGTTTCTGCGTCGTTTCGTGACCGTGGACGAAACGTGGGTACACCACTACACCCCGAAAATGAAAGAGCAGTCGAAGCAGTGGATTTTACCGGGTGAACCTGCTCCAAAGAAAGCAAAAACCGTCCCATCGGCTGGATAGGTCATGGCGACTGTTTTTTGGGATTCGCAGGGTGTTATACATATTGACTATTTAGAAAAGGGAAAAACAATAACAGGGCAGTACTATGCCAATTTATTGGATGAATTTGACGCCGTGTTGAAGGACAAACGACCCCATTTAAAAAAGAAAAAAGTACTGTTTCATCACGACAACGCCCCGGCTCATTCGTCCAGAGTTGTGACGGCTAAATTAGCACAGTTACGCTACGAACTATTGTCTCACCCCCCGTATTCTCCAGATTTGGCCCCACGCGATTTCTTTTTGTTTCCCAACCTAAAAAAATGGCTCGGTGGCAAGCGATTTGGATCAAATGACGAAGTCATTGCCGCCACAGAGGCCTATTTTAATGACTTTCCAAAATCATACTTTTTGGATGGTTTATTGAAGCTTGAGTATAGGTGGAATAAATGTATAGAGTTAAAAGGTGACTACGTAGAAAAATAAATGCATATATACAAAAAAAATGTTTTTTTTTTCCATAAACGGGTACTTATCAAACAGCCCTCGTATGATACGAAAGCTCAAAGCACTAAGATTTTTCTGCATTTCAAAATAGGTAAACCGGCTTTCAAAAAAGTTTTCAATAAAAAGCCGTCATGGCTTTTTATTGAAAACTACTTTTACAAAATAAATAACAATGAGATATACTTAATCGTATTAATTATTTATATTTATGCTTTTACACGTGGCAGTTACTTATTTTTTTTTTTTGAACATTTTTCAATAAAAAAAAGTCACTTCAAGGTTGTTTACCTTGTTAGTAATGCTGATAACCATGTCATAGTAAACCAAAGTGATTATTGAAGAAGTAAGGAGTCATAATCATATACATAGGAAAAGAGTTAGCTAACATATAGACAAGTTATTTTATTGACAATCCGAATGAGAACTTCTTCCAAGTTTGAGGTCTTTAAAAATTATATTGACAGAATTGACAACGGCAATACTTTTTACTATCCACAGACACTGTCACATGTCAAAGTTACTTTTATCATATTACGTTATGATCGAAAAGTCGATAATCCTTTGTCCCGCTCTGGCATCGTAATTATCTAGTTCTTAAAGCGCCAAGGTTCTATAGGGGCCAAGAAATCTAATCTAAGCTGACTGTACAGCAGACGTCTTCGTAGTATTTTAACATCCACGAAAAAAAAGACCATACCAAGGAACAAGGAGGGGGGGGGGGGGCGTAATATGGCCAGTAATCTTATGTGCTTTGTATACAGGATGCGTTTTAATGAGCCGTCGAGAATTCAGCCAGCGGTTGAGCATTGGCAAGTCTAAGTCTACCCCTGTAAAGTTTTTATTTGGGAAAAAAAAAATCTCCCATACAGTCCGGATAATCCGGGTAATATATTGCTAAGGCACTGGAAGTATATTCACTTGGAGTCCAGATGCAGCACTTATAACTTATAATAGATATTTGTAATTCATCATGAGCTTTTCGGTGAAGGAAAACATATTGAGGAGACCCGCACACTCCTGCGAAGCAATTCAATGATGTGTGTGAAGTACCCACTCCGCACTGGGCCCGTGCAGGAACTCATTCTGAGAGGCCTGTGCCCAGCTGTGGGACGTAAAAAAGGCAGACCCCTATTTCACCAACTTCACAATTGTTAGTTTTAAATGACAATTCGGTGTCAACTGCTGACTTGAAGAGCTTTTGTTTTGGCGCACTTCATATTGTCAAAGAAATGTAGTTCGAATTGTCATAAAAAGTAAAACCGCCTTCAAAAAAAAACCTTAGAGAAAAATCATAAAATAATCCTCTAAAATAATGATAAATAAATAAAATAAAATAAAATGCGTTTATTTCGGACAACAGAAACTAAAGCCTAAAGTTTTATGGCCTAGCACCAAGCAGCAGAAATATGAAGTCGGTGCAGTGCGAGCGGAATATTCTTTGAATGAAACACCGACTTCATATTTCTATTTCGGTTTTACTTTTTTGTTAAAAGATTTTTATTTCACAATTTTAGGTTGATTTAACATTTTCAGAATTATCCTCCAACTCCTAACCGTTAAGGAGTTGTACCTTCCATCATCAGCTCATCAACATGAGATGATGAATACCGGACGCAAATACTTGAATAGCCTTAAAAATATACGAAACACATGATATGTGCCTATAAAATTTGAGGGTTGCCCTCGATTTCCCTGAGATCCCATCATCAGGTCATGATTTGGTGACAGTGGGACCACCTCAGGAGTATACCATTTCGAATAATGATTTAACATTTTCAGAATTATCCTCCAACTCCTAACCGCTAAGGAGTTGTACCTTCCATCATCAGCTCATCATCATGAGATGATGACTACTAGACGCAAATACATGAAAACATATGAAACACATACTACGTGCCTGTAAAATTTGAGGGTTGCCCTCGATTTCCCTAGGATCCTATCATCAGATCATGACTTGGTGACAATGGGACCACCTCAGGAGTATACCCTTTCGAATAAAAAAAGAATTTTGAAAATAGGTTTACAATTGACGGAGTAATCGATGAACATACATAAAAAAAAATACATACAGTGGAACGTAGAACCTCCTCCTTTTTTGAAGTCGGTTAATAAAACTGACAATTGTAAAGATGCTGAAATAGGGGCATGGTGAATGAAATGACATACCTGTTCGTCGTTGGTTGCCAGCGCCCGCTCCTCGCGAGACCTCTCCAGCGACCCTTGAGGCTTCAAAATACCGACTCGCTTCTCACGTACTGCAACAAAATAAACAATATTAAACAAATAAATATCACATACCTAATTGGGCAAAGTCATGCATTCGACAGTGATCATTTGCTATTACCATCCATTAACGCACCTATATCTAAAAACACTTGTAGTTGGGGTCCGCGTTTGAACACGTCCACACTGAAAGAACACTCGTCTGCGAATAGAGCACTAGAAGTGCGCCGGCCCTAGTCTGCTCGACTGACAGCACTAACGATGACGTATTATACGGCTGTCATCAAAAAATGAAGTCGGGTATTATAAAGTGAAAAACATAGAACTAGATATATCGATAGACGGAGAGAGTGCATGTATCCAGCGTGCCGCACGAAGTTGATGAAAAGAAGGGCTGGAAAACCTACGCGTTTTAACTGACAGCTTTCCGCGTACAACGTTAGATTAAAAAAAACCGGCTAAGTGCAACTTGGACTGCTTCCGGGAATGGAGTCTCGAAAAATTTTCCCGCTTTTTCCCGAATTGTTGCCATATAAAATTTACACGTTTAACAAAACTCTTACGTTTTCGAGAAGCAGCCACGTTGTCCACTCGAATTCTAGCTCCGTTCATTTGACACCACTTTAGCTTAATTTTAAAGGTTTTAAGAATTCTTTGCACACATACATATTA
The DNA here is from genome assembly GCA_963691665.1 of Clepsis dumicolana. Lineage (NCBI taxonomy): Eukaryota > Metazoa > Arthropoda > Insecta > Lepidoptera > Tortricidae > Clepsis > Clepsis dumicolana. The sequence continues at coordinate 35,416,565 of OY829505.1, read as the reverse complement.
TTGTTGGTACGGGTTTCCAATCACGGGCCCATGGGGACGCGGCCATTTAAATGGCATTCATGAGAACGAAGGAACGTTGAAATGGCCTTTTTGGTACCACATAATTATAAAATATGAGATGGGCGAAACTATTTAGGTCTATCCTCTATCCTTTAATACAATCATGAGGGTTTTTTTTAAACGACAAGGATGGCAAGCAAGCTAGTGGGTCACTTGATGGTAAGTAATCACCACTGCCCATAGACACCCACAGCCCCGGGGGGTTTACATATGCGCTGCCAACCCGGAGAGCTAAGATGAAATGCCTCTTGTGCCGTAATTGCACCGGCTATCTTACTCTTCACACCGGAACAACAGTGCAAGCACTGCTGGTGATAGCGATCCGGACGGGCCTCGCACAAGGTCCACCACCCGCGGGCAGGCCTTTAAAGTTGCAAAACTAGTGTAAGGGAGGACGCAACAAGATATGGGCTATTATGTTGTTATGCTGTGGACATGCATCCCGAGCTGTGGGGTGAGATAAACGGACGCCTACCATTCCATATCTTATAAATAGATATCGGACAATTTGGCGTCATTACTCGCAAAAACATAGACACGACTCCAAAGATTGATTAATTAATTCTTACTTCAAGACAGTAATTAAGAAATACTGCAGAGACTTCGTATTGTGTAGATTTATTAAGGAAAATAAACAATGAATTTTTTATGGCAAGTTTATTCTTTTTCGCACTCAAGATAAAGGGTTAGGCTTGTGCGGGACAGCGCAGTCCAGTTTAATTTATAGTTATAGTTTAAGATTGTAATAGATAGGTAAATACTAATTAATAGGCTTAAGCACAATTTTGTAATATATAGGTAAATTTTGATTGATAGGCTTAAGCAAAAATGTAAATAGAAATAAGAAAGAGACAACAATGAATAGCATCGGATCCGGTCCCGGCGCCCGCGCTCGCCCGAGTGTGAGAGAGACAGACGAACCCGGCCCCCGGGCCCCCGCGCTCGCTCGAGCAGTATAAATAGAGCCCGCGCGGCGCCGGGTAGTCAGTCGTCTCGGAGTCTTCTCACAGTCGTCAGCCAGCCATCTCCCAGGAAACAACCTCTTCTACGGATCCGATCAGAAGCCAAAAGCATCGTGTTTTATTTGAACCCCAAAAAGTGCGGGTCTTTACAGTCTGGCCCGTACAGGCTTGTAAAGCTCACTTTTACGAAATGTTTCCTAAAGATACACCTGTCCAACTGAAGCAATTTTTCGGAAGGTGCACACACTTTCCCAGTTTCCCTTTTTTTCCCAGTTGGGGCACTTTCTCGAAAGATGCACCACAAAGTTCAGTGCTCCATTAACATCAGTGGACTGCGAACGGAGTTTATCAGCTATAAACTTACCACGGAAATACTGTTAATAAATCTACACAATAAAAAGCCTCTGCATTATTTATTTATTACTGGCTTGGATAAAAATGCAAGTAAGAATTAATTAATTAATTAATCTTTGGAGTCATGTCTATATTACCGCGAGTAATGACGCCAACTTGTCTGATCTCTGCTCATGAAAAACCGGGCAAGAGCGTGTCGGACACGCCCAGGATAGGGTTCCTAAGCCATTACGAAAAAGACCTGGCATAGATACCTAATTTTAGGGTATTTTCATAACACCTATTCGAAACCAGTGTCTTGAGCACCCCCAATATTGAAAGACCTATCCAACGATACCCCACACTATGGGGTGGGCGAGAAATAAAAAAATCATCCCCAATTTACGTGTAGGGAAGTTACACAAAAAAAAAAATTTTTTTTTTTCAAGATTTCGTCAAAGCACTTTTTCGGCCTAATTAATATGCATATCTTTGCAAAATCACAGCTTTCTAGTACCAATAATCTCAGAGCTATGGCACGGACAGACAGACAGACGGACATGACGAAACTATATCCATTTTGCCATTTTGGCTTTGGAACCCTAAAAACGACGTTTGGTAGGCGGTGATTTGCCGTTCACCAAATTGGCTCCTTTAACAGTATATTGGTGTGGGCGGCGAAGAGCAGAAAGGAATCGGTGGATTTTAAACCTACATCCAACACGCCTCTCACACACATCTACCCTTCGAGCACACAGTCAGAAGCGGGGTTGGTGTAACTGTGTGTGAGTGTGTGTATAAATGTGTGCATGGGTAATTGTCATTATTGATGTGGGTTTCCGATCACGGGCCCACGGGGATCCGGTCATTTGAAAGGTATTAATGAGGCTGAAGTCAACATGAGAAGGCGTCTGGTACCACATAATATAAATAGGAGATGGGCGCACATCCGCGATAGCCTAGTCTAGTGGTTTGCCCTGTGGTTTCTCAAGCAGAGGGCCGTGGGTTCAAACCCCTACTCGCCTTTAAGTTTTTCAGAATTTATATGCGGAATTACATTTTCAATTTATCATGAACTTTTCGGTGAACGAAACCTGCACACTCCTGCGAAGCAATTTAACGATGTGTGTGAAGTTCACAATCCGCACTGGGCCCGCGTGGGAACTATAGCCCAAGCCCTCGCATTCCGAGAGGAGGCCTGTGCCCAGCAGTGGGACGCAAATAGGCACCTACGGAGGTCTATCCCCTAATACACCATCAGGATGTGCTAGTGGACAGGACAGTCGTGCAAAGTTGCCAATTATTAATTGTGCCAGTTAGGTGTTGATGTACATCTGATTTTTTTTCCCCGCAGGTTGTGCCTGAACGGTCACGCAATGTTCGGCGTGGGGTAACATAAATAGAATTCAGAAGGTTTTGTTAGGAACGAGGAAAATAAAATCAAGCACTCAAAGGGCCCGTGCGGCAACCGGTGACTTTACAATTGTGACTGTTTGACGTCGTAAAAGTGAAAAACATTTACCTAAAAAACATGAATTTCTTAAAGAAAACATTCAAAAGGCAACCCCACGAAATTCATGAAAGTTTAAACGCAAACAATTGTAGCTGAAACAATCCGCTGCCAGCGCAACCGTGGAACTGCGGTCGAAGTGAGCACGGACGTCGTGTCATAACATTTAAAGTGGACACAAAGCTTCAGGCTTGCGCATCGCCGTGTCTATAGTTGTAAACCAGCGGCTTGTAAGCCGGTAGTAAACGAAACCAGCCGCTAGAAACGAATAACCAGCCGCTTGATACCGGGTAAATACCAGATTTGAGCATCGATGAAAAAAAACGATGTTTATTACATTTTTTATTGTTAAAGTCTTATTTTTGTTATACAGTAGCACTTATTATGTCTGCTATTTTTGTTTTTTAAATAAACAAGACAGACACCGTTTACGCCTACTAATTTACTTAATTCAGAGACGAACGGGAAACAATGAACCTACCTATTTCTTTATATACTTACCTATTTCCAAAAGATCTCTCACAAATAAATTATCAAAATAGTCCTATTCCACTGCTCCGTCACATTTTGTATGAAAATTTTGAGTTTTTAACACTTAATACACATACAATTGTCATTGTTTATGTCTATTTATGTTAAATGTATCCTATAGTAAATAAAACAGAAGAAAAACAACAACAAAAAAACTAAATCATGTGAATAAAAAAAAATATATAAAAAAAATAAAAAAATGTGAATACAAAATTAATGCGCGTCGTCTACAATATCAATGAAACGTAAGCAGCCGTTTCCAGCCGCTAGTTGTCGCTAGAAATGATAATAAGCCGTTTCTAGCCGCTAGGATAGAAATGTTAGTAACCGGCTTCACATCTATAGCCATGTCCAAACAGCGTAAGCGTCGACGACGAAACCTGCGGAACTATACCGGATGATCAATCCAAACGGATCAGTGGGGAGAAGTCAGAACCTATAAGAGATAGGGAAAGGTTCTCAGGAACCATGGCGTCGACTTTAGATTTAATAAAAATGGCATTCAAATCATAGTGAAATAAACGGATCGCTCACGTTTATGTCGGGCTAAACGCGACTTATATACTTGAGCGATTCTTTAATTTCAATATGATACAGTCTCACGACAGTTTCGTGTTAAAAATGGCATTTAATTTTTCAGAATCCGTTCAAAATCTCTGTAAACAATGTTATAAATTCTGCAGAAGGTTCCCGAATGGCGTCCACGGACCGGGTGACGAGCTGTCGGTAGGCCTCCAACAAGATGGAGCGACGACCTAGTGAAGATCGCGGGAGCCTTGGGGGGGTGTCTATGTCCAGCATTGGACGTCTTTCGGCTGACATGATGATGATTTAATTGATACCTGGTGCTGTTATTTTGCAACTACTATTTAATACAAAATACATATCATACATGTCTACCTTTTTTTCTAATGCAGAAAACACCAAGTACACGGAAAAATAGATGTGAACTTCAGAAATAAAAAAAATGTACAGGCTGATCGATTTAATGGCAAGAACCAGCGTCCGGCTGGAATTTTTCTACCTGCATTTTATAAATAAACCTTGCTTACGGACAACGCCACCGTCTTGAAAGAGGATAAAATCCTTTGTTAATAGGGTTAAAGACAATTCTAGAAAATAAATAAGCTTTCACAATATTAGCTCGCATAATACTTGGAAACTCATACGGCTCACACCTACTTCAATAGCAATCCGGTCAGAGGTAAGTTAGATTAGCGAGTCAGTATTCGCTAAGTAATTTGAATTAAACTGAAACGTGAATATAATTATAGGAGTTTTTCGCTGCTATAAGATGAAATAGGGCTGTTTACTGATGTCAAAATAAAATCATTTGACATTTTCACATATCAAGCTTCCGAAAATACTCATAAAAAACCGATGCCTCAGCTATTACTGCAACTAAAACGATTTTCAATTTAACAAAAACTAATATAAATCAGAAAAGTTGAAAAACCCCCGACATTGTCTTTTCAATGTTCAATATTTCAAAAACGTGTTTATCGATTTTAATGAAACTTGGCTAAGAACCATCTCGATTAAACTGGCTTTCGATTGAAAAAAAAAACCGCATCGAAATCGGTCCATCCGTTTGGCAGCTATGATGCCACAGACAGATACACAGATACACATGTCAAACTTATCGCCCCTCTTTTTCAAAGGGGGGTTAAAAAGTACGCAGTTTGATCACTAAAAATTATGACGTCATAGTTCTTAATTCAATACAAACTTGCGGACCGTTTTGACATTTCATAAAAAGTTGCTGATTTGACTAAGAGGAAACAACCCTACTAGTGAGAGCGTGGAATTGCATTTATAGTGGTTGTACGGTACGCATGAAAAGAAGAATCAGCTTTTAACCAGTGATTGGTCGGATGGCGCAGTCGGTAGCGCGACGCCGCGGTATGGTGAAAGTCCTAGATTCGGAGTTCGGGAATTTATTTTTCTGGTCTTCCTGTATATTTAAGTTTCACTTTGTAATTTGAGAAGTAAGTTTTGACTTATGAAAATCGGTGCATTCTTGGACTTATTTTAATAGGATCAGGAACAATGGGTGGAGGGTGGCTTCCTGAAACCAACGTAATGTGAATAGAGTACTATTTTTGTTTTTTAGGGTTCCGTACCTCAAAAGGAAAAAACGGAACCCTTATAGGATCATTTTGTTGTCCGTCTGTCTGTCTGTCTGTCAAGACCCGTTTTCTCTGGAACGCGTGGAGGTAGCATGCTGAAATTAATATCAAATACTCAAGCCTGCGGTCCCTTGAAGCTGAAAAATCAACCTTCTAAGTCAACGCAATCAAAAGATACAGTAATTAAAGAGGCTATTTTCATACAAGTAGCCGATTTCCAAAAACCTAAAGGGTACTTCCAGATGTCCTAGAAACTTCAAATTTGGTATGAAGGTAGCTCTTATAGCACAACCACTCCGAAAAGTCTCAAAATCTTAAATTTTTATGTCTGTCTGTAGATTTCGCAGACCAATATAAGTTGACTTAAGAACAGGGCTCTGCTAACACAGGACTTCTTAAAACACTGAGGAAAAGCGTTAAAATCTTTCTACGGAACCCACGTGCACGAGTCCGACTTGCACTTGGCCGGTTTTTTTTTTCCTAGGATCAGAAACACTGGGTGGAAGGTGGCTTCCTGAAACCAACGTAATAGAACGTGAACAGAGTTTTTTTTTTTTATCTAGCCCGTTGCCGTGTCGTGTAAATTTTGCCTCTGCAATCAAGATTAATTAATAGTATCTAATGAAGTGCTTTAAAAAGAACACCCCTTCCTATTATTAAATCCAACTCATAGGCAAGGACCGGATTCTACCAACGATTTTCAGTGACAAGTAGCTCGAAGATTATTCATATGGATCTTAAAAAGCTATTTCTGGAGCAGTTTGTTTCCACCATTTTCCAATTATCAAATCGGTGGAACACAAGCATCGAGGGTATTTTAATTCTGATTTCATTCATTATTTACACACAGTTTATTCTTAGAACGAAAGTATTTACAAAAAACATGGTCCATAAATATAACACCATCAATTTCCTTCTTAAATTCGAGGAGAGTGAGTAAAATAAAAATGGAACAAGAAATGGGTCGGCATGAGCTTAACTTGCCACGTCAGTAAGTTATGATATGTATGAAAAAAATCTTGCAAATTCAATTTGAGGCTATTACAGATTGTCGCACACGTAAACCGCTCCGCACCGGATCTGCCAACTCGAGCCGATCAGTGCCCTTAGTGTAATCAAAAAGCACAAAATACGTCTCCATCGCGTTTGTATTAAAGTGTCAAATAGTATGAGAATTGTTAAACGCGAACGCGATCGACTTATTTCTTGGCCAGTCCCCCTACTACGAAGCGCAAAATTCGAATTTCGTATCGTGCCGTCCCGCTCAAGCTAATATTATTTAACACGAGAGTGATTTTCGAATTTCGTAGTAGTCCCTCTGGTCGGCGATTACACTAGGCACTCAGAGGCCCGAGTACGAACATTCGAAACCTGGGTAACGTAATCCACTAGTAAACGTTATCGAGAAATTTGTATGACGTTTGGAGCAGCGCCCGCCCGTGAGCGTATTTGGAACTAAAATTTAGTATGAGGTTTCTCGACTTCGATACGATAACGTAACATTACGTAGGATTCGTAAACTTCGTCTTCGGCCTACTAAGCGCCTAGTGTAATCGCCGCGACCAGGCCAAGAAATACGTCTCGATCGCGTTCGCGTTTAAATATTCTCATACTATTTGACACTTTAACGCAAACGCGATCGAGACGTATTTTGTGCTTTTTGATTACACTAAGGGCACTGTATTCTTTGTAAGAAACGCCATACGGTAACGCACTCGTATCGGCATCGGAACAGCATCGCCTCGCCTTGCTTTTGTTTGGTTGACGGCGGCGAGACGACGCCGATCCGGTGCCGACTGCCGAGCGGGTGTGAACGTGTGCGACAATCTTACAGGCCCCTATTTAACCAACTTTACAATTGTCAGTTTGTCAACTGCTGACTTGAAGAGCTTTTGTTTTAGCACGCTTCATATTGTCACAGAAATGTAGATCGAATTGTCACATAAAACAATTGTAAAGATGATTGGCCAGGAGCAACAGGCGACACTGACATGCGTTCTGTCAGAGTTAAACTCCCTCTCGCACCGAATACGCCCCTATCCTAGTGATCATCAACTTAAAAAAATCGGCCTAGTGTGAGTCGGGCTCGCGCACCGAGGATTCCGTACAATTTTGAAGGTATGTAGGAATGCGAATATTTGTTCCTAATTCTCCCCGAATGTTTTAAATTGTTAACCCTGTTCCTAACCAAATGTATGCAATGTGGATTGGTAACATATTGGATTGGCCACTGATACATACAGACAGAAACAACAATTTAAGTTTTTCAGATTTATTTGATTAGTGAAAACTTGTTAAGAGGTACCTTCATACCAAATGTCAAGTTTCTAGGACTACCGGAAGTACCCTTTAGGTTTTTACAAAACGGCAATTTGTATGCAAACACCCCTTTTAATGACTGTATCTTATGATTGTGTTGACTGAAGAAAATGATATTTTCACGCTGTAAGGGACTGCAGGCTTGAGTAAATATTTGATATTAAAATCACTCGCGTGTATAAGTCGAGTTTAGCCCGACATGTTTCGGACTGATTCGTAGCCCTTCCTGTGGGAGCGCACGACCCAGCGGCAGCGAGACGCACACTGCAAGCCGCGGGTCTGCTCGCGCGACTCAAGTTGCTATATACATAACACATAACTATATAGTGTGATTTCGATATGTTTTAGGTTCAAAGACTTTATTACTCATAAAAAACAATGTTCACTTACAATGAGCCTTAATGAAGACAATTTCTTAAGTAATAATTTCTTCTAGCTTATTGTTTAATACGGCAAAGTTCGAATCGGACTCGCGAACAGAGGGTTCCGTATAAATTTGTAGGTATGTAAATAGTTCGGCTCACGGGAATCGAGTCTCAAAGATTTTTCCCGCTTTTCTCTAACGTTTAAATTGTCCAGTGTTAGTACATCCCTATTTCTAAGCAAACTGTACGCAGTGTGGGGTCATTTTATATCGATTACTGACAGACAAATATAAACAAGTTGGTCAACTATCACTCGTAAAGCTGTAAAGGATAGTTTTCCTTTTAAATTCACTAAATTATTATGCACCACTGCTCTGATTTTTTCACATTTCCAAATACTTACAACATATATTTCGCAAACGAATCCATCAATCGAAATATGATGATATGATATTTCAAACACCCACAATATTAAGACCTATCCAACGATACCCCGCACTATACTACGATACTTTTTTTACGATTTCTTTGACAACATGAAGCGCGCTAAAACAAAAGCTCTTCTAGTCAGCAGTTGACACCGAATTGTCATTGAATACTGACAATTGTAAAGTTGGTGAAACAGGGGCCTGCAACGAACTATAGTCAGAGTTTTTATTATTAGCAGATTTATCAGCGAAACATGTATGTTTATTTTCAAAAAGTTGAAGTTAATTAATGTATAATATTTTGACGAGTATGCAAGACAAAGGAAGTCGAAAGACTTTCTCATTTTTAATAGGTATTAATGGGATAGTAACGTACTTACAGAACTTCAGTAATAACGTCGAGCTGCTTCTCTTTTCGATTAACACTCTAGCGGCATACCTATATAATTCACCATAATTCAACTTAACAAAAATTACACTTAGCGTCTTTTCACAAAACAAGTACACAATGATGGATGTCACATTGGCGCAAAGTATCTTCGCACAAATCAAGCGCACCGAGTTTCGGGAGCGATGCAGAGAGACACAACCTTCCCGTCCGAGAGCCAAATCACAACTGCCGCTCCGCTGCCGCCCGTGCCCGCGTGGAGCCGTTCGGCATTCTGAACTATGGACACTTTTGAATGAGAGAGTCTGTTGATTTATAAATGCTATGTTGTGTGTAAAATACACAGGAAATTTTATTTTTTTACATTTAAATATTTTCAAAAGTCGTTGCCGCTTAGGAGCAGTAGGGAGTGCAAGCCAAGACACAGCAATCTATTTAAGAAATATTAACATAGAAGTTATGCAGATACCTTAAAAAAATATGTTATAATAATTTCATATACATTTTCTTCAAAAAATTTTGGTAAAGCCATAAACGAGGTGTAGGATTTAGAATGTATCCATTTTATCCAGTGGTGGTCGAATTGACTTAAAACTTAGTACAGTCGAGGAAATTAATTCCTGACCCACCATAGAACATTTTCATAGTAAACGTCATAACGATTTTCCTTGTCAAGCTATGCGATGTCACTATGACGTTTACTGTGAAAAGGTTCCATGGTGGGTAAGGAATTAATTTCCTCGACCGTACACAGCAGAGCTAGTGAGAGGAACGTATAAGTGATGGCATCTCGTAAATCCCCCGAGTTTGGGCTCATTAGAAGCGTCTTTACGAGCATTTTACGACTACCATGTCTTTGGGCTGGTCTGAAGACGAGGCAAGGAGCTGGTGAGTGGAAGGAAGTGATGGCATCTAGCAAATCCGCCGACTTTGGGCTCATTAGAAGCGTCTTTACGAGCATTTTACGACTACCATGTCATTGAGCTGGTCTGAAGACGAGGCAAGGAGCTGGTGAGTGGAAGGAAGTGATGGCATCTAGCAAATCCGCCGACTTTGGGCTCATTAGAAGCGTCTTTACGAGCATTTTACGACTACCATGTCATTAAGCTGGTCTGAAGACGAGGCAAGGAGCCGGTGAGTGGAAGGAAGTGATGGCATTTAGCAAATCCGACGAGATTGGGCTCATTAGAAGCGTCTACTGTCGTAAAAAACTGGAAAAAAAATATATATATTGTTAGTTTATTTTTACATTTTCTTACTTAAAAACCATTTAACCATTTATGAACTAAAAACAATTACTTTGCTCACCCGCGACCACTAGTGAAAAATAGTTAATCTGTGTGGCAAATGTATGTTTCCATGCAGCACCTCCGCCTCCACTGCTACACGAATCAACACATGCCACACATACCCAACTATCACCACCACCACTATACTACACGCTGACGCGTTTCGGCATTCTCCACGAGGCCATTATCCAAGCTAAACACTACAACAACCGTTTAGTGGTGGTGGTGATAGTTGAGTCTGTGTGGCATGTGTTGATTCGTGTAACAGTGGAGGCGGAGGTGCTGCATGGAAACTTTCCCGAATATATAATTTTCCCGAATAAAAAGTAGCCCATGTTATTCATCAATATTCAAACTATCTTCTTACAAAAATTTCATCTTGATTGGTGCAGCGGTTTTTTCGTCAAGAGGTAACAAACAGACAGACATAGAGACAGAGAGACAGAGTTACTTTCCCATTTATAATATTAGTTAGGATTAGGATGTATTTATCTAAAGTACGTTTATCCGTCGTCTAGTACCCATAGTACAGGCTTTGCCTAGTTTGGGACTGGGTCAATTGGTGTCAAATTGTCCCGTGATATTTATTGATTATTTATATATTGGCCGCTATACACATTGAGCCAAGGTAGTGGGCCAGCATGTTGGACCAAAATAACGAATTCCAAATGCCGCTATTTACACAATCAAATGGTGTACTTAACGATCATTACTGTTTGCGGAGCGCGCCATGATCCTTTGATGTGTGGTCGAAAAACCGACGACATTCGATTGGCCAGCCAATGTTGGCGCCAACTACCAACATACCGCCAAGTAAATATCTACACGTTGGCCCAACATGTTGGCCCAATGTATACATACAGCGGCCATTATGACATTTCCATTTTCGTGTTAAACTGCTTTCTGGAAATGCTACATAAATGAGTAGGCGTGAAAGTTACTTTACGTGAAACATACGTCACTGTGCTCAGTGCAATTAAAATGTATCAAGAAAAATATTTATAAAATATTGATACTAATCACTAATATCAGTTAAATCCCCGTGGTCGAAATGCTACAGATTTTTTTTTGATTATTTAGTTTCTTACAAAATTACAATTTCAGCTTTCTGAACTACCTACTTCTCAATATAATATGTAAACACTCAATACGCCAAAACTAACGACATGTACCTATGTTATTAGACAACGGATAAACACACATATACATATACATAAATACATATTAAACATCCAAGATTGGAGAGCAAACATTCGTATTTCATCATACATTATATCTGCCCCAACCGCGCATCAGAACCGGGACCTCAAGCTTCATAGTCTGGGTTATCTAACCACTAGGCCATCCGGTCGACTAAAACTCCCCCATGACAGCAATATTCTTAAAAAGGAATCCAACGTTTACGCTTCACGTATTTAAATATAGTTACATTACATATTTCCTGTATTATAATTCCCGACGCCACACGACTACGATAACCAAAAATGTATGAAGTATGAAGTTCCGTAAATATACCTAGCTAATATTGCAACCTAATATGACAACAACTTGCTAAATATTCAGATTCCGCGACTGTACATAGTCTCGCCATAAATTCTGTCCTTCATAAAACAGGGGGTCGATTTTTGAATCTAACTCGGTGACTAAATTCTCATTCATGACATTGGTAATCTATTTGCCAAAAGCCTTATTTTTGTATATCGTACCCGTCTACTCTAAAATGCAGCTAATTTGCGTTTCTGTCATAGACAAGCATGTCAACATAGTAGATTGAGGTTAGCTGTCACTGCCAGTGGTCAAGAAGTCACTCAGTGATCTCGTTTACGAGTGGGTGGGTGGGGGCATTCGTATTTGATATCATAGGCATGAGAATTTTAATCACCGGTGAGATCCAAAAATATGAACTTTTTAGATATCAGTGAATTTAGTCACAGGCTGAGATTCAAAACTCGACCCCCTGGTCTTATTTTAAACACAAAAGAATAAGTTTACACGAGTATGGAGTTATTTATCTATTATATTCAAAGTGAATTCCTGTTTCCCTTGGTCACGCCGGAACATGAGAACGACTTTACCTACCGATTTCATTTTTTTTTTAGTTTTCTAATTCTTTCTGGAAGGTTCTTACGGAATGAAAAACCGGGCAAGTGCTACTCTAGGTCCAGTAGTTTAGGTTGTGCGTTGTCTGTCAGTCAGTTAGTCACGGTACTGTTTTATAGGTACAGGTTATAATGTCTATTTGGTATATATGTATAAGCGCAACTTATGCAAAACGAAGTCTGTTGTGTATCAAACCATGTTTCATATTACACCTTGGAATTGAGTGCCGTCTATAAATTTTTGTATCGCCAAGTAAAATCAAAATAACTGAAACTAACTTAGCAACAATATAGTTAATGAAGTCGGTAAAAACTAGCTAGCTGTTGCCCGCGACTTCGTCTGCGTAGATTTTGGTTATCGCTATCCCGCGGGAATTATATAATTTTCCCCAATAAAAAGTAGCCTATGTTATTCCTCAATATTTAAACTATCTTCTTACCAAATTTCATCTAGATTAGTGCAACGGTTTTCCCGTGAAGAGGTAACAAACAGACAGACAGAGAGACAGAGTTACTTTTGCATTTATAATATTAGTTAGGATTACAATCTTTTGAACCCTTACGTGAGTTGCCTAACGCAAGCAGCATTCCCGCACTGTATTGCCACAGCAAGTCTTTATGCGAGAGAGCTGCCCGCATGAGGGTCACCTGTTGCCTCCCTCAACCACTTGCTTAGGGCTCCGTGGAGCCCACGCGCGGCCCTGTTCCACGAACCGAGTGTCTCGACACCGAATGCGACGAACTCGTACTGGGCGCCGAGACACTCACCTACAGATGGTCTTGGCCTTCAATTATTTTATCGATTTCCGATACAAATGTAAAATAGACACGGAAAACAGTAAACTGAAATTGGGTCTGATCGATACTAAATACAGCGCAGATGCATTTTTTACGCTGCGAGCGCTGCGAGTACATGCAATCGATCGGTGATGCTGTCTGTAAAACTTAAGAGTTGAAAAACACCCGTCGTTGTTATTATAAATTCAAATACTTCGAAAACGGCTTAACCGATGTCAGCGTAAATTTGCCAAGAACTATCTCCATTATAACGATTTTAACATGGACACATTTTTTTTTACCGACTTCAAAAAATGAGGAGGTTCTACGTTCCACTGTATGTATGTACAGTCAGCGTCATATATATGGTGACATCCAAAGTGCTCAAATACTTTGGTACACCATACAAATCGTATGACTTCCCGGCTATCGACTATCGACTATCGACTTCCCGGAAGTACTACGCGCTTTTTACAGAGAATTTGCTTGAAAGCAGAAAGGAACTCCGAAATACCTAATAGGTCACTTTGACAAGTAACTCGGTAAAAGGTGGCTTTTCTGTCATCTATGGTTTTAGGCATCGAATTGAACTAGAGAGAATAAATTAACTATGGTAAGTTTTATTTCATTTTGGCAAGAAAATTTTACCGCAGTCGAAAAATTTTACTTTGGAAACGTAGAGTAAATTGGCACGTATGTATGGTGTGATTGAGTAGCTATAGAAAATAAAAATTATGGTAAGTTTTTAGTAAGTATCTTTTAATCTTCTATCTATACCTATAAAACAGTACCGTGACTGACTGACTGACAGACAGACAAGGCACAGCCTATACTACTGGTGCTAGATACTTGAAATTTGGCAAACATATACCTTGAGTATCCTGGAGGTGCACTAAGAAGGATTTTTCGGAATTCCCACGGGATAGGGAACTAGCCAAGTTTGAAATAAGTATTTCACGGGGGCAAAGCTAGTGCAATCTATAGACGAACAATTAATTCACCGCACCAGAATGACAAGAGCCAAATGTGTTTTTTAAGTTAAATTCATATCATTTTATCTGAAACACAGAAATCAAATAATATTATTAGGAACATAATAATTATGATCTGCAACAAGCTTCGTCAAATCTAACTAAACATACAAACAAAACGAACAACAAGAACAGGCTTCGTCAATAAGTATGAATAACCTAAATTACACACAGCCATGAGTAACATATACTTCGTCTTAAAAACTAACCTAAAACCCCCCGCTCTGCTTCGTACCCGGCTCAAAACTCCCCATAATAGCGCCATTACCCCGCTGAATGGCAATGGAGACCTGTTGCACCAAACAGGACCCAGATCGAGAGTCGTGTCGCGTCGCGGCCCGTCCCGTAACTGGCGGCCGACACCCAACAACAACAACTCCCGAACCTCAGAGCTACATTTATTTTAACAGTACTTTACTTAGTTCACATAAATAATTATTTGATCAATGGATGAACTATAGTAGTTTGATTTTTTTTTTCTCATACTAAATATGATAAATACTACTGGACTCGTTACACAATTTGTTTTGGTTGTTTTTTATAGTAAAATTATTTTAAAGGTTATTTTACTAAAACCCACCATTAGAAAATTGTATTTGTAATATAAATTACTCTAATGAAGATGAACATAATTACGTCGTTCATTATTCCATCCATTCGTTAACATCACTATAATAATTGTCACCGAAAACTGACAACGCCGAAACCTACCGAAACCAACATTTTTGGCTTAAAAGTCTAGCCAGGCCATAAAATTATAAAAAACCGGCCAAGTGCGAGTCGGACTCGCGCACGAGGGTTCCGTAAAGATTTTAACGCTTTACCCCAGTGTTTTAAGAAGTCCAGTGTTAGCAGAGCCCTGCTTTTAAGCAAAATGTACGCAGTGTGGGGTCAACTTATATTGGTCTGCGAAATCTACAGACACACATAAAAAAATAAGATTTTGAGACTTTTCGGAGTGGTTGTGCTATAAGAGCTGCTTTCATACCAAATTTCAAGTTTCTAGGACAGCTGGAAGTACCCTTTAGGTTTTTTGGAAATCGGCAATTTGTATGAAAGTGGCATTTTTAATTACTGTATCTTTTGATTGCGTTGACTTAGAAGGTTGATTTTTTCACAGCTTCAAGGGACCGCCGGCTTGAGTATTTGATATTAATTTTAGCATGCTACCTCTACGCGTTCCGGAGAAAAAGGGTCTTGACAGACAGACAGACAGACGGACAACAAAGTGATCCTATAATGGTTCCGTTTTTTCCTTTTGAGGTACGGAACCCTAAAAAACAGCTAATGAGTGCTATCGCGAGTCTAAAATCCGCTAGGATAGCTAGTGTCGAATGAGGTCTATCTGCCATTCTTCACCAATGAGAAAACATAGCGAGGTAACCAACACGCTCCTGCGAAGCAATCAAATGGGTGAATTTCCCAATCCGCACTGGGCCCGCGTGGGAACTATAGCCCAAGCCCTCTCATTGTGAGGGGAGGCCTGTGGGACGTAAAGAGACTGATGATAATGATGGACTATGGATATAGGTTAATTGATACGACTCACCCCTACGGTGTCACGATGTTTACTGTACTGAAGTTAATTAAGAAAGTGAAACAAACACGAATTTATCCGACAAAATATTCACCACATCTATATTGTACGTTAGACTAATGCGATTGAACGTGCCTGAATAAGCAGTGATGAATAAACATGTGTCTTTGCTCTAAAATCAGGGTTAACACCCAAAATTACTTAAATAATACGTAATGATAATAATAAATATCATTGGACTATTAACACCAATTGACCTAGTCCCAAGCTAGGCAAAGCCTGTACTATGGGTACTAGACAACGGATAAACATACTTATATAGATAAATACTGCTAACACTGGATTTAAAACAGTCGGGAAAAGCGAGAAAAATCTTCGAAACTCGGTTCCCGTGATAGAAGATCTATTTACATATCTACGAATTTGTACGGAGCCCTATGTGCGCGAGTCCGACTCTCAATTGGCCTGTTTTGAGCAGTGTAGGATCTGTGCTACGCATTTCAGTTATTTAGTTATTTACTTCCTTAATATAGCCCGAAAAACAATTGTGTGTTAAAAGAAATGTTGAAAGCAAAAAGTTTCACTTCGGAACTTCGTTTGGACTGCAAGCCGAGCACGAAGTTTACGAATCCTGCGTAACGTTACGTTATCGTATCGAAGGCGAGAAATCTCATACCAAGGACTATAAAACCAAGAGGATGTCGCGTTCCTTTGGAATAATAAGCCTGCTGTAGCTAGTTTTACTACGGAGGGGTCTCTGTACCATTCATTTGGTATGACATTTAGACCTCCGGCTAACACAATAGCAATGAAAATAATCGATTGATTGATTATTTTTGTTTTTATTTTTATGAAACATTCATAGTATGAAATTCTTTGCATTGTCATTGTATGTTAACACAATAGCGCCATCTAAATTAGTTTTTTCCTTCAGTTCATAGATGGCGCTATTGTGTTAGCCAGATGTCTAAGTGTCATACAAAATTAATGGTACAGAGACCTCTCTATAGTGAAACTAGCTACAGCAGGCTCATTATTTTACAGGAACGCGACATTGTATAGCCATTGGCAGTCCTCTTGGTTTTATGGTCCTTGCTCATACTAAATTTTAGTTCCAAATACGCTCACGGGCGGGCGCTGTTACAAATGTCATACGAATTTCACGATAACGGTACTACTCGATTACGTTACGCAGGATTCGAAAACTTTGTGCTCGACCCTCCGCTCAAGAGACAAACATACTAAAAGTCCCCACCCCTCAGAGGTAAGCCCTAGGGGGAGAGGCATAAAGAAGGTCCCATTTTTAAGGTTCCGTAGCCAACATTTTAAAAAGGGAACCCTTACAGTTCCCTCGTTTCCGTCTGTCTATTTGTCTGCGGTTTGTAATTAGGCCAAACAAGTGGTAGAATAAAATCCTTTTTTTTTTGTTAAACTTACTGAGCGTTTAGTTGTTATTTAGAATGTAAGTACGATAAAAATAAGTAAGTTATAATATAAATTTATAGTAGTTTATGCAACTGCTACATAATGAGGGTCCTTAAAACATAAGTGTGTTTTTATGAAACAAGGCGAAGCTGAGTTTCATAATAGGATCACACGAGTGTTTCAAGGCCTAATTATGTACAGTTGCATACATTACTTTATCTACACACATATTATAAGTACTCTAAGATGGGTTCAGAAGCCGAAGACATATATCATACCCATATCTGTCACGAATTTGACTGTTTTTTTTTTTAATCATAGGCAAACATACCGAGCTGACGTTTCGTGAACTGTTTTTTTTTAATATATCACAATATTAATTATACATGTCGGACTGAACTCGACTTACATACGTGAGTGATCCGTTTTATTTCACTATGATTGTAAATTACGTTGGTTGTCAAATTCGGTACATCGAATTCGATATCGAAACTGCTGGACCTGCTGGTCGTGGTGAGGCCACGATGTACTGCAATGCTGGTCATTTTCTACGGTTTCTGATCGCATTATAGATGACTTATGATATGTGTGTAGATAAAATACTATACTCACAGGCAAAATTAATCGCCCACCATTTTTTCCTTGATTAATGTAAAAATTGTTATTTAAATAAAGAATACTTTTACAATAAATAGCAAAAACAGGGTGGGAATTAATTGTGCCGCTGAGTATATTATACTATTCGTTTATTTATTACGCACTTTCAAATGATGTCGATTATCGATGTTCTCTGTAATTTTACATTTCGTATAAATATGCTAAGTGAAACTTAGTGACTCGTTGTTATGAATATTATTACACACCCCAATGCTTGTACTGGTATGATTAATACGAGTGGCGACTGAAAGTTCTCCAAGTAAAACAATAATGCCTATTTAGAAAAATCACATTGTGCTATCTTTTAAATTACTCCCTAATTAAATGCCTTATTTAATTTTTTATAGGTACAATATAATGCTTGCAAAATAAATCAGACATACAATAATTGTTTACATGTCCAGCATATGTTTTGCGTCCAGTACAACAACGCCTTCAGGGCGCTGTTGGGGCTGCCGCGGTTCTGCAGTGCGTCCGCCATGTTCGCCGAAGCAAGAGTAGACAGTTTTAGTACTGTACTACGGAAAAAAATGGCATCGCTTCTGACAAGAATACGTGGCAGCACCAACAGCCTCCTGAAGACATTAGCTGTGAGAAATGAGTGCTCTCTAATGCAACATTTAATTAATAACACAATGTCACTTGTCAAGTATGAATACTAACATAGTCTTAAGTAAACTACTAACAAAAATGGATCTTTGTTGTCTGAATAAATGAATTATTATTATTCCCGTATGTTTATTGCAATCTTAGGCTAGGTTTTCACAATATTCATATAAAAAGTAATAAAACAATATTAATACAAAATATAAAAACATTATAAAAACCTAACCTAGGGTGCCACCGGCAGCGAGGCGGGGCCTAAGCTACCGGTGGTCAGGGCGACAGAGAGAGGAACCTCCTGACTATCCGAGCCGTGTCCAGGAGTACCGCCTTCTGTATCTGACCCTTGACCCAACCATCTAGCGAGAACCTTTTAAGGTGATGGTCAAGGCTCTTCGCTATTAGACCGTTCGCCGAAACGACTATCGGGATTATTATTATTATTATTATTCCCGTATATTTATTACAATCTTAGGCTAGGTTTTCACAATATTCATATAAAAAGTAATAAAACAATATTAATACAAAATATAAAAACATTATAAAAACCTAACCTAGGGTGCCACCGGCAGCGAGGCGGGGCCTAAGCTACCGGTGGTCAGGGCGACAGAGAGAGGAACCTCCTGACTATCCGAGCCGTGTCCAGGAGTACCGCCTTCTGTATCTGACCCTTGACCCAACCATCTAGCGAGAGCCTTTTAAGGTGATGGTCAAGGCTCTTCGCTATTAGACCGTTCGCCGAAACGACTATCGGGACAGTGATCGTCGAATCAACAGGCCACATGGCGGTAACCTCGTGAGCCAAGTCAAGGTACTTGCTGACTTTGTCCTTCTCGGCCTTCACGAGGTTCACGTCATGGGGGATCGTGATGTCGACGAGCACTGCCTGGCGCTTCGATCGATCTATCAGCACGATATCAGGTTTATTGGCGACAATAGTCCTGTCCGTGATGATAGATCGATCCCAGTAGAGCGTGACACGACCATTTTCAAGAACTGGTGCAGGTGTGTACTTATAGTACGGCACTTCGAAGTCCACAAGACCGAATGAAAGAGCAAGTTGCTGGTGAATAATCCTGGCTACAAGGTTATGTCTGTGCAAGTACTCGCCGTTAGCAAGACTAGAACAGCCAGAGATAATATGCCTGAGTGACTCCCCGGGACGGCGGCATGCCCGACAGATGTCGACCGTACCGTCCTTCAGGATATACCTGCGGTAGTTATTAGTCATGATAACTTCGTCCGCAATTGCACAGGCAAAACCTTCGGTTTCCCCGAAGAGGTCCCCGAAGCGTAGCCAGTTCACCGACGTGAGGAGGTCTACATCGGGCCCCATGAGGGCCTTATAGAACCGCCCGTGTAGCTCCTTACTCTCCCATTCAGTCTTGCGGTCCTCGGTGCTCCATACCTTAGGTCTGCGCCAGTTCTCTTTTGCCAAGGCGAGAGGAGTGAAGGATTTGTCCACCGCCACTACATCGCGATGCATCCCACACTCGTTGTTCAGGAAAAAATCCCTAAGACTGCACACCTCACGGTTGTGGAGGTCCTGGGCATTTAAAAAACCACGACCTCCACATTTCCGTGGAATGTACAGTCTCATAACAGACGAGCGCGGGTGTAGCATGCGATGCGCAGTGAGCAATGAACGAACCCTTCGATTATTATTATTATTATATCTAATTTGAGCGAGTCTAATTCGGACCTCGGGGTGGGGTGATTGGTTTGAATCTACCTCCTCGTGGTCCACCCTGGGCAACGTCGCCCCGAGAGCAACCTGCACAAAACAAACTGCACCGAAGACGGCCAAACGATTCAAACCTAAATCGGCCCGCTGGATCTGAGCGCCTAGTGTAATCACCGACCAGGCTAAGAAATACGTGTCGATCGCGTTTGCGTTTAACAATTCTCATACTATTTGACACTTTAACGTCGTCGTAACACATCGAGACGTATTTTGTGCTTTTTGATTACACTAAGGGCACTGCTCCTTCAGAGACTCCCAGCGTATCCTTCGATTAAAGTTAAAGAAATGCGAGCAAACGGACCTTTTAAGGACCATCTGACGAGGATTGTCGGACCTTCTGTCCGCATTCTCCAACTAAATATTGAGGGATCTTCAAGATCCAAATTTTGATTTACTTTTATAAGCAACGCAGGACTTACATTCGAAAGGCCGTACGATAATAATAATAACTCGCAATGCGCGCACCACAGATAAGTAGGCATAGACTTGCACTTTTCGCTCATCATCATCAGGGTTTATTAACTTTTTAATTTTGTCGAACAAGTATGGTCCAAGTCATAGAATAAAAACCTAGGAGTCAGGAATATATCTTAAATTTTGGAGAAATACAAATTTAACCCTACATAATTTCTTCGACTTTATTTCCCCATACCGTTATTTAATGTGGTGTAGGTACGTTTTGAGTTTCCTTGGTGACTTTGTACATATTTTGTTTCCTCGCTTAATGCACATTGTAAAACTTTGTATGACATACGTGCGGAAGACAAATTTCCCCACTAGTACTCTATTCTCAAGCATGTAATGCTCCCTTTCCAATTGAAAATAAAACACGCGAAGTACTTGTACTTTTTTTATTTTTACGGTTTCCCGTTAAAATCTATTATTACATTTTAAATGCTCGCTGAAACAAGCATACACGGAAAACCAGAAAAATACCTCTCGGTCCGGGTGCGCTGATTAGTTTTGATGGATCGTGCTGTCATCTCGTTGAAAGGTAATTCACACAGATGGCGTTATCGACTACTTAATAGTGATGAAACGAGCTGTTAATTTTGAATACATGAAAAAAAATTAGGCCCGTAATTTTTTTTTCAGTACAGACGAGTTCTCCAATATCTATACAGTCAACAGTTCAAAAATATCTATACACAGACGTTATTGCCAGTCACATAAGGTCTGTGCTTAGATATTTATGAACCGTTGGTTGTACAGATAATGGAGAACTCGACTGTACCAACTGTGATGTAATTATGTTACCTACGAACATTAATTGTGGCCGTATCAATACTTATTAGCAATATTTATTTCGATAATAATATTATTGAGTTGGCACTTCAACGGCAATATATGTATGCAATTGAGCTTATCAATTTTTAAGTGCCGCTCGTTGCCATGAAGATGTCCCCTGGGTAACTATTCAAAAATATGATTTTCTAAGATCCTACTCCCTCAAAAGGCAGGAACTGCATGCTTAGGAGATGAAGCATGAAGGAATTGGCATGTAACTGTCGAAACTTCTAACGTTTGATGGAGTGGTGCCTTAAAAATCTTGTTTTAGACGAGTTACCCAGGAGACATCTCCATGACAACGAATGGCAATTAAAAGCTGATTGACCCAATTACATAACAACAATATACCATTTCGACGGATAAGTCTAAGCAGTGCAGTTAAGAATGAAGTCAAAAATCAACATCGAATCGAAAAACAAGTCGACAAAGTCATTTTTTCTAAAAACAAGTTACATCAGCTCTCAGTGTTAGCAGAGCCCTTATCTTATATTGGTCTGTGAAATCTACAGACAAACATAAAATTTTTAGATTTTGAGAATTTTCTGAGTGATTGTGCTTATAAGAGCTACCTTCATACCAAATTTAAAGTTTCTAGGACAACTGGAAGTACCCTTTAGGTTTTCGGGGTACGGCAATTTGTATGGAAACAACCTTTTTAATTACTGTATCTTTTGATTGCGTTGACTTAAAAGTTTGATATTTTCACAAGTTCAAGGGACTGCAGGCTTGAGAAAAAGGGTCTTGACAGTCAGACAGACAACAAAGTGATCCTATAAGGGTTTAGTTTTTTTTCCTTTTCAGGTACGGAATTCTAAAAAAAGACTTATGTTATTGTATTGTATTAGTGACCCGCTCCAGCCTCGCACGAAGAGCAGAGCATCGTTATTAAAAAAATGTGCCTAGAGATACATTTTCGGGGGAACGGGGGCAGGGAACATTACATTACGCCTGTAGCGTCCCACGACGAGCAGCTTTAATTTATTTCTCACCTCACTACTCGAAAAGGCTTATTCATTAAAAATATGCGCGCCATAAAAATGGGTGTAAGCTGCCCTTAAAAGATAGACATATTTAGGTATGAAATCGCTGAATTTTCTATTTACCTGAAGAGGAACAATCCCGTTATACAGTCAGCAGCAATAGTTGCCAAGCAACCGGAGCGCTCACAATGGTCTAAGCACGGCTCTATTGTTATAGACTTAAGAGCTTGTGCAGATCATTGTGAGCGCTTCGGTTGCTTAGCAACTACTGCTGCTGACTGTACATTGTTTTGTTATATCTCAAACATTGATATAAACATCAGGATATGCCCTTTGGAATATTTTGAAATAGGAACGGCGTTGCCGAGCCCGCCGGCGGGAGCGGCGCCCGTGCGGACGTGCTAACGAGCAAGTGAGTCACCTGACGGTAAGTGTACACCACTGCCCATAGACACCCGCAACTCCGGAGGGTTTTCAGATCAGCTAAGATGAAATGCGCACAATCAATATTATGTAGAAATCTCGTTTTTCGGGTTCAGAATGGCGTCGGGCGTTATCCGGTATTTTCGCATTATTTATTACGCTTCACGCATTATTTATAGATTTCATAAGCTTAAAAGAAAACGGAATAACCGCGTCTGGGTTTTTCCATGAAACAGAGCTTTGAAATAGTATCTAACAAGTTAGTAATAGTGGTTAATTGTCAACTGTTACCCACGCCGTGTTTACAGGCCAGCTACGCGTTCGTAGCAAGTGCTACGCATTTTAACTTGCTACGAAATTCGATTTGATGTACCAAAATATTGTGTTTATATTTTATTAGCGAGTATTTTTTCTATACAAACTACCAAAGACATTATGTTTTTGATTGGAGGCTTATTCATGATCTCAAATGGAGGATCTTTTTGTTTTTTCAATTTATTTTTGTTATTTACTAGCTGTTGCCCGCGACTTCGTCCGCATAGATTTCGGTTATCGCTATGCCGCGGGAACTATATAATTTTCCCCAATAAAAAGTAGCCTATGTTATTCCTCAATATTCAGACTATCTTCTTACCAAATTTCATCTAGATTGGTGCAGCGGTTTTCCCGTGAAGAGGTAACAAACAGACAGACAGAGAGACAGAGAGACAGAGTTACTTTCGCGTTTATAATATTAGTTAGGATGTGTCTAATGCAGTAATTAATAGTGATAAACTTTTATTCCCACTAGCTCACACCCCACGGCTTTGCCCCCGTGAAATATTTCAAATCGGGCTAGTTCCCTATCCCGTGGGAATTTCGAAAAATCCCTTCTTAGTGCACCTCTAGGATACTCAAGGTACATGTTTGCCAAATTTCAAGTCTCTAAGTCCAGTGGTAGGCTGTGCGTTGTCTGTCAGTCAGTCAGTCAGTCACGGTACTGTTTTATACGTATAGATACTTTTTGAATACTCCCTGAAACATGAATACACAGAAAAAAAAACCGGCCAAGTGCGACTCGGACTCGCGCACGAGGGTACTTAGAAAGATTTTAACGCTTTTCCGCAGTGTTTTAAGTGGTCCAGTGTAAGCAGAGCCCTGCTCCTAAGCAAAATGTACGCAGTGTGGGGTCAACTTATATTGGTCTGCGAAATCTACAGACAGACATAAAAAAATAATATTTTGAGACTTTTATGAGTCGTTGTGCTACAAGAGCTACCTTCATACCAAATTTCAAGTTTCTGGGACAACTGGATGTACCCTTTTTAGATTTTGCTCAGCTTCAAGGGACCGCAAGCTTAAGTATTTGATATTAATTTCAGCATGCTACCTCCACGCGTTCTAGAGAAAAAGGGTCTTGACGGACAGACAGGCAGGCAGACAGACAGACAGACGGACGGACAACAAAGAGATCCTATAAGGGTTCCGTTTTTTCCTTTTGAGGTACGGAACCCTAAAAACGAAAAACGCTAACCCCGACATAGCCGCGACATTTCGCGTCGCGTGCTATCGCCCCTACACTACGGCTAGCATATGAAACACGCTGAATTTTTCCATGTATTCAAATCTGAGCTCGTTTATCACTTTTTGCAGCGAGTAAAATTATGAAAAAATCCAAAAAGATGCCAGAGAGATCTTGTATATAAGTGTTTACTATATAAGTATGTTTATCCGTTGTCTAGCATACCTATTACACGAGATTTGGGAAAATAACAGTTACGACTAGTGTCAAACGTTACATTATGACTAAAAATTCATTTAATTATGGGGAAATAATTCCTTAACACTAGCAACACTGGCCGATTTTCCGTTTTAAACGTCTTGTCTCATTCCAACGTAAATTAGCTTGGTCGAGACAAACATAGATTGCTATAGAAAATACATCAGTTCTATTTTTGAGCATTGATTGTAGGTTATTGCTACTTTAGTATTTGTAAGCTAACTGACGTCATCCAACCGGGCAAGTACCTGTTTTCTTTTTTCATGTTTATATTCCACAAGTATTTTTAGTTAAGTACCACGGACCAACCACCCTCTATACACCAAATGTCAGGGCGAACGTTTCCGAAACGCATATGCTCATTTGTACCTATAAATCTCTTTAGCCTCCAATCGCGGCTCACTTTCGACCAGATGACAAGCGAGATGACAAGCTATGAACCAATCACGACGCTTTCGCCCGGCCCGCTCACCGCGGCTTTTTTCGTAATGACTTTCCAAGTAAATTAAAGAAGATGCGGTGTCCAGAGGGTGGTTGGTCAGTGTTAAGTACCTAGGAAGTAATAGTAAGTTTTCAAACAATTATATTTTTTCATAGGCAAGAGTACATAAAAAGAAAACACGTCTATGACGTGATACAAATTCCTTAAATAGTAAAACAATCATCATATTAGCTGGAACACGTCCACTGCTGGATTTAGGCAACCCTCAAGGATCTTTACGACGGTCGGTCTTCTGCCACCCACAGCCAATGGCTTCCCGTGTATGCAAAAGGTCACGGTCTATCCGAAAGACCACGGTCTATCCAAAAGACCAAGGTCTATCTAAAAGACCAAGGTCTATCCAAAAAGCCACAGTCTCTTTTTAGAGACTGTGGCCTTTGGCCTTTTGGCCACGATCAATTCAAAAGACCACGGTCAATCCAAAAGACCACGGTCAATCCAAAAGACCACGATCTATTTAAAAGATCAAGGTCTATCCAAAAGACCACGCTCAATCCAAAAGAACACGTTCTATCCAAATGACCACGTTCTATCCCAAAGACCTCGTTATAAGGAGACGGATATTCCAATAGACCACGGTCTATGCAAACGACCACTGTTCACACAAAATACCACGGACTACCAAAAACTGGGTCCACTCAAACACCATGGTCTACTCGAAAGACCAAGGTATTCTCAAGCGAAATTCTCCAGTCAAGGGACCACACAACTGACCTTTCTCTCTGAAGTCAGCTTCGGAGATGACGATGGGCGGCGGCAGCGGCGCGTCGTCTTCGCTGTCCAGCTCGCTGTCCCGGCCGTGCGGTGCCGCCGATGCCTGTAGTTCAGCTAACGCCAGGGACAGCTCCTCGCCGCCCAAGCAGAGGGCGGAGAAGGTTACTACTCCGTCTTCTGACCTGCTGGAGAGATTATTCTTCAATTGGCTGTTTGACAGATGTCATAACATAATTTATTTCACATTTTCACTTTAGCTGTTACTTGAATGCATGGACTATGAGTACTAACTGTGATGTAGCGGTATGGTACGTGAGACGGAATATCAAGGATCCGGGTTCGATTCCCGAGGTCTCATATTTTTCTGATTTTCGGTGCATGTGTGTATGTGTGTGTGTGTGTGTGTGTGTGTGTGTGTGTGTGTGTGTGTGTGTGTGTGTGTGTGTGTGGGTGGGTGTGTGTGTGTGTGTGTGGGTGGGTGTGTGTGTGTGTGTGTGTGGGTGGGTGTGTGTGTGTGTGTGTGTGTGTGGGTGTGTGTGGGTTTCACAAGAAAATCGTAAAAATAACAAATACAAAAAGATACTCATTTGAGACGACTACTCACGTGTAAGCAAACTGCTCGGGCCTCAGCTCGGCCAGCTGTTTCCCCAGCTCGACGAGGCGATGTGCGCGCACGCCGGCCTCCAGCTCCGGATCGTCGGTCAGGCAGGCCGGCGTCACCACCGACGGGGGACTGCATCAGACACAACATTGAAACCGGAATTTTACCGGATTCTCAACTCTAGGGCCTTTGCCAAAAGTTTAAATTGCTTTGATAGAAATTTGACGTTAGACGCATTCTGCATTCCATGACCGCCAGGGCCGTATTCGACGTTGAAAGTATTCATAGCTATTATTTCAATAACGAATGACTAAATATGTATTAATACGTAGGTGTACCTAAATCTACATTGTAATTGGGTCAATCAACTTTTCATTGCCACTCGTTGCCATGGTTGCGTTGCGTTGTCCTCAGGGTAACACAATAAAAATATTATTTTCTAAGACCCCACTCCCCCGAAAGTCAGGATTTGCACGCTAGGAGATGAAGCGTGAAGTAATTGGCATATAACTGACTAAGATATAAGGTTGACTGGCAGAGATCCCTTAAAGGGATAAGTCCGCCTTTGTACTCAAATGTTATTGTTGTAACTTGTGTTTTATCCTATTTTTTGTACAATAAAGTAAACACTTTTCGACAAACAGAAACAGAATTTTCGACAGTTATAAGTAAGTAAGTAAGTAAACACTTACTTACTTACTTATAACTATCGAAAATTCTAACGTTTAATGGAGTGGTGCCTTAGAAAATCTTATTTTAGACGAGTTACCCAGGGGACATCTCCATGGCAACGAGTGGCACAGAAAAGTTAATTGACCTAATTACTTGATTAGATATATTGATTTGTTGCTGTATTATCATGATACTCGGGACTTAATCGCTTAAAAAACGCTAATCGAGAGAGGCTAAACGTTTCTTTAAAGAAGTGGGGCGCCGTCTTCGTGAGAGGGGTCTTGACCCTCGCTCCGGGTCGTTTCTGGTGCAAATGCTGTCCATCGCGGTTCAAAGGGGTACCGCGGCGAGCGTGCCGGGCACCTTTGCGCCTGGAATGACGCGGGGCGGGTTATTTGACTAATTTTGACTTTCTCGTTGTTGTGTGACATTCGTAAAAAATATACATTCCCCTGTCCCTCCGAGACCATGGACGCAACGTCGCGTCCAAAACGTCGTGGCATTTAAATTTAAATTTAAACATACGTTTTTCCATACATACATTTTAAATCACGAGTACCATGACAATGTGTGAAAATCGCGAAAGTTTGTAGCTGTATATTATTTATGATTTGTTGGTTTCTAGGATAACTCACACGACATCCTCGTCGGTCTCCGGCTCGCCCTCGACGTCCGGCACGCGGCGCCCGTACGTGTCCCAGGTGGCGTGATTCAGGAACTTGAGGTCCTTGAACGACTGCTCCAAGGGTTGGAAACCATGGAGCTCCTCGTCTTCAGGCAGCGGCACCGTGTCGTCTGCAGGCAAACGCGGGGCTTCAGTGTAAATACTTACCCTATTATTCATAAACCTATTTTAGTACCTAGTACCGAATAAGCTACAACCGTAGGGTCCGGCAGAATATCAGCGCTGCAGCAGTAATGCCGGCAGCACACGCTGAGCCGGCGCCTTTTCGCGGCTATGCCGTGACAAATTTCCGTGTGTGTGTAGCTTGTAAGATATTTGTCTTGCTGCATTTGTCATAGTCATGGTTGTCGAATAAAGTTTTTTATCTATCTATCTATTTAAGCTAGAACGCCGTTAAAGTTCATTTGTCCTGGGTTCATTGACATTGCCATTATTAAGAAGGCAAAACCTCATCATCATCATCATGCCAGCCGAAAGACGTCCACTGCTGGCCGGCGGCCTCCCCCGCGGCTCTCCACTCAGACCGGTCTCGTGCTTTTCGCATCCACCGCGGTCCCGCGAGCTTTACCAGGTCGTCGGTCCATCTTGTCGGAGGCCTACCGACAACTCGTCTCCCGGTCCGCGGGCGCCATTCGAGAACCTTCTGACCTCATCGGCCATCAGCCCAATGCCACTTAAGTTTCGCAGTTCTTCGGGCTGTCGGTAACCTTAGTTCTACTGCGGATATTATCATTTCTGATTCTATCCCGCAGAGAAACCCCGAGCATAGCCCTACAATACCTATTTTTAACCCCCTGACGAAAAAGAGGGGTGTTATAAGTTTGACGTGTATCTGTGTATCTCCTAAACGGATGGACCTATTCCGATGCGGTTTTTTTTTCATTCGAAAGCTAGTTTAATCGAGATGGCTCTTAGGTAAGTTTCATTAAAATCGGTTCACCCGTTTTTGAAATATTGAACTTTGAAATGACAATGTCGGGGATTCTCAACTTTTCTAAGTTGGTTAGGTTATAACTTAATAGGATAGGCGGCCTTACACTTTTCGTCGGCGTCGCCTCGCAGCTTGTTGAGCGTGTGCGCGAGCGCATGCCAGATCTGCGGGCGCGCAACGAACGGCGCCGACCGCAGCAGCTGCGGGTGCAGCGACACCCACTGCAGGAACACCTTCACTGCGCACAACGGTTACGTATCATAGTATAGTTCATTTGAGTTTTACATGTCAAACGGACAAAGATTGATGGAAATATTGTCATGTCAAGGACCATAAAACCAAGAGGACTGCCAGTGTCTATACGATGTCGTGTTCCTTTGAAATAATAAGCCTGCTGTAGCTAGTTTTACTAAGGAGGGGTCTCTGTATCATTCATTTGGTATGACACTTAGACCTCTGGCTAACACAATAACGCCATCTAATTTCGCTTTTTCTTTCAGTTCATAGATGGCGCTATTGTGTTAGCCAGAGGTCTAAATGTCATACCAAATGAATGGTACAGAGACCACTTCGTAGTAAAACTAGCTACAGCAGGTTTATTATTTCAAAGGAACGCGGCATCGTATAGACACTGGCAGTCCTCTTGGTTTTATGGTCCTTGACTCGTAGTACCAGGAAAGGCCTTGTTGACGGCCGCATTATATTCATTGCGGGCTCGATTCATCACCAGCCTTTCTTACGTCCCACTGCTGGGCACAGGCCTCCTCTCAGAATGAGGGGGCTTGGGCTATAGTTCCCACGCGGCCCAGCGCGGATTGGGAACCTCACACACATCATTGGATTGCTTGGCAGGAGTGTGCTCGTTTAAAAGTATTATAACTAAATTACAAATGTAATTCCGCACATAAATTCCGAAAAACTCAAGAGGTGCGAGCCGCTTAAAGGTTACGTATCACAGCATTATTGTACAGAAAAGTCAATTATAAGAAACCAATTTGGCTATTTTCTCATATAGTGTCCCTCGTTATTTTTAAATTATTTATTGCAATTATTTAGGCCGAAGCATTTCTGACTTTAACTATACTAAGGTGAAGGTGGAGTTTTAGGAAAGGCCTGTGCCGTGTGCACTTACGGGCGGGGAGGGCGCGCGCCGGCGGCGCCTCAGCCGTGTGCGACGGCAGCAGCAGCGCCAGCAGGGCTCCGGCGGCTAGAGCTTGACTCAGCGCCGCCGCGGAAGCCTCGGCCGCGCTGAGGGAACTCTCGCTCACAGTCAAGTCCTCCGTGGACGAATGCACCAGCCAGATTATCACGCAGACCATCTGGGAATTATTACAAGCATTTACTTAACTTGCAATGTATGTATGTTAAAAAGCCGTGATAGCCTAGTGGTTTCACCTACGGCCTCTCAACAGGGTCGTGCGTTCGAACCCAGGCTCGCATCTCTGACTTTTTCGGAATTTCCGTGCGGAATTACATTTATAGGTACTGTATCGCGAGCTTTTCGGTGAAGAAAAAAAAACGTAGTGAGGAATCCTGCAAACTCCTGCGAACCAATCCAATTCAATGGTGTGTGTGAAGTTCGAATGGGGATTTTTAAACATTTCCAAATAGGAGCTTTTAATGGGGTCATACATTGGCGAATTAGAACCGACTATAAACCGAAATAGGTTTTCAAACAGAACAGCGGTTTAAAATACCACAGTTTGATACGTAGGCTTTTCAAGCATGCTTAAGATTCCAAATCTACACCATGTAATCGGTCTAAAAAAATACATCAAAGAGCCGTAACAGCTTAGCGGTTTGATTTACGGCCTCACAAGCAGAGGGTCGTGGGTTCCAGCCCCGGCTCGCAGCTCTGGATTCTTCAGAATTTATGTAAGAAATCTAATTTGTAACAGCAAGGCGCTTCAATAGTGTGTGAAATTCCCAATTCGCAATATGCGCATAGGAACTAGCCCAAAGTATTATTTGAATCTTTCATAAAATATTAACTGTACACATCACTGACTTACTAACACCATGTACTTTGGGTCCAGTACAAAATTCACGAAAAATGTGTCCCAGTACAACACGGCATTTTCCAATAACAGCTTATACGTCTTAGCGCCGTCGTTCGACCAAACTAAGACTGACTGACGCTCGATTAGTGGTCTTCTGGTTCGGACGTTTTCAAGCGCTAACCCGAAATCCATGGTGTTGGTAAGTCAATGGTACACATTAAAAGATTTGATCAGTCAAAGTCACCTTGATAAGAGTCATTGATTCGAAGCAGTCCACAGCGACGAGCGAAGTGAGCGAAGTGTTAAGAGTATCCACCAGAGTGCCGGCGAACTCCAGGCTGCAACAAAAAGTGCAATTGCATCCATTTTTAATAGTGGGAATAATGCTTAGTCGATCAAATCAGCATTTTTTTCTGAAATGTCATAACAATCGCTCAGTGTGAAGTTTACAAGTATAGCGTCATGATTTTCAGTGGTTAGGCAACATCACTTTTGAATGGTATTTATTTACATAACAAAAGCAAATTTACAATGACATTAAATCCAAGCTAAAACTAATTTGGCAACGCATCTGCGAACCCTCCGGGGTTGTGGGTGGCTATGGGCAGTGGTGATTACTTACCATCGGGTGACCCACTTGCTCGTTTACCTTCCTCGTACAAAATAAACAATGTAAACTAAAACTTAAAAAGAAATTAAATTTAAATAAGGCCCCCGTGGCATAGTGCCCAAAAGGCTGGCAGCGTTGCCTCGCTGAATAGCGATGCTGATTCTTTGAGAGAGAAAACTGCCAGCCCTTTGGTCACAAGTTGCATCAACTAAGCGCTTTTGCATAGACATAATCTTTAGTAGTTTTTGTTAAATAAAAAATCAATGAAAATAATCGATTTATTGATTATTTTTGTTTTATTTTTATGAAACATTCATAGAATGAAATTCAACATACAATGACAATGCAAAGAAAAATTCGTTAGGCAGCTGCTTAACGAATTTTTCTTTGCATTGTCATTGTATGTTAAATAAAAAATCGCCTTAATCGCAGTAATAAGTGAGGCATCGGTATTTTTCGAGTATTTACGGAAAGTTGATAGTGTAAATGGGTCAATCAACTTTTAATTGCCACTCGTTGCCATTGAGATTTCTCCTGGGTAATTTTCTAATAAAGATTTTCTAATACCCCACTCCCCCGAAAGTCAGAATTTGCACGTTTAGGAGATGAAACATGAAGGAATTGGAATATAACTATCGAAACTCCTAACGTTTAATGGAGTGGTGCCTCAGATGATCTTATTTTAGACGTGTTACCCAGGGGACATCTGCATGGCAACGAGTGGCAATAAAAAGTTGATTGACCCGAATGTAAAATGATTTTATTTTGACATCAATCGTCAACCCTAAATGGGTTATCATAATTTTATTTCCATTAGCATTTCATGCCAGTGAACGGAATAACACGAAATCGTATAAAAACTCCATACACGGGAAAAGCAAGATTGTAACCCCGTAAGTGCGAGGGACCGCGAAGTATGCATTACTCTTATTCCGTTCTGACACTGCGTGACAGGAGAAGATACAATGCTCTGTCCCTTACATTAGTGATATCTTATGTTATAAGTTTGACCTGTGTATGGATGTATCTATGTATATGTCTGTGGCATCGTAGCTCCTAAACGGATGAACAGATTTGGACGCGGCTTTTTTAATCGAAACTTTTCTTAGTTAGGTTACATTGTAGTCTATGCTAAATCAACACTACGGATGTTACGAATATTCGCATTGGCATCCGCATGTGCGAATGAGTCGCATCATTTCAAACATTCGCATAGACTTAAGTATTCGCATCAAACAATCGCAGAGCGCGCAAACCGGCATCGCATGACATCTTACTCGCTAATCCTTCCGCTGAGCACCAGTGCTTGCACTGTTGTGTTCCGGTGTGGAGAGTAGTCTTACGTACGTGTAATTACAGGCACAAGAGGCATTCCATCTTAGCTCTCTGGGTTGGCAACGCATATGCAACCCATCGGGGTTGCGGTTACCTATGAGCAGTGGTAATCACTTACCATCAGATGACCCACTTGCTCGTTTGCCTTCCTCGTCGTATAAAAAAAATCTTATAGAAAAAAAAAACAAAATGTTCCAAAATTACTCGTGAAATTTTGTAATATGGTTCGATAATTTTATGTTTTTTTTATAGACTTCTACTACCACTATACTTATAGTTAGTTCTGTGGGACGAGAGCACTGACTTGTCGAGCGTGTGTATCATGTAGAGCGCGCGCATCAGCTCGGTGACGTGCGCGTGCGCGTCGAGGCGCGGTGCGGGCGGCGCGGGCGCGGGCGCCGCGCGGCGCATGCCCGGCAGCACCGGCGCGTCGCGGACGGCGTGACTGCAACACACAGGTAGTGTTATTTTTTTTTTAAGTGAGCTTATCCACTTAGCAACAATCACAATGGCATTGTATTTAATACAATAAATAAATAAATAAATAAATATCATGGGACAAGTGACACCAATTGACCTAGTCCCAAATTAAGCAGAGCTTGTGTTATGGGTACTAGACAACGGATAAACATACTTATATAGATAAATACATACTTAAATACATATTAAACATCCAAGACCCAAGAACAAACATTCGTATTCATCATACAAACATCTGCCCCGACCGGGATTCGAACCCGGGACCTCAAGCTTCGTAGTCAGGGTCTCTAACCACTAGGCTATCCGGCCGTCAATGCCACCATTTGCTTTTATTCTCGTAACCGCCAGCCAGTTACTTACAAAAAAGGTTAGAACTATATTGCATATTGAAATGTCAACCTTATTCCTTGTTGAGTGGGTTTAAAGAGGTCTAAACGCGAGTTTAATATTCTTTATTTAATACCAGTACGTCCCTGTCGTGGCTAGTAGTTATAAAATACACAAGTGTTGACCATTTTCGTCTTAGACCGCCTTAAACCGACTCAACATGGAATAAGGTTGAAATTTCAATATGCAAGCAAAGTAGTTCTAATCTTTTTCGTAACTGGTTGGCAGTTACGAGAACAAAAGCAGATGATAGCATTGTATTAAAACAATGTCATCGTGATTGCTGCTAAGTGGATGAGCTCACCTTATAACATTTAAACTATAAGCGATACGAAAACGCAGAATGGTCGGGCGTCGGGCGTACAGGCGTATTCCACTCTTTATTTATTACACATTTTTAGTAGATGTTTATAAAATCAGAAGAGACTAGAATTCAGGTTTTTTTTTAGTTTTGCCAAATAAAGGGTTCTATAGCCCACGGATCTACCACCCTCTGGACACCAAATGTCAGGGCGAACGTTACCGAAACGCATATGCCCATTTGCACCTATAAATCTGTCTAACCTCCAATCGCGGCTCACTTTCGACCAGATGACAAGCAAGATGACAAGCTATGAACCAATCACGACGCATTCCCCCGGCCCGCTCACCGCGGCTTTTTTCGTAATGACTTTCCAAGTAAATTATAGAAGATGCGGTGTCCAGAGGGTGGTTGGTCCGTGCTATAGCCCGTCCTCACCTAGCATGCTGCTGCAGTGTCTTCAGCAGGTTGTTGGGCGCGGGGGGGAACGGCGCGCGGACCAGCACGGCCCGCACGTGCCAGTACAGCGCGCCCAGCCGGCGCCCGCGCCGCCGCGCCAGCAGCCCTAGCTGGTTGTACGGCTGGCCAGAGTGGGTGGAAACCACCAGCGCGTGTCTGAAACAGGGCAACAGTTCCGTTGACGTCGCTGTCCAATCGCTCATAAGCCGCATCGGTATAATAACAATAACTTGAAAATTTGCAATTTAATAAACCGGACAAGTGCGAGTCGAACTCGCGCGCGAGTTTACAAAGATTTCCCTGCTTTTTCCCAGTGTTTTGAGTTGTCCAGTATTAGCAGAGCCCTGTTCCTAAGCAAAATTTACGCAGTATTACGCAGACCCATTTAGGGTCAATCAAGTTTTGTCCTCTGGGTAACTCGTCTATAACCTATAATATAACCAACTCAGAAAAGTTGAAAAACCCCCGACATTGTCAAAGTTCAATATTTTAAAAACGGGTGGATCAATTTTAATGAAACTTGGCTAAGAACCATCTCGATTAAACTAGCTTTCGACTGAAAAAAAAACCGCATCGAAATCGGTAGATCCGTTTGGGAGCTATGATGCCACAGACAGATACACAGATACACAGACACACAGATACATACACATGTCAAACTTATGACACCCCTCTTTTTCGTCGGAGGTTAAAAATATGATTTAATAGGCACTAAGTGATACTATCGATAGTTTGGCAACACTACCCAGAATCGCTGGTTACCTGTAGAAAGTATAGGCGACCCGCGGCTGCTGCCGGTACCTCGCCAGGTCCCCAAGGTGCACCAGGCAGTGCTGGCAGATGTAGCGCGCGGCGGCCGGCGGCGGCAGGCGGGCGCTCGCGGCAGCCGCGCCAGGGCTCCACCCCTCCACCCAGCCCAGCAGCGAGGCGCGCCGTCTGTCGAGGAAAAAAACCGCTATTTTTAATAACCAAGGAGCGGACAAACGCTCATCATTTTTAAAACATAACCCTGTCCCGTAAGGCCGAGACTTCCTTATATTGTTAATCCTACTAATATGATAAGTGCGAAGGTTTGTGAGTGAGTATGTTTGTTACTTCTTCACGCTGAAACGGCTTGACGGATTAGGACGAAATTTGGAATAGGGATAGCTTACCTTAGATACCCTAGGTTAAAAAATAGGGCTATCTTTCATCCCGGAAAATTGTATACTTCTAGCGGGATAGCGATAACCGAATTCTACTCAGACGAAGTCGCGGGCAACAGCTAGTAAAAGACATTATTAGGTATTTTATAGATTTTAGTAGATAATTACGTATTTTATCTAAATCGCTAATAGTAAACTAACCCTGTTGTTCATAAACTCTTTTAACTAAAATGCCGTTAAAGTTCGATTGTCTTTTTTTGTCACATTCATTTTTCCGTTAGTAAGAAGAAGACAAAACCTATTTTAACTAATGGAGGCTTGAGTGGCGTTTATGAATAACTAACTTACGCCCCGCGGCTTTACCCCCGTGAAATATTTCAAAACGAGCTAGTTCCCTATCCCGTGGGAATTTCGAAAAATGTTGTGCAACTTAAGGATACTCAAGGTACATGTATGCAAAATTTCAAGTCTTTAAGTCCAGTGGCTTAGGCAGTGCGTTGTCTGCAAGTCAGTCAGTCACGGTACTGTTTTATAGGTATGGATTATATTGGCTAACCTGAATGGCAGGTCCAGCTTGAAAGCGGTGCATATCTGATGCAACAGGCAAAGATAGAAGCCCGCGGCTGCTTGCAGCACCCAGGACAACATCGCCTGACCCTCGCTCCGGAGAGGATTCTGAAAAAACACACAAAGCACTCATGTCCAAATTCGTCCTATCCTACTTTCGTCTAAATCGCGTGTGAACGCTCAAGGAAGGCTGCCCCCATACTACGAAATTTGAAAATCGAAGTTCGTATCGTATCGTCCCGCTCGCTCTCGTGTTAAATAATATTAGCTTGAGAGGGACGGCACGATACGAAGTTCGAATTTTGCACTTCGTAGTCGGGGGGCTGATCCGTTGGAGGGGGTACTGCCCTTGCTGTATTACAGTAGTTATGTTGGTTAACGGTAACCTTTATAGGAGGTAAGTTCGAATAAGCCGAAGAACTAGGGAGCCCGCGCCAGCGACTACAACTAAAATCTGCACCACCATCTGCAGACCGTCGAGGTGAGTGCTTCAAACTGATCTAAGCCTGGCTCCGAATCCGCGCTATTCAATCTGTTTTAGTTATTCAAAATAATTCATTTAACACAGTGCATTTAAATTTATCGAAAACAAAAACAGGCGTGGATGGATTGCCTTTACTTTACCTTAACATGCTCAAATTCAAACTAATGAAATGGAATGAAATTAAGTTAATAGTACATTATTGCCGAGGCTCGGAAAGTAGGGAATTCGCGATGCTCGGCTTGCAAACCACCTCGTCAGGTAATTCCGGTTTCCGTCGAGGAATATATAGTGCTTTTCTCAAATAATGTGAGGAAATTAAAAAACCTCGTTTGCAAAAAAAAAGTAATTTAATAGATAAATCAAGAAGTACGTTAACAAAAACCAAAGCGTCCAATAACTTGATGTTAAATGTGATCAAAAATTATGTCAAATTCGAGCATACCGCTGCAAAATTACACGAAATCAACACCCATGACTATTTTTAGTGACAAAAATGTCAAACTGTCATCCGTCATCTCGGGTTCAACAAATATGTCAAATTCGATCTCACCGCTGCCAAATTACGTGATATTGACACCCATGACCATTTTAAGTGAGAAAAATGTCAAACAGTCATCCGCCATCTTGGATCCAAAACATAATGTCAAATTCGAGCTCACCGCAGCCAAATTACGTGAAATTGACACCCATGACCATTTTTAGTGACAAGAATGACAAACCGTCATCCGCCATCTTGGATCCCAAAAATAATGTCAAATTCGAGCTCACCGAAGCAAAATTACATGAAATCGACACCCCTGTGATCATTTTATTGACAAAAATTATAAACTGTTATTCGCAAACTTACACACGCACTGCGCGACTTGGTTGTATGCGATTATACCAAAGTCCCTTTAATTTCACATAATCACAACTTTTAAAAAGTTAATGCAGCGGGAAATAGTAGTTTATGCAACTGCTACATAATGAGGGTCCTTAAAACACGAGTGTGTTTTTATGAAACGAGGCAAAGCTGAGTTTCATAATAGGATCACACGAGTGTTTTAAGGCCTAATTATGTGGAGTTGCATACATTACTTGATCTACACACATATTATAAGTACTCTAAGACGGGTTCAGAAGCCGAAGGCATATATATCATACCCATACCTGTCACGAATTTGACTGTTTTTTTTTAAATCATAGACAAACATACCGAGCTGACGTTTCGTAAACTGTTTTTTTTTTGTAAAAAAAAATCAATATCACATTATTAATTATATACATGTCGGACTGAACTCGACTTATATACGTGAGTGATCCGTTTTATTTCACTATGATTGTAAATTACGTTGGTCGTCAAATGCGATAAATTGAATTCGATATCGAAAAGTCATTACGACATCAAATTCGATGTCGTAATGGCTATTACTTTACTGCAGGACCTGCTGGTGGAGGTGGTTGGCGGGGGAGGCGACGATGTGCTGCAATGCTGGTCATTTTCTACGGTTTCTGAACGCATTATAGATGACTTATGATACGAGGGCTGTTTGATAAGTGCCCGTTTTCTAAATATATTAATATCACTGGCCACAAATAAGTATACCACCTTTTTAAGCCATTTTTCAGAGGCGAGAAAATTAAAAAAAAAATGGCATTCTTTTGTTTTTTTTCTCATTTGACAACGATTCAGTGAAGGCGTGAACTTAAAATTGTTAAAATGGAGAAAGGACAGTATCGGTCTGTAATTAGATTCTTATTTTTGGATGGAAAAACATGTGATGAAATAAAAGTAAGAATGCAAGCGGTTTACCATGAATGTGCTCCTTCTATGACAACCGTCAGATATTGGTATAACGAGTTTAAGCGGGGGGGAACAACCGTCTTTGATGAGGATCGCCCAGGCCGGCCAGTTGAGGTGACTACAGACGATATGGTTAAGAAAATTGAAAATATCGTTTTAGCCGACCGCCGAATTAAACTTCGAGAAATCGTTGATGCTGTAAACGTTTCAATCGAGAGGGTACAATACATATTAGAAGAAAAATTGGGTATGAAGAAAGTATCGGCGAGGTGGGTGCCGCGTTTACTCACGGAGGAGCAAAAACGGAACCGACTGACTACTTCGGAGCAGTGTTTGGCCGTGTTCAAACGTAACCCGAAGGAGTTTCTGCGTCGTTTCGTGACCGTGGACGAAACGTGGGTCCACCACTACACCCCGGAAATGAAAGAGGAGTCGAAGCAGTGGATTTTACTGGGTGAACCTGCTCCAAAGAAAGCAAAAACCGTCCCATCGGCTGGAAAGGTCATGGCGACCGTTTTTTGGGATTCGCAGGGTATTATACATATTGACTATTTAGAAAAGAGAAAAACAATAACAGGGCAGTACTATGCCAATTTATTGGATGAATTTGACGCCGTGTTGAAGGACAAACTACCCCATTTAAAAAAGAAAAAAGTGCTGTTTCATCACGACAACGCCCCGGCTCATTCGTCCAGAGTTGTGACGGCTAAATTAGCACAGTTACGCTACGAACCATTGTCTCACCCCCCGTATTCTCCAGATTTGGCCCCATGCGATTTCTTTTTGTTTCCCAACCTAAAAAAATAGCTCGGTGGCAAGCGATTTGGATCAAATGACGAAGTCATTGCCGCCACAGAGGCCTATTTTAATGACTTTCCAAAATCATACTTTTTGGATGGTTTATTGAAGCTTCAGTATAGGTGGAACAAATGTATAGAGTTAAAAGGTGACTACGTAGAAAAATAAATGCAAATATACAAAAAAATATTTTTTTTTTCCATAAACGGGTACTTATCAAACAGCCCTCGTATGTGTAGATAAAATATATTTACTTGCTTTAGACATGGTACAAAAGTGATGTTACAAATAGTTGTTGTGCAGTGACACG
Source organism: Clepsis dumicolana (assembly GCA_963691665.1). Lineage (NCBI taxonomy): Eukaryota > Metazoa > Arthropoda > Insecta > Lepidoptera > Tortricidae > Clepsis > Clepsis dumicolana. The sequence goes on along the minus strand of OY829505.1, from coordinate 35,377,162 downwards.
TCTAACCGGATATATTGGCATTCAATTTTATTTCCTACCTAATGATTGGTTGAAAGAATTAACGGATAACGAAAGAATTAATGCTAAATTCAAAAGATTTTTTTTTTATTCAAAGAGGGAGGCAGCCGCCACCCATGAGAACCAGCAACCCCAAGAGAGTCACTAGCCCGTTGTCGGCCTTTAATGAGGAAAAGGGATTAGAGGGAAGGGGGTGGGGGGGGATCGGGCCACCGGCACTCACTGACCGAACGAAACGCAACAGGGGTGCTTGTTAGCTCAGGTTAAGGGTGTCGCCATCGACGGATACGTCTGGGAGGACATCATCATCATCATCACCATCATCATTATCATCACCATCACCATCGCCATCATCATCATCACCACCACCATCATCACCATCATCGTCATCATCATCTATGGCGCGAACACATACCTTCCTGTCCTTGGAGATGTTCTGTAGAGCCTCGATCTGTTGCTTGAAGCCGACATTCCACAAATCCTGCTCGACTTTCTTGTCCAACGCATAGTCTAAATCCAGAACCAGCACTTTTTGATAAATCTAAAAAAACACAACAGTAGCTGTATATTAAATTAGAAAAGTCGATAAACCCGCGACATTGTCACCTCAAAGTGCAATATATCAAAAACGGATGAACCGTTTTCAATGAGACTTAGTTAAGCACCATCTCGATTAAACTGGCTGTCGATTAAAAAGAACCGCTTCGAAATCGGTCTATCCGTTTGGGAGCTATGATGCCACAGACAGATACACAGACACACAAATACACAGGTCAAACATATAACACCCCTGTTTTTTGTTGGGGGTTAAAAACTAATGAAAAGGGAAATAAGCTATTTACTTTAAAACGTGAGTCACAAAGCAGCGTCGTTATTAAATGCTACACCTTACTGTCAGATTCTACAATATTTTTCATCACACTTGCATGTAATGAGGGTAATAACATGCAAGCTAACTTTTCTCTTCTCGTAACGCCCAAGGGCTGTAATATGGGGATGCTGGCAGGCAGAGTTCAAGCAAGAAGCTTATGTTGTACTTGCTTTTGTAAAATGAGAATCATATTTTGGTTTTCTAAAAATTATTCTCATGCATGCTTGTAAGAAATATGTATTTGTAGAGTATAATTTAAATGAGTAAGTTTTTTATGAAAAAAAAAAAACATTAAAACAAAACCAATAATAATTTCAAAGTAATAAGTTTTCTGTTATAATTTGTACCTAATACAAGCTTGTTTAGCCGACTGTTCTATTTGTTGACTGCATTTGTATTGTCATCCAGCTTACATATCCCTATAAAATTTCAAGCTACATTTGTAGCAACTAAGTCAGAAACAAACAATTTCGGAGTATGTTACATGGTATTACTATCTACCTAAATCTGCCTATCTATAAAAAACATAGGTATTATACATAGGTACAAAATACAATCATCACACTACCACCACCACCACCGCCACCACATTCATCATAATAATAACAATCATCATCAACAACAATAATAATCATCGTCATCAGCATCATCACCACTACTACCACCACTATCATCATCATCACCACCACTACTACCATCACTACCATTATAATCATTATCATCATCGTGATCAGTATCATCATCACCATCTCCACTACCACCATCATCATTATCATCATCATCAGCAGCAGCATCACCACCACCACTACCACCACCATTATTATCATCATCATCATCAGCACCATCATCATTTCATCATCATTTCATCATTATCATCATCTCCATCATCATCAACATCATAATCATCATCATCATTGTATCTTACTGTTCTAGAAATAATTACCAAAATAAATCATTTTAAATAAAATAAAAAATATGCAAATGGCAAGACATAGTTTCTGCCTACCCAAGTGGGAAAGAGGCGTGATATACATGTGTATGTATGTAAAATAAAAAATTGGGTCTGTGTGGCATGTGTTGATTCATGTGGCAGTGGAGGGAGAGGTGCGGCATGAAGACATATTTGTCGCATAATCATAGCTTTCTTACATGTGTTAATCGTTTTAATAATGTGTACATGTAACTTTGCAAACCTTTTGTAACTGTTGCTGCGTTGACCACAGGCTGCTTTCTTGTAACATGGATGTGTCACTTTTAAATTTTAAAATATTCTGCTTTAACTCTTCTGCCTCTCTGGAATAGACAATAATGCGAAATCAGAATAGAAAACACCCGATCATAATTAAAATCTGTTCTGTAGTTCTGCTTGAAGTACATAACATAAGACAAATAACATTTATTAGTGCGAACCGCGAGCAAAGCATCTCCATTTCAGCTTGGACTAAAATGTTATTGTATGTTTGTCCTGCTATCCGGCTGTTCTTCTCTAGCTGTCACATTTCTCACCCAATTCTCATGAAATTTTGTGAGCAGTATTCAGTTTTCGAAAATTAAAAAATTACCTCGCGAGGTCTACAGTTCACAGAATTGGTAGCAGTTAACCAATTTTTGCAAAGTTAAAGGATTATAACTAGTTGAAGTCAGAACTTGCTTCAGATAAACAGTTTCTATTTATAGACCATTTAACATACAGCCTGTAACGATTTAACCTCAATGGTTGGGATTTTAAGAACTAAGTTTCTTTAAGTGAGTTGTCTGTAGTGTGGTTTCTATTTCCGATAAAATTTAAGAGATTGGGGAACAAATCAGTAAATACGCTTTAATATCAAATTTGACCAATGACAAAAATCAATATGGCACTGTGGATGCGTGGGAGAAAAGAGAAATTATTATAAAAGAAAAGACTCAGCGGTAAGTAAGAAACATAAGTTAACAAAAATTAGGTTACACTTATTGTAAACAAAATTAAGTGAAAACTCACCTTATCATCTGCACAGCGGCGTTCAGAACCATTTTTGATGGAGGCCCGGAGCCTCTGGGTTAGTCAGAGCATCAGAAAATAAAACGAATCGGTAACGCGGAGTTGCGGAAAAAAATTCTAAAAACAATAGAGTCCCATACACTGACGTCAAGTGGTGGGCGACTGTCACTGTCAAGTCAAAAGCAAGAAGCGTTTATCAAAGCTGGTCAAAGACAAGCGTGAACTTTTTTTTCGTCAAACAACAAGTTCGGGGGTTTTTTCAGGTTTTTGTATTGAAGCCCCGAATTTTTATTTCAAACTCCAACATTTTGTAAATCTAATATACTAATTAGCTGGGGTGCTATTGCAAAATACCTTGCACATTTTGACTTTGAAGATTGGTTCCGCCGTGCTTCGCTTTAAACCATATTCCTCTAAAGCCACACGCGTTCACGGGGTGTGATACGGTTTCTTCCTTTAACAACAAACGAAAAAAGACAGCTTTGACGCTTTGGAGGTCTTTTCTCCTCTTACTGAAAGTTACCTGTCAGCAATCAAAGGGCGTATCGAAGAAGCAATGGGTGCTATTGAAGAATGCGTCATGATAATGTATTGATAGATGAGATTGTCAGCTTTTTGAAACAGATCGTCAGTTATGTGGTTTCAAAGACTGAACCTGAATATTTTATGACAAATATTATTATTTTGGACCAGATTCGTGAACTACAGTAAACAAGTGCCGTAAATATTTATTTACAAAGAAGGACCGAGAGTCAGACCATATCCCACCGACCAAAACTGCTTTATATCAGTATTTTTAACAGACTTCAAAAAAGGAGGAGGTTCTACGTTCCACTATATGTATTTTTATTTTTATTTTATTTTTTTATGTATGTTCATCGATAACTCCGTCAATTGTAGACCGATTTTCAAAATTCTTTTTTTATTCAAAAGGGTATACTCCTGAGGTGGTCCCATTGTCACCAAGCCATGATCTGATGATGGGATCCTAGGGAAATCGAGGGCAAATTCAAATTTAAATTTTACAGGCACGTACTATGTGTTTCATATGTTTTCTAAGGTTATTCAAGTATTTGCGTCTGGTAGTCATCATCTCATGATGATGAGCTGATGATGGAAGGTACAACTCCTTAGCGGTTAGGAGTTGGAGGAAATCATTATTCGAAAGGGTATACTCCTGAGGTGGTCCCATTGTCACCAAATCATGATCTGATGATGGGATTTCAGGGAAATCAAGGGCAACCCTCAAATTTTATAGGCACGTATCATGTGTTTCATATATTTTTTAAGGCTATTCAAGTATTTGCGTCCAGTAGTCATCATCTCATGTTGATGAGCTGATGATGGAAGGTACAACTCCTTAACGGTTAAGAGTTGGACGATAATTCTGAAAATGTTAAATCAACGTAAAATTGTGAAATAAAAATCTTTTAACAAAAAAGTGAAACCGCCTTCAAAAAAAAAACCTTAGAAAAAAAACGTAAAATAATGATAAATAAATAAAATAAAATGCGTTTATTTCGGACAACAGAAACTAAAGCCTTAAGTTTTATGGCCTAGCACTAAGTAGCAGAAATATGAAGTCAGTGCGGTGCGAGCGGAATATTCTTTGAATGAAGCCGAAATAAACGCATTTTATTTTATTTTATTTATTTATCATTATTTTAAGTTTTTTTCCTAAGGTTTTTTTTTGAAGGCGGTTTTTTTTTTTACGAGTCTGTATCAGGGGATGTATGGGGTCAGTCAACAGCGGCTCAAAATCTACCCTGTCCTCCTATATGTAGGTGGACGAAAGTTCATGAAGATTCGGAACCTACAAGGACTGACCTGCATGTAGCTGCTGAAACTTGCTTAGAAATAGTCATGCGAGTGTAACAGTGCCGCGGCAGGTGCAATTGCCAGCTCGGTATATTTGTCTATGATAATAAAAGACAGTCAAATTCGAGACACGTTTGTTATGACTTCGGCTTCTGAACCCATGTTAGAGTAGGTACTTATAATGTGTGTAGATAAAGTACCTAATGCACGCAAATCTTCATAATTAGACCTTAAAACACTCGTGTGATCTTATTATGAAATTCGCCTTCGGCTCGTTTCATAAAACCATACTCGTGTTTTAAGGACACTTATTACGTAACATTAGCATAAATTACTATTTCTTATGGTTAAAACAGTACCTAACCCCTACTTCACGGACGAAACAGTTTGAACCGCGCATTAAGATCACCTTGACCCGCGCGTGATATTATTTTTTATCTGTCGTTTGTTACAATATTTATATAGTAAACTATATATTTTTAGAGTTAAGATAAGTGTGGCTTTATGACTGTATTTTTTGTTTTGCGATATCTGTTGTGGTTTTAAAAAAAGAGAGGTAAGTATGAATAAAACTTGTTCATGATTTTTAGATTTTATTTATTTTTTTTGTTAGAAAGTGCATTATTTTAGTTCCAGAAATGGATCCGCCATCCTTAATTTGTCCAAAAATGATATCACACTTGCCCTAGTGCGTATGGTTTTAGAGGAATATGGCTCAAAGCGAAGCGCGGCGGAACCAATCTTCCCCTCCCCCACTCTCCACTACCCGCGAGGTGGCTGTCGCTGGCTCCCGGTTTTAATCTACTCAGGGCCACCTAGGGAACCACTGTGCCAAGTTTCAGCGCATAGTTAAAAAGTGCAAGGTTCCCATACAACAGATCGCAATAGCACCCCAGCTAAATATCGTCAGCTCCCCTGCTAGAGATAACTTTCTCGAAACCCGTTTTAACCTGAAACAAGATCAGATCCGACACGATTTTTGATCGGGAAATCTCGGAAACTGCTGTAGCAATTGCGATGAAATTTGCTATTTGGGGGTTTTTGGGGACACAAAAACGACCTCGTGTTCGAGAAATCTCACTTTTTCGAGTTATCCGCGCTTTTCCAAGCGAAAGCGAAGCTAAGTCATCGATAAATATACCTACTTTGATGTCACATCGTGATCCGTAAATCCGTACCTAATGTTAGTTTTTCTTTAAATACTTACATAAATAATGGAAGAAAAAAAAGAGGGGCACGAATAAAGGAAATTCCAATTTACACATTTTTTTTTATTAGCTAAAATACATTATGTTATGATATGATTTTATAATATGTTCATTTGTGCCTATAGGCCTTTTATATGTACTGCTACAAGTTACAATTTACAAGCGGAAGTTTCATTCTATCACCTTTTGTTAGAAAGAGACTCTGCTTGTAAATTGTAACTTGTAGTTTAATAAATAGGGCCTACTCTAAGATATAGTGTCCGACGGGCGATACTACACGGAGAGAAAGTACTTACTGACTTTACTAGGTTCTTTTACATTCATTTATTTTTTTATTTAGTATAATATAATATTGTCCTTCTATGTGGCATAGCCGCGGGACGCCTTCCCCCCGACTACGAAGTGCAACATTCGAACTTCGTATCGTGCCGTCTCTCTCAAGCTAATATTATTTAACACGAGAGAGAGCGGGACGATATGATACGAGCTTCGATTTTCGAATTTCGTAGCATGGGGCTTCTATGGGGGCTTGTATATGGTATGTACCGTAAAGTGATACGGATGGGTAGCTCAATACTTATAGTGCTAGGGCGATGGTAAACAATGACATAATTATAAAACACCTAATCATGGGCAGCTTCATAGAAAAAATACATACTTAATTTAATTATTTCACAATGCAATACAAAAAAAAAAAACAATCAATAAATCATTCATATATTCAGAAATGCAAGATAATGGCATACCTACCTAATTCTAAATAAATAGTATATTTTGTTAAAATTTGGCCATTCAAGTATTCTGCTTCCTAACCAAATCCGCTAAAAAATAATATGCTTACGAAGAAAGTAGGCCTGTATTCAATTCAGTTCTCTTTGGGCGGCTATGTACCTAGTTTTGTGACAGAATGAGAAATGCTAATTGCGAGAGGAAATTAATTTTAGGATTCTCAACAGGAAATCATTCGCACATGTCACAAAATTTAGGCCCCCAATAAAAGGGATCAAGTTTAAAAAAACCGGCCAAGTGCGAGTCGGAATCGCGCACGAGGGTTCCGTAGAAAGATTTTAACGCTTTTCCCCAGTATTTTAAGAAGTCCAGTGTTAGCAGAGCCCTGCTCCTAAGCAAGTACGCAGTGTGAGGTCAACTTATGTTGGCCTGCCAAATCTACACAGACATAAAAATTTAAGATTTTGAGACTTTTTGGAGTGGTTGTGCTATAAGAGCTACTTTCATACTAAATTTCAAGTTTCTAGGACAGCTGGGCCGCGTTTTATAATGCTACAAGTTACAATTTACAAGCGGAAGTTTCTTTCTAACAAACTTTCTAACAAATAGAACGAGACTTCCGCTTGTAAATCGTAACTTGTAGCTTTATAAAACGCGGCCCTGGAAGTACCCTTTAGGCTTTTTTCAAGGGACCGCAGGCTTGACTATTTAATATTAATTTTAGCATGCTACCTCCACGCGTTCCAGAGAAAAAGGGTCTTGACAGACAGACAGACGGACAACAAAGTGATCCTATAAGGGTTCCGTTTTTTCCTTTTCAAGTACGGAACCCTAAAAATGAGATTATTTGTTGGGCTCTCTGATTACGCCTATCTCAAAGTAAAAGTTTATTTTGTGGCATGGTCCCTCACGCTTACCCGATGGAAATCCCTTTTGGACTTTTTAACCATGGAATAAAGTTTATCATCAAAATCATCTGTTTTCAAATACAGAAAAAAGAGAGATACTTCATAAGTGTGGGCAATTCCGAAGTTCCTGCATGATGCTGACAAAATTGATTAAAAATGAAATTAGTTCACATGCAACAAATTTTCCTACCTAACAACCATGCAAACTGAGTATTTAGGTATTATCCTCACTAAGTAAATACAGCTTAATACAAGAAACATGCATGGTGAGAGCTTATATTATAATTAACCAGTAAGCAACTTATTTATAATTCTAGAAAATAGGTAAAATAAAAATTGGAATGGGTAGAAACTGTTTTTAGCTCTTCACAAAAACAATCAATTTAAATTTAGATTCCATCAAGAATGTTACCATAAATACAGACTTTTAAAAATTCAGTTCCAAGTTCTATCCTTAATTTTAACCCTACCTACGCTAATTTTTATGCAATGGTATCGAAATTGAAAATAATTGCTAATAATTATAATTACCTACCCTATGCTTAAAAACAATTACCTTATTTTAGTTAGATTAACAATATTAGGAGTATCGAGATCTTTGCCAATTTTCTTGACTGTTATAATGAATTCATACCCAGGGTATAAGAAGCGTTGTAAACCATTGTCCCAGGCCTGCTTGTCATCTGTTGAGCAATAAATAGCAAGAGCAGGCCGCAAGAAGTAATACTCCCTCTCCAACGCTTTCAGGCGGCTACTCAGTAGATTGATTTCTACGATCTTGCCACAATCCACTAGTTGTATGACAGCTTTTTCCCCTGGAACAGTAACCTCTTTGATAACAGCTCTTTCATATTTATACCCATTGTACACTGCAACTGGCTTTCCAGCCTTCACATCTTCGGGCATCATCTCACTCTCTAATCTCAGGTACATGGAGAGATCACCGAACTCTGCAATATACTCTCTGTAGTCTTTGATGTCAGTCACATAAAAGCTTTGTAGAGAATCACCTGACTGCACTCGTACAGGGATAGAATCGCCAACATGGACTTTTTTATATGTAAAGAAAAGCTTTGGTCTATTAGGATAAGTCAATCTGTTTGCAGAATTGTTCCCGTAGCCAAACATTGAATCATCAGAATATGCTAACATTGTGGATATGTCCTCTGGACATGTGTTTATCAGCTGCACTATGAGTTTATCTCCTGTCTGTCCTTTTACAATAATTTTAGCAGCCTCATTGCCTACATAGAATATCATAGCTTCTATAGCTTTCTTGTCAAACTCTTTTCCCTTAGGTTGGCATAGTTCTAGCTGACAGCGCACTGATAACGCTGGCATTCCCTCTCGCTTAGGGCTTTTTAAGCAATCCGCAGAAACTGATTCAACGAACCCATAGTCTAAAGCAAACATGTCACATATTTTGTTTTCAACATCATCTCGTAACTTTTGTATTTGGCCACGGATGTACCCCTTTCTTAGCGGGGACTTGTACACAACTACGCTACCTGGTCTCAGCTTGGACTCTTCTACCGGTCCTTCACAAGCTTCCAGCATGCGCAGGTGACATTTATAAGCCATTGGTCGTACATAAAAGTCATCAGGTCTGTTTATGTGTGTGACCTCCACCCAGTGGCAAGACCCGATGCTGTAGCAGGTGGTGGAAAGTTCTGCCATTAATTCCACCAGAGAAGACATTGTGTAGCCTTTTTCAAATCTGAGATCTTAACTGAAAATAGAAAGATTTTTTTACAGTGAGTAAATGGGAAATTCTAATCATGTAAGAGCTTGAACTTTAAAAATAAAATCAATAAAACAAATTTTAACTTTTCATGGTTTAGTTCAAAGTTGGTAGGTAGGATGTTGAGCAAGGTCCTTCCATTAGTGACGGTATTTCATAGAATTAAGCACATGGAATGGAAACCAACAGTCGCGGTGACACAACAGCTGCTTGCTGCTGCAGTCTGCTACCGAATCCGAAAAAAAAACTACAATGCTTTTCAGTTTCACGTGGGCGACGCAGGTAGACGCTAATACCAAGAAGCAAAAACAAAACGAAACAACAGCTGAAATGAAGTGCCACCGTATCGATTCCGTCTAATCTAATACCAGTTAAAAGTGATAATACAAAAACAATATGGATGATTCTCACCTACCCCTGTTATGCTAATGTAATGCGAATGTGCTTGATAATAACAATCCGTCGACTCGTCTCGCAGCGTCTAGAAATTACTCAAAACAAACCACTCTGTCAAACTCTGTCAGGCAGGCTCACGGCCTATAATCTTCATACAAAAAAACTCTCCTTACGAATGATTGGCTAGGATTGATTTTGACATTAACTTTCATTCGTTTCATTCTGTTTCATTCAATGCCGCCATGTTGTTTCCATTTTGACAAGTTTCTCCTGTCATTTGTGCGGTGTGGTGCCCGGCCGGCCCGCCCGCCATGGCATGGTCGCCATTGCTGTTTTAACCTTGATCGAGTGAAGTGTCGTTGATTTTAATCCGCCCTTATCCTCTCAAGTTAAAGTACTATTTTATTTTTTATAACTAAAATGTACTACAAGTGCTGTGTTGACAATTGTGCAAGTAAACGAAAGGACGTTAAATTGCACCAGTTTCCCGCATCGGAGACAGGACTCCACAAGTGGTTGCAGTGTATCAACAGTGATAGGCTTCGTAATTTAAATATTCACGAACTAAGAAGAGTGTTTGTGTGCCATAAACACTTTGAACGTAAGTTCATAACGGAGAAATCTCGGATTCGTCTAGGCGCGTATCCCACTTTATTCTCTGAGGAAGAAATTAGAAGTGGCTTACCAAGTCTAACCCACGAAGACGAAAATATCGGTGAGTTCATATATTTTTTATTCCAGTTTAAAATGACGGTATTTTATTGTGAAGACCAGAAAGTGTGTGACATTAGAAAAAAATCTGACAGGATAGACCGGGCAGTTATATTGCTTAATTGCAATCTATACCATATAACCATAAACCTTAAATACCTTTCACCTATGCTCTACATAATGTTATAAGGTTGAATACAAAATAAGTTTTCTCTTAAAATTTTTAATTTTAATACAAGCTTTTATGCCAATTAAATGTTGTCTGGACTTGTAGTGTCATCCAACTTACATTATCCATCCATACCAAATTTCAAATCTATACCATTAACCATTGAAGAGTTCCCTCCTGCGAAGATGATTCTGACCATGCTACCAGTACCTCACTACCAGATCCGTCCAACTTATGTATCCATTTCATATCAAATTTCAAGTCAATCCGACCCCTGGGAGTATGTCCAATTTAACTTACAAAGTCTCACCCAGACATTACATATTGTTGCAAGTTAATATAAGGCTTATACCCAATTAAGAAAAAAGATAAACAGAAAAGAAAATTACGTATTTCGCCGGGTTAAAGGCAAAACTTTTAAACATCAGTCAAAAAATAAAGTTGAAAAGTGAAAAAATAGCAGATAGTCGGTTTTGCCTTTAACCTGGCGATTTTACGAATAATTCAAGCTTTTTCCTACTTTGATTGTGATTCGTTTTTATCAGTTTTTTTCGTTTCAGAAAATATAAAATTAGACCATTGCTATGACCGACGTCGCCACCATGAAGATCACACATACTGCAACCCAGGTCCTTCAATTGCTGTGCCATTGGAATCTGCAGGTAATAGTTTTTTTTATGTATAACTAGCTGTTCTGCAACTTCGTCTGCATAGATTGCGTTTATTGCTATATAAAAAAACAAATTGAGAACCTCCTCCTTTTTTGAAGTCCCTTAAAAATGAATCCCTGTTTCCCTTGGTCGCACCATAACTTGAGAAGGACTTTAACGATTTCATTCTTTTATTTTTATTCTTTGTAGAATGTTCTCAGGAAAAGGAAAATTAAGAATATTGCACAGAAAATTGGATAATTTCAGAAAGCAAAACTATGTACTTAGACTAAGTGGCGGGTTACACAGCTATAGTCAATAAATTAAACTGTTAGGATTTCATACTCAAAGGATGCCAACAGGATCCTCTGTTACTATATACTGTGTCAAAAATGTGGCTACAATATGTAGATAGATATAGATATTCACCAGGTATAGGTACATTTGTTTGTAGACAGGGCTAAAAAATTTTTGTGGGTTGTATCTTTTGAACCATACCAACATTGTTATAACAACAAATAGTATTGAAAAAAGATTAAAGGGGGTAGATACTTATACGGATGCAATAAGTTATATAATATGAAAGTAATTAGGAAAAAATACTGGCGTGTTTGTTTTAAGAATTACATTTTAAATTAGGTACCTATCTATCTATGCCAGATTTTTTTCCAAATGGCTAAGGAACCCTATCCTGGACATGTCCGACACACTGGCCGGTTTTTGGATTATTATTTATTTAATTCATGAAACAGTACTAATGGACTGATTGCACATGGATAAATACTACATAATAAAAAATACTCAGCATGACAGTACAGTAGGTACCACTGCACTGTACAAAGCACTGGAAAAATGGAAATAACATTATGCATTTTATCTATTTCAGGTTCATCATTGGAACAACCCCTGGTTCTCCAAGAAATACAGATTCTACCACAGATGGCAACCGATTCAGGTAATATTCTCATTAATATTGATATGACTTAATTAGTGTTATTTTCTTTGTATGGATTAATTTTTGATACAAACTAAAATGGCCAGTTAAATAAAAAAAACTGGACAAGTGCGAGTCGGACTCGCTCACGAGGGTTCCGTACAGAGGTTCCCCTGCTTTTCCCGAGTGTTTTAAGTTGTCCAGTATTAGCAGAGCCCTGCTCCTAAGCAAAATGTATGCAGTGCGGGGTCACTATATTGGCCAGAGACATACCAGACAGACATAAAAATTTAAGATTTTGAGAATTTACTGGGTGGTTGTAAGAAGATAAGAGCTACCTTCATACCAAATTTCAAGTTTCTAGAACAACTGGGAGTTCCCTTTAGGTTTTCAAAATACCGCCATTTTATTTGGACCTTTTTAATGACTGTATTTTTTAATTGCGTTGACTTAGAAGCGTGATTTTTTCACACCTTACAGCTTGCTAGTTCCACGCGTTTCAGAAAAAAAGGGTCTTGACAGACAGACAGACAGACAAACAGACGGACAACAAAGTGATCCTATAAGGGTTCCGTTTTTTCCTTTCGAGTTACCGAACCCTAAAAATAAGAGTTAGATTTAAAATTACTTACCTACTGTGTTTTCTACGACCCTCTTCATCTCATCAAGGGCATCAGAAACAACTTTTTAACTAAAAATATAACGTATGATGGCAAAGTTTCGAAGTGGAGCGACATTGTGGATGCATATAAATCTGACTGTAAACATGCCGAGATGCGGTTTCTCCATAAATTAAATGACACTCATGTCATTCCTGAGAAAATCAGCAAAATGAAGGTAATTAACAGTCTCTTCAAACGCGGATCATGCTATTTGACTAATTATTTTAAAGGGGTGTAACATGCAGGTTGAATCAATTGAAGCCGATCGCTAGAGGATGCCAAGACCCTCAACGAAGTTTAGCTGTTTTCCACTGTTCAAAAAGCTACAGTTATGTTTCTTGCTTTGTATTTTACCTACTTATTCCTGAGTCTGAAAATAATGTTTCGATCAAAAATTTACCATAGGTACCTACCCATATTAGAAAAAATAATGTCCAACCATGCCGAAAGAACCGTGTCTGTGTTACAATTTGTGCTAGCCGTCAAACTCTCCTCTATATGTATATTTCCAGGTCAAGAACTGCACCCGAGTCCTAAGCAAGACTGTGGCGAGCTATTTGGACCACATGGCCGATTTTTGTAAGTGTAATCCATAGTAAATTCCGTTACGTTAAAGACTGAAAGCAAGTAAGCGCACAAACTAGGCTGCAATCACACAAATTAAAATGATCATTTTGCCCCCAATCCATTTTACACATCTCGGTCTCACTCATATATACCGACCGGATAGCCTAGTAGTTAGAAAGAAACCCTGACCATGAAGCTTGAGGTCCCGGGTTCGATGCCTGGTCGAGGCAGATTTTTGTGTGACGAATACGAATATTTGTTTTCGGGTCTGGGATGTTTGTTTAGTACACATAGCGCAGGCTTTGCCTAGTTTGAATCTATGTCAATTGGTATCAATTGTCCTATGACGTTTATTTATTTATTTATTTACTAGCTGTTGCCCGCGACTTCGTCCGCTTAGATTTCGGTTATCGCTATCCCGCGGGAACTATACAATTTTCCCGAATAAAAAGTAGCCTATGTTATTCCTAAATATTCAAACTATCTTCTTATTAAATTTCATCTAGATTGGTGCAGCGGTTTTCCCATGAAGAGGTAACAAACAGACAGACAGAGTTACTTTCGCATTTGTAATATTAGTTAGGATATTTCTTCCAAGTTACTGAATGCAGTTTTATTACATGACATGGGTTTTTTTTTGGTTACAGCTCACTACGCAGACGGGACACCAGTCAGCAAAACCCTAAAAAACACTTCAGAAACAGTTTTGTTTTTCGACAAACTATTTGACTCCACGAATGGGTCATCGCTAAGCGGGAAGAGGACGCGCGGGAAGGATTTGCGCAAAGCCGTCACGACTCATTCAGTACATCACCAATTCTGGAGAGATGCGATTATAAAATTGGAGAAAATTAAATATGTGGATGAGAGGCGAGGGGAAGTATCTGTGCCTTCGCTAAAAAATTAGATAGTGACTTTAAAAAGTTACATAAGGTTGTGGCAATTCTTCACTACTAAAAATATTAATATTATGCGGCCCAGATATTTTAACTCTGACCCAATAGAAAATTTCTTTGGTCAGGTATGGGCCTATAATTTTAGGAACAATGACCCAAGTTGCCACACCTTCCAAAACACCTTTAAATCTCTGCTAATTACGAGGTTTTTAAAATGTCATTCCACGGAATTTAATTGTGAGGAGGATTCAGGTGAACAGCTGTTAAAAGTGAAAAATCTATTTAAAACCAAACACACGCTAGAAGAACCTAGCAGCAGCACATCCCCTCACAATCCGTCGATTGCCGAGAATTCATGTTTTAATGCATGTCAGGAAAATATTCAAGTACAAGCTCGACGTGAAAAATTAAATATACACTCACGCGCATATACAGCTGGGTGGTTGGTCAGAAAAATAAACCAAAAAATAAAATGCGGCCAATGCTCTAGTAATCTTACAACCACTGAAGGTTCCATACACAGTTGGATCAGCTGAAGAGAGTACAACTCTACAATTAAAAACAGACTGACTTACCCATTAGAACATGCTGTGAGAAGTTTCGGCATTATTGTAAAGAAATCAAACGAATACTTGGAGAAAAAGCCCCGCTTGAATTTAATCACTGATTAAATAAAACGGCACATTATGTCTAAGTATTCGTTTGATTTCCTAAACTGCGAGATCCACAAAAGAACAGTACTTGAGTATTTTCTTCAAATAACCATAAGATTGGCAGTTTTTAATTGGTGCAGTACGTTAAACAAAATTTTAAAAGGCACAGATATCTCAAGATTAAATAAGGCATTACCTTTGATGCAGCAGGAAGCTCTAAATAAAAGAAAATATAAGAAAAAGTTAAGAAATATAAAGAAATGAAATTGTACAAGTGGTTTTATTTTTATTAGCTTTACCAATAATTTTAAAATTTTACATAATTACGCTAGGAGTACTGGCACGATGCTGTACATATTAGAATTCCTTTACCCTAAATTGAATCCAATATTTAAAAAAAAACGGGCTGTCAAAGTGAATTCTAGTCAATCCGCTCACTTCTTATTGGCCAATATCGTTGTATGGGAGTTGTGCGTCTGATACGTAGTATCTCTTAGTAGTCTGTGGGCAGGCTGGCTGCTCCACAGATTAAAGAATTTAAAGAAAAGAACCTCGTTACGTCAGTCTATGGATTTCTATATTCGTCGCACCATCGTCGAACATTCGTATTCGTACCAAGCCTTGAGTCCACCTTGAGTCGATCAAGAGTCGATGTAGCCGTAGTGATTATGTGATTACATTCTATTTCTCAGACTTCAAACTATATCCAATGTCTGACTCTTACACAATATGCCGTGACGAAACGCCTTAATCTTCAAACTCATCCTGCCAGGCCCTTACCGACAACAATTTTTATTTTTTGAACTCTGCAGTTTTCCCTGATAAAGTATAGCCTAATTTATTCTTCGACATAAAACCTATTTCTCTGTCAATTTCCATCATGATTGGTTCAGCGCTTTTAGTGTGAAAGTGAAAGATAACAAACCAACAACAACAGACAGATCGACTTACTTTGTTTTGCAATTATAATTTATAATAGATACCTAGTCTAGTCTAGCCATTTTTTTTATTTTCTCTCTTACAAGGTACCCCGCTAGCCGCTAGACGAGATAGTTTCACATTTATTATTTCGTACGGATAAGTACGAAGTTCCAGATTTAATTCACGTGGAATTTTTACCGATTTTGTTGTTGGATGTAGGTACAGTTTTTAGTTTCTACTCTACTGACGTAGTGATGTGATTATATTCTCTTTGCTCTACTGTATGACAGCCAAAGATGGCAGCACTGGTTCTCTTTGACTGGATATGATTCCGATTCCATCAAAGTCGTCCATAAAATCTTTAAAAAATATATCGAAGTGTCGACTTCGACGATTGTAGAATATATGCATATTTTATTTATTTTATTTTTAATTAGTCATACATGAATTCCGTTGTAATTTATAGTAACTACAAAAGTTCAATACACAATTAAGTACCATATTATGTCTAGAATAAGAGGAATCGTAGCCAAAGTAAAAAAGGAAATTGTAAATTCAAGCAAAAATAAAAATGAACCAGATACAAACCTTGAAAAGGATGACGTGGAAAGTAAGTTGTTTTTGTATTGTCTCGAGCTCTGAAGCGACGGCTCGGCCTAGATAAGCTGAATCTGAAATTCATGAGATTGTAATTTTTGTTTTGTGAGGTTATACCTACTGTTTTGTTTTCTTGCTGTCTCAGTAGCTTGTTGCGTTCCTGCCTTGAATAGCAATGTAGTCTACCGAGTGGAATGGAGACTGTTTGGCTAAAGTTATTGATAGCTGACGGCGAATATTAAGTTTTATAATATTACTGTTGCCCGCGACTTGGTCCGCGTAGATTTCGGTTATCGCTATCCCGCGGGGACTATGTAATTTTCCCGAATAAAAAGTAGCCTATGTTATTCCTGAATATTCAAACTGTCTTCTTACCAAATTTCATCTAGATTGGTGCAGCGGTTTTCCCGTGAAGAGGTAACAAACAGACAGACAGAGAGAGTTTACTCATTTATAATATTAGTAGTAGTTTGTTTATTCTTGTCCAGTGTATTTGTTCCTGACTGCTGCCTGCATTTGCGCAACCGCGTTGATGCACTGGTACTGGGTTTCTGACAACCACATTAATAGTGATTATGTTGTTAATGCATTGACCAGATGGCTTAGTGGTTAGAGATCCTGTTATGACTATGAAGCTTGAGGTTCCCGGTTCAATTCCCAGTCTCGGCAAATATCTGTATGTTGAATACATAATGTTTGCTCTTGGGTCTTGGAAGTTTAATATGTATTTATCTATGTAAGCACCTATGTTTGATGATGTGTGTGGACACCCGGCTGGATCAGGCGGGCTGTTGATTGTCTTGTGCATTCACTCAGCCCAATTCCCCGAGTACCTATGTTTATCCATTGTCTAGCACCCATAACACAAGCTATGCTTAATTTGGGACCAGGTCAAATGGTGTTTTTCGAAATTTAGGGGGTGAATAGGGGGTTGAAAGTTTGTATGGGAAATTTGTTTTTTACTTACGAGCATGAAACTTGATGAATGTAATTTTCAAGATAAATAAATGAAGATGTATTTAATGAAAATAATCGATTTATTGATTATTATTGTTTTTATTTTTATGAAACATTCATAGTATGAAATTCAACATACAATGACAATGCAAAGAAAAATCTGTTAAGCAGCTTAACAGGTCCAGCTGCTTAACAGATTTTTCTTTGCATTGTCATTGTACGAGGGCTGTTTGATAAGTACCCGTTTTCTAAATATATTAATATCACTAACTGCAAATAAGTATACCACCTTTTTAAGCCATTTTTCAGAGGCGGGAAAATAATAAAAAAAATGGCATTCTTTTGTTTTTTTCTCATTTGACAACGATTCAGTGAAGGCGTGAACTTTAAATTGTTAAAATGGAGAAAGAACAGTATCGGTCTGTAATTAGATTCTTATTTTTGGAAGGAAAAACATGTGATGAAATAAAAGAAAGAATGCAAGCGGTTTACCATGAATGTGCTCCTTCTATGACAACTGTCAGATATTGGTATAACGAGTTTAAGCGGGGGAGAACAACCGTCTTTGATGAGGATCGCCCAGGCCGGCCAGTTGAGGTGACTACAGACAATATGGTTAAGAAAATTGAAAATATCGTTTTAGCTGACCACCAAATTAAACTTCGAGAAATCGTTGATGCTGTAAACGTTTCAATCGAGAGGGTACAACACATATCAGAAGAAAAATTGGGTATGAAGAAAGTATCGGCGAGGTGGGTGCCGCGTTTACTCACGGAGGAGCAAAAACGGAACCGACTGACTACTTCGGAGCAGTGTTTGGCCGTGTTCAAACGTAACCCGAAGGAGTTTCTGCGTCGTTTCGTGACCATGGACGAAACGTGGGTCCACCACTACACCCCGGAAATGAAAGACCAGTCGAAGCAGTGGATTTTACCAGGTGAACCTGCTCCAAAGAAAGCAAAAACCGTCCCATCGGCTGGAAAAGTCATGGCGACCGTTTTTTGGGATTCGCAGGGTATTATACATATTGACCATCTAGAAAAGGGAAAAACAATAACAGGGCAGTACTATGGCAATTTATTGGATGAATTTGACGCCGTGTTGAAGGACAAACGACCCCATTTAAAAAAGAAAAAAGTACTGTTTCATGACGACAACGCCCCGGCTCATTCGTCCAGAGTTGTGACGGCTAAGTTAGCACAGTTACGCTACGAACTATTGTCTCACCCCCCGTATTCTCCAGATTTGGCCCCATGCGATTTCTTTTTGTTTCCCAACCTAAAAAAATGGCTTGGTGGCAAGCGATTTGGATCAAATGACGAAGTCATTGCCGCCACAGAGGCCTATTTTAATGACTTTCCAAAATCATACTTTTTGGATGGTTTATTGAAGCTTGAGTATAGGTGGAACAAATTTATTGAGTTAAAAGGTGACTACGTAGAAAAATAAATGCATGTATACAAAAAAAATGTTTTTTTTTTCCATAAACGGGTACTTATCAAACAGCCCTCGTATGTTGAAGATGTATTTCACCGTTTTTGAAAATTTCAACCCTAATGGGGGGAAAATGGGGTGGAAGTTTGTACAAGAGACATTATTTTTAAAGATATGTCACAGGATAGCGAGTTCCGCCACAGGAGTGAAGCCTCCGTTATATACCTATATCCTCATCCATCGCAAGATTTTGGCATTGGATTTGATGTGTGACTGTAGCATGTTGTATTAAATCTCAATGTATATATGTATATTGTTTTCTAACTAGACATGCGTCAGAATATGAGAATAATGTTTGGAAAATGAATTAGTAATGGATCCACAACTGTTTATGCTTTGTGTCTGCCTTTGCGAAGTATATCTAAGTATTCATAAATTCTTAATGTAAAATTGTGTTGCTGAGATAAATTCTTTATTATTATTTGCATATCATATTATTCCTGTAAAATTATTTGTTGCCACCGTTGTTTAGTATTGATTTAAACTTTCGCGATTTTCGTACATTATCATGACACTTGGGACTTGATCACTTTTACAGAATTGTATGTGAAGCAGTTGAAATCAGAAAACGTTGTAATTTACCGGGAGGATGGTTTTATGCTTTCGTCTTCATGGAATCCGGTAATCAGTATTGTGTAAGCGTCATCAAATATTGTCTCATAAATCGCCGGATGTGTGCGAGTGTTGTGTGCCTATTAGACTAGTGGCAACCCTAGTGAGAAAACTAATAATAAAGACCAAGTGCGGGTAACAACCCGTGCAGGTAGAAGATGTTGATAGGTACCCGCCTCTTCAATCCCTTCGAGACCATTGTTTAGTTTCTAAATTGTTAATGTTATGTAAAACAGATTCCATCCCACCCATTAATCCATTTTTGTGTTAAAAGTCAATTAATTTTATTTTGATGAAATTAGCTAAGATCTTAATTGAAATAGCTTTCGATTATAACCAAAACCGCATTAAAATCGATTCATCAGTTTGGGAGCTATGATGCCATAGATATGTACAGCTTTACATAGATACAACACAGATACACAGGTTAAACTTATAATTATAACACCCCCTTTTTAATCCCCGACGAAAAAGAGGGGTGTTATAAGTTTGACCTGTGTCAGTGTAGGTATCTGTCTGTGGCATCATGGCTACTAAACGGATGTACCGATTTCGTTGCTTTTTTTTTTTAAATCGAAAGGTAGGTTCTTAGCTAAGTTTTGTTAAAATCGGTTCACCTCACCCATTTTTGAAATATTGAACTTTGAAATGACAACATCGGGGGTTTTTCAACTTTTCTAAGTTGGTTAAGTTATTGCTTCCTAGGTTAAATTCAGTCTCCCGTCGAGTATGTCTGCATGAACGCGATAAGCTCAGAAGTACCAAAGGACCAATCTATCGAGTAAAAGTTAATAACACTCATTGAACTGATTTAGGACCCAAGCTAAAACAGCTTTTAAGAACAAGATGCATAGTGCTTGAACTCAATTGACGGCATTACGAATTAAGTATCTATCTGTGACAATAGACAGGATACCTACCTCCAAGCGTTAACATATGTAAGTATGTGGCGCTAGGAATACGGACCACTAACAATAGACGAGCGGAAATGTTGTGCTCCGCGCGTCACGAATTTACTCCTGACTAGGGTTCCCAACCCTCCCGGGGAGACTCCGGTAATAATGGTCAACCTCCCGGGGTACAATAATTTCTCTGGTTTTTCTAAAATTATACTCGTCTCACCTCGCTAGGTACTCGCTCGCTATGTTCGGCGGTGTCTGGTCTCAGTCACGCACGCAAAGCAAAGTAATTATAAAAATAAAAATTAATAAAAGTAATTATAAAAATAAAAATTAATAAATGATTGAGATTTTTTTTCAACACCGCCCTCTACTCGAATTGATCGAGCCCAGTATTTCACCATCGTTACAATTGTCAGTTTTATATGACAATTATAACTACATTTCTTTGACAATATGAAGCGCGCTAAAACAGCTCTTCATGTCAGCAGTTGACAACGAATTGTCATTGAAAACTGACAATTGTAAAGTTGGTGAAATATGGGCCTGGTAACGTATAATGTACTATTTATTCTAATGTTGGTCATGTAAAATTCTCAGAGGACCAGGTGTCGGTGCTGGTGGCGAAGCTGCCAAAGTTGGACGAAACATTCAAGGTGCACCGGAAGATAGGGGAGGGGACCTTCAGTACGGTGTACCTCGGCTCCCTGCGGCGTGAGGCAGGTACGCTTTGGTGCCGCCTCATCTGCCGCCCTAGCACATAACATTTATCGACGACAGAAGCGTGGATGTAGCATGCTGAGATTAATATCAAATACTCAAGCCTGCGGTCCCTTGAAGCTATGAAAAAATCAACCTTCTAAGTCAACGCAATCAAAAGATACAGTCATTAAAAAGGCTATTTCCATACAAATTGCCGAAATCCGAAAACCTAAAGGATACTTCCAGTTGTCCTAGAAACTTGAAATTTGGTATGAAGGTAGCTCTTCTAGCACAACCACTCAGAAAAATATCAAAATCTTAAATTTTTATGTATGTCTGTGTATGTCACAGACCGATATAAAATGACCCCGCACTGCGTACATTTTGCTTAGGAACACGTCTCTTCTAATACTGGACAACTTAAAACACTGGGGAAAAGCAGAGCTGGGGAGTCCGACTGGCACTTGTCCGGTTTTTTTAAATAGGTTTTGTTCGATGACCCTTATAGTTCATGTCCGTCCGTCCGCGCGTCTGTGCGTAGGTATATCACGGCATATTACTCAAAAACGATAAGATGTATGTTGATGAAATTTGGAGCACGTGTACTAGAGGTTTCTTGTACGAGTAGAAGCCGCTACTTAATTCGGTAGTTAAAAATAAATATTTCTATGGAGCCAATATGGACCGCTC
The DNA here is from genome assembly GCA_963691665.1 of Clepsis dumicolana. Classification (NCBI taxonomy): domain Eukaryota; kingdom Metazoa; phylum Arthropoda; class Insecta; order Lepidoptera; family Tortricidae; genus Clepsis; species Clepsis dumicolana. Next base: position 35,355,378 of record OY829505.1, on the reverse strand, counting down.
GCTTCGTACATGTAGTTTTTTTTTTCATCAAACATCAACGTGTCGCACATAACATAACGTCGGGGATAGTGCAACAACACCCATAGGGAGAATCCGCGTAAGTGGCATTGGTTAATACCGCGTATCTCACAAATGTGGCCTAATTAAGATTTCCCGCCAACGAACGTAAAATCCTGATTAGAATATACCAGTTCAATCACCCGTTGCGTTTACAATTGTTAGATACGCGGTATTAACCAATGCCAGTTACGCGGATTCTCCCTATGGGTGTTGTGCAGATACGCAGTATTTACCAGTTCCAAGGTCTCGGTAATTTATCTATACTACTTCGACTGTACAGTCGAGAAAATTAATTCCTGACCCACCATAGAACATTTTCATAGTAAACATAACGATTTTCCTTGTCAAGCTATGCGATGTCTCTATGACGTTTACTGTGAAAAGGTCCCATGGTGGGTCAAGAATTAATTTCCTCGACTGTACCTGTTGTATCCTCCTAGCGCTTCCGGACTCAAAGAAGAAATGGTACGCCATCAAGCACCTGGTACCGACCACTCACCCGACAAGAGTGGAACACGAGCTCCGGTGCCTCCGCGACATCGGGTGAGTCCATTACAACCACGGACCAACGACTCTCTGGACACCTAATGTCAGGGCGAACGTTCCCGAAACGCATATGCTCATTTGCACTTATAAATCTCTCTAGCAACTAATCGCGGCTCACTTTCGACCAGATGACAAGCGAGATGACAAGTTATGAACCAATCGCGACGCATTCCCCCGGACCGCGGCTGTTTTCGTAATGACTTCCCAAGTAAATTATAGAAGATGCGGTGTCCAGAGGGTAGTTGGTCCGTGATTAAAACCATAAGCGGTATCGGCTGATAATGTACAACACTCAAAATGATAACTGCACGCATAATGTGCTACAGTCAGAATGTACAGCTCGTAATAAAACACTTGAAATTCGAACGTGGTGATCTTCTACTATCGGGGCTTAAGTTTTTTTTATTTGGCACTCCCCCCCCCCCCCCTCCCCCCCCCCCGGGGCAAAAGCTGGTCACGCCCTTGATTGTATAGCCAACATGTATTGTAATGTGTTGTCGACAGAGGCAAGAACAACGTCATTGGAGTCGACCTGTGCTTCCGGAATGGGGACTGTGTGGCCTTCATCATGCCGTATATACCGCATTCCAAATTTACGGTGAGTATACGGCCCAAAAGTATCCATCCATCATAAAGCCGGGTCCACGTTTGTATCATATTTCCGATCACGATCACGCGTATCGTATCGAGCCCGCGTATCCTAAATATGGACGCTCACTTTGGGCACACCGTATCACTAGCATCCATACTAACCGTAGCGTAGCGGCGTATCGTATCATAACGCCGTGTCATTAAGTGTACGCTCACCCGTATCCCCTTTGATGATCTGGGATAAACCGCCTCGAGAGCGATCACGGCGTATCGCGTATCAAAACGTAACTTCGTATCGTGAGACAGTATCAAAACACGTCAGTACTTACCAATCTTGATACGCGTATCGCGGAGTGTGCGGGGTATATTAAAAACGCGTGTCAGCATCGATCCCGAGCGATCAGCCCCCATACTACGAAATTCGAAAATCGAAGTTCGTATCGTATCGTCCCGCTCACTCTCGTGTTAAATAATATTAGCTTGAGAGGGACGGCACGATACGAAGTTCGAATTTTGCTCTTCGTAGTCGATCGGAGATATAGTCGATCCACAATAACTCTGCCGATGAATTTAGAACAGTAGAAATGTAAAGTTTGTTTATGGCAATACTGATTCATAGTCAAACAACACGTTTTGAAATTTCAATTTGATTAAACAGGTCATCGTTCATCCAGTATTAAAATACCTCTCATATTTTTCTCCTACTACTAAATACCTCTCACGTTTTCTATATTTTTTTTAATCGTTCAACGGCAAAACCTACTAAACACTTTCAAAGTTGTCCTCCAATGGACAGAGCCATATTTTAAAAAAACATCAACAACAGCTACTTTTTATTCGGGAAAATTATACAGTTCCCGCGGGATAGCGATAACCGAAATCTACGCAGTCGAAGTCGCGGGCAACAGCGAGTTATTTATAATTAAAGAAACGTCTAAGTGACCAAATACGACAGAATGATACAAATGTGGACCCGGCTTTGTCGATCTACAGTCAAAACGATTAGTTCAAAAATATCTGTACACAGACCTTATTGCCAGTTACATAAGGTCTGTGTTTAGGTATTTATGAACCGTTGGCTGTACAGATATTGGAGAACTCGACTGTACATACAACCAGCACAGTGGTAGAAGTGTGTGTGTGTGTGTGTTCAGGAGTACGTGGGTGATATGGACACGGACGAGCTTCGCCGGTACATGCGCGCGCTGCTGACAGCGCTGCAGCACGTACACTCATACGGCGTGATACACCGGGACGTGAAGCCGAGCAACTTCCTCTACAATCGAGAGAGACGGATGTGAGTAGTGGCTCAAGTTGAAATTCAAATTCAAAATTTTATTCAGCAAATAGGCAGTTGAATGCTAAAATTTGTGGCTTCATTTTCGGCGTGCTGATGACTTATTTACCGTTCGGTGCCAGACAGCCGGCACCGAATGCGTTAATTAGTGAACAAAAAAGCACTGCTTTCGATTGCTGAAAAACGTTCACTAATTTCGACCCAAAAACAATGATATTGTAACTCTTTAGTTATAATATCATTGATATATTATCTCTTTAGTTATATTATCATACGTTCAGCATATGCTAACAAAGCAATAGAAAAACATGTTCCGAACATTTTGACATTTGCGTGCAAGTTTGGACCTTATTTGAGAGAGCTTGTGGCCAAAGAGGCTACAATTTGTAGCATATTTACCTCTTTTTACACGACTGCCCAGAGAAAAGGAGTGTATTGTTTTTAGGGTTCCGTACCTCAAAAGGAAAAAACGGAACCCTTATAGGATCACTTTGCTGTCCGCCTGTCTGTCTGTCTGTCAAGACCCTTTTTCTCTAGAACGCGTGGAGGTAGCATGCTGAAATTAATATCAAATAATCAAGCCTGCGGTCCCTTGAAGCTGTGAAAAAACCAACCTATTAAGTCAACGCAATCAAAAGATACAGTCATTAAAAAAGCAATTTCCATACAAATTGCCGATTTTAAAAAACCTAAAGGGTACTTCCAGATGTCCTGGAAACTTGAAATTTGGTATGAAGGTAGCTCTTATAGCACAACCACTCGGAAAAGTCTCAAAATCTTAAAATGTTATGTCTGTCTGTAGATTTCACAGACCAATATAAGTTGACCCCACACTGCGTACATTTTGCTTAGGAGCAGGGCTCTGCTAACACTGGACTCATTAAAACACCGGGGAAAAGCGTTAAAATGTTTCTACGGAACCCTCGTGCGCGAGTCCGACTTGCACTTGCCCGGTTTGTTAGCAAGCATGCAATCAAGCATGCAAGTAAGCCTGCAAGCATGCAAGCATCCAACCAGTCATGCAACCAATCATGCATGCAAGGGTACAGTTAATGCATCATGATCGGCCTGAAGAATGCAAGCAAGCAAGCAAATATGTAAGCAAGTATGCAATCACGTGAACTTCAATACGACCACACACAGCTACATACTGTGCCTACCGTCTAATCGAGCAAAATCTGTTATTTAGCTGTCCCACGGGAACTACTGGAGGAATTGGGATAAAAGTTTCCCCATGTATATTAAATATTAAGTAGGAAAAAAATACTACTGCTGATGATGATGATGATGATGAGGATGATGATGAATAATATTATTTGACTGTCCCACGGGAACTACTTTAGGATTCGGGATAAAAGGTAGCCTATGTCCTTCTCCGGGTCAAAGGCTATGAGCATGCCAAATTTCATCAAGATCGGTTACGTAGATACGGCGTGAAGGCGTAACAAACAAACAAACAAAGTCACTTTCTCGTTTATAGTACTGGTTAGGGTAAGTTAGGACGTGGCTTTATGTGCAGATACGCGTTGGTGGACTTCGGTCTGGCGCAGCACACGAGCCCGCCTGAGGAGCCGCCGCAGCCGCCGCCCGCGCACCAGTTGCGCAAGCGGCCCAGGGAACACGTAAGCTCTCACACTAATCTACACTAATATTATAAAGAGGAAAGATTTGTACCTATTTTTGTATGTTTGTAATGAATAGGCTCAAAAAGTACTGGGCCGATTTAAAAAATGTCCAACTATTGTAGTTATGTCACTACAACAACTTTTTTCATTTTATAATTATCTACCCCGTGCGAAGCCGGGACGGGCTGCTAGTACATAATAAACTTAGAAAAGTTGAAAAATCCCCGACATTGTCATTTCAAAGTTTAATATTTCTAAAACGGGTGAACCGGTTTTAATGACACTTAGCTAAGAACCATCTCAAACTAGCTTTCGATTGAAAAAAAACCGTATCGAAATCGGTACATTCGCTTGCGAGCTACGATGCCACAGACAGATACACAGATACACATGTCAAACTTATAACACCCCTCTTTTTTGTCGGGGGTTTTAAATAAATATCATGGGACAATTGACACAGATTGACCCAGTCCCAAACTAGGTAAAGCCTGTACCCCTGTACTGTGGGTACCAGACATTTTTTAACCACCAACGAAAAAGAGGAGTGTTATAAGTTTGACCTGTGTATCTGTCTGTGGCATCATAGCTCGCAAGCGAATTTACCGATTTCGATGCGGGTTTTTTTTGAATTTAAAGCTAGTTTAATCGAGATGGTTCTTAGCTAAGAGTCATTAAAATCGGTTCACCCGTTTTTGAAATATTGAACTTTGAAATAACAATGTCGGGGGTTTTTCAACTTTTTTAAGTTGGTTAGTTTATAAGACCATGAAGTTTTGAGATCTGTGAATATTGATAAATTTTGTAGTTGTAAGCTCGAAGCAGTTTTTTACCTAGATCAAGGTTTTGGCATAAGAATAAATAATAACATAGTAGAATGGAATGTATTTTGACCGAGTCCAAAACGCCGCCATTTATATACCTACTTCCACCTTCACGTCGTTACACCCCTCTGTCGTCCAGGCGTGTTGCTAGGGTTGCTTGCTGTTAAATATTAGGTACTTACGTCTAAAGATAATATCGCTAAGATATAGGTTTTTCTTTACTTTGAAATCATTATTTTAGTCCAGTTTTACAAAACATGAGATTTATTAATTATTACGTACCTACGTAATTATAGACACTTCTAAATAAGAAGTTATTATATATGCCATACCAAATGAAGCCATTTCAGGTGATTTAAGTAAGTATTACTTACCTACAAATATAAAATAAAATACATACAGGCTCACGTAAAACTATTACAACCAAATTATAAACAACAAAACGCGCGTGCGGCAACGCCGGCTGTGACAGCCTGACTGAGTAGTTCGTTTAACGAACACTCTAATATCGTGACCTTGAGCCCGTCCGGAGCGGGAGTTTCCGTTCTGCTATGTTATTATTTATTATTATGGTTTTGGTTACAGGACTCGCCTCTTCCTTACGCGAAGTGGCTCGCCCTCGGCTCGATCGACCTCGTGTATAATCCGCTCACGAAAACTGTGAGTGCTTTGCTTGGTTTCATTTTTAACCGACTTCAAAAAAGGAGATTCTCAATTCGTCGGAATATTTTTGTCAGGATCTGATGGTGGGATAATGGAGAAATCTAAGGAATTCTTCAAATGTTATAGGCACACCTATCGCGACACCTATACATGTCCTAATAAATTAAAACGTGCCAGTAAGGTAAAGTGTTCTGGTTTTGCTGTTCTAATCATTATTTTTTACACTTGTCTCTAAATTACTGTATACTTTTTTCTCTTCTTTATTTTCTAATGATACAGTGAGGGTTCTTTGTGTAATTCATCTGTAGTTACGTATTGTAAGAGCTAATGTAATTTGTTTTTAGAAAAAACTACTTTGAGCCAAGTTTCTTGCGGCGCATTCTTCTTGGCAATCATGGACTTTCCGAAAGCGCTGTACGTACTCTGTATGAGAATTCACATCGAACGGGATGACTGAAAAAAAAAGTAAAACCGCCTTAAAAAAAACCTTAGAAAAAAAACGTAAAATAATCCTCTAAAATAATGATAAATAAATAAAATAAAATAAAATGCGTTTATTTCGGACAACAGAAACTAAAGCCTAAAGTTTTATGGCCTAGCACTAAGCAGCAGAAATATGAAGTCGGTGCGGTGCGAGCGGAATATTCTTTGAATGAAGCAAGGTTTTTTTTTGAAGGCGGTTTTAATTACTTTTTTGTTAAAAGATTTTCATTTCACAATTTTACGTTGATTTAACATTTTCAGAATTATCCTTCAACTCCTAACCGTTAAGGAGTTGTACCTTCCATCATCAGCTCGTCATCATGAGATGATGACTACCAGACGCAAATACATGAATAACCTTAGAAAACATATGAAACACATAGTACGTGCCTGTAAAATTTAAGAGTTGCCCTCGATTTCCCTAGGATCCCATCATCAGATCATGACTTGGTGACAATGGGACCACCTCAGGAGTATACCCTTTCGAATAAAAAAAGAATTTCGAAAATCGGTCTACAATCGATGAACATACATAAAAAAAAATACATGCAATGGAACGTAGAACCTCCTCCTTTTTTGAAGTCGGTTAAAAAATAAAAACATCTCTCGCTTGGTTGGTGAGCAGCAAGGACGATAAAACCAAGAGGACTGCAAATGGCTATACAATGTCGCGTTCCTGTAAAATAATGAGCCTGCTGAAATAGTTTCACTAAAGAGATGTCTCTGTACCATTAATTTTGTATGACACTTAGACCTCTGGCTAACACAATAGCGCCGCCATCTATGAACTGAAAGAAAAAACGAATTTAGATGGCGCTATTGTGTTAGCCAGAGGTCTAAATGTCATACCAAATGAATGGTACAGAAACCCCTCCGTAGTAAAACTAGCTACAGCAGGCTTATTATTTCAAAGGAACGCGACATCGTATAAACACTGGCGGTCCTCTTGGTTTTATGGTCCTTGGTGAGCAGTATATGTTTCAAACTAAGATGTGAATTCTCGTACAGAGATGTTACATAGATGGCGCTAGCGAGTCAATATTCGCTAAGTAATTTGAATTAAGCTGAAGCGCGAATATACATATAGGAGTTTATCGCCGTTACCACTCATTGCTCGGATGGCGCAGTGGTAGCACAACACCACGGTGTGCTGGAGGTTCTGGGTTCGAACCCCAGTTCGAGTCTTAATTTATCTGGTCTTTCGGTATATTTAATTGAAAATTGAGAAATAATTTCGAACGGGATGACGGAAAAATAAAAATACAAAATACCTATACGGCTGGCCTCTGTTTCATAAACGTGACAGGTGACAAATGACAACGACAGTTTGGTGTAGGCTACTGCCTTGAAAAGTTTTTGTATTGCCAGACTTCATATAAACTTCGAAGTGTAGATCGAATTGTCACCTGTCACGTTTATGAAACGGGGCCCTGCACATGTAGCACGGTGCGCCATTTTGTCGCTTGTCGCGCAGTGCGTCCCTTTCATAGTGACGGAATCAGTGAAGGACGCACTGAGCGACAAGCGACAAAATGGCACGCGTACTAGCCCCCCTGGTTGAGATCTTTTAAATCTTAAACTGTTTATAGTTTTACACGTTCCCGAGGCATTGCACGTGCGTGCGCGCCGCGCGAGTGTGCGTCGAGTGCGCCGCGCTGCCGCCGCGCCGCGCCAACCGCGCCGGCACACAGGGCTTCCGCCCGCCCGAGGTAACGACACGAGACACAAGCACAGTATGTATATAAGCTAAATCAGTACAGAAACTAGGCCTTTTTGTTGAGATAAATACCTACGCGCCAATTAAGCGTTAGGGCTGTCTTATATTATACTGTGACACAAGACACAACTCCTCCAATCTTTGCTCTCCCGTTAATGCCAACATGTCTAGAGCAGATAAATTGGGAGGCGCCCAGTGGCGTGCATAGAGTTTTTAGTCATAGTAGGCAGATAATTTCGAGTAGATCTATCTATACCTATAAAACAGTACCGTGACTGACTGAATGACTGACTGACTGACAGACTGACAGACAACGCACAGCCTAAACCTCTGGACCTAGAGACTTGAAATTTGGCACACTTGTACCTTGAGTATCCTAGAGGTGCACTATGAAGGGATTTTTTGAAATTCCCACAGGATAAGGAACTAGCCCATTTTGAAATATTTCACGGGGGCAAAGCAAAATGATATTATATAAAAAAACAATACATTTTCTTTGGGCAGTCGTGTAAAAAGAGGTAGATATCTCACCAGCACGCCGAAATGAAGCGCAGAAAAGGCTACAAATTGTAGCCACTTTGGCCACAAGCTTTCTAAAAAAAAGTCCATACTTGCACGCAAATGTCAAAATATTTGGAACATGTTTTTCGATTGTTTTGTGAGCATATGACGTATCTTTAGTTACGAGTATCATTGTTTTTGGGTCGAAATTAGTGAACGCTTTTCAGCTATCGAAAGCAGTGCTTTTTTGTTAACTAATTAACGCACTCGCTGCCGGCTGTCAGGCACGGAACTTCACGTGCCGCGAACTCACATGTGCGTTCAAATGTTCAGTTGCCGGCAGTGAATGCGTTAAAGTCTATAATCAACCTTATTAATCTATGAACATGGTTGAATTTCCTTAAAATGTTTCTTTTGCATTTTATTACTTTGCTTGTCACCCAACGATCTATTCTATACTCCAGTGTTCGAAAGTTTGACGAAGCATGTTGGTGATGATGTTTTGTAATTTAGGTTAAGCTAGTTGACGAAGCATGTTGGTGATGATGTTTTGTAATTTAGGTTAAGCTAGTTGACGAAGCATGTTGGTGATGATGTTTTGTAATTTAGGTTGAGCTAGTTGACGAAGCATGTTGGTGATGATGTTTTGTAATTTAGGTTAAGCTAGTTGACGAAGCATGTTGGTGATGATGTTTTGTAATTTAGGTTGAGCTAGTTGACGAGGCATGTTGTTGATGATGTTTTGTAATTTAGGTTAAGCTAGTTGACGAGGCATGTTGCTGATGATGTTTTGTAATTTAGGTTAAGCTAGTTGACGAGGCATGTTGGTGATGATGTTTTGTAATTTAGGTTGAGCTAGTTGACGAGGCATGTTGTTGATGATGTTTTGTAATTTAGGTTAAGCTAGTTGACGAGGCATGTTGCTGATGATGTTTTGTAATTTAGGTTAAGCTAGTTGACGAGGCATGTTGCTGATGATGTTTTGTAATTTAGGTTAAGCTAGTTGACGAGGCATGTTGCTGATGATGTTTTGTAATTTAGGTTAAGCTAGTTGACGAGGCATGTTGCTGATGATGTTTTGTAATTTAGGTTAAGCTAGTTGACGAGGCATGTTGCTGATGATGTTTTGTAATTTAGGTTAAGCTAGTTGACGAGGCATGTTGCTGATGATGTTTTGTAATTTAGGTTAAGCTAGTTGACGAGGCATGTTGCTGATGATGTTTTGTAATTTAGGTTAAGCTAGTTGACGAGGCATGTTGCTGATGATGTTTTGTAATTTAGGTTAAGCTAGTTGACGAGGCATGTTGCTGATGATGTTTTGTAATTTAGGTTAAGCTAGTTGACGAAGCATGTTGCTGATGATGTTTTGTAATTTAGGTTAAGCTAGTTGACGAGGCATGTTGCTGATGATGTTTTGTAATTTAGGTTAAGCTAGTTGACGAGGCATGTTGCTGATGATGTTTTGTAATTTAGGTTATGCTAGTTGACGAGGCATGTTGCTGATGATGTTTTGTAATTTAGGTTAAGCTAGTTGACGAAGCATGTTGCTGATGATGTTTTGTAATTTAGGTTAAGCTAGTTGACGAGGCATGTTGCTGATGATGTTTTGTAATTTAGGTTAAGCTAGTTGACGAAGCATGTTGCTGATGATGTTTTGTAATTTAGGTTAAGCTAGTTGACGAGGCATGTTGCTGATGATGTTTTGTAATTTAGGTTAAGCTAGTTGACGAGGCATGTTGGTGATGTGTTTCTATGGAAATTCCCATTACTTGACATTGTACAGTCAAGGAATTGAATTTCCAACCCACCTAAGATTTAATATCGTATAGCTATTGTACCTACTAAATGTTTAATGACCTAGTACTATTGTACTAAATTTATTTTTAATGATGGGTGTACTTTGCCTGCAATAAAACATTTATTATTATGTTATTATTATTATTATTATATAGCAAACTGTCACCATAAGAGCTAGATAGAACACGACGTTGCTTTGACATGTCGAGTTTGCGTTGACATTTTCGACCTTAATGCACAGCGAATGTCTAATAACATTTCAATGAAATGGGTAGGGAATTAAATTCCTTGACTGTACCTAATATTAATGATGTAGTTTAATATTAATAAATGATTTTATTATCTACGAAAATGAGCCTATTGTATCTGAATAAGAAACTTGTTTTTTAATACAGTTGCTCAAAAAGTGGTACATTTTGTAGGTACGTTTCATGCGGAAAGTTGTGTTTTTCGTACTTCGCTTTTTACTTTTCCAAGGCGCCAGCGGCTCTCCTCCGCCGGCGGGTGGTGGTGGCTCTTTGTAATTTTTTCGCAAACGTATTAAAAAACGTCGTTTGGTACACGTGCGGAAGTGTCATTTTCACTCGTTCCAAGCCTCGACCCTCGCCTCCCGGCTCTGGCCTAGACACCTCGGAACTCGTGCATAATGACATGCTTTCTTCACTTACATCAAAAAGTACTATTGCAGGTGCTCTTCAAATACGAAGAGCAGACCACCGCGGTGGACATATGGGCGTGCGGCGTGGTGTTGGCGAGCGTGCTGACTGGCCGCTACCCGTTCTTCCGCGCGAGCGATGATCTCTCCTCGCTGTGTGAGATCGACGTAGTGCTCGGCTCGCGGGCAACGCGTCGCGCCGCCGCAGCCCTAGGTACGTGCCCTAGGCATGGCCGTAGCCAGAGTTGTATGTAAGATAGGGCAGCGGTAATTACAGGTAGGGCGCAACTAATATGTAACCTGACCTGAATCATAGTGAAATAAGGGATTACTCTCGTATATAAGTCGAGTTTAGCCTGATAGTTGCGCGAGCAGAGCTGCGGCGCGTCGCTGGGTCTTGCAGTCTCAGAGGAAGAACTACAAATTCATTCGAAATGTGTCATGCTAAAGTTCACTTATATGTATACGTGAGTGATCCGTTTTAATTCACTAAACAGTTTACTAGTATATTGTCATATTTTTTATCATAATCGATGGTATGTTTTAAGGTAGGGCAAACGTATTTTAAGGTAGGTGTTCCGTTTTCGCTTAAAAATATAACTTTCGGTATAGCTACCGTCATAAACGTCAGTTAGCTGTCAAATTAGTTCATAGCACTCTCGATAAAATATCGTGTCGCGACTGTCGTGTCGAAACCTCGCGCCGTTCAAATATTTAGTAAATGCAACAGTTTTATAATTAATTTGTAGCTTTGAGAAGCTATATGTCGTAGGCTTTCGTATAAATCAAGTGCCTTGAGGATTCAAGAGGATACTAAGCGTATCGGTCAAGTAGCGGGTAACCCTGGGCTGAATAGGTAAGGACGGTCGATCCTGGGAAGTCCTGTGGCCCTGTATCTGGCTGAGGTACGCTACACCACAACACGTCGAATGGTAAGTGTCTTTTTGACCCTCTCAAGGCTCCTGAAAACTTATTTGTCGTGTATCGTTATATCGTCGATATACAGTTCACTTTGCTCAGCTATCGCGGTTAATACTTCCACAGTAGGGCATTCCCCATAATGCCCCCCCTAGCTACAGCCCTGGCCCTAGGTTAGACTAGGGATGCCATATCTCGGAACTTGTCCTAAAAACTCGGGATTTCTAGGCCCGATTTTGAAAATCCTAGGATGTTAAAAATCCTACCTAATAATATAAATGCGAAAGTAACTCTGTCTCTCTGTCTGTTTGTTACCTCTTCACGGGAAAACTGCTGCATCAACTTAGACGAAATTTTTCAAGAAGATAGTTTGAATGTTGAGGAATAACATAGGCTACTTTTTATTCGGGAAAATTGTATGGTTCCCGCGTAGTTTTCATTAAAATAGAGTAGATTTTTTAGATCTTTTTAGGGTTCCATACCCAAAAGGTGAAAAACGGGACCCTGTTACTAAGACTCCGCTGTCCATCCGTCTGTCTGTCTGTTCGACTGTCACCAGGCTGTATTTCATGAACCGTGATAGTTAGACAGTTAAATTTTTCACAGATTATGTGTTTTTGTTGCCGCTATAACAACAAATACTTTAGAGTAAAATAAATATCATGGATGCCACGACCGGGGATCGAACCCGGGACCTCAAGATGGTCAGGGTCTCTAACCACTAGGCTATTTGGTCGTCGTTAAGTTTTCATCATGTCACTTGACTTGAAAAGTTATGTTTTAAGGCCATTGTATTTAGTTCAATCAACTTTTCTTTGCCACTTGTTGCCATGGGGATAACACAGCAAAAATTTGATTTTCTAAGACCCCACTCCCCCGAAAGTCAGGATTTGCATGCTTAGGAGATGAAGCATGAAAGAATTGGTATATAACTGTTGAAACTGGGTCTATAGTTCCTCCCATACAGTCGAAAGTCATAATGTAATGCTTGTCATAATTTATCGTTAGTCATAACTTTTTTTTTCTCTAAGACTATTAATTGTTCAGGATTATTATAAAATAAACCTAACCTAACCTACAGAGTTCTACAGAATGACCATTACAAAATTCCTGCAATTTTTACAGTTTCAAAGAAAAAAAGACTTATGACTAGTTATGACAATTATTACATTATGACTAAAAATTTTCGACGAAAAAAAGGGACCCAGAAACTCTTAACGATTGTTGGAGTGGTGCCTTTGAAAATCTTATTCCAGACGAGCGACGCAGGGGCCATCTCCATGGCAACGAGTGGCAAAGGAAAGTTGATTGACCCAGTTATTGGTTTTTGATCAGGCTGCCGCCTGACGACGTCGGCGACCCAGCCCGGCGTGTGCCTGCGGCGGCTCGCGGCGCACCTGAGCAGCGCGGCGCCGCCGGACCCGCTGTTCCGGCGCAGCGATCCGGTGCCGGACGACGCCTGCGAGGACTGCCGGCTGCCGAGCGCGCACTGCGTCTGCTTAGACGCCAGCGGACCGGTGAGTGTTTCAAGTGTTACCGTTATAGTTTATAGGACGAGAGTCAAAATCGGTCGCGACTTTGCTAGTGTTCACATACATATTATTCGTCGGGTGACAAGCAAAAGTCACATACTACGTTCATTAATTAAAGTCTATAATCAACCTTATTACTGTTTTAACATGATTGATTTTCCTTAAAATATTATTTTGCATTTAGTGACTTGCTCGCTTGTCACCCGACGTATAATATATTTAGAACGTTTTGACTTATTGGTTACATTGTGAATGAAAAGGGCTTAATACTATAGTGCCCCGGCGCTATGAAGACTTGTTTTCTGTTTTGTGTAAAGAAACTTTTTCGTCTATCTTGAAATTTACTGTTCATCTTGTTATCGGTATGAAAAAAGGACAGTAATTTCAAAATCCCGCTGTCATTACATGACATGTTTTTGTGTGCGTGCCGTCAACTCTGGTGGCACTACCTATATTATTCTGTAGAAATAAATAAATGATCTAATCTAGTCTAATCTGTTGTTTGTTTACACCCACAGGACCACGGGATAGACCCGCACCGGACTTACAACGGGTTCCCGGACTCTGCGTTCGCGCTCGCTTACCGGCTGCTGGAGCCCGACCCGCAAGCGCGCATCACTGCCCACGAGGCGCTCCGGCACCCGTTCCTCTGCAGCGACCAGTCTTAGGGCCTTGTTCATACCGTCACTCAAGCCTCCATTAGCTAACCAACACTGAACGTGAGCACTTGTCCATGTGTAAGAAGTCAGTCAAAAATGTTTGCGAATGTACAGTCAAGGAATTTAATTCCCTACCCATTTCGTTGAAATGTCGTTAGACATTCGCAGTGCATTAAGGTCGAAAATGTCAACGTAAACGCGACATGTCAAAGCAACGTCGTGTTATATCTAGTTCTTATGGTGACAGTTTGCTATACGATTATAAACCTTAGGTGGGTTGGAAATTAAATTCCTTGACTGTACAGTCGAGTTCTCCAATATCTATACAGTCAACAGTTCAAAAATATCTATACACAGACCTTATTGCCAGTCACATAAGGTCCGTGTTTAGATATTTATGAACCGTTGGCTGTACAGGTATTGGAGTACTCGACTGTACTGTATTCACAATGTGCAAGGTACGATCGCAGCGCGCGATGTGGCGGAAAAGGGAACTTTTTGTATAATGGAACTGTCACTGTACACTGTACTTTATAATAAGTACAATACATACATCGGAACGTAGAACCTCCTCCTTTTTAGGGTTCCGTACCTCAACAGGAAAAAACGGAACCCTTATAGGATCACTTTGTTGTCCGTCTGTCTGTCAAGACCCTTTTTTTCTGGAACGCGTAGAGGTAGCATGCTGAAATTAATATCGAATATTCAAGCCCGCGGTCCCTTGAAGCTGTGAAAAAATCAAACTTCTAAATCAACGCAATCAAAAGATAGTCATTAAAATGGTTGATTCCATACAAATTGCCGTACTGTGAAAAGTTTAAGGGTACTCCTCTCGCTCTTCGCTCGCTGTAGCTCTTATAACACAATCGCTCAGAAAATTCTCAAAATCTTAATGTCTGTCTGTATATGTCACAGACCAATATAAAATGACCTCACACTGCGTACATTTTGCTCAGGAGCAGGGCTCTACTAACACTGGACAACTTAAAACACTGGGGAAACGCGTTAAAATCTTTGTACGGAACTCTTGCGCGAGTCCGACTCGCACTTGTCCGGTTTTTTGAAGTCGGTTAGTTAAATAGCTTATTGGAAAAGATATTCGCGTAGGTACTCGTATCGCGCATTATGCGCGTTCAAGTTGACAATAAAATCGGACTGGATACAAGTGTGTTTTATATGGAGTGGATGTTGCGGAAATATTTAAATTTTTTCATGAAACTATCTTAACCTTAACCTACTATTTATCTTATGGGTCTATCAAGTTTTCTTTGCCACTCGTTGCCATGGAGATGTCCCCTGGGTCACTCGTCTAAAATAAGGTTTCCTACGGCACCACCCCATCAAACGCTAGTAGTTTCGACAGTTATACATATAGCAATTCCTTCATGCTTCATCTCCTAAGCATGCAAATCTTGAATTTCGGGGGAGTGGGTCTTAGAAAATAATATTGTTGTTGTGTTACCCAGGGGACATCTCCATGGCAACGAGTGGCAACGAAAAGTTGATTAAACCTTATATCTACAAAAAAAAAAAATACAAAAAGACTGCTATAGATATTGATGATGGTTCAAAACAAGATTGTTTTATGTAAACATCTATTGCTAATCATTTTTGACATTCAATTACTTTGGTTTATGACATTATTTTGAACGGCAGAAAAATTCATAGATGACGTTTGTGCTATGCCGCTAGTTGGCTGGTATGGTAACAAAAATACTTATTTTAATACAGTTGCTCAAAAAGTGACACTTTGTAGCTACGTATCATGCGGAAAGTTGTGTTTTTCGTACTAGTGCTTCTTACTTTTCCAAGGCGCGCCCCCTCATTGTAATTTTTTCGCAAATGTGTTATATAACGTCGTTTGGTACACGTGCGGAAGTGTCAATTTCACTCGCCTCCCGGCTCGGGCCTAGACGCCTCGGGACTCGTGCAAAATTACATACTTTCCGCACTTATATCAAAAAGTACATTTTTTTATCAAGTTGCCGACATCAGGCACGCATAAGTTAGAATGTCGAAGAGCTCAAAACGATCTGCGTACGCTCCTTTTTTTTGACTAAGAGTATGTAGTTCATTCTGAGCTCTAGTGTCTGTGTAACTCTAGTGTCACGAAATTTTAGTTTAAGATAGACAAGTCAAATAAGTTCGTGGCGCTTTAACTGATATGTTTACTAAGCTGCTGGCGGGGACCCTGTCAGCCGGTAGTGCTACCAGTTTTTAAAGCGAGTGCCTTAATGTAGTGTTCAGAGGCCCGAGTAGGAATATTCGAATCCTGCTATAGTTCCCACACGGGCCCAGTGCGGATTGGGAACTTCACACACATCATTGAATTGCTTCGCCGGAGTGTGCAGGTTTCCTCACGATGTTTTCCTTCACCGAAAAGATTCAAGTTGATGTACCATTTTTTTTTTAAAGTGGGGCACAAATTTCTATAAAATAGTCCAAATTTCTCGATAACGTTACGCAGGATCGAATAAATCGTATTCGGGCCTCAGTTTAAGCTTATTGTGTGATGTGATGCGCGCTCAGTCGCAATCACCATCTTTCTGTATAAGTGTAAGGGTGGTGAGCGGTGATAGTTTGCCAGCATCCTGGCGCTATATACGTGGCCTTCGGTTAAATACATACATAAGTAGTTGATTAATGATTATTATTATTACTTTGAATAAAGGAATGTTTTTGTTTCGATGTGCAGTTTCATTTCTACATAACTATCAGCAGGATATGAGCCGATGAATGTTTTCAGTTCGGCAAAATTATCGCTGTACTCAGTTTATTTTTAATATTTGAAATTCAACTGTCAAAGCTCACGTTAATAAGGCGAAAGCTGTTTGAAATTGTGTAAACTTACGAGGAAAACTATAGCTTACGCTAATAAATGTTATTACTTGTTAGGGTTCTGTACCTTAAAAGGAAAAAACGGAACCCTTATAGGATCACTTTGTTGTCCGTCTGTCTGTCAAGACGCCTTTTCCCTGGAACGCGTGGAGGTAGCATGCTCAAATTAATATCATATACTCAAGCCTGCGGTCCCTTGAAGATGTGAAAAAATCAACCTTCTAAGTCAACTCAATCAAAAGATACAGTCATTAAAAAGGCAATTTCCATACAAATTGCCGAAATCCGAAAACCTAAAGGGTACTTCCACTTGTCCTGGACAATTTGAAATTTGGTATGAAGGTAGCTCTTATAGCACAACCACTCAGAAAAGTCTCAATATCTTAATTTTTTTATGTCTGTCTGTAGATTTTGCAGACCAATATAAGTTGACCCCACACTGCGTACATTTTGCTTAGGAGCAGGGCTCTGCTAGCACTGGGCTTCTTAAAACACTGGGGAAAAGCGTTAAAATCTTTCAACGGAACCCTCGTGCGCGGATCCGACTCGCACTTGGCCGGTTTTTTTTTTTCAATTTGTCTTCGAATTACCAATAAAACGTGAGGTAGTTTGAACGTTAATTCAAAAGTTGAAATAAACGGAGTATAGATGGTGTTAATATAGTAGTACAGTCACCAGCCATAATATATGATTATGGACAGCGCTGCAAAAATATCTGATCATGGTAGCAGGCAAAAACATATGACGACACTCGACGGCAATAAGATCTGATGGGTTGCGGCCGGCATAAATATCGTTCTTAGGTAACGGCATAAGTATCGGACACCGAGTCGCTTAAAAATATCTGATACTTTACGAAATCAAAAAGATGTGATCAATCAGCAAACATGAACTTAATTTAGTAGTATTACGAATCTAATTTGAATGCAGCGATCTGACGCTTCTTGAAAACAGTGCGTACTTGTCACTGCATATTCAGTTCTTCGTTTCTAATTTGACGGGTATGTTGACGTATTTTGTTTTCATGTATTTTACCAAGGAGTTTAAACGCTAATAAAAAACTTCAAGCACAAAAGTATTGTTCTTATTTCAAAAGCTGAGAAACGTGAGATAGACATTATGTAGTGACAAGTACGCACTCTTTTCAAGAAGCGTCAGATAGCTGCATTCAAATTAGATTCGTAAGACAGGCGAATTAAGTTCATATTTGCTGATTGATGACATATTTTCGATTTTATAACATGTCAGATATTTATGCCGTCCGTGTGATCTGATGTTTTTGCTTCCAAAGTGAATACATATTTATGCTGGTGATGAGTCACATGATTTTGATTTTGTGGAGTATCAGATATTTTTAAGCGACTGTGTCCGATATTTATGCCGGCCGCAACCCATTACATCTTTATGCCGTCGAGTGTCGTCATATACTTTTGCTTTCTAACGTGATCAGATATTTTTGCAGCACTATCCATCATCATATATTATTGCTGGTGACTGTACCACAGTGTAAAGAGCTTATACCTACCAGTGGTCCGACGCCTTTGATGTTTGCTTAAATGCCGACACCGCAACCGCATGGCCAAAGCACCAAGGAGGGCGAAAGTTCCTAACTAATCGGACAGTGGCGGCGTATGCAAGGGGGCTCGCCCTGCCCGCCCCGCACCCCGCACCCCCCGCACGATTGACCTGTCTAGAGGCCTTCGTCGGACGACTGTATAGACTGGTAAAACCCAGTAGTTTGTTCGGTTTGAGTGATTACACTGAACTAAATTATTTGTGCAGGTGTTGATCTTTTCTTATCGAATACCTTCTGTGAAGTTCAAACACAGCCAGGTACATTTTTCATTCAGTGAATTGTACCTATACAGTAATGATCGCTAAAATCCGCTAGGACCGCTAGCGTCGAGTGAGGTCTGTCAATTTCCACCAATCGTGGGCCAGTAGCTGGTCTCTCATTGGTGGAGAATGACAGATAAACCACACTCGGCACTGGTGATCCTAGCTGATTTTTGACGCAATAGTCCTTAAATATTGGTATGTACCCGTCCTCTCAGAGATGGCAGTGAAGTCGTCGACCGTTACAAAATGACGTCACAGGCACAATTAATTACAAGTACCTACTGTTGACAAAAAAAATATTGCTAACTGTATTAAGCAGGGTGCGGTGTGGTGCAGGGAAGCGGGATGGGAGATAACTGCCATCTTCTCAAGCGAACGCCTAGTAGGTGTGTAGAATTCAATGAGAGATCAGATCACTTGACGAAATATTGCCTTAGAGGTTCATTTTCTCAGGCCTTGTTTAATACGTGTGCCTTCCTTATCGTATAAAAAAATCCATTCACAGGTTACGGCCAAATTTCAAGGATCGTCTAACTAAAATAAAACCACTCTGTTATAATGAAATCAAGCATGTTACACTTTTATAACTAACCGAAAATATATTTTAATAGGTATAATCTTTATAATGCCACACTAAAATGTGCACAGCTATTTTATTTAACACGAATCTGACAATAAGAATATATAATAAACAAATATCTGTCCTTGCATCTCGCCACGTCTTAGAACAATAAGAAAACACCAAAGCGCCGGGCGAGCGGCGCGCGCGCCGCTGCTACACGTCAAGTCGATATACTTTTAACAAACTTAGCACTTCGCTGATATGAGGTCCTCATCCCTCGACAGTATCCGAAGAAAAACGCACAAAGACAATACAATATAATATAATAAAATTAATAAACAACACACAAAATCCCAGAGGTTTCCATAGTCATATTCATATACATGCATTTTATTCGTCAAAATATTTATAGTAAAATAAATAAACACGAGGCACTGCTGTGTCGTTTTTCAAAGCTTCCGTCAAACATGGCAACTTCTGCAAGTCAATTTACCCCCACTTACAATGGATTGATTTGAAATTTGGAATGTGTATGAAGCTGAAATGACAATGCAGTATGAGACTCTACAGTCAAGGTCACCAATTGAAGTGTATACTTATGTAACAAATGGTTATCGGGTAATGATAGCTTTTAAGCGATAAAGTGGGCTATTGCCCAAGTCTAGGTACCCTCAAACCATCAGAAGTAAAACTTTGACAATAACTTACTTTTGCGGACACAAGAGTAGAGTGAATTGCTATAGCTACCTACCTACCTATGGGTAACCCAATAAACTGATTAATATTCTTTATACGAACGTATACCTACATTTAAAATAACAGAAATAAAAATAATAATAAAAAGGTAACCATCTTTGATATGATTTTAAGTTCTCTTATGCGATGCAATCCCTAAACAAGCGTATAAAAAAAACTGTAAAACATAGCTTGTATGATATTACAGAAATAAGCACATAGATGAATAGACAAAGAAATTACCCAACATTCGGAAAACTGAAATATTCAAAAGCGAAATATACAATGCAATTTAAAGAAAAAAATATTGAAATCATCATAAGCACCTTATGCTTAAGTTTTTTACGTCAATTTTCATATCGTAAATGTACGACAAATTTACTGTTAAAAGTATAAATCGTATTCAATAATTATTTATTGCAAAATTTTGCGCGTCATTACAAAACAAGGGTTACAACAGCAGTTAGTAGGATGAGGACTTACAGTATGCACGTTAAAATTACACTATTTGTGGAAAAATTCGCATTGCAAGACAGTACTTATGGAGCAATGGTTCGGTCATATAGCCCACACCAGACAGGTCTCTCAAGTCGGCGCTGGTGCCGGCTACAGCCGTCGGGGCCACATTCGCCGCCCGCGCCTGACGCTTTTATTCTTACAAAGCATTATGTAATGCCGCTCTTCACATTAATAGGTGACAGGCGTTCTTGCTCAAGTGAGCAGAGGAACCGAACCTTCAACGCAGTAGTGCATAACATTCGCCACCTGTCACCAACTAACGCATAGAAGATACTACGCCGCAGTCGATTCCCATAAAATTTTAACAAGTCCCATATTTATCTATAAGTTACAATTATGTACAACCTAGGTCTATGCGGATCTAAATTAAATGTATGTTATGTTACTCCCAACATGTGTATCAGCGTATGCTGCGCCAGGGCGCGGCCCCGCTGCCCTTGGATAGCACATTCGACCTAGACACTGCGAGCTAGCAAACAGAATATAAATCAATAACCGTATCTGTATAACAGGCAGCACAACATGCGACCGGCTCGCCCCTTTCTGAACAGCATTAAAAAAATATTTACGTCAAAAACCTCAACCATCATACCATAATATTGTTTATCAATGTAAATATGTCTATGTTGAAATGAGATTTACATGGTCGCTATCAATTCCTAGGTATGCGTGAGGCGGACGCCCCACGCCAGCTGCAAGCGCATCCAAATTATAATTAAGCTTTTGGAATAATGGGAATATGTAAAATTATATTTTACAAATCAATAACGGTCCACATACACTCCATAGATGGATCACTCACACAACACGCCACAGCCTGTTTGCTCGACATTGTCTGGCTCACCCTCGGGGTGGGGACTGGGGCTAGTTGAGCGAGGGTGAGGTGTTGTCATCCCAGACGAGGTCAATGCTGGGCCACTTGGTCTGCAGACAGGTGAGCATGGGGTCCGCAGAGGCGGCACGCATGTGGCACTCAAGGAGCGCGGCGCGTCCAGCGCGGTAGGCTACGCGGCCGCCGGGGTTGCTGCGCGCCAGCCCATTGTAGTGGTGCAGAGTGAATGTGTCTGGGCAGCCACGCTCGCATGACGGGAAGAACTCCTCCATGAATGCACTCAGCAGAATTATGCCCAAGTTCTCTGCATCTAATTTGCGACGCATTAATTCTACATACTCTGGCTCCGACACAAGCTCTGCAGCGCACAGCACATCCTGTAATGCTGCAGATGGGATGAAATTATTGCCCTCAGGGTCAAAGGACCTAAAAATGCGCTCTGCTGACTCTCCTGCCGTCTCGGGTGCGGCTAGCCGCCGCTCAAACGAAAACAGGACAGTCAAGTGTGTTTCAGAGGCCAACACCCAAACAGGGTGCTTCGGATTCTTGTAGAAGGATCCCACAGTACAATACTGCATGTGTTCCATAATAGTGAGAAAGCCAATGTCATTCTGCCGCTCGATGCCCCGCAGCCTCAGACCACCAACCACCTGGTCGTGGTCCCACACGTGGGCCACAGCTCGCCCGGTCAGCATTAAATTTATCAATCCCTGAGAACCATATCCATATGTAGAGTGTATGAGTGGATCAGAAAGCTCAGCCAGTTCCGCCTCGACAATACTTACACCCTTGCTCAAAATCACACTATATAAGAGTAACAGTACTCCATACTTGTCCTTCAAAACACGAATGTTTCTAGTGTAGAAAGCCTCCACTTCTGACAGAGTTTGGAATGAGTGTATTTCGATCTTCCTGTGGAACTGTTCCAGGGTGTCACACAACTGCTCCTCGCTGGTGGCTGTTGCAGCACTGGTTTCTGCATCCGAATCGTTCTTGCAGTACACAGCCACATTATACTTAGGTGCTAGACACTGGCTTAATATCGTACACACAGCCCTAACAAGTAGAGAGTTGCACTTCTCAGTGGTGAGGTCTCGGAGGCTGTGTCCAGGGGTTTCGGAGAGCAATATCTTGAGAAGGAAGCCTTGAACTGGGGCTATTGCGGCGCAAGGGCCACCTTCCTGCTGCGTCAGCGCGCTGGGTTCATCCGGGCTGAACGTGAAGCCCTGCGCCCAGCGGTGGAACACCTCTTCCTTGACCTGCTCGCCCCACAGCAACCGCCGCGTGCTGGTTAACTCGCGCTCCATGCCCGCGCCTCCCGCGCCCGCATCCGACCTTGCCCCCCCTCCGGCACCGTCACTCATCTCTTTGTCTTCTAAAGCTCTCACGGAACCGGTCGCCTGTTCTTCGGTGGAACCGATCAACATTTGCATATGTGTCGAAATGTCTATGCCACCTGAAAAAGAAAATACATTAGAACTAAAGATATGAATAAAATGATACAGAAAGTAAACTGAGTTCTCACGACGCGACTGTCGGACGCCGCCGGCTGCCTCGGCCGACCCGAGTCTGTGACGGCTACGATCGTCAAAAGAACAACCACGTACTTATACTTACTACATATATACAGCTCATAGTTACTCCGATTTGCGATAACTATTTGTCTTGCTTGTTAAAAGGAATAATCATCTGATTTGCTTCAATTTGCATCATAAACCACCAGTAAATTGTTACTAAAAACTTTTCATTATGGGAAAAGAAAAGCTTACGACATGAAGGCTGCCATTTTTTAAGAAAAATATCAATAACGTTTCGTTTTTGCATTCAAAAAACGTTTCGATTAATGGTTGCTTATAAATTATTGGAGACGAAATTGACGATTATGTATTATAACGACGATATTTTACGCAATGTTTTATTTATACTTATCTATTTTTTTAGAAATATCACAAAATTAATACAAATATTGAAACAAATAAATTAATGCCCATTTTGATTGGTGGTGTAAATAATGTAAAAGGTAGCAATAAAATTAAAAAAACGTGTGTTTTTTCTTGTTATAAATCTGTATATTTAGGAATAATTACATTAAAACTGTTCTAAAACTATATACCTTTATTGGACAGGCTGTATGGCACTAAACTAAACGCTTACGCCTTTGTTTTGAAGGTCCGTTAGATTATAAATGTTGCCAGGAGTATAGAAATTAATTTATATTTAGTAGATTTTAACATCATCACATGACCATTGATGAAGTGACAATAGAAAGATACAATATATGCAGACACAAGGAAAGTCCATACAAATACCAGTCATTTGAAAAATAAACAATTTTTCTATTTCTATCTTCTCTTTCAATCTTTTTATTTTCACATTTTTGACAATTTAAATTAGTATTATAAATTCTCAGTTAATCCAGTAGCACGGTTTCTGATCTTAAGGCCGACAAGTTGGTTTACCCTTACCAAGTTGCGAATTTTTAGCGGTAATCATTTTACTTACTGGCCAGGCTCTTAATAAAAGACGTTGAAAGTCATCGATTCTCATTCTCACCGATGTAAAACAAAAGAAAATAAGGCTAAGGGGTGCGGGCCGGGCTACCTCCTCGTGTGCTTAAAAGCTGCGGTACCCTTCTGGGCCGTGTTTTCTAACAAAAGGTGATAGAACGAGACTTCCGCTTGTAAATTGTAACTTGTAGCTTTATAAAACATGGTCCTGGATTCGTCGGGGAGAAGAGCAGTGTTTGGGCCGATGCATCCTAGCATCGGTCAATGATTTCCTGGCCAAAAAATTATGGAATGGTTATTCAGTTTGGCCTATCCGACATCTCTTTTTAGTTTAGTGGTTAAATAAACAGTGATATAGAAATAACAACTAACTTTATTAAAGAAAAATAGTTCCTGGTACCTATACATAAATAGGTACCTATTGCGGCACATTCTTCTTGGGAATGATGGTTGTCTCAAAAGTAATGATATACATATAATAAAAAAGGGCATGTAAAATAAATAGTACTTTTTGATACGAGAGCAGAAAGTGTGTCATTTTGCACTTGACCTGAGGTGTCTTGGCCCGACCCGCCGGACGAGGCTTGGGACTCGGGACGAGTGAAAAATGGCACTTCCGCACGTGTACCAAACGACGTTTTTTAATACATCTGTGAAAAAAATTAAACCAAAGGCGGTGAACCAGCCCCTAAACTACGAAATTCGAAAATCGAAGTTCGTATCGTATCGTCCCGCTCACTCTCGTATTAGATAATATTAGCGTGAGCGGGACGGCACGACACGAAGTTCGAATTTTGCACTTCCTAGTAGGGGGGCTGCTGTTTAAAAAGTTATGGTAGATTTTTTAATTATTACCATACCTGCTGCGTATTTCTACCCACCCCCCCACGTCACTCGCGCTCTCGCTCCGCGAACGAAGAAAACTTTAAACACGTTCCGATCAGTTAAGCATGAGCGTCGGGGAGTGCCGGACCGTCGATTCCTTTATTTATGACGTTGAATATTTCTACTTTTCGTATTATTTCGCCAGCATTAAGTTGTGTTTGTCAATATAAACATGTTTTAGTTGTATAGATGTGTTCGGTTCGGCGTAGTGTGTTATTTTTCGTGTGGTTTGTTTGTTATTTCGTGCGATGAAGGTGGACACAGGAGTTTGGAAGCGTCGCGCTGCCTCCGTGTACATAACAGGTACATTTACGTATACCGCCATTGCATGCTGCATTCTTTGTTTCAACACGGAGATTTGACTTGTAGCTAAAGAAAGTTATCGCAATATTGCAATCGGGGCAAGTGTGAAAGGCTGCTCCGTTCCACGCATTTCAAAGTTCTTAGCGACTTCTAAAACTAGTTTTAAACGCTCTGCGATTTTTATGTACAACTCTGAAGGACGTACAAAGTTTTTTTTTAGATTACTATTGCGACAATTTGCAGGTTGCGTCTCTAAATCTCAGAATGCGAAGGAGGCAGAGCTGAATTTAAGTGAAAATAGGTATGAAAAGTTTATCTCGCATGAATAGAGGACCGCTTTGCGTAATTTTGCGATACAGCCTTCCCTTTTGCACTTAAACAATTGAAAAGGGACAACTAGCATTGACAATATGATAAATGAATCATTCAGTGTTGTGGGCTTGTTACTATAGTTTCATGAAACAAACACTATAAAAATATTACTCTCTGTCTTCCCACTTCAGATGTTACCTACTTTAGTTGCTTGGAAGATTTTTTGTTGACACCACAGTCGTATAGTCAGTCTATTGTTGAAGTTGTAATGTAGACAATGTCCAAATGAGTAAAATAACAACACACAACTTTAAAAGTCTTGTTTTCTAATTAACGAAATCGTTGATTATTTTCTGGCACCTTACTGCCCCATTATTTATTATTCTTAGATGATTTCTAGTAAAAAATGTCTTGTTTTGAAAAATTCCCCCTTTAATTTAAAGTCAATTATTTGTTTTTGCACACAGGTTAGAAATAGCTTTTTTAATACAGTTGTTCAAAAAGTGGTAGTTTTGTGGCTATGTACCTACCTACCTATCGAGCGGAAATTTGTATTTTTCGCACTAGTGCTTATACCTACCTATTACTTTTCAAAGGCGACGGCGGGTGAAGATAGGGCCGCGCGCGCGCTTGCCCCCCGACTACGAAGTGCAAAATTCGAACTTCGTATCGTGCCGTCCCTCTCAAGCTAATATTATTTAACACGAGAGTGAGCGGGACGATACGATACGAACTTCGATTTTCGAATTTCGTAGTTTAGGGGCTGGTTCACCGCCTTTGGTTAAATTTTTTTCACAGATGTATTAAAAAACGTCGTTTGGTACACGTGCGGAAGTGCCATTTTTCACTCGTCCCGAGTCCCAAGCCTCGTCCGGCGGGTCGGGCCAAGACACCTCAGGTCTCGTGCAAAATGACACACTTTCTGCTCTTGTATCAAAAAGTACTATTTATTTTACATGCCCTTTTTTATTATATGTATATCATTACTTTTGAGACAACCATCATTCCCAAGAAGAATGTGCCGCAATAGGTACCTATTTATGTATAGGTACCAGGAACTATTTTACTTTAATAAAGCTAGTTGTTATTTCTATATCACTGTTTATTTAACCACTAATAAAATCTAAATTTCTGAGTAAACGAAATTTATTAATCAGATCAGCTCCATGTCATAATAATATTGCATTGTCTCCTGACTTACATATGCATGGAAAACGCATTGTTTTTAAAAGTCAAAGTGATTTATTTGCAAACACCTAGTAAGTGATTACAGTGGTGGTAATAAATATAAAGTATCAATAATGCTATGTTTTGCCTGCAAGAGTACAAAAATTCATGTCAGTTCTAGATTATTATTAATAAATCATACATCTGATTTGTAAGGCGACAAGTGACTAGATGGCTAGCCCTGGGTTGATGCAACCCTTCGAGGTTCCGTGATCGCGAGGTCCTTCCATCCACAGGCTAAATAACCTAACCTACTTTGAAAAGTTGAGACACACCCCCAACATTGTCATTTTAAAGTTGAATATTTCAAAAACGGGTAAACCGATTTCAATTAAACTTACCTAAGAACCATCTTGATTAAACTAGCTTTCGTTTGGGAGATATGATGCCACAGACAGATACGTAGGTCAAACTTGTAACACCCCTTTTTTTCGAGAGTTAAAAACAGATCCATGAAATAAAACATTTCATAATCGAATCGAGAGTGGATAAACAACAATGTAATAACAGCTCTGTACACACTAGCGCTACGGGACACGAACGAACGCAGGTGGGGTCACCCGGCCGTGACGACCTCGCTTAACGGTAAACTACGACTACTGTTAAAACAATTCTGGTGGCAAAATGACACCCAAGAATCATGAATAATGCCGTTTCTACATTCACAGTAGGTCTAGTACAACTCACAGTGCGACTTCTATCTCGCGCGAGAACAACTGCCCGTCCTTTTCTGTCACTCAGAATGCAACGGGACGGGTAATGTAATGTAAAATTGAAAACGTTCCCGAGTACGCTACCTCGGGGCAAGGTGCCCAGGCTGGCGGCGTTGCCTCTTTGTATAGCAATGCCTATACGTTGGCCGAGGAACGCGCCAGCCCTATGGTCACTTGTAATTGTGAAGGAATTGAATTAAACAGGGTTTATGCGCGTACGAATTTGCTGGCAAAAGCTAGTCTACAATAATTATAAGTAAAAAAAAAACATAAAATAATCCCCAAAAAGCCATGAGTTTTATGGGGATTATTTGCTAGCGGAATAATCTTGGAATGAAGTACCGACTTCATATTTCTGCTAGGCCATAAAACTCATGGCTTTTTGGGGATTATTTTATGTTTTTTTTTCTGAGGTTTTTTTGAAGGCGGTTTTACTTTTTGTTTAAAGATTTTTTATTTCACAATTTTTAGTAACTTTAATATTTAAAATATTATCCTCCAACTCCTAACCGTTAAGGAGTTGTACCTTCCATCATCACCTCATCAACACGAGATGATGACTACCAGACGCAAGTACTTGAATAGCTTTCGAAAATATATGAAACACATGATACGTCCCTATAAAATTTGAGGGTTGCCCTCGATTTCCCTGGGATCCCATCATCAGATCCTGACTTGGTGACAATGGAATCAACTAGAAAGTATACCCTATCAAACAAAAAAAATGTTTTAAATCGGTCGAGCCGTCTTCGAGTAATCGGGGAACATACATAAAATAAAAAAAAAACAAATATTCCGACGAATTGAGAACCTCCTCCTTTTTTTGAAGTGGGTTAAAAAGAAAATAAGTGCAGCGTTACAGTGCAGGTTCAACGATCTGTCATTATAACTGGCCCAGCTGCGGCGGAACCGACCGAATCATGAGAAATGAGAAACGGTACAATTTCGCGTTATGATTCAGGCTATTATTTGCAACTGGTGTAAAAAAATTACTGTCTTCACAACGTAGTGTGACTTTTGGGAACCAATCAATCAGCTCAAGCTGCATTTCGAAATTATATATACATGAATACCTTATGCCCGCGGCTTAGCCCCCGTGAAATATTTCGAAATGGGCTAGTTCCTTATCCTGTGGGAATTTCGAAAAATCCCTTCATAGTGCACCTCTAGGATACTCAAGGTACATGTTTGCCAAATTTCAATTCTCTAGGTCCAGTAGTTTAGGCTGTACGTTGTCTGTCAGTCAGTCACTGTACTGTTTTACAGGTATAGAAGATAGAAATCCATTAGTCAAATTGGTTACACCTTATCACACTGGCGATTTGCTAGCGAGTTTTATATTGAGGCGATCACGCAACGTGTTCGCCGCGAGTGATATTAGTATGAAGCACTCGCTCGTAAAACGCTCTAGTGTGGTAATAGATAAGACTCTTAGAGTGGTACCTACATTGCGTGTGATACCAAGTAACAGCTTTGCGGTAAGATGTGGACGGAGCAATGCACAGAGAATGCTGTTGCCGCGTCACCCTAGCGCAAGGACGAGGCCGGTTTGTAAGGTGTTGATTAAGCTAAGGTAAACTTCCCAATGATCGACACGTTATCCAATAATTGACTTATAGTCGGCGGATCTGCAAGCGATGCACCTGACCTGAAGTGTATTCCTAGATTCCTACCTAATCACTTCACTTATCATATCAATATAAACCTGAGTGCCTGTTTGTGGATGCATCTGGTCGACATTCCCGGCCTGATTGCAGTTTTTGCTGTCTGGCTTGAAAAAAAAACCTTAGAACGCGTTAGGAGTTCCAAATGATAATTCTTCTGTCGTTATCATTGACTTATCAATACCATGGACTTCGGATTAACGCTTGAAAACGTGCGAACCAAAAGACCACTTTATCGACCATCAGTCAGTCTTAGTTTGGTCGAACGACAGCGCTATATAATGTGGGACACATTTTTCGTGAACTTTGTACTAGCCAAAGGCCATGGTGTTAGTAAGTCAATATGGAAGTTATCTTAAAACCTCTATGTTGAACTCTATAATATTTTTTTTTCGAAAAAAAAACGTTTTCGAACCACATTTCTCAGGCACTTGAGAGCGCTCAAGTGATTGCATTGCTAAACTTCTTCATGTGAACACCATTAGCAGTTAAAATCAGAGGGACACAAAAAATGCCCAAAGACTATTGAGAGGAATCTGAGAACCACTTGTAGAATATTAAGGCGATATTTCTGTAACATAAGGGTTTCGTCGCACAAAAACTGGTTGGCATTTGTTTAAAACTTTTCTAACTCGCTCGCAATCAGCATCGTGTTCATTTTGTATGGGATGACAATTGGTATCGGAAACAGCTAGCTGTTACAGTGTGCCCTGCCCTGCAGTTCGTTGCCGTATCATTTGCATAGTGTCGCCCCGAACCGACAAACATAATCAGCAAAGTGATATAAATACCGAAGTCATGCCAATTTGACAAACTTCGTATTTTAATTTTTTCGGTCATCCCGTTCGAAATTATACTGGCGCTGTGGTAGCGCAACACCACGGTGTAGTGGAGTGGAGGTCCTGGGTTCGAACCCAAGTTAGAGTCTTAATTTTTCTGGTCTTTCTGTATATTTACGTTTCAGTTTGAAATTTGAGAAATCATGCCAATTTGGCAAAGTGCTTTATTTCCCCCGCCTCCTGGCCAGTTTGTATGTACGCCGGCAATTTTGTACGCGTCTCAACGCCGGCGCAGTTGCGCAATGTGTGTGCCAATGCCGATCCATTGTGCTCAACACTTTCGTTCCCTTCATGATTCAATTCGATGGATTAGGAAAGGCTGGTCTTTGACTTATTAAAGACCCTTGGCTCTTTGGGTCAGTGGGTCTCAATTTAGATCATTATTAGGTACTAAGGGGTCAAAGGACCTTATGGCCTAAGAAGGCCTCGTCACAAAGCGCTTAATGACAGAAGAAGTTAATGCGCGCTTTCCCCTCAGAAAAAAATTGACGTTAGATTGTCCATTTTTCACCTTTTCACAGAGCAAATGTTAATTGCGTGCGTGTTTTGACATTTGTGTGGGAGTTTTGTTTTGGTATGTACTGGCCCCTATTTCACCAACTTTACAACTGTCAGTTTTCAATGACAATTCGGTGTCAAGTTTTCTGTCCTTAGCGAGGCGAAACAATTCGAATGCGCTCGCTATTCCAGTCCACTCTCGGATGTTGGGGAGCCACGACTTCTTTCTCCGACCAACTCGCCCGGCTACCATGCCCATCATTATAAGCTGCAGAAGATTATATCTATCGTGTCTAAGCACGTGACCGAGATATGCAGTTTTTCGCCTCTTAATGATGGGCAAGAGTTCCCGTCCCTGTTACGCTCGCTACTGCTCACTACATGCGCGTTTTAATTTCTCCTTATGACGGCAGTATCAGTATTGGTTAGGGCCATTCTATACGCTTGGCAGTTTAATTGGCGAATGTTTCGCTTGTCGATTCGATCTTCGAAAGCGTGTCCACGGCCATTCTAGCCCGTTACCGGCCTGAACCTCTAGTGTAATCGATGGCCAGAAAGTACGTCACGAACGCGTTTGCGTTAAAGTGTCAAATTGTGTGAGAATTGTTTGTTGTCGATACGTGCTAATGGTGGCTCTGTCAATTTGCTCATAGTAATGGAGACGTAAATGCGAAAGCGATTGAGACGTTTTTTTTGGTCGTTGATTACAGTAGATGCTCTGTATTGGTTGTTAAGGGGCTACCATCTGGTCGTGCCAACTCCCCGACACGCCACCTTGCTTGGAACCACGAAACCCAATATATAGCTGCTGCTGCTGCTGCTGCTAAGTGACCGAGCTTTTAGGTACCCACTGACCCACCGTAGGACGTTCTCACAGTAAGTGTCATAATGATTTACCTTTTCAGGCAATACGATGTCACCATGACGTTCTATAGTCATACAGTCGAACAATTTCGTTCTTTATCCACCGTATAGTCGTCCCACGATAACTCTGCAACGAACTGACAACAGTAGAAATCTAAAGTTTGTGTATGGCAACACTGATTTATAGTCAAACAACACGTTTTGAACTTTTGATTAGATTAAACATGAAACCGGTCATCGTTCATTCACCATCCACCATTAAAATACCTCTCATATTTAGTTTTCTGGATTTTTTTACCGTACAACGGCAAAACCTACTAAACACTAGCAAAATTCCTCCAATGGACAGAACCATATTAAAAAAAAAACAGCAACTTTTGATTGCTACTATCATTATTATTTTTAATTAAAGAAATGTCTGAGTGACATGAAAGAAGTATTACCACAGCGTGATTTTTCTGGGTTGCCAATTAATATCTTATGCAGAGTTATCGTGGGACGATTATAGAACGTTTTCACAGCAAACGTCATAAAGATTTTCCTTGTCATGCGTTATCAATTCGACGTTTACTGTGAAAACGTTTTATTGTGGGTTAGGGATCAATTGATTAACTGATACTTAATGGTAAGATCAATGCCATGCTTATATCTCTTTCTGAATCTGTCACTTTCTCTCAGTTCCGAATTTAATGTAAGTTATATATTTATTTACATAGCAAAAGCCATTTACAATGACATTAAATCCAAACTATAACTAATTGAACTTAAATTAAATTAAATATAAATAAGCCCCCGTGGCATAGTGCCCAAAAGGCTGGCAGCGTCGTCTCGCTGAATAGCGATGCAGATTCTTTGAGAGAGAAAACTGCCAGCGCTTTGGTCACAAGTTGCATCTACCAAGCGCTTTTGCAACTCTGAAATAAGCTTGTAAGCGCCGGGACCCCATGGACCCAAGGTTTCAAACCCGACAGCAACAAAATGTAAGTTAAATGTTGACATTCAGTAATAACGCAAGGTTCATTCATTGCTTCCCCGACGCTCAAGTGCTTAGGCGAAGTAGGTAGTACATTTATTTCGCTCTGTTGGTTGGCTGTGTTTGCCAAATGTTTGTCATTCCATCTCTGTCCTTCAGATGAAAAACGAAAGAGGCGACAAGAATACTTGTCAAACACTTCCAAAGTCCAGCAGCACGAATATTTTAGCGAATACGAGTGTGGTGCAGCATAAATATTGAATATATTACTCAACTGAGACCGTATACGAATGTAACATGAAAAATATGTAAATGAGTCATATGCGTACGATACTTAATTCAAAAGCCAAGACTGATTATCCTTACGGAGCTACCTGGGTCATCCGTACCCGTTTTAGATTCTAATGTCCTTATTCATAAACGTCACTCAAGCCTCCATTAGTTAAAATAATAAATATCATAAATAAATATCATGGGACAAATTGACACCAATTGACCTAGTCCCAAACTAGGCAAAACCTGTACTATGGGTACTAGACAACGGATAAACATACTTATATAGATAAATACATACTTATATACATATTAAACATCCAAGACATCCGAGAACAAATATTCGTATTAATCATACAAACATCTGCCTCGACCGGGATTCGAACCCGAGACCTCAAGCTTCATAGTCAGGGTCTCTAACCACTAGGCTATTCGGTCGTCTATAGGTTTTATCTTCTTCTTACAGACGGAAATGTCAATGTGACAAAAAGGGACAAACGAAGTTTAACGTTTTTTTAGTTAATATTCGTTTATGAATAAGAGGGTAAATGTCTCGTTCAATATCTATGCCTACAAAACAGTACCGTGACTGACTGACTGACTGACTGACTGACAACGCACAGCCTAAACCACACTGGACCTAGAGACTTGAAATTTGGCAAACATAGGTATGTATACCTCGAGTATCCTAGAAGTGGACTAAGAAGGGATTTTTCGAAATTCCAACGGGATAGCGAACTAGCCCATTTTGAAATATTTCACGGGGGCAAAGCCGCGGGGCATAAGCTAGTTTGAAATAAAGGTTAATATTTCAACCCGTAATTAAATATTAGAACATTAGCCATTCGCTGCGGGTATCACAACACCGATCGTTATGGAGACCCTTGGGGAAGGTATGTCCAACAGTGGACGTCTTCCGGCTGGGATGATGATGATGTTGATGATGATTAAAGACTAATGTCTTAAGTACTGTGAGCTGGTGCCTATTTAGTCACCGCCGTTGGGTGAGTGTAGCCCTAGTGGCTCAAGCTGAGAGAGGCGTAAGAAGAGGGAAGACACTAAACCTGTGTTTTAAATTATTTTTATTCTTTTCTTCAAATAAAGACGAATACATGACTTTTCGTATGAAAGCCCGGTGACAGAGTGTCGCTCATGTTTTTTTGTCTTTTTAAACACTTTGCATTCGTATTTTAAAAATCAACGAACACAATCATCAAACAATGAGCGGCCTCTTCACAGTACCTCAAAGACGAAGACGTTATTGTAAAGAAAATTATCGATAGAAATATTTTAAAAGGCCTCTCGGCACTTTTATTTTTTCGTTTCTGAAGCGGAGTAAGGAGAAATATTGTAAGTGCGATTCAATGAAATAGTACATTGTGCATGAAGGGCGGTAAGAAGGGTATTACTAACAAAAATCTATTAGAAGGCCGACGCCGAAGGCGGAGGGCTTTTAATGACTTGAGTTTGTAATACCCTTACTGCCCGTGATACACACAATGTTTTTCATCATATTTGCGAGGAAATAAATACATACAACAAAAGGCAAAAAATCTATTTATTAAAACTTTGGTCTTCACATACAGAAGACATATTTTACTAAGTACAGGCAGTACCTCCGTAAATATTAGATTAAGTATATACGATTATAAATATAAACTCAGCAGTCGGCAACAAATAATAGTTTTGAGATTGTCAACTTTTTTCAATGGAGACTTCAGACTTCCAGTACTTCCACAGATAATGATAAAAAACGCGTTTAGAAACTGGAAAGACGAAAGCCCATCCATACAGCCAGTTTTTATCGTTTTCAAAATAAAATTAACTGAAATAATTGCAAAGTAAACTCAAATAGTTTTTAAACACAATAATAACGTTTAAATTAAGTAATACTTATTTGTAGCAAACGTAAAAAACCATGTTTGATTTAAAACCTCCTTAGTGTGGTATGACATATTATACCTACTTACCTACGAGTGAACGCCATATTTTTTAAAACTAAACTCATTACTCCCTTGGGAAAATTACAAATTACCTATTACTCCCGTAGGAATAATTTAGGCCGTTGTCCTTCAGTATGCCTGCGTACAATACGACGCTTTACGAGCAAGTGTGATGAAAAAGTAATTAGGTGTTGGTTCTTTTTTGGTTAGACAAAAATTAAATCTGTACTTTTGTTTCTCACCCAGAGCAATTTTAGTAAGTATATCCTCGCCAAATTATAGCTTTGTAGTAATTGTTGTAATATTCAATCGTAAAAAAGAGCCCTTATTTGCGATCGATACATATTTGAAACTTAATTGCTTACTTACCTTATTATGTTTGCCCTTTTTTTGAGATCTCTGATCAATTAGTGAAACCCTAATACGTTACTTTTTGATTTGATTGTGCATGTTGATTCGATTCGATTCGATTTTATCGCAAATCGGTATTCGTTTTAACTACTTTTTATGCTTTAATTACGACTACTTCCGGTTTACCGGAAACTAATTTGACCCCATCACTTTTCATATATTCACTAGGCGTTGCCCGCGACTTCGTCCGCGTAGATTTTGGTTATCGCTATCCGGCGGGGACTACATAATTTTTCCGAATAAAAAGTAGCCTATGTTATTCCTCAATATTCAAACTATCTTCTTACTAAATTTCATCTAAATTGGTGCAGCGGTTTTCCCGTGAAGAGGTAACAAGCAGACAGACAGAGACAGAGTTACTTTCGCATTTATATTATTAGGTAGGGCATGTATGGTATGTATAAAATGCAGTTGTATTCGTATTGTATTGACTGAACAATTTAAATTGTATGATCTATGATTTGTCGAGAGTCGAGAAGGATCATTATCTATGTAACAGTGCGTTGATTTTCTGAGGGTCGAGCATGACTTTACGAAAGCTGCGTAACGTTAAGGTTATCGTATCGAGATCGAGAGACCTCATACTAAATTTTAGTTCCAAATACGCCCACGGGCGGGCGCTGTTCCAAACGTCATACAAACTCGACAACGTTTACTATTCGATTTTACGTTACGCAGCATTCGTAAAGTCGTGCTCGACCCTCTGCTGCCTCGAATGATACTAAATGACAACTAATTTAACACTTCGATGCTGAGACACTGAGACAGCCATACAAATAAAAAATATTCATAATCTTGTTTGGTTTTGAGGCAGAACGGAGTTTTGGTTGTGTAGGTGTCCTGAATTCTTCCAATAATAATATTACATTTCATTTCCTTTCGTATTATACTTAGGTACTTAGAAAAAGTGGCCTGACTGGAGCGTACCTTCATTCACAATGGCAACGTTCTAACTATGCTTAACATTAACAGGCCGTAGGTTGGTACGTTGTGTGCTCTCATAACAGAACAGACGAGAGCGGTCGTAGTGTACAATAATCTGTGCGATTCATTGTAGCTGATTGCGGATGTTTTATATTATTATCATCAGTGCTTCATTTATAGGTACGTAATGAGAATGAGATTATGGGCCGGCATTTTTGCAACACATGTAATTAAACTTGGCTTTTTAGGGTTCCGTACCTTAAAAGGAAAAAACGGAACTTGTATATCTAATTATTAGTACTTCCCATTGACGTAGAAATTGGCACACAACACAAGACCGGACTGCGGAACCCTCGGTGCGCGAGTCCAACTCGCACTTGTCGGTTGTTTTCTTTGGTGACTAATTTCATTGTTCATTTGACATATGTTGTTTGTTTCCTATAGGTTTCCTACAAGCTGTCGCGTTACCGTGATTTGTTTTAAATTAATTTTACTGAAGAGTCGTCACATAATATCGGTTTAATTAATTTTGCACGACAATTTGAAATAAAAGTTTTTATTACTAGCTTATGCCCCGCGGCTTTGCCCCCGTGAAATATTTCAAAATGGGCTAGTTCCCTATTCCGTGGGAATTTCGAAAAATCTAAATTTTTCTAATTCTAGATACTCAAGGTACCTATATGTTTGCCAATTTCAAGTCGCTAGGCTGTGCATTGTCTGTCAGTAAGTCAGTCACGCTTTCACTTGGTAGGTTATGTTTTCACCGAAAGCTTATTATAGTCTAAAAATAGGTTACCTGGAAAGTTTCCGGGAGTTTTCTTAAAAACACACTCGTGTTTTAAGGACCCTCATTATGTAGCAGTTGCATAAACTACTATAGTGATATTATCTTTAGACGTGAGTACCTAATATTTAACAGCAAGCAACCCTAGCAACACGCCTGGACGACAGAAGGGTGTAACGACGTGAAGGGGGAAGTAGGTATATAAATGGCGGCGTTTTGGACTCGGTCAAAAGAGATTCCTTTCTACTATGTTATTATTTATTCTTATGCTGCCGTACTGTATTTCACCTACCTATTATTTATTCTGTGATTTTACTTGCCGTATCGCATTTGTTATTCTAGCATTCGGTCTAGCAGTCATAAGGTGATTTCGCGGTTATCATTGTTTTTAAATTATTATTTTTGATTATTTCTAATAAAAAAAAAACGAATCGACGGTGGTCATCGAGAATAGAATTACGCAATTTTTGATACTATTTCCTTGCTAGTAGCA
Source organism: Clepsis dumicolana (assembly GCA_963691665.1). Taxonomy (NCBI): domain Eukaryota; kingdom Metazoa; phylum Arthropoda; class Insecta; order Lepidoptera; family Tortricidae; genus Clepsis; species Clepsis dumicolana. The sequence goes on along the minus strand of OY829505.1, from coordinate 35,318,575 downwards.
GGTTAAAAAAAAAATTGTTTCGATATATTATAACTAATTAGAGGTGTGTTGGCGATTTTTTTCTATCGAGCGAAAAATGCTAAATCATGTTTTGAACCGACGCAGGGCCTGCAGAAAAGTCTCAGTATTACTGTCAATTTTTTTCATATTTTTTGGAAGTCATTTTGTTATAGAAGAGGTGCCTCGAAATGTTTCAAAAACTCTGTTCGATACACCCACGGCGCCTTAAGTTAAAACTACTAACTGGTTGTTGATGAGGGGGTGTGAAAAAGGAAAAAATAATTATCTTTAACCCCCGACAAAAAAGAGGGGTGTTATGAGTTTGACCTGTGTATCTGTGGATGGACCGACTTCAGTGCGTTTTTTTTTAAATCGAAAGCTAGTTTAATCGAGCTGGTTCTTAGCTAAAGTTAATTAAAATCGGTACACCCGTTTTCGTAATATTGAACTTTGAAATGACAATGTCGGGGGTTTTTCAACTTTTCTGAGTTGGTTTGGTTATTTAGCTGGGAATTCGACAGGCCTCATTATTTTGCTTTCTGGTAAAAAGTTCCGGAACTAATGGTGTAATTATTTGCTGTATTAGTAGGGCTATTGTCAACGAGACGACCGTTATGCCACCTCTACACGATAATGTATCAAACTTAACTTCGCCTCAGATCTACTGTTTAGCAACATTGACTCTTTGCGACCTATTTATTACATACCCGTAATCAAATCAATGATAACACATTTAAAAAACCGGCCAAGTGCGAGTCGGAGTCGGACTCGCGCTAGAGGGTTCCGTACAAAGATTTCCCTGCTTTTCCCTGCGTTTTAGTTGTCCAGTATTAGCAGAGCCCTGCTCCTAAGCAAAATGTGCGCAGTAATTTTGTATTGGTCTGTGACATATAAAGACAGACATAAAAGTTCTCAAAATCTTAGGCTCTGCTAACACTCGCCAACTTAAAACACTGGGGAAAAGCGTTAAAATCTTTCTACGGAACCCTCGTGCGCGAGTCCGACTCGCACTTGGCCGGTTTTTTTTTTGATGAATGACAAACATGCCGAGCTGACGTTTCGTATCGTAAGCCTATTTAAATTGTATAAATTTTTGAAGATGTTCCAGATGACAACACGTTATATTAATAAAATGTTCATAGTAAAGCTGGTTGTCGTAATGCTGGTATTTTCCCACGGTCTCTAAACTGAACGCAATGTAGAAGACTTATGTTATGATAGTTAAAAAAACCGCGGCCAAGTGCGAGTCGGACTCGCGCACGAGGGTTCCGTAGAAAGATTTTAACGCTTTTCCCCAGTGTTTTAAGAAGTCCAGTGTTAACAGAGCCCTGCTTCTAAGCAAAATGGACGCATGTATGTATGTATGTATGTATAAATGTTTCTCTCTCTCTCTCAGTGTGGGGTCAACTTATATTGGTCTGCGAAATCTACAGACAGACATAAAAATTTAAGATTTTGAGAATTTTCTGAGTGGTTGTGCTATAAGAGCTACCTTCATACCAAATTTCAAGTTTCTAGGACAACTGGAAGGACCCTTTAGGTTTTCTGATTTCGGCAGTTTGTATGGAAATAGCCTTTTTAATGACTGTATCTTTTGATAGCGTTGACTTAGAAGGTTGATTTTTTCACAGCTTCAAGGGACAGCAGGCTTGAGTATTTGATATTAATTTCAGCATGCTACCTCCACGCGTTCCAGATAAAAAGGGTTTTGCCAGACAGACGGACAACAAAGTGATCCTATAAGGGTTCCGTTTTTTCCTTTTGAGGTACGGAACCCTAAAAATAAGAATGCCAGTGTGAATAATGAGAATGTTTGAATTAATGAGTTGATTAACATTTTACAACACGCGGTGTGAAAGCCGCTGTCTGTCTGTGGTTTCCATTGCGATCAAGATAGAGCGTCTAGTGTAATCAACGGCGAAAAAAACGTTTCGATCTCGTTCGCGTTTGCGTCTGAATTACTACGGGCACATTAGCAGCGCCACTAGTGGCACGTATCGACAACAAACAATTCTCATACTATTTTGACACTCGTAACGCAAACGCGGTCGAGACGTATTTTTGGTCGGCGTATCTTAACGGCTCTGGTGGCTAACAGAATGTAGAACGTTAGCTAACGCGTTCCAACGTTGGGCGGTGTTGTGTAACAACCAGGGATAGGGATGAGCTGGAGCTGGATCGTTCAAATAGCTTACAACGGCAGTCTGCAACAAGCGGACCGCGGAGAGTAAAATTATTAAATATATACCTACCTAGTTAGTGCCTGCCTACATATGATTTTAATAAAATTTTCATTCATTTATTAATATTTTTCGATAACAAATGCGCGTTAACGTTTCACACCGCCCCCGCGTCCTCATTAGGTACTAAAATAATAAATGGTATCTACTTAATTAATATAAGCCTTTTAATTCTGGTCTGGACCTTGATAAACAAGTGTTTGGACTCCACTTAAAACTACTTGCCGACATCTGGCTTAGAAGTTTGTTTTTTTTCACAGCTTCAAGGGACTGCAGGCTTGAGTATTTGATATTAATTTCAGCCTGCTACCTCCACTCGTTCCACAGAAAAAGGGGCTTGACAGACAGATGGACAGCAAAGTGATCCTACAAGGGTTCAGTTAACTTTTGAGGTGCGAAACCCTAAAAATGTATCTAGTGCAGTATTACTAACTTGTCTACAAACGTTGAGCGTTTTAAGTACCTACTGTGATTTAACACCGATAGTTGTGAACTGCCGGCGTCGTATAACGGTCGTACACAATGTCCTCGAGTTCTTTTGTCAGTGAAATAGTTTTGTACTCGCGGCCCGAGTAACCCAAATAATGTTTACTTAATCATGCTTTATTTTAAGGCTTGTTCTTTGTAATTTTTTATGAAATTATTAGTTCTGTAACCATGTTATATATGAAACAAATCTGTAAAGCCTTCTTATCTCTGATAGTTGTCCGTTTAAATTCACTATTATGCACTATACTGCTCTGATTTTTCATGAGCACTTCAAAGCTTTTATTTCGCAAACGAATCCTTTAATTGGAAAAGAGACCTATCCAACAATACCCCACATTATGGTATGGGGTACACACGAGAAAAATAAATCATCCCCACTTTACGCGTAGGGGAGGTACCCCAAAAAACGGTTTTTTTTTTTCAGATTTTGTTCCAGCACTTTTTCGACCTAGGTAATACGCATCCATGCAAAATTACAGCTTTCTAGTAAAAATAAGATTTGAGCTAAACCGGACATGACGAAACTGTAAAGGTTCCGTTTTTGCCATTTTAGCTACGGAACTCTAAAAAACTAAAGTGCTAGGTGTTGCAGCATTTATTATCCGAAAAATAGGAAATTTTATAATCTTCCTTACAAAATAATTAGGGTGAAAGATTGTTTGTTTGCTTGTGCATATGAAGCCAGTTTAACGGCGATAGTGCTTTGCTTATCTACTTAAATTACACCAAGCCAGCCGTTTAAGCCTTATAGGTAAGTAAACACCTTATTGTACAAGAAATAAGGAAAAAACTCAAGTTACAAACCTTTGACATTTGAGGAGGATGTTCTTTGGGCTCGGGGGATTTCAACATTTGTATGTTATGGTTATAACGGGCAAGTCTTCTACTTAAACACGAAAGCCGAATTACGGAAAAATGCGCTAAGTACCTAAAATAGGATTCGGGTTGTTGTAAATTCGTATTGGCATCTCTTTCTTTGACATACGAAGCGCCGTTGACGGCTGAAGTATTTCTAAAACCCTTATCGTATTGTAATCTAAATGGTCGAACTGTTACGACGGACAGAAAATGACATGTTCACGTACGGGTAAATATTCACTCAACTCTTTAGGATAACTGTGAAGACATTATCACGATACTCGGGACTTGATCGCGTAAAAAATGTATTTAAATTTAAATATGTGTCCGCACTGGGCCCGCGTGGGAGCTATAGCCCAAGCCCACTCATTTTGAGAGGCCCAAGCCCTCTCATTTTGAGAGGAGGCCTGTGCCCAGCAGTGGGACGGGACGTAAAAAAAAAAGGCTGGTGATGTGATGTGTGTGTGTGTGATATATTTTACTCGATTAAGTCCCGACTATCATGATAATGTGTGAAAATCGTGAAATTTGAAATCAATTCAGACGTGGAGACTATAATATACTACAAGTTTTCGAATGTACATAAGCAACAACATTACAATCAGATTCATGAAACAGTAGCTATAATCAACTGGCCATTAATATCCTCAATCTGTTGCAAGCATGTTTGGCATAACAATGGATCGTTGAATACAAAAGATGTACCTTTAATCATACCTTACAATTAGAATTGCTCAAGGCCTGAGCTGACGTCCACGTTGCGCCAAAAGTAGACATACAGACTGTTGTTGTTATTACTATATGCCATGTACCCACGGACCAACCACCCTCTGGACACCGCATCTTTTATAATATAATCTACTTGGAAAGTCATTACGAAAAAAGCCGCGGTGAGCGGGCCGGGGGAATGCCTCGTGATTGGTTCATAGCTTGTCATCTCGCTTGTCATCTGGTCGAAAGTGAGCCGCGATTCGGGGCTAGAGAGATTTATAGGTGCAAATGAGCATATGCGTTTCGAAAACGTTTGTCCTGACATTTGGTGTCCAGAGGCTGGTTGGTCCGTGCTTGTACCCGTCGGCATCCGGTACTCCGGTACTGAACCTTTGCAATTTTTTTAAATGGAATTCATAGGCAAAGGAAACAGCCCATACAGACATGTCTGTTGTTTATTCTCTTTAATAGTCCCGTCACAGTCAGTCGTCAGTTTGTCCCAGTAATAACTAGGTATATGCCCACACTTATTTCCAAAACATCTCTCGCAAATACATACATACATAAATCACGCCTCTTTCCCACGGGGGTAGGCAGAAACTATGGCTCCTCCACATTCAAATAAATTATTAAAATAGTCCTATTCCAATGCCGTGTCCCAATTTGTATGTGAATTTTGAGTTTTTTAACACTTAACACAAATGCAAATGTTTATGTCTATTTATGTTAAATGTATCCTATAGTAAATAAATCAAAAGAAAATCAACAACAAAAAACTGAATCATGTGAATACATCAATGAAACGTAAGCAGCCGTTTCCAGCCGCTAGTTGTCGCTAGAAATGATAATAAGCCAAATACGCCGTTTCTAGCCGCTACGATAGAAATGTTAGTAACCCGCTTCACATCTATAGGCTGGGGTTCATTTATGCAATTCATTGATTCATTATTAATTATGCCCAGGGGACACGCTGTTAACCCTTAACCCTTAAAGGCTGCCCTTAATTCATCAGTTTTCAATGACAATTCGGTGTCAACTGCGAACTTGAAGAGCTTTTGTTTTAGCGCGCTTCATATTGTCAAAGAAATGTAGTTCGAGTTGCCATATAAAACTGACAATTGTAAAGATGGTGAAATAAGGGGCCTGGTTTGTTTTCACAGCTCACCGGATCTAAACCGGGTATTGTAATATGAATTATCTTTCCTCGTACAATACAGGACCATAACGCTGGTTTTGTACGAGGAAAGAAAAATCCTTTATCTCATATTTGTCCTCGCCCGGTGCTGCTTATGGAAGTTGGTTATGTACGGGGAACAAGGAAAATTCTAGCAATCGCTTTAGTAACTCCGGCACTTTAAAAAAACACAAGTGCGAGTCGGACTCGCGCACGAGGGTTCCATACAAAAGTTTTCCCGCTTTTCTCCAGTGTTTTAAGTTGTCCAGTGTTAGCAGTACCCTGCTACTAAGCAAAATGTACGCAGGGTGTGATCATTTTATATTGGTCTGTGACATATACAGACAGACATAAAAATTTAAGGTTTTGAGAATTTTCCGAGTGGTTGTGCTATAACAGCTAACTTCATACGAAATTTCAAGTTTTTAGGACAGCTGGAAGTACCCTTTAGGTTTTCAGGGTACGGCAATTTGTATGGAAACAATCTTTTTATTGATCATTCATCATTGATCATTGTATCATCAGATCATTGTATCTTTTGATTACGTTGACTAGAAGTTTGATTTTTTCACAGCTTCAAGGGACTGCAGGCTTGAGTATTTGATATTAATTTCAGCAAGCTACCTCCACGCGTTCCAGAGAAACAGGGTCTTGACAGACAGACGGACAACAAAGTGATCCTATAAGGGTTCCGTTTTTTCCTTTTGAGGTACGGAACCCTAAAAACGTGTGTAACTCGCGAAAGTCTGAAACAAAGGTACCCTTTCACAATCAGAAACCCTTTGTGCTGCCGTCGTATCGCCGGAGAAAGCAATGGGTCCATGACTCAGAGTACGAAACCAATGGCATGCTACAATTATGTGTAATACCACAAAAACTCATTTAACACTAAACAAAGTGTTCTCACATGAGTTAGGTAGGTACCTGTAGGTAGGTTACTTTTTGAACCAATCTTTTAACGTATTCATTTAACTTGTGGACACGTTTATATACCTGCCTGTGTACCTTAACTGTCTCGGGTTGCCGAACCCGTCTGACTCACCGGTACGGTACCCGGCGTGACGTCATCCTGCGCGCGCGCAGGGGCTATTCCCAAAACAGGTATTGAATTGCCATTCATAAAAAGCAGGTAGCGACTCGTGTTTGAGTGAATCACGATGCTGTGTCCGAGAGTGTTTTCTAATGTACAAATACGAACGTATATTCGTTAACTATTTGCACGTGAAACTCGTGATCATGAATCATGGTCGAATTGTAATCTACTTGTATAACATGATGCACTGATTCAATGTTCTATGCTCTTATTTACACGATAGAATAGATAACCAACTTTGAAAAGTTGTCATTTCAAAGTTCAATATTTCAAAAACGTGTCAACCGAAAGCTAAGAACCTTCTTAGCTAAGTTTCATTAAAATCGGTAGCTTTCGATTAAAAAAAAAACCGCATCGAATTCGGTCCACACGTTTGGGAGCTATGATACACTGACACACAGATACACAGGTCAAACTTATAACACCCCCCTTTTTCTTCGGGGGTTAAAAATGTGGCTTTTTAAAGTGAATCCTTGTCCAATTTTGTTTGTTTATTCGCCCTCGGATTCGGTCTATCGACGCCTGCGCCTCACCGGCCTCGGAGTTACTCATTAAGTGGCATCACACATTGCGGATTGTCAAATTTTCACGGCCTATAGAATAACCGCCCGGTTGTCAACCAGAAAAATATTGTGACGGCCCTAGAATTCTTCTAGTTATTTATTTATTTCATACTAGCTGTTGCCCGCGACTTCGTCCACGTAGATGTCGGTTATCGCTATCCCGCGGGAACTATATAATTTTCCCGAATAAAAAGTAGCCTATGTTCAAACTATCTTCTTACCAAATTTCATCTAGATTGGTGCAGCGGTTTTCCCGTGAAGAGGTAACAAACAGACAGAGAGACAGAGTTACTTTCGCTTTTATAATATTAGTTAGGATATCCATAATGCACCCTGTAAAAGAGTAAAGTGGCATTAATGTTACTTACGATACGATTATATTTTAAATTTCTGTACCAGTTTATTTTATTCTGTTTGTTATTATTGCCTCCGTTTTTGACTTATTCACATTCTGTCTTCTGTGGGTTTAAGTGTATAAATTGAGTTTATTGAGTTAGTTTGTATTAACATTTACAATTTTATTATACATACATATGCCTTATAGCAGGCAAAGAAAGGATACGTTAACGCGCGATTCCCCCTCTTAAAAAAATTACATAAAGTCTTTGCAAAATGCACTAGGGTCTGCTGATTGTGTGCATGTTTTTGGCATTTGTGTGACATATGTGTTTTAGTATGAGTTTGTAGAAACGTAACAATTTTTTACATGAGCGTAGACGTGTGCTGTACGTGTGTACCTCGTTCCCTCGAAAAATTGGAGAATAATTGTATTGCATAGAAAAGCTAAAGGCGGTCTCCCGTCTGTCTGCTTTATGGTACATGCTTTGGCATTAATTATTCCGTTTATTTTTATTGTGTTTTGATTTCTCTTGGTGATTTTTTTGTGAATTCCTTGTATGATTTTAACCACCCACGCAAAAAGAGTGTTGTTACATAAGTTGGCCTGTGTATGGGTGTATCTGTCTGTGGCTTCGTTCGTAGCTTCTGAAAGGATGAACGAATTCGGACGCGGCTTTTTTTTAACCAAAAGCTAGTTCAATCTACATATTTATGAATTTTAATAAAATGCCGGGGGTTGTACAACTTTTCTAAGTTGGTCATTGATATTTAAAATGTAATGTAATTTTCAATGAGATGTAAATGAATCCAATCTAATCTATGATTCTATTTAAGTCCTGTGTTTTGTTCTGATTCTGGACTTTGATCTACGGAATTAGGGCGCGTCTCCATTGATGCGGAGAGTTGGACGGAGCGGAGGAATCGACCAATCACATCACACTGCTTGAAATTTCCACTTTTCGTCAATGGAAACGGTTCAAGCTTTAAGGCGCTACTTTTGGGGACGGAGTTTATCTACTCGAGTGGGACAACGCTATCCAGAAACGCGCGTGTCAATATTAGATAGTGTATTAGTAGATATTATAAGCACTAACACTAGGTAGTAAGTTCTTTCTTTTGTACTAACCTCTATTTATGCTGTCCGAAATAAATTATATTTAATTTGTTTTCATATAAAGAGAGCTGCACAAAATGCGCTCAAAACGCATGGCGTAAGCGCAAAAGCGCTTAAAATTGTTCTGGGTAAGAAACTAAAATACTGATTTGATTTTTGTCAATCAATAATATGTCTAATGTACCTAATTAACCGCGAATCATTTAAAGCTGTTGCTATCCGCTCCGCTCCGCCCGGCTCCGCTTCAGTGGAGACGCACCCTTAGGAACAAGCGGGGGTTGAAGTTGATATAATACCGGCAAGCATCAAGAGGGGTCGTCGTGCTGTACTCTAAAGGCTCAAAACCATTTTAAACCTCTTTGGCCATACTTCTCTCTCCGACTGCCGACTATTCAGAGTCGCGAAAAGCAAAATCCTTGCAAATACCTACCTTGGGAAGATGTGGCTCCTTTGAAACGTTGTCATGGTGACAGACGTATATACTGAAGACTTAGCGGCGCACCCAGTCGGGTATATCTTTATGCAACATTAGTTTTTAGCGAGAAATCATTTTTCAAGGCGTTCATTTTATAGGAACAAATTTTTCCGCGACAACACCATATTTTTCTTTCATTCTTTGATTTTTATGAATCGACATTGGATCTATTGGAATATGCGAAAATACTAGTGTCTCCCCGAGGGTCTGCAAGTACTGCCGTTTGCGGAAATTTTGCAAAATTGACATAGAGGAGAAAGGGCGTTTTGGAAAATTTATGATATACAATGGGAAATTTGCGTTTTCGTTGAAAAACTAATCAAAGAATTAAGTACGTCGCAAATAGTGGATGCGTTGAATAGTTCCTATACGACAGGGGTCGCCAACCGATCGATCGCGTCACTGTTGGTCCCGTCGACCATGGCAACGCGTGTTATGTGTAGGGAACTGTACCAGAATGTGAACGTGTGTATGTAAAGTGATACCCGTAAAGCGCGTACCTAGCTTTAAGTCGTGTGAAACGTAGATTAAGTAAAAGTTTAGATTTAATATTATTTTAAGGAGTAAACCCGAAGGATTGTATTAGTATGGCGAGCGACCTGTTATCATACACCTCACGCAGCCGGGTGGCGACGCCGAGTCAGCATTTCAGGAATAAGACCACAGGCGTGCATCGCCCGCGAAGACAATCCATCGCGGACTCGTATTCAATTAAGACCTATGTAATAATATTTTTAAAGAATTAAAAATCAGTTTAAAGTTAAAAGTTGTTTTTTCAAGACCGTTAACCCACCGTTAACATAAATGGCGCAGTCTTAGTAGTTCGTTGAGCCGGTTTTTCTAACTTCGAAAATCGGTAACTGTTTCTACGGTTTATCAACGAGAACCTTTTTCTCCAAATTGATTATCCAGTTTGTGGAAGCTGCGACGCCCTGAGGACGAACTTCTCTTCATTGGGACTAATATAGCAAGATGAAGAACATATTGGCAGTACTGTGAGTACGCTTTGATAATTTTTATAAAATCGAAAAATATTCGTAACCAGAATTCCTAGAAACTGTCCTCGAATATTGTGAACAAATTTAAGTTAATATTTCGAGACTTTGTTTACAAATAAGTGTAGATGTTAATACTAATCTAATAGTGTTTGTAATCAAACAAAATTTATGAATGGCAAACTTTAAAATTTTAACTTTCATAAATAATAAAACATTGTAATATAACGATCGCTAATATGGAGAAAACGCAAGTGTTTAACATTGCTCTTTCTGTCGTGCCGACATACGACGGAAACACAGATTCTTTGTATAGATTTATCACAGCTGCCGAAGGTTTTGCGACACAATTTTTGATAGTTGAGGATCCGGAAAATTTCCAAAATCAAATAGTCTTTAATGGCTTGTTTGGAAAGCTTCAAGGAAAAGCCTTAGAAGTAAGCAACATTTGCGCTGCTACTTGCTGGGCATCATTGAAAGAAACATTAGTGCAAAACTTTTCGGATCAGAGGGATGAAAATTCACTGAATCGCGATCTTGTTAACTTATGCCAAGGAAATGAATCCCCACAACATTTTTACGATCGATGTTTAAGTATTTTAAACACGATAACCAACTATATTAATTTACATAATGAAGATACGACCATCAGGTCGAGCAAAATAACATTTTATAACACGCAGACCTTAAAAACATTTCTAGCGGGCCTGAAAGAACCTCTTGGCTCTACAATTAGGGCTATGCGACCAGACACTTTGCCTAAAGCGCTTCAATATATTAAAGAAGAAATGAATATTGAATATATTCAACGTCGTAATAACGCGTCGTATAGTCAGGAACGCTTCGCAAACCAGCGACCTATATTTAATCAGAATGTAAGGCGATCTTTTTATGCTCCGCGTAATTATAGCACCTTTGGCCCCAGACCTTTTCAAAATGGGCAACAAACTTTTGCTCCAAGCTGGCAACAAAGATTTAGTAATCCTAATAAACAAAATACTGAAAACCAGACCAATTTCTTTAATCAACCTCCGAAAAAAACCTATCCGAAGCCCACGCCCATGAGCGGAGTTTCTTACGCAAAAACGACTAATAATCGTAATAACAATTCTATTAATAATGCAAATAATTGCCCTAGATTTGTTCCTTTAGTGAACAGGCCAGCAACTGCTTTTAATCAAACAAACCCCTTTAGTAACGTCGGTTATTATCCAGACTATGCTTTCGAAGAATTAAATTTAAATGAAACTGACAACTATGAGCCGAATTGTGATGAATCTTACCCCCAGTATGCTCAGGAAAATGCATACGCTGATAACCAAGATAATAATCAGAATTTTCAAAAAGACGGCCGGTCAGAAGATTCAACATAGTTCAGCTTAATATACATGCAAAATGTCATCTTCCTTATATACAAATAAAAAACCCGCCTATCAAATTATTAATTGACTCCGGGTCTAACCAGTCCTTTTTGTCACCGGAAACGGTCGAAAAATATTTTTCGCGGTATCAAATTGACAACGAACCGTTTTCCGTTACTAACGTGCATTGTACAACACACCATAGGCATACAATACAAATACCAACATTTGACGAATTTAATGAAGGCGATTTTTCGAAATTTAATATTTATAAATTTCATAATGTCTTTGATGGACTTATTGGGCTAAATATGCTCGAAAAATACGGTGCAAACGTTGATTTTTGTAACAAAAAATTAATAACTAGAAATGCCACTAACGAGATAAAAATGCTAGAAACAGGAATAAATAATTTATTCGAAGCGTTAATAAAAAGAAAATCAACTGTAGTCACAAAAGTACCAGTTTCGCTTCAAAATGGTGATATTTTCATACACGAAACAAAAATAAACCAATGTTTAATACCTGCAAGTGTTACCACAGCAGAGCATGGTTATGCTCTTGTAGAAATTCATAATTCCACCAGTAACGATATCACGGTAGCCTTAATGAGTCCTTTAACCGTCGTGAACTTGAACACCCACTTTGATTGTCTTAACTTCGATACTGTCTCAACAAAGTCAGATGACATAGAAAGTCTCATTCGAACTGAACACATGAACGCAGAGGAAAAACACTCATCCTTCGTTTATGTCAACAATATAGTGACATACTTTTTGAAGATGAAGAATCTCTTACATTTACAAATGAAGTAAAACACAATATAAGAACAACCGATAATATTCCCATTCATACAAAATCTTACAGATACCCATATGTTCATAAAAACGAAGTACAATCCCAAATCAAAAAAATGTTAGAACAAAAAATTATTCAACCTTCAGACTCACCTTGGTCATCACCTATTTGGATAGTACCAAAAAAAATTGACGCATCTGGTAAACAAAAATGGAGACTTGTTGTCGATTACAGAAAACTTAACAGCAAAACTATCAGCGATAGATATCCCATCCCAAATATTGCCGATGTCCTGGACAAATTGGGACGTAGCCAATACTTCACAACGTTAGATTTAAAAAGCGGATTTCACCAAATTGAAGTTAACCCTGATGATGTGCCAAAAACTGCATTCACAGTTGAAAACGGACACTATGAGTATCTTAGGATGCCTTTTGGCCTATGCAATGCTCCCAGCACGTTTCAGAGAGTCATGGAAAATGTACTCCGAGGGATCCTGAATGTAATGTGCGTAGTATATCTAGACGACATTATCATTTATTCGACTTCCTTGCAAGAACACATTAACAATATTAAAACTGTATTTCAGAGACTAAGAGAAGCAAACTTTAAGATCCAATTAGATAAATCGGAGTTCCTTAAGCATGAAACTAACTTTCTTGGCCATATAGTCACACGAGAAGGTATAAAACCAAATCCAGATAAAGTCAAGGCAATAAAAGAGTTTCCGATTCCAAAAACGAGCAAAGAAATAAAATCATTCCTCGGTCTCATTGGTTATTACAGAAAATTTATACCCGATTTTTCAAAACTCACTAAACCCATGACCGCGTGCCTGAAAAAAGGTGCGAAAATAGTTCACAGTACATAATTTATCAACAGTTTTAAGTTGTGTCAGGAAATTTTAATGAATGATCCGATTTTGCAATATCCAGACTTCGAAAAAGAATTTATTTTAACCACTGATGCATCCAACTATGCTATTGGAGCGGTACTTTCACAGGGAACTATAGGTTTGGACAAACCAATCGCGTATGCATCCAGAACGCTTAACGATAGTGAAATAAACTATAGTACTATAGAAAAAGAACTCCTGGCCATCGTATGGGCTACCAAGTACTTTAGGCCTTATTTGTTTGGTAGAAAATTTAAAATAATAACAGATCACAAACCCTTGCAATGGCTCATGTCTCTTAAAGAACCCAATTCACGCCTTATTAGGTGGCGTCTCAAACTTGAAGAATTTGAATACGATATTATTTACAAAAAAGGTAAGTGTAATACAAATGCTGATGCATTATCTCGCGTCGAAATTCACGTTAACACTGCAAATTCCACCACGAGTCCAACATTTACAATCAAAGACGAGGATAATGACAATGCAACATCTATGATTGGCAATGTTTCTGTAATGTCTATATCAGAAGCACAGAACGATCAAAATTCACAAGACACTGTCCACACAGCTTTAGAAGATCCAATATTGAATATCCAAATTAAAGAAAGCTTTATAAATTCTTATAAAAACCAAATAATTTTAGACTTTGTATACTATTCCTCGCGAAAACCATCCAGTAAAGAAATTTTTTCACAAAAAAACCGTATCACAGCACACATTGGCGTAAATCAACTTCAATCAGATATTATAAGATTGTTTAAAGATTACGTTCGAACAGATTTGCAATATGCCATCTGGTTATCTGATTTTAAATACTTGCCAGATGTTACTACTACTCTACAAAACACATTTAGGAACTCAGCATATAACATATTTATATGCAAGCAGAAATTAACTGATGTCACTTCTAAAGACGAACAGTTAAATTTTATTAAAGGTTACCACGAGGGGAAATCGAATCATCGTGGCATTAAAGAAACAGAAGAACAAATCAAAAGAAATTACTACTGGCCAAATATGTCAAAAATGATAAACGAGTACATCAATAACTGTTCGTCCTGCCAAACCAATAAATATGAACGGAGACCGAATAAACAATGCTTACAGATTGTACCTTTACCGTCTAAACCTTTCGAAATTTTACATATAGACACTTTTACAATAAAAGGGCAAAAGTTTCTTACAATCATAGACATTTTTTCCAAATATGCCCAAGCATATCCGTTAGAAAGTTCAACAGCTATCAGCGTTCTTAATGCCCTTATTGTTTATATGACACATCATGGCCTACCTTTAAGTATAACAGCCGACCAAGGGACAGAATTCAAAAACCTCCCCTTGAAAGAGTTTGCCAATCTTCATAAAATAAATTTACACTTCGTCAGCGTAATGAATCCTCAATCTAATGGCGCAATAGAAAGATTCCACTCTACAATAATAGAACATATTCGACTTCTGCAAATAAACCATTCAGAATCACCTATAAAAGACCTTATGTCATATGCCATTTTGGCGTACAACAATTCTATACATAGTTCAACTAACAAAAAACCCATTGAAATAATAAACGGTCATCTAGATAACAGAGATCCTTTTGATCTAGAATTGGAAAGCACTTGCTTACAAAATTATATAAATAAACATAAAGAAATTACCACAGATCTATATGCTAAAATAAACGAAAGACTTACGGCCACTCAAATTTCCACAGTAAACAAAAGAAATGTACCCTTAGAACTGCCGCTAAAATATGAACCTGGTAAAGCTGCATATACTAAAAATCAGTTAGCTGCAAGACAAAAAACACAGCCACGTTATCTAACTCGTACTGTCTGCAAAGATTTAGGTATTAAAATATCAGATCAGAAAGACCTCGTTCACACAAAGAATTATCCGCAGACCCCTTAGAATGCAACATTCATTGTTTCAGAATAACGATGTGCAGCCTAGCACAAGCCGAAGATGCGAAGCTGACGCTCATGACAAACAACCGCGGGATTCTGCCCTTCAAATTAGGAATAGCCAAACTTAGACAGACAGACCACATATTTTTACATTACATAGACATCGATGAAATACGAAATCATATCGAAACCATTAACGAACAAATTCAAACGATCAACGCCTTGTCAAAAGACTTTGAAGCGAACTCAAAGTTCAGATTTACTATACTATATGACTACGTTATGAATAGCTTAGATAGTATTATAAGTAGATATAATTCCTTAAGTAAGAGTAGATATAAACGTGGATTGATTGATGGACTCGGCACTATTATTCGTAGCATTACCGGAAACTTGGACCAAAACGATGCAATTAGATATAATCATGCCATAGCTATGCTACAGAAAAATTCACTCGAAATAACGCACCATGTTAACAAAGCTCTTAGTTTAAATAAACATTTTTTCGAAAGTTATAACAATACCATGACCTCTCTGATCCGTAACCAGAACCATATTAATAATAAAATTTCCGAATTTATCCGGCAAATCAACCAATCAAACCACGACTTTTTTAATTATGTTAAAATCGATACATCTTATAAGCTTGTCGAAATAAATTTACAAACTTTATCTGATACAGTATCAAAAATTGAAATCGCACTCACGTTTTCTACAAAGCACGTTGCATACTATAACTTTTTCTCCAACGACAACATAAAATACTTTATCGAAACTTTAAAACAATTTTATTCACCCGATCAACTGTTAGTCACTGATTTGTCCGAATCACGCTTATATTACAATGTTTTAGACGTAGCAACATATTTCAACAAAAACACACTTGTTTTCGTAGTAAAACTGCCAATAATGTGTAAAGATACCTACGTATATTACCATTTGTTCCCTTTACCTACCCTAAACAACACTATTCTAATTCCCTCTGAACCTTTTCTGGTTATGAATGAAAATGCGTACCGGTACATAGAAAAGCCATGCGTGGAAATAGGAAAGCTTCATTACTGCAAGGAAGAAATTATGCCGTTTACTGCCAGTCACAGTCCCGATTGCATCTATTCATTAATTAGCTCTCAGAAACTACTAGAATGCTGTCAGCACTATAGTATTTCACTCAGACAAGAATTTTTTGAAAGAATTGACGATAGATTTTACGTAATAAGCTGCCCAAAACCAACGAACATTCATCTCCACTGCAATCATGAAGAATATACTACCATTCAGGGTTCATATTTACTAGAGTTGCCTGGAAATTGTACGGCGGCTACAGGATCGAACTCGTTCACTAATCAGAGAAATACTTTTTATGGATTTCCTATCAAGTTACTGTCTTTTAACCTAAGTAATTTAAAGATAAAGAATCTAAATGAACCTTTGAAGTTGGAAAACATCAACTTGAGTGAATTACACAACACTGTTGGACTCATAGAACACGAACAACAACCTTTTGATATAGATCAAGAATATCCCGATCAACATAATTATGTTTGGACTATGCCTCTCTATATCATCCTTATTGTAGCAGCATTATACATACTTTACAATAAAGCAAGGCAATTCAGAAAAAAGAACGACGGGCCGTCACTGGCCTCCGCACCAGCACCAGCACGAACACCAGCAGAGCAGAGTTCATCCACGTCCACCCGGACTTCTCAACCTCGGCTTCTCTTTAGCGAGTAAAGAGGAAACCTCGGTCTGTGATGGGAGGTGTTATGTGTAGGGAACTGTACCAGAATGTGAACGTGTGTATGTAAAGTGATACCCGTAAAGCGCGTACCTAGCTTTAAGTCGTGTGAAACGTAGATTAAGTAAAAGTTTAGATTTAATATTATTTTAAGGAGTAAACCCGAAGGATTGTATTAGTATGGCGAGCGACCTGTTATCATACACCTCACGCAGCCGGGTGGCGACGCCGAGTCAGCATTTCAGGAATAAGACCACAGGCGTGCATCGCCCGCGAAGACAATCCATAGCGGACTCGTATTCAATTAAGACCTATGTAATAATATTTTTAAAGAATTAAAAATCAGTTTAAAGTTAAAAGTTGTTTTTTCAAGACCGTTAACCCACCGTTAACATAAATCGCGGAAAAAAACATTTATGCAGAACTATGGCTATGAAAAAAGTACTGATTATATGTTAGTTGGTCGCAAAGAGTTCAGTCGGCAAACGTACATCCTGGGTCTAATGGAGTTGGCCATCCCTGTTGTCTGTTGTTGTCCTCTCTTTGGCAGATAGTTAAATCCTACCTAATATTATAAATGCGAAAGTAACTCTGTCTCTCTGTTTGTTACCTCTTCACGGGAAAACCGCTGCACCAATCTAGATGAAATTTGGTAAGAAGATATTTTGAATATATAGTTCCCGCGGGATAGCGATAACCGAAATCTACGCGGTCGAAGTCGCGGGCAACAGCTAGTATATATTATATACATAAAAATATTTTTGCTCTTAGAATACTTGCTTCAGATCATGTTTCAATTTCTTAGTTTGTTAATGAATGTCACAACGTATCATGATTTTAAGTTTTTTTTTTAATGGATAGCTATTATTTACCTATTTATTATTGTTATTTACATAACTAAGATAACGTTTTCACACTGCAAATATTGGCATGACAAGGGGTGGCAGTGGCACGTTAGAAATTGGAATTTCGAATCCGTAAACAAACGAAGTAAGTAAACGAATGCTTACCGTCGGACGTGAAAAGATAAGTATCAAGCAAACCTATCCTGGTATAATATTATATCCGTTTGTATTCTCTGGCCCATATTTCAACAACTTTACAATTGTCAGTTTACAATGACAATTCGAACTACATTTTTTTGCCAGTATGAAGTGCGTTAAAACAAAAGCTCTTCAAGTCAGCAACTGACAGCGAATTGTCATTGAAAACTGACACTTGCAATGTTGTCGAAATAGGGGCCTGCTGTGGTTAACAGCGTGTCCACTAGCCATAATTAATAATCAATGTTTGTTACTGTAGCCTTGGCTTAAACTTTAGAGTAAAACATCTTAAACTTTAGAGTAAAACATCTTAAATTTTACAGTAAAACATCTTAAACTTTAGAGTAAAACATCTTAAACTTTAGATTAAAACATCTTAAACTTTAGAGTAAAACGTCTTAAACTTTAGACTATCTTTTACTCTAGGAATTAGCATGGTTGCCACGCCACGGGATAACGATAACCTAATTATTTGCAGACTAATCATAGAATTTCATTCATGAAATGAATAGACGACCATCTGATGTATTTTACCATCAAGCGTAATGTACCATCTTGGGTTAAGTGACTGGTAGCCTGTTGCCTATACACATGTACATTTGGGTAAGTGTAGCGGTAGTAGAAGTGATCCTGTAAAGGTTCCGTTTTTCCTTTTGCGGTGCGGAATCCTAAAAAATGACAACGCTACTCTTTTTCCAATACCTTTTTAATAATTGCAAGTGTTTGTTTACACTGTCAGCGATCAGCTCATTCGCAAACTAAATAAACTGTTGTATCTACATCAGAGTCACGTTTGGCCGTTAGTGGACGAGCAGTTGAAGGCCGTAGAGCTACCTTCATACCAAATTTCAAGTTTCTAGGACAACTGGAAGTACCCTTTAGGTTTTCAGGGTATATAGGGCAATTTGTATGGAAACAACCTTCTTAATGACTATATTTTGATTGCGTTAACTTAGAAGTTTGATTTTTTCACAGCTTCAAGGAACTGGAGGTTTATTTGATATTAATTTCAGAGATTTCTCCACGCGTTCCAGAGAAAAAGGGTCTTGACAGACGGACAGATAACAAAGTTATCCTATAAGGGTTCCGTTTTTTCCTTGTGAGGTACGGAACCCTAAAAACGCACCCCAATTGCATTCGTATTCATCATACAAACATCTGCCCCGACCGGGATTTGAACCCTCAAGCTTCATAGTCAGGGTCTCTAACCACTAGGCTACTCGGTCGTCACGGCTATTCCGTGTTAATTTGGAAAAATCCCTTAGTGCACCTCTGGGGACTGAAGGTATATATGTGCCAAATTTCAAGTCTCTAGGTCCAGTGGTTTAGGTTGTGCGTTGTCTGTCAGTCAGTCACTCAGTAAGTCACGGTACTGTTTTATAGCTATAGATTACCCAATTAACACTTAGGCCTTGTGTCTGGTAGGTCGATGAAAGTTCTTTGACATGCCGCTATGTGGAAGTAATCCAATTACCTGTCGTTATGCCGTATCGATTCCACTTGCTCGCGAACGGAATGCACCAATCGCTATTGTATGCTGCAATCGATTCTTCTTCTGTCAGTGCCATCTCCTATCGGAGATTGGCGATAATCGTTGCAATCCGTACTTTGTCGACAGCGGCTCTAAGAGCGATCTTGTGCTCATCCCGAACCACTGACGAAGGTTTTTCAACTATGATATTTTGCATTGCATTAGATAAGTATGATGAAAATGGGATATTGACCGCGATTACCTTATATGTTTGATGAGCTCCCGATATTTCGATCCCGCCCGTTTCATCCACAGTTTTGTTTCGTTCGGGTCGTTTGCCCGTGATCATGATGCGTGTAACTGCATCGAAATATCGGGAGCTCATCAAACCTATAAGGTCATCGCGGTCAATATCCCGTTTTCATTATGTCTAATGCAATAACCGCGAGTCACTTAAAACTGTCACGATATTTTGCGTCTGCACAAGCCCCTATTTCACCATCTTTGCAATTGTCAGTTTTATATGACAATTCGAACTACATTTCTTTGACAATTAGAAGCGTTTAATTGAAAACTGTCAATTGTAAAGTTGGTGTAATAGCGGCCTGTAGAACAGAAGGATGGACGTCTTAAAGACATAGGAAAGTAAGACAGGTTTGTCGGTCATTGTTCGGTCATCAACAGCCTGGCAAAGTCGTTCGCTTCCTTGTCGGTGGTTCCCAAGTCTTACGTCACGGCGTCCGGACAATAGCTTCTTAAACTTAATGATCTTGGGAGATCTTAGAGATGATTACGTACATCTTTATATTGAAGGGAGATAGTAAAAGTGCGCAGCTCCACTTTCACTCGGAAAAATAGCTTTCTTTTTCGAAAAGCGCTTGGGGAAAAGCAAGTTGGTTTTAAGGTCGAGCTGCAAGACTCGTAGTCTATCTAGGTACACCTATATAAAATCGTAAGCTGATTGGGTCATCTCTCAACGCACAGCCCAAATCGCTGGACCTAGAGACTTTGAAATTTTGCATCTTGCGAAGTAATTTAATGACGTGTGTGAAGTTCCCAATCCGCACTGGGACCGCGTGGGTACCATAGCTCAAGCCCTCTCATTCTGAGAGGATTCCTGTGCCCAGTAGTGGGACGTAAATGGGCTGGTGATAATCAATCTAAATATTGGATCTACCGACGTCGTCCACACCTCTGACCTTCACGATAGAACTGGGTTCACATATTTTTAAACCTCTATTTTTAGTGCTTAGTTATTTAACCCCTGATGTAAAAAGAGGGGCGTTATCAATACCTATAAAACAGTACCGTGACTGACTGACCGACTGACAGACAACGCACAGCCTAAAACCACTGGACCTAGAGACTTGACATTTGGCAAACATATACCTATTGAGTATCCTAGAGGTGCACTAAGAAGGGATTATTCGTTCCCACGGGATAGGGAACTAGGCGATTTTGAAATATTTATGTTGGACCGCTAAGTGAGCTATGGCACCGCAACTCTTAAACGGGTGACCCGATTTAGATTTTAACCTTTTGACCGCCACATACATCTAGTCGTGACAACCAATGTAAAGGCTCACACGCCAACGTCATCAATACATGACCAACATTCCACTCGAAATAAATCCTTCTACGGCTTACGATAAGATCCCTATTTGTCTACTAGACGGTTTGTTCCGTGGCGTACAGAGCACGACACTTCATTCGTAGTGTGACGGTCAAGAGGTTAAATCGAAAGGTAGATGGTTCTAGCCAAGTCTCATAAAAATAGGTTCAGCAATTTTGGTGATATTAAACTTTGAAATGACAATGTCGGGGATTTTTCAACTTTTCTAATTAGTGGTTAGTTATTTATGAAGCACCAAAATTGAGCACGGCAGTTAAGGTAAACGTCCCAATTATCGACACATTAATTCCAATAATTTACACCCTGCTTGCCACTTTTATTATTACGTAACCTAAGCTATGCGTATGCGCTACCTAGGCTAATCATACTCGTTTCAGATTCCAAATATATCTTTCAGTATTTGGTTTAATATTTCAACTCATAACTAAAGACTTTCCCTATTATTCCTAAACCTGTTTTAACTAAAACGCCATTAAAGTTCGTTTGTCCTTTTTTGTCACATTGACATTTCCGTTAGTAAGAAGAAGACAAAACCTATTTTAGCTAATGGAGGCTTGAATGACATTTATGAATAATGGCATAAGAGAGGCTAAGTTGCAGTAACGCTGTAACGCATGTGTCAATACACACGCGTTACAGAGGGTCGAGCACGACTTTACGAATGCTGCGTAACGTAAAATCGAATAGTAAACATTGTTGAGTTTGTATGACGTTTGGAACAGCGCCCGCCCGTGAGTGTATTTTGAACTAAAATTTAGTATGAGGTTTCTCGATCTCGATACGATAACCGTAACGTTACGCAGCATTCGTAAAGTCGTGCTCGACCCTCTGAATAGCGTTTCCCCGCTTGTGTGAATAAACGCAACCGCGTCTTAAGATTGAAGGTGTCAACTATTGGCACAGACAGTGTCAGGCACAAGGACGTTTAGATTAAATGTTTGCGAGCTAGATAATCGAATCCAATCATTCCCTATATTAGTTTATCATTGAACTTTGTCTGCGACGCTGCGTGTCGTGGGAAGTTTTACTTTGCCGGTTACAACGTAGACTTTTATTCTATTAACTTGCAATGTACTTATGTATGTTCAGCTACGAATAATAATCTATGGAAGCGTAACTAAGTCCAAAAACCGGCCAAGTGCGAGTCGGACTCGAGCACGAGGGATCCGTACAAAGATTTTAACGCTTTTCCCCAGTGTTTTAAGAAGTCCAGTGTTAGCAGAGCCCTGCTCCTAAGCAAAGTGTACGCAGTGTGGGGTTAACTTATATTTGTCTGCGAAATCTACAGACAGACATCAAAATTTAAGATTTTGTGATTTTTCTGAGTGGTTGTGCTATAAGAGCTACCTTCATACCAAATTTCAAGTTTCTAGGACAGCTGGAAGTACCCTTTAGGTTTTCTGATTTCGGCAATTTGTATGGAAATAGCCTTTTTAATTACTATATCTTTTGATTGCGTTGACTTAGAAGCTTGATTTTTTCACAGCTTCAAGGGACTGCAGGCTTGAGTATTTGATATTAATTTCAGCATGCTACCTCCACGCGTTCAAGAGAAAAAGGTTCTTGATAGACAGACAGATAGACAGACGGACAACACAGTGATCCTATAAGGGTTCCGTTTTTTCCTTTTGAGGTACGGAACCCTGAAAATGGCTCCACCAAGGATCAAATACGAAGAACCGTACACTTGATTTAAACAGTCCAAATTCTTTAAAACATTCTAAATGGTAACGTGTAGTTAGAAACGACTTTGTTTGATCCAGTAAGGCTGCGCGGTACGGTACTGTTAGGCAATAAACGCGGGCGAGTGATTAGGCGCGCGCGCAAGTTGCGGGCTCACAGCGATTTTTAACCACCCACGCAAGAAAAGAGGTATAACTTTAACGTAATCAATAAATCGATTATTTTCATTGATTCAGAAAATAGCTCCATTTCTTGCCACTAATGCGTAACTGTAGAAGTTCCGTAGTGGGTGAGCTGCTTGATTAAGCTACTCATAGATGGCGCTGAGGAGAGATCTTCCAAATAAAATATGACACAAGGCATTGAAAAATTCGTTAGGTACACCAACGTTAAGTATAGCTTAATTGGTGGAGCGTGGTACGGATTATCGAGGTTGCTGGTTCAAGTCCAGCTGCTTAACGAATTTTTCTTTGCATTGTCATTGTATGTTGAATTTCATTCTATGAATGTTTCATAAAAATAAAAACAAAAATAATCAATAAATCGATTATTTTCATTGTTTCTATACATTTGTTCCACCTATACTCAAGCTTCAATAAACCATCCAAAAAGTATGATTTTGGAAAGTCATTAAAATAGGCCTCTGTGGCGGCAATGACTTCGTCATTTGATCCAAATCGCTTGCCACGGAGCCATTTTTTTAGGTTGGGAAACAAAAAGAAATCGCATGGGGCCAAAGCTGGAGAATACGGGGGGTGAGACAATAGTTCGTAGCGTAACTGTGCTAATTTAGCCGTCACAACTCTGGACGAATGAGCCGGGGCGTTGTCGTGATGAAACAGTACTTTTTTCTTTTTTAAATGGGGTCGTTTGTCCTTCAACACGGCTTCAAATTCATCCAATAAATTGGCATCGTTGTCAAATGAGAAAAAAAACAAAAGAATGCCATTTTTTTTTTTAATTTTCCCGCCTCTGAAAAATGGCTTAAAAAGGTGGTATACTTATTTGCGGCCAGTGATATTAATATATTTAGAAAACGGGTACTTATCAAACAGCCCTCGTATATACTACCGTAAAACTTAGCCTCGTTTTATAAAACCACACTCATGTTTCGAATACCCTCATTATGTAAACTACTATTTGGTGTAACAAAACCCCCTAGAGGCTCAGTGTTATTCGGTTAGTTAATAGTTGACCGCTAGCAACCCCTGCCTTAGCCCACAGCACGCTGACCTGGTCACCACCGCAGCATTGTGCATGCACTGGATTCCGCGGCGGTTCTAAACGTCCACTACGAACCAGCAAAAGCGGTTGTGAATACAACAACTATGGGAACGTATGGGGGGGGGGGTCTTCAAAATACCACCCTTGGTCACTGGGGCGCGGGAGGGGGGGGGGGGGGGGCTTAGGTTTTTGTCACGTAGTCAATAACTTTTCCGAGCTATATTCAAATATGGCGTCGCGTTTAGCGCTATTTAAACTGACAGGAGGCAACACTGACGCAAAATAGTTATTTTTAATACAGTTGCTCAAAAAGTGGTACCTTTCGTGGCTATGTGTCGTGCGAAAAGTTAGGGAGGGGGGTCTTGGCACATACTACGGATGGTCACCGAGGGGGGGGGGGGTGGCTAAAAAACTGTTAAAAATAGGTCTCGTAGTATGGGTACGTTCCCTATCTGGTTGTGTCTAGACTAGAGATGCAACGGATATCTGGTATCAAAAATTTGAGTAACATAAATATCAAACCATAGAGTAATCAAAAAATTGCCTACAACGGCTACAACATGCCTCTACGACGGCTACAAAATGCCTACAAGTAGAAATACGTGGCAACCTGCACCACCGATCGCGCCCGCGCGCCGTCGTATTTACTCCATTTAGGTTATTTAAGGTAAAAAAAGTATTGGCCGGATATTCGGCGGCCGGATACCGGATAATCGGCGGTCGCGTCGGCCGGATATCAGGTATCCACCCAAACCACTATCCGTTGCATCTCTAGTCTAGACTTTCCCAGATCGCGAATGCTGTATTCGTTAAGGTCACTAAACGCGTCACACTGCCTCACCTTTAACAATGTTATTTAGAATCAGCCATTCCCAAAATACAAGCTCAGCCTAGTTTTTAATTCCACTGTTTAAAAAAAAATGCGTTTAAGAACCGTAGAAAATGACCAGCATTTCGACAGCAAGTATCGAATGACTTTGTACGGGCCGGACTGTATAGACCCGCACTTTTTGGGGTTCAAAATAAAACGCGACGCTTTCGGCTTCTGATCGGATCCGTAGAAGAGGTTGTTTCCAGAGAGATGGCTGGCTGACGACTGTGAGAAGACTCCGAGACGACTGACTACCCAGCGCCGCGCGGGCTCTATTTATACTGCTCGGGCGAGAGCGGGGGCCCGGGGCGCCGGGTTCGTTTGTCCTTCTCACACTCGGGCGAGCGTGGGGGCCGGGGCCGGATCCGATACTATTTTATTTCTCTTTCTATTACTATCTATTTACATGAGCTTAGCCTATTTTTTCTATACAATATTTATTTATCTATTATAATATAATCTTAACCTATCTTAAACTATAATTACAAACTAATTGGACTGCGCTGTCCCGCACATTTCTCCCGCCGTTCATCGCCGTGGTGATGAAGTTTCTTCCGCGTGCTGGACCGCAGTCGACTGGTGCACCGCCGTAGGCAGGACAGCCAGTTTCTTTGTGGGGCGTCGAAGCACGCCGCCCTTGGTCGCCACGTCCGCAGCTCGCACGATGCCGTCGGCACCGGGGTACGTGGCGGTGACGATTCCCCGCGGCCATGTATTGCGTGGAAGGGTGCCGTCGACGATAAGGACTAGATCGCCGACGGACAGCGCGGGGCCGCGCCCTTGCGGCTCCCGCCGGTGTTGGAGTTCTGGGAGATACTCCCGTATCCATCTCGCCCAGAACAGGTCGGCGAGTCTTTGTGATGTGCGCCAGGTGGCGCGTCCGACGGTATCACTTTCTTCGAAGGTCCCAGGTGTCGGTGCCCAGGCAGAGCCCCCGAGGAGAAAATGATTCGGCGTGAGTGCCTCAGGGTCGTTTGGGTCCACCGACACGTGGGTCAGTGGCCGGCTGTTGACCGTAAATTCGGCTTCGGCCAACAGCGTGATGAGCGTCTCTTCTTTAGGGTGCCGCTCGTGTAGCGTCACCTCTAGTGCGGCTTTGGTTGCCCGCACCAATCTTTCCCATTTCGAGAAACGGCTTGCCTCAGGAACTGCTTCGCTTGCAACTATCGCAACATTTTGGTGTG
Organism: Clepsis dumicolana; assembly: GCA_963691665.1. NCBI lineage: Eukaryota > Metazoa > Arthropoda > Insecta > Lepidoptera > Tortricidae > Clepsis > Clepsis dumicolana. The sequence goes on along the minus strand of OY829505.1, from coordinate 35,292,713 downwards.
TTGCAAAGTTGGTTCTTTCTTCATCAGTCAGGATGGGCGTCTCTTTGTCTGCTGATGAAGGCAAGACCTTTTCTTCTGGCCACTCTTCCGGTGGCTGACGCAGAAAGGCTGGGCCCTCGTACCATCTATGATTCTTTGTAAAGTTCTCTGGTACGTCCCGGGTTGCATCGTCCGCAGCATTTAAATTCGTTGGTATCCATCGCCATTCGTTGACTTTACTGGTCTCTTCTATTGCAGCTATGCGGTGTGCAACGAACGGGCGATAGGTGCGTGAGCCGCTGCGGATCCAGTGTAGCACTGTCTTGCTGTCCGTCCAGTAGATGGTGCTGTCTATTCGTTGTCTATGTTCTTTTTTCACTACTTCAGCCATGCGCGTGCCCATTACTGCTGCTTGGAGCTCCAGTCTCGGGATCGATGTGAGCTTCAATGGGGCGACGCGCGCTTTGGCTAGCACTAGCGATGTGTACACCCGACCGTCGGGTTGTTCGGCGCGCCAATACAGCGCCGCGGAGTAGGCTGACTCGCTGGCGTCTGTCATTACGTGCAGCTGTAGGTTGGAGGCGTCGCTGAACCCTGGGTAAGCGCGGGGTACTGACACATCCCGTAGAGCTTTTAGATGTGTCAGCCATTCTTTCCACTGATCGGCGAGATCGTTGGGTAGTCGCTGGTCCCAATCTATGCCCCTGCGCCATGCTTCTTGTAGCAGACTCTTCGCTCTTATTGTGACCGGTGACGCGAAGCCCATGGGGTCATATAATGACATCACTATCTTTAGTGCTTCACGTTTCGTCGGCGTTCCGGTCTCGAGGACGGCTGGCGGGATGCGTGCCAGGTCCAGGTTAAAGCTTAGTTCGTCTGTTCCGGGTCTCCAGATAAGTCCCAGGACACGTTCGCTCGGGCCGCCGTCGTTGAGCTTAACGGCGTTCGGCTGTTCGGATGTGGCCTTCATGGCTATCATCACTTCCGCGCTGTTTGATGTCCAGCCGCGGAGGTTGAAGTTTCCCATCTCGTGTATCTGTTTGACGGCAGACGATGTGTCGATGGCTTCTTTCACTGTCTTGAAGCTATCTAAGTAGTCATCGACATAATGATTTTCTATTATTGCCGTTGCGGCTCTATTATCTATGTTTCGATGCTTCATGGCGTTGAAATTCTTCACGTATATCACAATTGATGACACGTCGCTCCGAAAATAAGCGACGTCATTCTATATTCGGTGGGTGGCGTGTCGCCTCGCTCTGCTCCTCTCCACAAATATCTTAGTGCGTCTCTATCTTCTTCTCGCACTTTGACTCGCATAAACATCTCTGCTATGTCGGCTGTTACTGCCACCGCATGTTGTCGGAATCGCATCATAACACCCGGCAGCGACTGCAATAAATCTGGGCCGGACATTAGGTGATCGTTGAGTGACGTCCCCTTTGTTTTTGCCGCCGCGTCGTGCACCACCCTGAACTTGTTGGGTTTCAGAGGGTTAATGACTCCGAAGTGAGGTAGATACCAGGTTCGTCCCGGCGTTGTGGTAGCGGGAGCTGGCTCGGCGTACCCCTTCGTCACGAGTTCTTCCATTTGTGTTGCGTATTTCTTGCGTAGTTCTGGATTCTTGTCTATCTTCTTTTCAACGCTGTGGAGGCGGCTGAGCGCGTTGTCGTAATTGCGTGGCAGTTCTATTTTCTTGCTGTTCCACAGCAGGCCAGCTTCGTACACGCCCGGCTCCACTTCTCTAACTGTTGCTTCCATAATTTTTCTCGCCTTTTCTTCCGGGTCGCTCGTTGGACGCGCAGGCTAGATGGCGAGGCTATCTATTGAGAAGAATCTTTCCATCTGTTCTTCGATCGTCTCTTGCTTTTCGTGCAAGAAGTTTACGCACGCTCCCAGCGCACGTGTGTGTGCGCCGTGCAGGACCCACCCCAGCGGGGTGCGGGAGGCTACTGGCTGGTTACGACGGCCGCGTCGCATTTGTTGCGCCACTAACAGGTGCCAGTTATCTTGGCCTATGAGGATTTTCGGACGGCCACACGTGTAGACGAGTTGGTTTCTTATGTCCTGTAGATGACGACATTCGTTGACCGTTCCCTCGTCGACTCGCTGCGCAGATAGTGCAAGGTTCCTCATCGTTCGCGCTTGGATTGCATATTTTCGACCTGCGCCTGTTAGTTCTATCTTCACTCGCTGACTCCGTTTTTGTTCAAAAGTGGAGTCCGATATGGCATCAATGCGCAGAGGGTCAAGCGGTCCCTCCGCTCCGACGTCCTCGGCCAGCTGGCTATCTATGAGGGTGACCGTTGAGCCGTCGTCGAGCAGGGCCCAAGCTTCTTTCGTGCCCAGAGGCCCGGACACTTTTACTGGTAAAATCTTCAGAAAAGAGTGTGGTCCGCAAGCCCATGCACAGGTCACTGTTTCAACTGGCGTTTCCTTCTTGTTGTCGCAGACTTTCTTCACGGTGACCTCTTCGTCTGTGTGTAGAAGCGTGTGGTGCCATCTCTCGCAACCGTCGATCGCACATTTCCTTGCTTTGCACGTGTGTGCATATTTTCTATATCGCAAGCAACGAAAACATAGTCGCTTTTCTTTCGCAAATTCCCAGCGCTGTGCGGGCACCGCTTGTGTAAACTTTGCACATTCGGGGGCGGTGCTGTGAGTTCCGTGGTTGCACACTGGACATTGTTTGCGTTCTATGGCAGCAAGCGTTCGATGCGTTGGCGGCCGGCGCTCTTGATACTGCGGTTGCGCCGACTGTACTATTTCTGGCGGAGCGAACGGCGCGCAGATATCAGCCTCTCGCTGTAGGAAGCGGGAGAGTTTCAGCAGGTCAGGCTCTTCTTGAGGTTGGCCCGCCACAAATTCGAACCATCTATATCGCATGTTCATGCCGAGCTTCTCTGTCACGTGCTTCGTGACTTCCGGGTTGTACATATAGTGGGCTCTATCCAAAGCGCGTAGCGTAGCCACTATATTACACACTTTATTCGCGAATATGCAAATGTCTCTTGGGTTGTTCGTTGGCCGCGGCAGCGACCGCAAGCGTTCCAACTCGGCGAGCGCGATGGCGTCGGGACGCCCGAACCGATTTTCCAATACTTTAAAAATGTCACTTGCACATGCACCACTTATCAACAGTTCTTCTATCGCTTCGCGCGCACGTCCTTTTACACTGTTGCGAAGTCTATAAACGTTTTCACTATCACTGAAACTATTCACTGTATCTATATATGCTTTCCTGAACGAAAGCCAGTATTGGTGCGAGCCCATAAACACTGGTAAGTCCACAGGTTTCCGCTGTTGCTGCTGGCCCGCGGTAATGGCCATGGTGATGGCCGTCGTGAGGTCGGCAAGCGGGTTAGGAGGCCGCTGCATGACCTGGACTGCTCCCGCCGGTGCTTGCATTCCGTTCGGCGGTATGGCACTATGTAGCTGCTGCCTCGGCGTCGCTGCGGCACCGAGCCACACGCCTGGTGCAGGCTGGGGCGCTGCGGCTTGGTTGTTGCGGGTGCCGAGCTCCTGCTCAAGCGTCGCGGTATTGGCGGGGTCGCCCCCCGTCGGTGGCATGTTGGCCCCGAGCCCTTGCCCGGGCGCCGTCGCGGGACTTCTTTCCGCGTGCAGTTGTTGCTGATGCTGCTGCTGTTGCTGTTGTGCGCCGAGCCATCGCTCCAGCGCCATCGAGTTGGCAGGGTCGCCCCCTGCCGGTGGCACGTAGGCGCCGGGCTCCGGCCCGGGCGCCGCGAAGTTGGCGGGCACGTCCCCCGCCGGTGGCATGTAGGCGCCGGGCTCCGGCCCGGGCGCCGCGAAGTTGGCGGGGACGCCCCCCGCCGGTGGCAAGTAGGCGCCGGGCTCCGGCCCGGGCGCCGCGAAGTTGGCTGCGTCATGCTGCCTGGGTGCAGGAATTGGAGACCTGTGTCCCGAGACCCTCGTACTTTGGTCGACCCAATCCTGCACCCTTCTCGCCCGGTTGGGCTCTTCGGCCGTGTCTTCAACGACCGTGTCCTGGCTGTCCTCATTTTCTATAGTTGCGAGTTTCGCTCTTGCCAGCTCCATCTGTAGCCTGATCAGCTCTTGTCGCACTATTGCAGCGCGATATGCCTTGCTGCTCTTCTTCTTGCGCGCTGACGATGTAGCAGCGAGGTCGCTCTTCTCACTCGGCGGCGGCGGTGGCGCGAACGTGCCGGGGCCCGCAGGTGATCCCAGTGCGGCGTCCGCCCGCGGGGTCGCAACCCCGAGGTTGATAGCCAACAGTGCAGCCGTTGCCCGCGCGTCGAGTGGTCTGGCCACCACGGTAGGAGTGGTGCTTCTTGGCGGTTGAGTCGTCGCTGTGACCGCCGACGGTGGTGGTGGCGGAGGTGGAGGTATCGGTGTCGGCCCCATGCGTGTGCTCTCTGCGGCGGTCCGTGTGGAGACTGCAGACGTAGTCGCGGAATCGGCGGTGATGCCCGCAGACTCGGACGGCGTCGTATAGGCGGCGGCTGTGATGCCGCTCGACGCAGACTCGCCTCTTCTTCCGACGGAGCGCGTTACCGGCATCGCGAAACTATCCGGTTCGACTGGACCAATGTACGGGCCGGACTGTATAGACCCGCACTTTTTGGGGTTCAAAATAAAACGCGACGCTTTCGGCTTCTGATCGGATCCGTAGAAGAGGTTGTTTCCAGAGAGATGGCTGGCTGACGACTGTGAGAAGACTCCGAGACGACTGACTACCCAGCGCCGCGCGGGCTCTATTTATACTGCTCGGGCGAGAGCGGGGGCCCGGGGCGCCGGGTTCGTTTGTCCTTCTCACACTCGGGCGAGCGTGGGGGCCGGGGCCGGATCCGATACTATTTTATTTCTCTTTCTATTACTATCTATTTACATGAGCTTAGCCTATTTTTTCTATACAATATTTATTTATCTATTATAATATAATCTTAACCTATCTTAAACTATAATTACAAACTAATTGGACTGCGCTGTCCCGCACAGACTTTCCGATATAGAATTCGATGTCGTTATGAGTTTCAAATTTGAGTCATCTTAAAAAACCAACATAATTTACAATAAAAAAAAAACATTTGATACGGAGCATGCTCGGTATGTTTGTCTTTAATGAATAAAAAAACAATCAAATTCGTGATAGGTATAATATATATGGCTTCGGCTTCTGAACCCATCATAGAGCACTTATAAATGTGTGTGTAGATAGAGTAATGTATGCAACTCTACTCTACATAATAAGGCCTTAATACACTCGTGCCGAGTTTTATAATAAGATTACACAAGTGTTTTAAGGACCCTCATTAAGTATTTAACAGTTGCATAAAGTACTATTATCTACACACATATCGTAAGTCCTATATTATAACTTGGCTCAAAGTCTTCAGATATCTCTAGTATCCTTCAACATTCAGTAACTTTATAAGTAAGTTGATTGGTAAGTGATCGGCAGGTGGCAACCGACAGGTGAGTCAAGGTCGTACCGTCGCTGCGGTGTGTAAAGATGCCTACATTGTTTATGGAATACCTGTCAATTTGTAAACCACTGTCGCTACTGTGTTGTACTGCCAGGGGGGTGCCACTCCGCAGTTTAGATACGTTCGGCCCCATTTTTGCCCGTGGTTCTACCAGTGGTAACTACCAGTAAGTACCACGGGCAAAATTTTCTTCCCGTAGTACTACCAAGCTGTCTAGTATTACTATGGGAAGAATATTCTACCCGTGGTACTACTAACTTTATCATCATCATCATCATGTCAGCCGAAAGACGTCCACTAACATTATAGTAAAATATTTTTAGGCTTTTCTCGTAGTCACTCTCGCCATCTTAGAAAACGACTTAACTAAATTAAATTTTAACATTCATAATTTTTTAGGGTTCCGCACCTCAAAAGGAAAAAATAGATCTACCAAGGAAAAAAACATCTCACTAGATACATAAAAAGCAAGTTTAATGATACTGGTAACATCAACATAAAAACAAACACAAACATATTAGATCCATAATGGATCTGGTCAATGGATCTACTGAAATTTAAGGAACAGACAGACACACAGACAGGCGGAGAACGAAGTATCTTATAAGGGTTCCTTTTTTCCTTTTGAGGCCAGGAGATCGCGCCTAATTTAACCAATCTTTATTGATTTATTTTAATCCTACGAATATTATAACCGCGAAAGTTTATGAGGATGTACGTAAGGATGTCTGTTACTCTTTCGTGCAAAAACTACTGCACGGATTTAGTTGAACTTGAACTAGTATAGCCTATAGTTTTTATCCTGGACAATGGCATAGCTCCCGCGGGATAACTGTTATTTAATTCACCTATATCCTAACTAATATTATAAATGCGAAAGTAACTCTGTCTCTCTGTCTGTCTGTTTGTTACCTCTTCACGGGAAAACCGCTGCACCAATCTAGATGAAATTTGGTAAGAAGATAGTTGAATATTCAGGAATAACATAGGCTACTTTTTATTTGGGAAAATTATATAGTTCCAGCTGGATAGCGATAACCGAAATCTACGTGGACGAAGTCGCGGGCAACAGCTGGTAGTTATATAAAATATTGATTAACCCTTTGGTCTTGCCGCCAAACCGGTTTTAGTCAGCGGTGCTCAAGAACCAACATTTTCTTATGCCGTTAGCAGAGACAAGTAATATATAGACTGCCAATCTTCATACTAACTTGCGTAGCTCCGAAATATAAGGTTCACTAGACGGCGTTGTTTACCATATATGGGAATAATACCCCGGCTAAACAGCGCCATCTAGTAAACCTTATAATTCGGAGCTACGCAAATTAGTTTGGAGATTGCCAGTCTTCATATTTTACTGTCTCTGCCGTTAGTGTATATTTCGGCACTTTTTCAAACACACTTTAGCATCTTTGCGGCTCAAAGGTCGACATGTGAATGTCAATGCTAGTCTAAGTAGTGTGTTTAGAATAGATTGTTTATCAGCACACCTACTGTATTGTACCTCTGACAGCGAGGCGATGCGAAGTCCTTGTGTAAGGAAAGCCATTGTCAAAGAACAATTCCCGTAGCGAATCTTTGTATCTTTGCAGTGATGTTGAAAATAGTATCTAAATTCATAATGACTTTATTTTTCTTGTTGCAGCGGCCCTAGGAGTCCTACTATGCGGGGCGTCGGTCCGCGCGGGGGCCCCGCTCGGCCCCTCAGACCGCCCGGAGGCCTACTTCAACGGGAGCTCCTACATACGTCTCTCGAGGCCTATTTCGCTCAAACAACTCGTCGGACTGAGCTTCAGGACTTGTGTTGGTAAGTTGGATGTTTGATCGTGACTTCCTCATGGGGTTGACGATCCGGCCCTATTTCACCAACTTTACAATTGTCAGTTTTCAATGATAATTCGGTGTCAACTGCTGACTTGAAGAGCTTTTGTTTTAGCGCGCTTCATATTGTCAAAGAAATGTAGTTCGAATTGTCATATAAAACTGACAATTGTAAAGATTTGATTTCACAATCTTTCTACATTAGAACATTTCTTTGACAATATGAAGGGGCCTGACGATTAGTTGGTCAAACTAGCGACTTTTTTACCCGTCTGCGGAAAGAGGGTCATGTTTTTCGAGCGTATGTGTGTATGTATGTCTAACTCTTTGGCACACTCTACGGCCTAAACCGACTGATAGTATAATAATATGAGTTGTCAATAGATTAGTCTCAGTTGTAGGAGTGAGATAGGGTATACTACTGTTTTGTTTTTAATTACAAACTGGTTAGGTTATTTCAAGGTTATGAAGTTTGTATTGAATTAGGTACTCAACTCACATGATCACCATCACTAAGCGCGTTCGAGACGTATTATTTGGTCGTCGATACACTAGAGGCTCTGAGAGTCTAGTGTAATTAACGACAAAAAAATTGTCTCGATCGCGTTCTCGTTTACGTTTGAATTACTATGGGCAACACGGACCAACCACCTTCAGGACACCAAATGTCAGGGCGAACGTTTCCGAAACGCATATGCTCATTTGCACCTTTAAATATCTCTAGCCGCGAATCGCGGCTCACTTTCGACCAGGGGGGCTAGCACGCGCGCCATTTTGTCGCTTGTTGCTCAGTGCGTCCTTCACTAATTCCATCACTATGAAAGGGACGCACTGCGCGACAAAATGACGCACCGTGCTACATGTGCTGATGACAAGCGAGGTGACAAGCGTAAACCAATCACGACGCATTCCCCCGGCCCGCTCACCGCGGCTTTTTTCGTCGTAATGACTTTCCAAGTAAATTATAGAAGATGCGGTCCAGAGGGTGGTTGGTCCGTGATGGGCAAATTAGCAGCGCCACTAGTGGCACGTATCGACAACAAACGATTTTCATGCTATTTGACACTTTAACGCAAACGCATTCGAAACTTATTTTTTGGCCGTTGATTACACGGCTCTGCAAATGTATGGAACGCGTTTCGCTCAGCTTTTCCTATCCTACAATGTCTACGTTATTAACTGATCGGATTGCATTACAGTTCTGGAATAATGTGAATCGTGTAGTCATTTGTTATTGTATACTTCAGTAAGAATGTCAGTGTGGATTGCTACGATGTGAGAAATCATAAATCATAATCCAAACATTCCTAAGCTATGAGCAAATCGTATCATATCATAACACTGCCTTATTAAGTAGAATCTTAAGCACACACATAGATGATTGGTCCCGTTACAGCCTAATATAAGGCGGCGTAATATGGCACCCATGAGTAGGGTAACCATTTCGAAAGATCAAAATGTCACGGCAGAAAGCTTAACAGCACAAATAGTTAAGAGTCATGACAATGTATCTGCATACAGTTCGAACAGCTAACTAGGTATAAAGAGTTCGAGTCAAACTTAAATACACCTGTAGTGGAGTTAGTCACTTGTAGTTAAAGCGAAACGCACAGATACTAACGGGGACCGCTGCTTCGCTGGTTGACGTTCTCAAGTGCCGCCAAAGCATACAATTCGCATGAATACTCTGCTTTCCACTTCGATTGTGAGGAAATTATTTAGCAACCATTTTTTTGTGTTAAAATTGACAAAGTACATTATTCCACTCAAAACATAATATCAAATCCGAGCTTAACGCAGCCAAATTACATGAAATCGTCACACAGCAGTTTTTGAGTCAAAATATCAAACTGTCATCCGCCATCTTGGATTCTGAAGTTAATGTTAAATACGAGCTCACCGCAGCCAAATTACATAAAGTTGACATCCACGACCAACTTGTGGTATTATTTAAATGCATATCTGAGTTCAGAGGTCAGTTCAATAAAGACTGAATGCACAAATCATCCGAAAAAAATTGTCTTGACTTTATTCGGACTTTTGGTCAAAATTCCTGGCAAATTCTGACAGATGGTAACCCTATTAGTATGGCAAATACTACTTAGCCAATTAATCAATTCATATTTGTTAGAGCTTCATGTGTTTGGTCTTGCTATAATGCTATATTGTCTAGAAATTAGCAGATAGGCTACTGATGAACCGTGAGATACATAATGTATAGCAAACTCGACGTTGACTACACTCATAGACATACACAGCGTATGGACGGGCCTTCGTCTTTGTTTCCAATTCACTGAGACTACAAAGTAGTCTCAGTGATATGAGCCGCGAGCAGGTCCGCACGGGCGCCGCCGGCCGCGCACCGCTTACCGCCGGCGGGCTCGGCAACACCGTTCGCGTTCCTATTTAAAAATATTCCAAAGGGCATATCTTTATGTTTATGTTTATATTAATAACCACACCAGACCAAAAGAAAATAGGCACAGTCCAGAGCGATAACGTAAATTCAAATAAAGATGAAAAAATACTTACTTATACTTTGGCGTTTAAAATTGCTTTGGGTAAGAAACTTATAGTTAGTTTTTTAGCATTAGAATTATTTTTAAATAAGTAACTGTTACGTATAAAACCATAACAATATAAATAATTAAGTTGCATTGCTATTTAATTATTACTTGCTGTTTCTTATTTTTAAAAGGCGTTTTAGAAATGATAAAAGAGCCGAGATGCCTAACTTTAGAAAATGTTTCTATCGAGGATTTTGTTTACAGTCGTGTATTCATCTTTGGGGTATTTAAGACATAATAGCCATTAATTAGGGTCTGAAATATACCTTTATTTCAAATATTGAACGATATTAGAATTAATAAAAAACGAGCATGGATAGTTCAGGTAGCGCCTTTATACCGCGGTAATAAGATCCATATTCACGTCATACTTTGTGGTGTATACGTACTTTGTACTCACCAGGTACTCCCCCACGTACCTGCTCAGTTTTACTGTTTTATGTGAACTCGAAAGTCCCGTAGCGACGTCCAGCCGCATTGCAAATGCATATCAACTACAGTGTTACAAAGTTGTCTGGCGTTCGCATTTACTTTTGAATTACTTATTTACTCTGTAAATCGGCAGGTGAGCGCCTCTGCCTATAGCGGCACCAATTGACAACAAACTGTTCTTAGGTATTTGACATTTTATCGCAAACGTCATTAGAAAAGTTGAAAAAATCCCCGACATTGTCATTTTGAAATCCAATATTTCAAAAGCGGGTTAATCGATTTTAATGAAACTTAAGCGCGTTTGGTTTAAAGGGACAAATAGTATGAGAATTGTATTGTTGATACGTGCCACTAGTGGCGCTGCCAATTTCCACATAGTAATTCAGACGCGGTCGTGTTGCATTTTTCCGTTGATTACACTGAGTGTCTAGTGTAATCGACGACCAGGCCAAGAAATACGTATCGATCGCGTTCGCGTTAAACAATTCTCATACTATATGACATTTTAATGCAAGCGCGATCGAGACGTATTTTGTGCTTTTTGATTACACTAAGGGCACAGATTACACTAGACGTTCAGACGTAAACGTGAACGCGATCGTGTCGTATTTTGGTCGTAGATAACACTAGGCGCTCTTATAACTTTGTGGCACTGTGTATTAAATTAGTGGCAACGGCGGTCGTCTCAAATTCATGAAACATCACCAGGCAAAATCTCTTAAATTAAAACAACTACGACGCAAACTCTCACGAATAAGTAACTGGAGATTGTTACAAAATTGACTTGCCTTCCTAGCCCTTTGAGGTGGCAACGCACCCACAGCCCCTCAGGCGTTTCGGGTGTCTCAGAACAGGGCTGTTACGAGTGCTCCTCTCTGCCCCGCGGCTCAACTACGCTGCTCAACTGTTGAGCCATCGGGAATTCAAATTGACAACATTTCATATTTTTCACACCTGGAAATTAATATAGGTATCGAAAGGGCTTTGCCTCCTGAACACACCACTATGTTTATAAAAAAATAATATTACTTGTTTTTTTAAATAAAAGATAATAAAAGAAAATTACCAATTCTACCAAAAAACTACGCAAGAATGGGTGTAATACTTTTGCCTTTTTCACGAAAAAAAAAAAATAAGCAACAATCACACGATAAAAGGTTTGACAATGTCAGATAAATTTAACATCTTGGTTTTGTTTTTTGGTCGTGACAAGACAATAGTTATTTGTTATACAAGGGTGCAAAGTTGTATTTTACCTGCGAGTGTGGAATTGAAACACAAGCAAGCTAAAGGATACTATATTTGAACCACGAGCGAAGCGAGTGGTTCTAAAATAGAATCCTGAGCGTAGCGAGTGTTTCAACCAACACACGAGAAGTAAAATACATTTGCACCCATGTGTAACACAACTTTTCACCTCATAAAAATTAGTCTTCATCACTGGAATCCCTTTTTCTTACAATAATAATATCGTAATTTTTTTTTACAATTTTAATGTTTATGACTTAAAATCATTAAATAAAGCTAAATTTAGTATTTTTTATTAAATTCTCAAACCATTTATCAAATTATTTAATGATAATTAATATCGAACGAACCGTTATTATGAGCGTTTTGCGTTTTGTTATCTGTTAAAAACTACTTAAGCACGCTCCACTCCAAGGTCAAATTACTGTCCCCACTAGTGGATAAAACGCGATTTTACCCGCTTGTATTAAAGGATAAAAGACGGCTTTCCGAGGTAGTGAGGGGAAAAGACAATTGATCCATCCTAGCGTAGTTTCGGAGTTACGTCCCTTTGAAATAAGTACCTTTTAGTAAATTAATTACAAATCTTAATGAAAATTTAAAACCGTAGGTTTGCTCCTCTTTCAAAATAGAATACAGACAATTAATAAATTATTGTCTCAAAAATATGAAATGTTGTCAATTCTCCATAGCACACCTTTACTAGTTTTAGTTCGAGGACTATGAGACAAGGTTGTTACACTGCTGTTCAGCGTCGAAGTGTCAAATGAGCTCTCATGTACATTCGACGCTGAAACAGCCGTGAACGTAACACTGTCAGAGAACAACATCACAGTGTCGATGAGCTGTTACTATGCATTACTATTGAGTATGTAGTAGTGTAATCAACGGCCGAAAATACGGCTCGATCGCGTTCAAGTTTCAGTCTGAATTACTATGTGCAAATCGGCGTTTGCGTTACGCGTGTCAAATAGTATGAGAATTGTGTGTTGTCGATACGTGCCACTAGTGGGGCTGCTAATGTGCTCATAGTAATTCAGACGTAAACGCGAATGCGGTCGAGACATTTTTTTCTGGCCGTTGTTGATTACACAAGACGCTCAGGTGACTCGTGTCCTTAGAGCAGGAAAGGAATGGAGATGTTAAAGCGTGACTTCCCCTCTGCCAAATGTCTAACATTAAGTCTGATCAAAATCAAAATGATCAGGGTCTGTTGATTGTGTGCGTGTTTTTGGCGTTTGTGTGACAGTTTTGTTTTAGTGTGCGTTAGTAGGAACGTAACAAATTTTGACAGGAGCGTAGACGTGTGCTGTACGTGTGTGTTCCTCGTCCCCCTCAAAAAGTGGCAGAAAAATTTGCAGTGCATAGTTAAGCCAAAGGCGCCACCCGTCTGCTTTATGCTCGTGTCATTAAAAAAAGTCGAGTCTATAAACAAAATGTTTTTAAAAGCGAATGTTTATTTCATAACGTCCTTTACGTAACGGATAGACAATTTTCTGTTTAACCAGCCAACAAAATTTAAAACATCTTAGAAACGTAAATAATTATTGTAAGGTTGTGTTTAGAACCAACTTGCCTCAGCAGTGAATCACTACACGTAGCCGGCTGCATAGAATGCATTATACCTACCATTATTATGTTTAACTTGTCCTAGCATGAGCAAGTAAATGGTAATGAGGTATTGCGTATTTTAAACTCGATGAGTCAGTTGGTTTATCATTAAATATCAATATTATCATATAGAAATAGATAGAAATAATTTATTTCCTTGACAACGTAGGAATAATCTGGGTAGTCGCGGAATCCGAATGTTATATCAATGTAAAGTTGACATTGCGTATAGCTTATTTGGGATTAATTAAATAACAGGCACTGGTTTCGTTCAAATCAAAATTGCAATGAAAAGTCGTACAAAAGAACCATAGTAGATAACATACAATAAAAAATATAAAAAGAATAAATATCAAAAAAGTTGTGCAATCTTGCACAGACCTATAGGTCCCGATGCTACACGACTACGATCGATACGGAAAAATAATTATGTATGAAATTTTGCGTAAAAAAATTTACGTACCTGATGGTTGTGTCAACTTGCACAAAAATGTTAACGTAACAAGAAACCTAAAGCAGCAACTGCGTCGAGGGTTAAATAACAGGCCGAATTTATACCTACGTCAATTTTCAACTTGTAGATCGCGATTTTATAAAGATTCCCGAGTTTCTTTAGAAAGTCGCAATTATCTATTCTCGTTAATATTTTTAAAGAGACGTTTTTAGAGTTCCTCACCTCAAAAGGAAAAACGGAACACTTATAAGATCACTTTGTTGTCGGTCTGTCTGTTAAGATTCTTTTTCTCTGGAACGCGTGGAGGTAGCAGGCGGAAATTAATATCATCAAGCCTGCAGTCCCTTGAAGCTGTGAAAAAATCAAACTTTTAAGTCAACGCAATCAAAAGATACAGTCATTCAAATGGTTGTTTCCATACAAATTGCCGTACTGTGAAAACTTAAAGGGTACTTCCAGTTGTCCTAGAAACTTGAAATTTGGTATGATGGTAGCTCTTATAGCACAACCACTCAGTAAAAACCTTAAATCTTAAATTTTTATGTCTGTCCGTATCTGTCACAGACCAATATAAAATGACTCCACACTGCGTACATTTTGCTTAGGAACAGGGCTCTGCTGATACTGGACAACTTAAAACACCGGGGAAAAGCAGGGAAATCTTTGTACGGAACCCACTTAAATTGTCCCGGTTTTTTAATGTTAAATTTATATTTATACATTCTACAAGTTAGAAAAAGCGATAGGTCTGAGGTTTTTTCATCCAAAACCGGGCCGTGCCATGAACAGAAAATACACCGCACCTCATGAATTGAATAAGCGAGAGAGAGCTTGTGGGCGCGCTCTGACGAGTCCTAATTCAGTGCATTGTTTGTGGATAACACACTTAGTTGTACAGTGACTGCAATTACGTGTGTTCTACGATACGCACCGCACGTGGCTTCAAACAGATCAGATTACTGACCAGTATGTTACTGCTTATACTATAATAAGTTGGCCTTATTTCAAGCGAGTACGTTTCAAATACACGGACACTTCAATGGGCTCTCGTATGTGGAACTCTATTGTAAACCTATATGGTTCAAAATGACGTTGCTAAAGCGAACTGCTAAGGCTTCAGGCGTGATTTGAGGATTATCAAGTTACTGAAGACTAGACGGGGTTGATGATTTTGATGGCTACCGTCGAAAGTACGGTTGCCAGAGAGCGGACCGGGTTGGAGCCAATAATGTACGACCCGGAATGTACAGTCAATAGTGGGCGACCTGATAATCGTTGCCCATTTTGGCTTCCGGTTATCAGGTCGTACATTAACTGCACCTTTTGGGTCAAAATGTCAAACTTTCGTCCCCCATTTTAAATCCAGAAAATAATGTCAAATACGAGCTCACAGCAGCTAAATGACATAATATCGACACCCATGACCATTTTTTGAGTCAAAATGTCAAACTTTCATCCGCCATTTTGGATCCTGAACATAATGTCAAATACGAGCTCACCGCAGCCAAATTACGTGTAATCGACACCCAGGACCTACTTACTATTGTATTATTTAACAGCCGAAAATTCGCGCGGAACCTTGGTGTCTTTTCTACGGAACCCCTAGGTTACGCGGAACCCACTTAAGGAATTGCTGCTCTATATCTTCAACAGAGATTTTGACCCACTATTGTGAAAACAAATTACTTAGGAGCCGCGATGTTATCACCGCATTTTATGTTTATTGGGTTGCTATGGAGTCTAGTTTAGAAAACTGTTATACCACGTAAACAATAGTAGTTTACGCAACTGTTACATAATGAGGGTCCTTAAAACACGAGTGTGTTTTACGTAACTGTTTAAATTACAATTACCATGACAGTATTTTACACAGTTTTGTCAATAAACGCTTTTCATATCTCTTTGAAACAGACACTGAGTAAGTAGAAATCGACTTGAAATAATTTACTGTGTTTAAGTTTTAAATAACAGTAACCTGTAATAGTAGTTTATGCAACTGCTACATAATGAGGGTCCTTAAAACACGAGTGTGTTTTTATGAAACGAGGCGAAGCCGAGTACTCTAAGATGAAGAGAACACATATTTTAAGTACTCTAAGAATGGGTTCAAAAGCCGAAGGCATATCATACCTGTCACGAATTTGACTGTTTATTTTAAACATAGACAAACATACCGAGAAACTGACATTGGCCCAAGCCTTTTGGCCGCCATCAAGGAAAATAGAATAGAATAGAACATACCGAGCTGACGTTTCGTAAACTGTTTTTTTGTATTGTAAATTATCACATTAATTATACATGTCGGACTGAACTCGACTTATATACGTGAGTGATCCGTTTTATTTCACTATGATTGTAAATTGCGTTGGTTGTCAAATTCGATACATCGAATTCGATATCGAAAAGTCATTACGATATCGAAAAGCCATTACGACATCGAATTCGATATCGAAAAGTCATTACGACATCGAATTCGATATCGAAAAGTCATTACGACATCGAATTCGATGTCGTAATGACTTATCGTTACTGCTGGTGGCTGCTGTCGGCGACATGCTGAAATGCTGGTCATTTTCTACGGTTTCTGAACGCATTATAAAGGACTTATGATATGTGTTGTAGATAAAAGCTTTTATCATTAGAAAGGTAAAAATAAAATACAAATAGTAAATAATTAGTGAAACTGGAGGATGCGGTTGCGACTTGCGTACAATCGAAAGTCGAAACGACCCTAGAAATATAAGACGCGTTATACAATTATTTCTATTTCTGTACGACAGGGGTGCGGATAGAGTTACCGTCACGAATTTCGTAAACACAGGACAAATAGGAATTTGTCCTGGCTTGTGGAGTTCGTGTCCAGGAGGACATGCAGACCCCTACATCAACAAATTTACAAATGTTAGTTTTCAATGACAATTCGGTGTCAACTGCTGACTTGAAGAGCTTTTGTTTTAGCGCGCTTCATATTGGCAAAGAAATGTAGTTCGATTTGTCAATGTAAACTGACAATTGTAAAGTTGGTGAAAAAGGGGCCTGAACGAAAGACCGGACTTTCCGAGCGCCTAGTGTAATCGCCGACCAAAAATACGTTTGCGTTACGGATGTCAAATAGTATGAGAATTGTTCGTTGCCGATACGTGTCACTAGTGGTGCTGCCAATTTGCCCATAGTAATTCAGGCGTAAACGCGAACGCGATCGAGACGTTTTTTTGGTCGTTGATTACACTAGACGCTCAGAACAGCCCACGACCAGATAAATAAGTATTGCGAAGTCTTTTGTTTTTGTATTCATGTTATTAATTATTCATCACTCTTGCACGTAACATGGTGGGTCATACACTCATACATAATCATAACATACAAGCTAACTTGACTGTTATGCCCTAACTAAATAAAGCCCTTGGACCTTTTCTCTTCTCATCTCATAACGCCCGAGGGCTGTAATGGCGCGCACGGCGAAGCCCTATCAGAGGCCCGAGTACAAATATAAAAAATCCTGTGTAACGTAATCGAGTAGTAACGTTATCCATAAATTTTTATGACGTTTGTAACTAAAATTTAGTATGAAGTTTCTCGATTTCGATACGATAACGTTTACCTTACGTAGAATTTGAATATTCTTACTCGGGCCTCAGCAATGCGCGTCACATTTCTTCGCAAGTGTAATCAAAACTTTCACATGTTTCACGGGCGGTACATGAATTACGAACCTTGGCCCAGAAAGCCCTGTCTGCGACTTCAGGCTTCTTTGAGAGCCGCGTTCGTAATTCCTTACTCACCGCCCTCAATGCACAATGTACTATTATTTATCTATTGATTTATTTTCACATTAATGTTTTTATTCTTTCCCTAGAATCATGTACATACAACTGTAAGTCATCTCATTGCAATCCATTGCACAGCCCGCACTCAACTTAGAGAAATTTGGACAAATGTCAGGAACACTCCGGCTAAAGCACGGACTAACAACCCTCTGGACACCAAATGTCAGGGCGAACGTTTCCGAAACGCATATGCTCATTTGCACCTATAAATGTCTCTTAGCCACCAATCGCGGCTCACTTTCGACCAGATGACAAGCGAGATGACAAGCTATGAACCAATCACGACGCATTTCCCCGCCCTGCTCACCGCGGCTTTTTTCGTAATGACTTTCCAAGTAAATTATAGAAGATGCGGTGTCCAGAGGGTGGTTAGTCCGTGGGCTAAAGTGTCATAAAATGTCCTACCGAATCCGGACGCCTGGTCATCCTAGATGTTCGCTCGTCACTCATTAGCCAATTAATGCGCCCTGTCTTATCTCACATTAGTTTTGTTCCGTTCATGCAGACACGTGGAACACCTCATGTGACTTTCCTGGTACTGTTCAAGTGTTCATTGTCTCATCGTGTGTAAAAACCAGACCCTAGCTGTGAATGCACAGAGGGTCGAGCACGACTTTCGAATCCTGCGTCACGTAAAATCGAATAGTAAACGTTGTCGAGTTTGTATGACGTTTGGAACAGCGCCCGCCCGTGAACGTATTTGGAACTAAAATTTAGTATGAGGTTTCTCGATCTCGATACGATAACCGTAACGTTACGCAGGATTCGACAAGTCGTGCTTGACCCACCGAAGCGGTAGCTGAGCGTCGTGGCGCGGTGCGAGGATGGAATAGTTGATCATTGTCTTACAGTCCCCTATTTCACCAACTTTAACCCCCGACCAAAAAGAGGTGTTATAAGTGTGACATGTGTATCTGTCTGTGGCATCATAGCTCCAAAAAGGATGGACCGATTTCGATGCGGTTTTTTTTCAATCGAAAGCTAGTTTAATCGAGATGGTTCTTAGCTAAGTTTAATTTAAAATCTGTTCACCCGTTTTTGAAATATTGAACTTTGAAATAACATTGTCGGGGGTTTTTCAGCTTTTCTAAGTTGGTTATTAGGTACAATTGTCAGTTTCATATGGCAATTCGACTTGAAGAGCTTTTGTTTTAGCGCGCTTCGTATTATCCAAGAAATGTAGTTCGAATTGTCATTGCAAACTGACAATTGTAAACTAGGTGAAATAGTTGTTTTTGGTGGTGGTTTTTTTGGTTCGGACGTTTTCAAGCGCTAACCCGAAGTCCATGGTGTTGGTAAGTCAATAGTTGCAAAAAAAATACACTTATTGCCGCGGTAATAATGTCTATGTTCATGTGGTGTACAAATTTTGGTGACCTTGACTGTATATTGCGTGCGTCTGTGCGTTTGCAGCTGTACCGAGGTCCGACGTTTAAAATGCAAAGGTGCATGCTTTACATTGCGCTACTGGAAGCTAGCTGGTTATAAGTGATAAGTCGAGTGCCGCAGTGTATTAATGCTGCTTGGCTCGATTTTTGTGCGACAGAGCACGAGCTACGGCTCTCTGTGATTCCTTTCCTCACTAAACTAACACAGTAAGAAAGAGAATATAAATGAAGTGTGGTCATTGAATGTCATTTTTTTGGCAGAGGCGTCACCAATTCTTGTCATAGTGCTTTGTGGTCTCAGTAAACGAGCTGTGCCTGTCATGTAAAGAACGTCTGGTCTCGTGTCTCATGCTGTGTTCCGAGTGTGATGTGCCCCTAAACCCTAAAAGCTAGATTCATGAACCATTTTTATACTTCCCGTTTTTTCTAACAGTGCGTTTGGTCAACAGTGTCGGAGCTTTTCAGGATGTGTAGTGCGGTAAATTTTATGTAATAGCCTAATAGGTTATGTAGCCCCGGCTAAACTGTGTCCCAAGCATGAATATTCGAATCGTTATCGAGAAACTTTGTTTGTATGACGTTTGGAACAGCGCCCCCCTTGAGCGTATTTAGTACTAAAATTTAATATTAATTTTCTCGATGGCGATACGATAACGTTACGTAGGATTCGAATATTCGTGCTAAAGGGTACTGAACTGCTCCTGTGTGACCCTTTTAGTATCCAAAAACTCCACCATCTCCCTCCAGTCTTAATCAATCTCATGTTCTCCCCTCTGCAGGCGGCGAGCTCTTCTCCCAACGATTCGAAGGGTATACCCTCCATGTGACCGCCCTACTGAAGCAAGTCGTGGTATCCTGGGCGCGCCCAGGGCAGCCACAGCGCGAGGTATCCCTGGACAAAAGCACCTTGGACAACAGGTGGCATTGGGTGGCGTTGAACTATCAGCCCAGCCCGCCTACGCTGGCGTTGGAGGTGGACAAAGACTCACAGGTAATTTTAAACTATAGGTACATGTAAGTACTTCAACTAAACTACAAATTTGAAATTAAACTGCAAACTAAATACGAATTTGGAGCACCCGAGGAACTGAAGAGGATCCTTTTTGTTGAAATGGTAACCTATCTCAAATACTAATAAAAACAAAAACCATTCATCGAATTTCATTTGTCCGAAAATTTCGTTTGCTCTAATGCATTTTTTTCTGAAACTAAATATTTCGGAATTTATTTCAGGACCGTCGTTTAGAACCCTTTAGGTTAGGTTTGTTTTATAAAAATTCTGCAGTGTTGGCACGAGTGGCCGCGACTTTGTTTGTCGCGCGAGATTACAATTATTAGCTATACCCGTCCCGTTGCATTCTGAGTGACAGAAAAGGAAGGGCAGTTATTCTCGCGCTAGACAGAAGTCGCACTGTGAATTGTGACTACCTAATGAAATTTTTACAGTTTTAGAGAAAATGCATTAGTGGAAACGACAGTTTCGGACGAATGAAATTCGGTCAACGGTTCTTAGTGTTTTAGATAGGTACCTTTCGGAATGTGTTGTGGGTTAGTTTTGCCTCTTTGATATTAATAACAGACTTTCAAGTGGTCAGATTAATTTATTCCCGTAGTTTCTGCATAGGAATTTGAAACGGAGCCTTTGAAGTACCCAACTTATTTAATGACCTTCGATCAATAATTACAACTAGATTACAGGTCAGCGCGTCGAAAACGGCACCAGCAAATATATAAATAAATAAATATCATGGGACAAATTGACACCAATTGACCTAGTCCCAAACTAGGCAAAGCCTGTACTATGGGTACTAGACAACGGATAAACATACTTATTATATAGATAAATACATACTTACATACATATTAAACATCCAAGACCCGAGCACAAACATTCGTATTCATCATACAAACATCTGCCCCGACCGGGATTCAAACCCGGGACCTCAAGCTTCATAGCTAGGGTCGCTAACCACTAGGGCATCCGGTCGTCACAATAACGACTCGCGTACATAGTGTGATCTTATTGCACGCAAAATTACTTAAATATTTGGCTTAGGCTTATAAAACCCACTTTCCCGAACTGTGCACGTTCTCTAAAAGTGCACTTGTTTAGAAGGATCACTTTCTCAATAAGTGCACTTCAAAATTGGTACACTTTCTCAAAAAGTGCACTTTTTCAGGTGGTACAGTTTCCCGGAATGTACACTTTTCCAAAACAAAAGAACTAAACCCGAGGACCCGAGGGAGATTTCCTTTTTTTTTGCATTATATGCATAAAGGTTGTATGTCAGGATCGTAGCAAGTGGAAGTCCGTGGTCTCTGCCTACTCCTCAGGGAAACAGGGGCGTGATGGCAACGCAGTATTTGTAAATCTGGATATAAAGTTTTACCGCCAATGAATGTTTGTGTGTATGTGTTGGGTGCACCAATTTTGACGTCTCTTACTCACCTGTTATGTTAAACACAAGGAGAAATAGTTTCGAAAGAAAAACAGGGGCTTGCTTTAAACTCAAGACGTAATTTTTAACCCCCGACGAAAAAGAGGGGTGTTATAAGTTTGACATGTGTATCTGTGTATCTGTCTGTGGCATCATAGCTCCTAAACCGGTGGACCGCTTTCGATGCGGTTTGTTTTCAATCGAAAGCTAGTTTAATCGAGATGGTTCTTAGCTAAGTTTCATTAAAATCGGTTCACCCGTTTTTGAAATACTAAGCTTTGAAATGACAATGTCGGGGGTTTTTCAACTTTTCTAGGTTGGTTAGGTTATAACGTATTTACTTTCGATTCCCCAGGTGATATCCAATCTGAGCCTGAACCCGGAACTGCTGTCGCCGGGCGCTCTGGAGGACGACGGCGCAGTCGTCCTGGTCGGCAACGTGTTTAGCGGCTGCATACACGAGGGCCCACAGCTGGAGTTCCACGCCAACGCGCAGCTGAGGAACGTTGAATTCGGAAACTGCCCGCTCAGCACTACCAACAACTGTGAGTTCATCAATGTTGGCTTGCCCCTTGGTCAAATCGTCACATCAATTGTGAAGTCGCGAATCTGCAATATCAAAATTTGACAGAATATGCATGTTCCGTCTGCAGTGCATATGTATGTGTGGGTTGAAAAGGAGATCTTCAAACAGACATAACGAAAACGGGATATTGACCGCGATTACCTTATAGGTTTGATGAGCTCCCGATATTTCGATGCAGTTGCATGCATCGTGATCACGGGCAAACTGACGAAACGAGGGTCGATACTCGAGGGCAGGTAATCGCAGTCAATATCCCGTTTTCATTTATATGTCTAATGCAATTAACCGCGAATCATTTAAAACTGTTATCTTCAAACAGGTTTTATATATACAGTCAGCGTCAATAGTAGCTCATCACTTTTGTACCTTGTCGCAATAACACACTTTTCAATCACTTATGACGCGCTTTATCTGGCCGTAGAGCGAAAAGGTACGAAAGTGTCGAGCGACTTTTGACGCTGACCCTACAACCAACTGTTATTAAATTTCATATGCCACAGCCACGCCACAACGCATCAACGGGTAGTGCAACATGAAACAATACGTCACTGTTAACCCACTAACTAAATAAAGATCAAAACTCCCGACGAAAGAAAAAGCAGACAAAAAAAAAAGTAAAAAATAACGCCTAATATATTTTGTTAGTATGGATTAGTATGGAAGGGAGTCAACCACAGCTATTATTTCTATAAAACAACATACTTTAGTTTGCTGTTGACTTTAGCGATCCCCCGACACCGACGACGCTTAGTTATAAATTTTGCTAGATATACTGAACTGAAAGGGCCAATCCATACTTCCATCCATACTAATCCATACTAACAAAATATATTAGGCATTATTTTTTATTTTTTTTAGTTTTCTTTTTGCCGGCTTTTTTTTGTCTGCTTGTCTGGTTTTTAAATTTATAATTTAAGTTTTTTTATTTCATGTTTTTTACATTCACTTCAAAATATATATTTTATTATTTGACTTAAACCAACAAAAAATCCAAGACATCAACGAGCTTCCGGATTACGAATTTCTGAACTTAGCCATACTGAAGACATCAACGGGCTCTCACATCTGGGATCTGAACTTGAGACATTTAAAAAGTTTAATATCTCAAAAACGGCCCAACCGATTTTTATGAAATTTAGCTAAGAACCATCTCGATTTAACTAGCTTTCGATTAAAAAAGCCACGTCCAAATCCGTCCATCCACTTACGAGCTACGATGCCACAGACAGATACACAGATACACAGGTTAAACTTAAGATACCCCACTTTTTCGTCGGGGTTTAAAAATAATATAAAATAAGACGGCTGTAATGACCAAGTATTGTTTTATGTTCTGCGCGTAGGTTTTTTCGTTATTTTGTTGTTAAACCGTGATTGTTGTTTTATAGTTTTATATTGTTTGTTTTGTACACCGCTAGATGTCGCTGTACTGTAACATAGAAATGCTGAATCGCGCTGTTTAGATTTTTCCTGGGGCCTATAAAAGGGCTGCCAAATTTGAATAAAGTGTCATTCCACAAGCAACTGTCGTCTCAATCACTTCGGTGCATCTCGACATTCGATCATTGTTCTTTAAGCAAATACGTGCGGACAATAGCACCCCGATTGCAGTGAAATGCATGCATGATGATTTCTTTATCATCACTGGGGTTTCAGCTGTATATTTGTTGATTCTTGTTATTACCCACCGACGAAAAAGAGGGGTGTTATAAGTTTGACCTGTGTTACTGTGTCTATTTGTCTGTGGCATCCTGTGTTGAAAAACCCCGACATTGTTAGTTCAAAATTCAATGTTTCAAAAACGGGTATACCGATTTTAATGAAACTTAGCTAAGAACCATCTCGATTAAAAAAACCGCGTCGAAATCGGTCTATCCGTTTGAGAGCTATGATGCCACAGACAGATAAACAGATACACAGGTCAAACTAATAACACTCCCTCTTTTTTGTCAGGGGTTGAAAATAAAGGATTGTCGTCATAGAGCAAAACATTCTACCTACAATATTTAAAGTACCTACGCCTTGTACAAATATGGAAGCGTGAGATTGTAAGGGTATTCGAGTTTCAGCCAACCGTTTGTTTGTAGAGAAACGACCTCCGCGGGATGTTTTTGTAGTCAGCTCCGTAAGTGATTTAATGAAAAGTGTCTGATTCCAAATTATTAGGCGTTGATTACATTGAGAGAGTCGCCCGGCCAGTGGCGTTACGTTACAGGGCTCCCTAGCTTTTAAAGTAAGTAAATAATGTAAGTAATCGCTTTATTGTACAGATAACCTAACCTAGCCAACTTAGATAAGTTGAAAACCCCCTATTTAGAAAACGGGTGAACCGATGTTAACAAAACTTATTTATTTATTTATTTATGCTAAGAACTATCTCGATTAAACTAGCTTTCGATTAAAAAAACCACATCGAAATCGGCCCATCCGTTTGGGAGCTATGATGCCACAGACAGATACACAGACACACAGATACACAGGTCAAACTTATAACACCCCTTACCTCTTTTTCTTCGGGGGTTAAAAATACGACAGTTTGATTTCAGGACTTATTTGGACTAGTTAGAAGACAAACATACTAAAAGTCCTCCAGGGTAAGCCAGATGGGGCCCAAAGGTCCCGTTTTTTAATCCCGGCCAAAAAAAAGAGGGGTGCTGTAAGTTTAACCTGTGTATCTGTGTTTCTGTGTGTCTGTGTATCTGTGTATCTGTCTGTGGCATCATAGCTCCCAAACGTGTGGACCGATATCGATGCAGTTTTTTTCAGTCGAAAGCTATTTTAACCGAGATGGTCCTTAGCTATGTTTCGTTAGAATCGGTTCGCTCGTTTCTAAAATATTACACTTTGAAATGACAATGTCGAGGGTTTTTCAACTTTTCTAAGTTGGTTAGGTTAGGTTAGGTTAAAAACGGTCTATTTTCAAAACGGTTTCGATTCTCCATCCACGCCCCCTTGTGGGCACTCGTAAACCACGCTACTTAAATATCTTATACCTATAACACAGTACCGTGACTGACTGACTGACTGACTGACAGACAACGCACAGCCCAAACCACTGGACCTAGAGACTTGAAATTTTCTAAACATATACCTTGAGTATCCTAGAGGTGCACTAAGATGGGATTTTTCCAAATTCCCACGGGATAGGGAACTAGCCCGTTATGAAATATTTCACGGGTGGAAAGCTGCGGGGCATAAGCTAGTATATATTATATATATGTATTCGGTGTCTTGCAGGTACGGACAGAGTGGACGTGTTACGCCGACCCCCAAAGGACCATTGCTACAACGAACCCTGCCTGCGACACGGAACCTGCATTTCACGACACGACAAGTATGTGCAAACATAATGTAAACTAAGTAGTATTGTTTTATGTTACTTATTACATATAAAAAACCGGACAAGTGCGAGTCTCGCGCACGAGGGATACGTACAAAGATTTTTTACGCTTTCCCCCAGTTTTGTAAGATGTCCAGTTTTAGCAGAGCCCTGCTCCTAAGCAAAATGTACGCCGGGTCTTCTTATATTGGTCTGTGAAATTAGAGAGAGACATAAAAATTTAAGATTTTGAGATTTTTCTGAGTGGTCGTGCTATAAGAGCTACCTTCATACCAAATTTCAAGTTTCTAGGACAACTGGAAGTACCTTTTAGGTTTTCAGGGTACGGCAATTTGTATGGAAACAACCTTTTTAATGACAGTATCTTTTGATTGCGTTGACTTAGAAGTTTGATTTTTTCACAGCTTCAAGGGACTGGACACGTATTTGATATTAATTTCAGCATGCTACCTCTACGCGTTCCAGAGACAAAGGTTCTTGACAGACAGACAGACAGACGGACGGACGGACGGACAAACAATAAAGTGATTCTATAAGGGTTCCGTTTTTTCCTTTTGAGGTACGGAAGCCTCAAAAGAGGTAGACATGTCATCAGCACGCCGAAAATGAAGCGCAGAAAAGGCTACAAATTGTAGCCTCTTTGGCCACAATCTGTGCATCTAAATGTTCGGAACATGTTTTTCGATTGTCTTGTGAGCATATCACGTATCTTTACTTATAATATCATTGTAGTTAATATCTTTGATGTATAATTATAATTGTAGTTTACGCAACTGTTACATAATGAAGAACCTTAAAACACGAGTGTGGTTTTATGAAACGAGGCGAAGCAGAGTTTCCTAATAATATCACACGAGTGTTTTAAGGCCTAATTAGCTATGTAGAGTTGCATACATTACTTTATCTACACACATTATTATAAGTACTCTGAGATGGCTTCAGAGGCCGAGAAGGCATTATAAACCTGTCACGAATTTGGCTTTTTTTAAAAAATTTAAATTGTATGAATTTTTGTAGACGAAATTTGACTGTCGAAATGATGGTCATTACCTACGGCTTCTGAACGCATTATTATGCGAGGACTTACGATATGTGTATAGATAAAGTAGTATTGTCGAGGGACGCCTCGGAATATGTATAAGTTAATAAGTTATTTATAGCACCGAGCCCTTTAAGTGTAAATTTCACCTCGCAATAATAGAACCGACTCGAGACTCACAGAGGCCGGAGTACGAATATTCGAAAGCTGCGTCACGTAAAAACAAATAGTAAACGTTATCGAGTTTGCACGACGTTTGGAACAGCGCCCGCCCGTGAGCGTATTTGGAACTAAAATTTAGTATGAGGTTTCTCGATCTCGATACGATAACCGTAACGTTACGCAGGATTCGAAAAGTCGTGCTCGACCCTCAGACATCCCCGGGGACCGAAGAGCAGGCCCATATTTCACCAACTTTACAATTGTCAGTTTTCAATGACAATGCGATGTCAACTGCTGACTTGAAGAGCTTTTGTTTTAGCGCGCTTCATATTGTCAAAAAGATGTAGTTCGAATTGTCATATAAATCTGGCAATTGTAAAGATGGTGAAACAGGGGCCTGAGGGCCGAGTACGAATATTCGAATCCTGCGTAACAAGAAATTGTATGAGAATTGTTTGTTGTCGATACGTGCCACTAGGGGCGCTGCTAATGTGCCCATAGTAATTCAGACGTAATCGCGAACGCGATCGAGACATTGTCTTTGCTCATTGATTACACTAGACGCTAAGCTTGAAGCAAAGCATTGTTCCTATTGATGTCAGGTTCTATGTGGTTCTACGCTTTCGCTCTGTTCGTTCTCAGTTCGACCAGGCTGATTTGACTGTTGAATACTCTAGACGTTCAGGGGGGCTAGCACGCGTGCCATTTTGTCGCTTGTCGCTCAGTGCGTCCTTTGACTGATTCCGTCACTGTGAAAGGGACGCCCTGCGCGACGAGCGACAAAATGGCGCGCCGTGCTACATGTGCAGCCCCCCGACTACGAAGTGCAAAATTCGAACTTCGTATCGTGCCGTCCCTCTCAAGCTAATATTATTTAACACGAGAGTGAGCGGGACGATATGATACGGACTTCGGTTTTCGAATTTCGTAGTATGGGGCAGGTCTTCCTTCACATTTGCGAGCGCCCTGACGTCACCGCGCGGACGCGTAATTAGCATTGTGTGTCCCTTCACTGCCCACGCTAAAGAGTTTTCTGTCAACTTTGTGCATTGCGAGTTTGTTGCTTAATTATAATTGTCTAGCTTATGCCCCGCGGCTTTGCCCCCGTGAAATATTCTCTATCCCGTGGGAATTTAGAAAAATCCCTTCTTAGTGCACCTCTAGGATACTTAAGGTATATGTTTGCCAAATTTCAAGTCTCTAGGTCCAGTGTTTTCGCTGTGCGTTGTCTGTCAGTCAGTCACGGTACTGTTTTATAGGTATAGATTGAATGTTTTTTAACCGACTTCAAAAAAGGAGGAGGTTCTACGTTCCACTGTATGTATTTTTTTTTATGTATGTTCATCGATTACTCCGTCAATTGTAGACCGATTTTCAAAATTCTTTTTTATAAAACTACTGCTGCAAAGCGATATTTTATTTGCATGGCGAAGTTTTTGCTTGATGAGTGTTGCGCTGACTAACTATCCAAATTGGAGTTGTTCTCCGACACCGAAGAGCGCCAGTCAGTGTGTGCGCATTCTGAAGCTGGGCAATGAGTGCTGTCGCGAGTCAAAAGCCCGCTATAATTGCCAGTGTCGACTGAGGTCTGTCTGTCGTTCTCCACCAATGAGAGACAAGCTAACTGGATGATTGGCGGAAATTGAGAGATAATCCTCACTCGACACTGGAAATCCTCTGTGAGTCAATTAAATATTAGTCATATAATAACCTAACCAATTTACAAAAGTTGAAACGCCCCCCGACACTGTCATTTCAAAGTTCGATATTTCAAAAACGGGTGAACCGATTTTAATGAAACTTAGGTAAGAACTATATCGATTAAACTAGCTTTCGGTTGAAATGAAACCGCACCGAAATCGGTCCACCTGTTTGGGAGCTGTGATGCCATAGACAGATACACAGATACACAGACACACATGTCAAACTTATAACACCCCTTTTTTTCGTCGGGGTTATAAAAGGAGGAGAATCTCAATTCGACTGTGTATTTTTTAAATGTAATTATGTTTGTTACGCGATTTCTCCGTCAGTTATAAATAGATTTTGATCATTCTTTTTTGTTTGAAATGGTACACTTGAGAGATGGTCCTATATAAATTATAGCAATATCCGATAAGGACTTTTTTCTTAGAAAAAATTGTGAAATTATTTAATACTTGTTACCTCAGAATTCCGTCATTTATAAACCGGTTTGTTTAATTTTTAACCCCCGACGAAAAAGAGGGGTGTTATAAGTTTGACTTGTGT
This sequence comes from Clepsis dumicolana, assembly GCA_963691665.1. Classification (NCBI taxonomy): domain Eukaryota; kingdom Metazoa; phylum Arthropoda; class Insecta; order Lepidoptera; family Tortricidae; genus Clepsis; species Clepsis dumicolana. The sequence continues at coordinate 35,264,106 of OY829505.1, read as the reverse complement.
ATCTGTGTATCAGTGTATCTGTGTATCTGTTTGTGGCATCGTAGCTCCCAAACGGATGGACGGATTTCGATGCGTTTTTTTTAACCGAAAGTTAGTTTAATTGAGATGGTTCTTAGCTAAAGTTCATTAAAATCGGTTCATCCGTTTTTGAAATATTGAACTTTGAAATGACGATGTCGGGGGTTTTCAACTTTTCTAAGTTGGTTATATTTATTTGAAAAGGTATAACTTCCGAGTTGGTTCCATATTTATCATTATCACAACCGTTTCGTCAATTTATATGTATTTGAAGTTAGTTAATTTTCCCGTTCTAGGGAAAAGGTTATTTGAAAACTATCAATACCTGTATATTATTTTACTCTGGCAGACTTTGAAACTATTGATACAACTTGTATTGTCGCTTCTATGTGCAACACGAAGACACTTTCATTAGTTACCGCCCTGCCCATAGTCGGTATTGGCTGCACACCAACAACCATTGGTGCCCCATTGGTTTACGACAGACGCCAACAAGACGTTCACGAATCGAATCTGAACTGATATTAATAAATTAACAGTATCATATTTACTTTTCTAGGAAAACATGAACTTAATCCCCATTGAAATCGAAGCGGATAATAACCAATTAGAATATTTTACTAAAGAAAAACATGTTTTCGCGTGGAAAATGTTCGAACGCCGTTTTTGAGTTGAATTGGATCTTCCTGAATTGCTAATTGAACGAGCGAGTGCGAAGCGAAAAATGCTTTCGTGTGTCCACTGTCCAAGCCCTTATTTCAGCAACACAGTTGTCAGTTTACAGTGACAATTCGAAGTGCATTTCTTTGCTAATACGAAGCGCGTTAAAATAAAAGCTCTTCAAGTCAGCAGTTGACACCGAATTGTCATTGAAAACTGACAATTGTAAAGTTGGTTAAATAGGGGCCTGGCTGTTCTCTGAAGGTTGCATTTCTCAACCGATTCTAGTAAAATATTGTGGGCAGTTTCGGCAATTATATGTTTTTTTTTGCCGATTCGATTTTTGGAATAATGTTCTAAAATAAGGCCGTGGGGTTTACAGCTCACAGAGCCATTTGTGTTAGTATTTGTACGTTCATCTTTCTGTCCGTCCGTCGGACCTTTTCTGGGCCGATTACTTGTTGTGTAAATACTGTATTTTTCAATATTTTTTTGTAGGCACTACAACGTTCTCCCATGGAATATGGAGACGATGCCTAGATGCGGTCAAATCAGCAACTCTTTTTCAAATGTAAAAACGATCGAAGTTTGCATTGAAATACTCAACAATGACGTCATAATCTCCGGTAGTCAAACCACCTCCTCATTAATCAAAAAATCTTTAAGACTGACAGTACTTAAGACAGCCGGTGTAATTGCGGGCATAAAAGGCATTTCATCTTAGCTCTCTAGGTTGACAAATGACAACGCATCTGGAAACCTCCGGGGTTGCGGGTGGCTACTTGCAGTGGTGATCACTTACCTTCAGGTGCCTCACTTGCTCGTTTACCTTTCTCATCGTATAAAAAAAACGTAATAAAATTAATGAAGTGAGGCGTCGTTTTTTTACCAGTATGATAAACCCAATTGCGTAGTGTTTCCTTCTAAAATTGTCAAATCCTCTCAATTCCAACTTTAATTGCATTTTAAGTAAGTATTTGACTGTAGGTATAGTAGCTTAGCATAACCGATGCACTTACAAATTACAAATTAGCACAGTGATCATTGCAATTTTAATTATGCTCGCGTGCCAAGTTACTGTTCAGCTAAGGAAAAGAACATGTCACATGTTTTTTTTAAACGAGATTTTAATCTCAAAACACATAATACGTGCCTATAAAATTTGAGGATTACCCTCGATTTCCCTGGTATCCCATCATCAGATCATGATTTGGTGACAATGGGACCACCTCAGGAGTATACCCTTTCGAATAAAAAAAGAATTTTGAAAATCGGTCTACAATTGGCGGAGTAATAAAAATACATACAATGGAACGTAGAACCTCCTCCTTTTTTTGAAGCCAGTTAAAAATCTAGAGCACTCAATGGACTATAAGTTACCACTCAGTTACACATACAAATATTTACCTATGTAATGTCTTTTTAACACTTTTAAAACCCCAACTTTAAAAGTTTTATTATAATAAATGGTAAAAACAATTCAAATTACACTTTTAAAAAAGGTGTATCGTCTTCAAAAACCAACATAAATTACAATAAAAAACAGTCTACGAAACGTCAGCTCGGTATGTTTGTCTATGATAAAAAATACAGTCATTCGTGACAGGTATGGGTATGATTTGCCTTCGGCTTCTGAACCTATCTTAGAGCACCTTATAATCCTTCCTTAAAACACGAGTGTGTTTTTATGAAACGAGGCGAAGCTGGGTTTCATAATAGGATCACACGAGTGTTTTAAGGCCTAATTATGTGGAGTTGCATACATTACTTTATCTACACACATATTATAAGTACTCTAAGATGGGTTCAGAAGCCGAAGGCATATATCATACCCATACCTGTCACGAATTTGACTGTTTTTTTTTAATCATAGACACGTACTGAGCTGACGTTTCGTGTACTGTTTTTTTTGTATAAAAAATATCACATTATTAATTATACATGTCGGACTGGACTCGACTTATATACGCGAGTGATCCGTTTTATTTCACTGTGATTATAAATTACGTTGGTTGTCAAATTCGATACATCGAATTCTATATCGAAAGGTCATTACGACATCAAATTCGATATCGTAATGACTATTACTTTACTGCTGGTGGTGGTGGTGGTGGTGCTGGGGCTGGCGCTGTCGGCGAGAAGGCGTCGTCGTGCTGCAATGCTGGTCATTTTCTACGGTTTCTGAACGCATTATAGAGGACTTATGATATGTGTGTAGATAGTTATAAACATTGCAGCTCTCTATTAGGTACTACAAACAAATGCAAGAAAGACGACAGCACAGCAGTTTTTTTTTATTTTTTCGCGTTTGTTCCGCGCGATATGATATGTAATGCGCGCGCAGGTTCAAATCAAGGCACAGACCAAACCGCCATACAACCTAATATTAAAAATATGTATGATAAACTACAAAATAATGTTTTAAATACGCAAATAAATGTTAATTCGTAGATAAAAAAAGATGATTTACTTAAATTAAATAAGTTTGTGTCATCTTAATCTAAAATGTTTTATTTGTACACAATAATTTGTTCACTGCTTTTAGGCGGGAAAAGACTTTGCTGAAATTTAAAAATATATTTAATGTAAAAAACACGAGTGCGGTAATTATAAAGTAAAAAACACGCGTGTGTTATAAGTTGTATTATGAACTTTAATACTATGCCATAAGATTCAAGTGTGTTGAAAACGACTATTTCACAATACCTATTGCGAGGTCGTGAAGCGAACGAATTAGAAGTATCTATCGAGAGCCGCTATGTAACAAAAATTTTCTAATTAACGTTTCGTGTATAGATTCTCTTAATTTGATGAAATTACGTACACTTCTCTTCTTAACAAGTAAAATAATACTCGTCCTTTTCAAAATAATTTGCTTACTTTGACTCTTAATCGGACCAAAATTTTTTTCCGCCATAGTTTTTAAAAACTGTGTAACTTACGGTCGTACGGGCCCAGAGAGATTTTTTTGAAATTTGTGAGAATACAAATAATATTTAGAATTCATTCTGTGGTTTTTCACATTCACCGGGTGTCTAAGTTGGAGTTGGAATGCCTGATAAAAAGAAAATGTGTAAAAAATAAAGCACTGAATAATTATCAAATTCATCAAAACGGGAAATTGGGCAATTTCTATTACACCATGTTCTAATGTATATAATAGAACATGGTGTAATAGCAATTGCTCAAAGTAAATTATTTTAACATTTAGGAAACTAGACGTCAATTACGTCATCGCATATTTTGCCGTCACAAAGCACCAGATGTCGCTGTGTGCGAAACGTTGAAGTGACATCTCTATCTCAGTTATAAAAAGGTACTCTGTGACTATAAGTACCTTGTTACTATAAGAACTGTAACTGCGGCACCCTAAAAAATAGTATTTATTATTTAAAATTATAATCGAATACGTATTGTATTGTAAGAGCTATTCGAAATTTGTTTTTAGAAAAAAAAAAGTTTTTGCCAAGTTTCTTGCGGCGCTTTCGTCTTGCCAATCATAGTCTTTCCAAAAGTACTGGTACATTAAAAAAAATGCCTAAAAGAGCATTTTAAACGCCTGCTTAATGTTTTTTTTATTGTATTATTTTATTTTAGTTTCATTGACGCCTCTATGCTATGAACACCATAACATTGCCATATAAGGACTGACTTGCTTCGATTACGAACTATTTTCGATTCGCCGCCCCGTCTTAGTCAACATCAGACTGTGATTATGCGTTAAACAACAAAATTTATTGTAAAGCACGCCTTAGGTATTAACAAGTAATGGTTATTTGTCTTGCGAGATCCCTTAAAATGTTTGATGAATAACTATAGATCAATTTGTGTACTGTTCGGGGGAGCCGTGACGCGTTTTCGCATCCTTGACATTGTGTTGTAGGTCGAAGGAAAGCTCAGTGCTAACAGTAAAAGCTCTGCTTGTAAATACAGATGTGCAAGTTGCGGAAAGTTTCCAAAAAGCTGGAAGAGTTGTCGGAAATTTCTTGAAAATTTCTTTGAAATATTAAGAAATTTCCATTTTTTATTGGCTAAGTTTTTTAAAGAGGTGCAAATTATATATTTTTTCGACAGTCGTCGTTTTAGTAATCGTGGAACTGCAGCTCTTTTATTTTTATTACCTATCGTTAGTTAGAAATATTTTTTAAATGAACGTGATGATATTTGTGAATTTTTTTGTGAAACATTGTCAAAAATGATTACCAAGTCTCGCGGTATTATTTTTTGAAAATGTCAAAAGTGACAGTTGACGTCGTTTTTTTTAATTCTAGGCTAGCGCTAGGCAAGAGGATTAGGAACTTTACACACCCCATTGAATCGCTTCGCAGGAGTGCAGGTTCTTCATCAGAAAGCTCGCGATAAATTACAAACATAATTTCGCATATAAATCCCACCTCTGCCACCTATGGGTCAAAAATGCCTACATCGATTCTAGGCGCATCCTTATTTGCGGACACGAGATTAGACCGCAGCGCATCCACTCAGTGCGCCTAGCAACCGGTGGGCGCAATCCGCATGACAATACGAATTGATAATAAGGTTTACATACTATTTCCGGGTCGCCGGACGGCCAGCCGCAGTGTGGCTAACCGGACGGTGCGTACGTACCTTTAGGTCGTGTGCATATAGCTAAATTAGGCTTGGGATAGACTACGACACTAGACGCTATAGTTACTTATAGTGCCCCGCCGCTAAGTAAAACGCTATAGACATAACGAAAACGGGATATTGACCGCGATTACCTTATAGGTTTGATGAGCTCCCGATATTTCGATGCAGTTGCATGCATCATGATCACGGGCAAACTGACGAAACGAGGGTAGACACTAATGTTGCGCAGTCGGCGCGCAAAAATGCGGGTAGACAGAGCCCGGTCTGCGCAACATTAGTGTCTACCCTCGTTTCGTCAGTTTGCCTGTGATCATGATGCATGCAACTGCATCGAAATATCGGGAGCTCATCAAACCTATAAGGTAATCGCAGTCAATATCCCGTTTTCGTTGTCTAATGCAATTAACCGCGAATCATTTAAAACTGTTAAAACGCTATAATCGTCCCACGATAACTCAGCATAAGATATTAATTGGCAACCCAGAAAAATCACGCTGTGGTAATACTTTTTTCATGTCACTCAGACATTTCTTAAATTAAAAACACTAGTAGCAATCAAAAGTTGCCGTTTTTTTTTAAATATGGCTCTGTCCATTGGAGGACAATTTTGCCAGCGATTAGTAGGGTTTGCCGTTGTACGGTAAAAAAAAACTAGAAAACGAAATATGAGAGATATTTTAATGGTGGATGGTGAATGAACGATGACCTGTTTAATATTTAGTCTAATCGAAAGTTCAAAACGTGTCGTTTGACTATAAATCAGTGTTACCATAAACAAAGTTTAGATTTCTACTGTTGTCAGTTCGTTGCAGAGTTATCGTGGGACGACTATACTATGTTATTATTTATTCTTATGGCAACATTTGTTTCAGGTACGAATGTCACTGCTCTGTGCGGTACACCGGCAACAACTGCGAGGTTGACGCCGGCGAGCCGTGCGCGTCGGCGCCCTGCCAGCACGGCGGGCTTTGCGTGGAGGACGCGCGCGGCGACTACTCGTGCGTCTGCACGCCGCGCTACCACGGTCAGTGCCCTTAGTGTGATTTAAAAGCACAAAATACGTCTCGATCGCGTTTGCGTTAAAGTGTCAAATAGTATGAGAATTGTTTAACGCGAACGCGATCGAGACGTATTTCTTGGCCTGGTCGGCGATTACACTAGGCGCTCTGTTAGGGTGTTACCACACCGATCAATCGATCATAGATCATGGCGTCACATCAATTGTAAACTCGCGAATCTGCAAAAATGCTGGAAATATGAAATTTTTACCGAATATGCATTTCCCATATTTGGAACCAAGACGCATCATGTAATTTTTGTCCAAATTGCAGATTCATGACTTTGCCATTGAGGTGATGATAGATAGGTTTGACTGATTGACGGATATACTAATCGATCGATGTTGATCGATTTGTGTGGTCTTGTAGAAACTATCGATCGACGTAGACTGTTCCATTTTACCGTCGATCGATGCCATTTTGCGTCCATTGATTACGTGATGTTTTTAGGCAAATTTTTAAACATTTGAGTACAACAGATAAAGCTTCAAGTAACAATTTACAAGAGGAAGTCGCTTTCTAACAAAAGGTGATAGAATGAGACTTCCGCTTGTAAATTGTAATTTGTAGCTTTATAAAACACGGCCCTGGTGATACGTTGTTAGGGTTGCCAGATGACAATTTGATAGAGGATGGCAGATGGGTCTGAAAAGAAGGACATTAAAAATTAAACGAATTTTTCGTGTTATTTTATTTTATCACAATCGGTATTAAGATTTCGGGTTTTAGTCTTCATTTATTTACGTACTTGTCTGTTTCCAGGTATGCACTGCGAGTTGGAGGTGTCAGAGGACCCTCTCTGCGTGGCCGGGCCTTGCCGCAACAACGGCAGCTGCAGCGTCTTGCCCGGTGCCGATACCTACGTCTGCGCATGCCCCCCTGGTAACTAACACCATCTTTCTATGCAATTTAATCTATACCTATAAAACAGTACAGTGACCGAGTGACTGACAGACAACGCCCAGCCTAAACCACTGTACCTAGAGACTTGAAATTTGGCAAACATGTGCGTTGAGCATCCTAGAGGTGCACTAAGAAGGGATTTTTCGAAATTCCCACGGGATAGGGAACTGGCCCATTTTAAAATATTTCACGGGGACAAAGCCGCGGGGCATAAGCTAGTTTCCTATACACCTCGTCTTAGCGCGCCGGCAGCGTGTTACGTACCGGCCTATTATTCAGAACGTAACGTCAACATTTCATTGCATGTTTGAGAAAAGTACTATATATATTTCGGCGTGAAAAGGGGTTGCCAGCCTCTTAACTATCCGTCTCTATAGGTACTCGGCCGGCAACCACTTTGGTACTTCCCGGCCTCTGTAGTAATGTACTATTAACGGGGAAGCCGTAAAATAATCTAAATTGTTACTTATGTCCAGGCTACACCGGACGCATGATACTCGGCCGGTAACCCCTTACTTCCCGGCCTCTGTAGTAATGTACTATTAACGGGCAACCCGTAAAAATAATCTGTATTGTTACTTATGCCCAGGCTACACCGGACGCATGGTACCCCGCCGGCAACCACTTACTTCCCGGCCTCTGTAGTAATGTACTATTAACGGGCAAGCCTTAAAAATACTCTAAATTGTCACTTATGTCCAGGCTACACCGGACGCATTATACTCGCCGGTAACCTCTTTCTTCCCGGTCTCTGTAGTAATGTACTATTAATGGGCAACCCGTAAAAATAATCTAAATTGTTACTTATGTCCAGCCTACACCGGACGCATGATACTCGGCCGGTAACCCCTTACTTCCCGGCCTCTGTAGTAATGTACTATTAACAGGCAACCCGTAAAAATAATCTGAATTGTTACTTATGCCCAGGCTACACCGGACGCATGGTACCCCGCCGGCAACCACTTACTTCCCGGCCTCTGTAGTAATGTACTATTAACGGGCAAGCCGTAAAAATAATCTAAATTGTTACTTATGTCCAGGCTACACCGGACGCATTATACTCGCCGGTAACCTCTTTCTTCCCGGTCTCTGTAGTAATGTACTATTAACGGGCAACCCATAAAAATAATCTGAATTGTTACTTATGCCCAGGCTACACCGGACGCATGGTACCCCGCCGGCAACCACTTACTTCCCGGCCTCTGTAGTAATGTACTATTAACGGGCAAGCCTTAAAAATACTCTAAATTGTCACTTATGTTCAGGCTACACCGGACGCATTATACTCGCCGGTAACCTCTTTCTTCCCGGTCTCTGTAGTAATGTACTATTAACGGGCAACCCATAAAAATAATCTGAATTGTTAATTATGTCCAGGTGACACCGGACGCATGGTACCCCGCCGGCAACCACTTACTTCCCGGCCTCTGTAGTAATGTACTATTTACGGGCAAGCCTTAAAAATACTCTAAATTGTTATTATGTCCAGGCTACACCGGACGCAACTGCGAGACTGACGTGGACGAGTGCGCAGCGGCCGGCGCGGTGGTCGCCTGCCTAAATGGCGGGCGCTGCGTGGACGCCGTCAACAATTTCACCTGTGACTGCTCCAACACCGGTAAGCTACGTTGTGGCCGACCCAAGGGGTGAGGGAAGATCGCCCAAAGACAACCTGGATACCCCAAAATAAAAAAAAGCCGTTTATTGATCTTTACTAGTAACGATTTTTGCGTTAAAGAAACCTTCGTTTAATTGTTTTTGTATTTTCATAAATCATATTATATCGACTATAGTGTAACAGAAAAAGCATGCATTAACTTATTTATTTATCTTTGTGTTTTTTTTTAATAAATTTTCAATGTTATTGTTTTTTATTCAGGGTATAGGCCCTGCCCCAAAGAACTAATAAATAAAGTCGCGTGTATTTAAATGATTAAAGGATACAGTTGGATCACTGAACATTATGACGTCATAGTTAGTTAATACAATACAAATTTCATACTAACGGATCGTTTTGGGATTAAAAAAAAAGTTGCTGATTCTACCTACTAGACATCACACCTATTATTTACATTTATCTTGCAGCAAGGTGAGGTGGTGAACTTCGCTTGCGTCGTAATAGTACTATTTGATACGAGTGCGGAAAGTATGTCATTTTGCATGAGACTCGGGACGTGTGAATATGACACTTGAAGGGTACACGGAAAGAACATGTCTAGTCACTTTTTTTTTAAACGAGATTAAAATTAGAACTTGATTATAAGTTACCACTCAGTTACAGATACAAATAATTATGTGACTGGCCTTTTTGATCACTTAAAAAAAAAGATGTAATTATACGAAAATTATATGGATAATTATATCGTTCCAAACTTTCAAATCGCGATAACTCAAAAAGTTGCTAAAGTGACATGTTTTTTCCGCCTACCCTTTACTTGTACCGAACGACGTTTTTTAATACATTTGCAAAACCAAAGGCGGTGAGCCAATCGCGCGCTCTATCATCACCCGCCGGCGCCTGCGGCAAGGCAAGGCACTAGTGCGAAAAATTCAACTTTCCGCACGATACATAGCCACAAAACGTACCACTTTTTGATCAACTGTGCTACAAATGGCTATTGGAGCTCTTCTTATTTTGCAGGCTACACTGGCGCCCGATGCGAATCGAACGTCAACGAATGCGAGGAGGAAAGAAGCATATGCGGCCACGGCGTCTGTTACGACACTTATGGCAGCTTCGTGTGCCTCTGCCAGCCGGGGTACACGGGCGAGCGGTGCCACAGGGTGAGCAAACACCAAGTGTTGTGGAAGCTTGTAATTGGCCAATAACGATAAAACCAAGAGGACTGCCAATGGCTATACAATGTCACGATCCTGTAAAATTATGAGCCTGCTGTAGCTAGTTTCACTATAGAGGTCTCTGTACCATTAATTTTGTATGACACTTAGACCTCTGGCTAACACAATAGCGACATCTATGAACTGAAAGAAAAAACGAATTTCGATAGCGCTATTGTGTTGGCCAGAGGTCTAAATGTCATACAAAATTAATGGTACAGAGACCTCTCCGTAGTAAAACTAGCTACAGCAGGCTTATTATTTCAAAGGAACGCGACATCGTATAGACACTGGCAGTCCTCTTGGTTTTATGGTCCTTGCCCGACAGCAACAAAATTATAGTTCGGTCCGAGAGATTGATATTTAGATTTTTTTCTGTTTTTGGTCGTTATTTGATTTCATATAAGTCCCAGTCCATCGAACAATCACCCTCTGGACGCCAGATGTCAGGGCGAACGTTTCCGAAACGCATATGCTCATTTTCACCTATAAAACTCTCTAGCCTCCAATCGCGCCTCACTTTCGACCAGGGGGGCAAGCACGCGCGCCATTTTGTCGCTTGTCGCTCAGTGCGTCCTTCACTGATTCCATCACTATGAAAGGGACGCACTGCGCGACAAGCGACAAAACGGCGCACCGTGCCACATGTGCTGATGACAAGCTATGAACCAACCACGACGCATTCCCCCGGCCCGCTCGCCGCGGCTTTTTTCCTAATGACTTTCCATGTAAATTATAGAAGACGCGGTGTCCCGAGGGCGGTTGGCCCGTGTCCCATTCCAATAGATATTGGAAACTTAGCAAACTTTGCCTTGTCCTGATCATCTAGATGTCTCCGTGCGCCATGAACCCGTGCGGAGTGGGGGGCGTCTGCGTGGAGGAGGGCGAGGGCTTCCGCTGCGTCTGCCACCGGGGTTGGGCGCCGCCCTTGTGCGCCGCGCCCGCCCCGCCGCCCTGCGACGCCCAGTGCCCGCCGCGCTCGCACTGCAAGGAGGCCGCAGGTATTCTACCTTGTGAATCCCCACGTCAAACAAATAAATATCATGACACCAATTGACCTATTATCATGATACTCGGGACTTAATCGAGTAAAAAACTTTTATATTTCAATTTGAATTTAAATACCTCGACGTTCTTCCTTGACGTTGCAGTCGTTTCGAGACCATGGACGCAACGTCGCGTCCGAAACGTCGAGGTATTTAAATGCAAATTTAAATATGAAAGTTTTTTACGCGATTAAGTCCCGAGTATCATGATAATGTGTGAAAATTGCGAAAGTTTAAATCAATACCAATTGACCTAGTCCCAAACTAGGCAAAGCCTGCACTATGGGTACTAGACAACGGGTAAACATACTTATGTAGATAAATACCTACTTATATACATATTAAACATCCAAGACCCGAGAACAAACATTCGTATTCATCATACAAACATCTGCCACGACCGAAATTCGAACCCGGGACCTCAAGCTTCATGGTCAGGATCGCTAATCACTAGGCCATCCGGTCGTCCTAAATATAGATTGTTTAACCGTTAACCCTTAATTTGGCAGTGACATGATGGGCATAGACAGTACGTAGCACAAACGTCATCGATGAATTTTTCTGCTTTTCAATGTCACAAACCAAAGTAACTGAATGTTAAATATTATTAGCAATAGAAGGTTACTTAAAACATTTTTGTTTTGAACCATCATCAATATTCTATAGCAGTATTTTTGTATTTGGGTCAATCAACTTTTCATTGCTACTCGTAGCCATGGAGACGTCCCCTGGATGACTCGTCTAAAATAAGATTTTTCTAAGACCCCACTCCCCCTAAAGTCAGGATTTGCATGCTTAGGAGATGAAGCATGTTGGAATTGGCTTATAACTGTCGAAACTCCTAACGTTTGATGGAGTGGTGCATTGGAAAATCTTATTTTAGACGAGTTACCCAGGGGACGTCTCCATGGCAACAAGTGGCACAGAAAAGTTGATTGACCCATTTTTATTATCCTACACATTTATAGTAGGTATCAGAAGAGACTAGAATTCAGGTTTTCACTTTTCAGTTCTGCCAAATTAAGGGTAAAATTTGAAATTTGATGTCGCTGGAAAACGACAGGTGACCAGAAGGCAGGCAGCGTTTCCGGCCAGCACCTGAGCCTGGCCGTTCAGCGCGGTAACCCTGCCGGCCTCCAGAGAACCTTGTCTAACAGAGACAATTTAGATTGTGTATTTTGGTTGTAATATATTTTTTGTCGTTATTTATTTATACTATGTTAGAAAACACAATTTAACCTTTTCAACGCCAAGAACGCTTAAAAGCGTCATGAGCCGACGTGCCTGCGACGCCACCAACGCTTATAGGCGTCCGGCTGCACATGCGACCTTCAAACGTATGCTAAGTCCGCGTTGAAGTTATGCCAACTTGGCGTCTGGATGACAACTTTTGTATGCGTCGTTGGCGTTGAAAAGGTTACATTATTACGTACATTAAATTACATTACCTATTAAAACTGTAGAAATGTAGGTCGAGGAAATTAATTCCTCACCCACCATGGAACCTTTTTACAGTAAACGTCACAGTGACATCGCAATAGCTTGACAAGGAAAATCGTTGTGACCTTTATTATGAAAATGTTCTATGGTGGGTCGGGAATTAATTTCCTCGACTCTGCAATGCAATACGGCATTTTTTATTTACAAAATCTGATTTGTTTTCCAATTAACACAACGCCAAGTTGTGCAATGCGGGTTCTTAATAGCTTTTTAATCATTACTTGCACGTAACAAGGGTCATAACATACCTCGGCCCAGATAGTCCGTCTTTGACTTCGAGCTTCTACTAGAGCCTCGTTCGTAATTTCTTACTTACCGCCCTTAATACACAATTTACTATTTAAACTTTGCTGTAATTTTGTTTCTTTCCCTCAGGTCTGCCGACCATGGTGACAGGCGTCATGATTTCAAAGCAACTTACGTGCGTGTGTGACATCGGATACTACGGTAAGTTTACGCGTTACGGTGAGTTGCCTTGGGTTGGGAAAACCCTTGATTCCTAGCGGCCTTAGTGGTTTAACGCATGGCGTTTTCAACTAAACTCTACTTATGTACGTGAGTGATCAGTTTATATCACTATGATCTCACGGTAGTTTCATGTTAAAACTGTTAAAAGGTCCCAGGTTGTGAGGTATCTGTAATATCTTGCAATTAATTTTTTATTTACTACCAGCGGTTGGATTGTATTGAAATTTACTATCGATACGTAAATTGAATGATAATACAACCCGACCCCAGAGTGTCGAGGATCCGGGTTCGATTCCCGGGGTTGGCATTTTTCTGGTTTTTTTCTGTGTATTCATGTTTCAGTGAGTTTATAAAAAATATAATTGATATTCACGGGAAAACCGTAAAAAATAAATAAAAAATTGGGAGAAAAAATACAAAAAGATACTCCTACTGAGATCATGATAATACAAGAGTGGTCAAAAAATAGTAATTTATGCAACTGCTACATAATGAGGGTCCTTAAAGCACGAGTGTTTTAAGGCCTAATTATGTGGAGTTGCATACATTACTTTATCTACACACATATTATAAGTACTCTAAGATGGGTTCAGAAGCCGAAGGCATATATCATACCCATATCTGTCACGATTTTGACTGTTTTTTTTAATCATGGACAAACATACCGAGCTGACGTTTGTTTTTTTTTATTGTAAAAAAAATTAAAAATGTTACAGTATTATTTATACACGTCGGACCGAACATGACTTATATACGTGAGTGATCCGTTTTATTTCACTATGATTGTAAATTACGTTGGTTTTCAAATTTGAAACATCGAATTCCATATCGAAAAGTCATTACGACATCGAATTCGATGTCGTAATGACTATTACTTTACTGCTGGGGTGGTGGTTGGTGGGCGCTGTGCGTCGTCGTCGTGCTGCAATGCTGGTCATTTTCTACGGTTTCTGAACGCATTATAGAGGACTTAATGATATGTGTGTAGATAAAAAGTTTTTTAATACATTTGCGAAATATTACAACGAAACTAAAAGAGGTGAGTTACGCGCGCACAGTTCTATCCATCACCTGCGCTTAACCGCCGGCGACTTGGAAAAGTAAAAAGCACTAGTGCGAAAAAACCAACTTTCCAACTATGTATCACAAAAGTACAATTGTATTTTTTTTTTACCCTACCAGGCGCCCCAGGGTTGTCACCCAACTGCACGACGCTCGAGCTCGCGTGCGAGTCAGGGGTGTGCCAAAACGGAGCTACCTGCAGTCTCGGCGCTGACCATTTCAATTGCACATGCGCCCCAGGGTACAAAGGTAGGATTAGTACGAGGTTTGTATTTGATCCTTGCAATGTTGTGACCATTGTGCGTGTGTATGTGAGCGATGTGTGTGTGGATTCTTTTCTGTGTGTTCTATGTTTCAACCGCCAGAGCGCATAGCGCGGGGAGGGAAAATGGACCCTCAGAATAGCGTTGAATGCCTTGAGTCAAAGAGAGTTGATAAGTATTATGATATCGTATTGAAATAGCGACTATCGCTTAACTATCGCAAACTTATCGCCGCGCGTACTGAGTTTCGTGGTACAGTCAGCAACGAAAGTTACTAAGCAACCGAAGCGGTCACAATGGTCTGCACAAGCTCTTATGTCTATAACAATAGAGGCGTGCTTAGATAATTGTGACCGCTTCAGTTGCTTAGCATTTTTTGCTGCTGTACGAGGCACGCAGTTGTTATCAAGCGGGCGCGTCGGTAATATTGCCATTCCCATTGCTTTAGGCTACCGATGGATATTCTACAATATCATGTGAAGGTTGCAACTCCTCTTATTATCTCTGCTAAGCAGCGACACACACATTGACTAATAATAATAAACATACACCCGAGTTGTCACGCCACCGAAGCCCTAACCTGCCCCCTAGGTGCGTACTGCGAGCTCGCGGCGGGCAAAGCGCTGTCAGATCTCAAGGCGCCGCCGGAGCGCTGCGCCGTGCAGCCCTGCGTCCACGCTGAGGCTTGCATCGATCTTGTAAGTATAGAGGTACTATGCTCACTTTAAAACACGAATATTATTAAACCGCGATTAGAATACAATTAAGCACATATGTCGTTTCTGAATGAATACCTGAAATGACATTGTCAATGGTGCAGTGTGCAGATAAATTAAAATACTTCTGTACAAAGGAGTTATAAAGCTTGAGAAAAAACATAAATTATATTATCTACTTAAAAAATTACGAATATGTAAGTATTTAGGACAATCATCAAACATTATTAATTCATAACACCATCGTCTTCAGAGCTGTCCGTATCATCACCTGGTACAGAGAGTATAAAATAGATAATTAGTGTTCACGTTCACTTTTAACAGCATAGAAACAGTTTACTGCGGTATCTACCTATGTTGAGAACTACTTCATTGACTTATAATTAATTATATTTATTTATTATATGTATTTTTGTGCTAACGGTACTTCCGAAGTGTATTTTATTCTCGGTTTTAAGTCTAAACTGCCCCTAAACTACGAAATTCGAAAATCGAAGTTCGTATCGTATCGTCCCGCTCACTCTCGTGTTAAATAATGTTAGCTTGAGAGGGACGGCACGTTATGAAGTTCGAATTTTGCACTTCGTAGTCGGGGGGGCTGAAACTCGGTATTTTGAATCATACGTTGAGTATCAGCAGACAGACAGGAGACGCCTTTGGCTTATCTATGCACAACAGTTTTTCTGCTAGTTTTCGAATGGGACGAGGTACACGTAGATCATACGTCTACGCTCATATCAGAATTTGTTACGTTCCTGCAAGGTTTTACTAAAACAAAACTGTCACACGGATGCCAAAAACACGCACACAATCAACAGACCCCAGAGCAAAATCTTATCACAGGTTGGGAGTTCCCACGGACCAACCGCCCTCTGGACACCGCATCTTCTATAATTTACTTGGAAAGTCATTAGGAAAAAAGCCGCGGTGAGCGGGCCGGGGGAATGCGTCGTGATTGGTTCATAGCTTGTCATCTGGTCGAAAGTGAGCCGCGATTGGAGGCTAGAGAGATTTATAGGTGTAAATGAGTATATGCGTTTCGGAAACGTTCGCCCTGACATTTGGTGTCCGTACCCTGTACACTTCAACAGACTTAATGTATTTTTTTTGCCAGAAGGAAAATCGCGCGGTAACATCTCTCCTTTTCTGATCTAAGTACACGAACTCTGCTGGAATGCCTGGAATAGAAATTGTTGAATTCATACTAATATAAATATACTCATTTGCGGTCCGTGCTTTTAAACTTAGTAGGGTAACATACAGCAATTGCCTAAGCTTATGGCTGGGTATTAATCTACTATTATCTTACGGACCAACCATCCTCTGGACCCCAAATATCAGGGCAAACGTTTCTGAAACACAAATGCTCATTTGCACCTATAAATCTCTAGCCTCGAATCGCGGCTCACTTTCGACCAGATGACAAGCGAAATGCCAAGTTATGAACCAATCACGACGCATACCCCCCGCCCGCTCACCGCGGCTTTTTTCGTAATGACTTTCCAAGTAAATTATAGAAGATGCGGTGTCCAGAGGGTTGGTCCGTGATTATGCTTGAGCTTCACGTCATATGTTTTTGTATGTGACCGAATTTCGTTTTGTGCTGCTTTACAGTATGTTATGTTTACGTTATTGTTTTTTTTTGTTACGTTTGATTTGGTTTCTCAGTAATTTTTTTAAAGATTTGTCCCCATTACATTGCTTTAATAAAGCCGTTATGATAATGATAGAATATTAATTGCGTATTGATTTAAACTTTCGCGATTTTCACACATTATCATGATACTCGGGCTTTAATCGAGTAAAAAATACATATTTAGATTTGATTTGATTTGAGTGCGGGTAGTTCGAGGAACCCGGGAAGCTGGGAGACGTTGATACCCGCCTCTTCAGTCCCTTCGAGACCATGGATCCAACGTCCGTCCGAAACGTCGAGGTATTTAAAATGAAATATATGTTTTTTACGCGATTAAGTCCCGAGTATCATGATAATATTAATTGCGACTTGAATATTTACGACTTGTGATGCAGATATCGTAAGTATTGAATACGAAAAAAAAAATGAAACGTTGAAAAACAAGTTGAGATGTTAGGGATAATTAAAGTATTTATGTACATATTTTGTTTTTATCGTTTCAATAATGTACAGTGTGGCTCTAGAAAGCTGAAAAATGCAGCCATTTCAGCGTCCAATAATAACCAATCTGCTACTAACACGTCGAAGCCCCATTTGATCACGTCCGTGCCCCCAGCCGTCCGGGTTCCGGTGCGAGTGCTCGCCCGGCTGGTCGGGGCTCCGCTGCGACGCCGCGGACACGTGCACCGCGCGGCCGTGCCTCAACGGGGGCACGTGTGAGGAGGGCGCGTGCGAGTGCCGCGCGGGGTACGCCGGCGCCGCTTGCGAGGTCGCCGCCGACTGCCGCGCCGCCGGCTGCGCCCACCAACAGGTCAGCTTACAGTATCAATGCACTTCTTCCTTCGTAATGGCGGCCTCTAGGCCTTGTGCCAATGTCAGTAAAAAAAAAAGTCCCAAAAAACGTTTGACACACTGACTCATTTCCCAAAATGCTTTTTTTTTTCAAAAACTTCAGGATTGTGGGACCTTTTGCGAGGTCCGTCCGGATCGCTACCAACATCTCACTGGGTAATCCTGCCGCTAAGCAGCAGTGCTTGCACTGTTGTGTTCCGGTGTGGAGAGTAAGACAGCCGGTGTTATTACGGGCACAAGAGGCATTCCATCTTAGGTCTCTAGGTTGGCAACGCATCTGCAAACCACTGTAGTTGCCAGGTGTCTATGGGCTGTGGTGATCACTTACCATCAGGTGTCCCACATGCTCGCTTGCTTTCCTTGTCGTATAAAAAATACATATTTCAGGGCCATCTCGTAGAACCCTAGGGGTAAGGTTTGTTTTTACACGCACTTGGCCGGTTTTTTAACCCCCGACAAAAAAGAGAGGTGTCAGTTTTAAAAGGTGTTATAAGTACCTGTGTGTCTGTGTATCTGTCTGTGGCATCATAGCTCCCAAACGGATATACCGATATCGGTGCCGTTTTTTGTAATCGAAAGCTAGTTTAATCGAGATGGTTCTTAGCTAGGTAAGTTTCGTTAAAATCGGTTCACCCGTTTTTTAAATAATGAACTATTAAATGACGATGTGGGGTGTTTTTTTTTAAATTGAACTGTAAACGTTGCCGCTACAGCCGTTGTGTTGTGTAGGAGTGCGTGGAGCAGGGCGGCGCGTGGCGCTGCGGCGCTCCCGCGGCGGACTCGGCCTGCGCCTCCTCACCCTGCAACAACGGCAGCTGCCTCGCGCTCGACACCGGCCTGTTCCGCTGCCAGTGCCCGCCCGGCGTCAACGGTCAGTTATGAGTCATGATCAGCACATGTGGCACGGCGCGCCGTTTTGTCGCTTGTCGCGCAGTGCGCCCCTTTCATAGTGATGGAATCAGTGAAGGACGCACTGAGCGACAGGCGACGAATTGGCGCGCGTGCTAGCCCTCCAGACATAGGAATGCACGGAGCAAAATCTTATCACAGGTTGGGAGTTCCCACGGACCAACCACCCACTGGAGACTGCATCTTTTATAATTTACTTGGAAAGTCATTACGAAAAAATCCGCGGTGAGCGGGCCGGGGGAATGCGTCGTGATTGGTTCATAGCTTGTCATCTGGCCAAAAGTGAGCCGCGATGCGAGGCTAGAGAGTTTTATAAGTGCAAATGAGCATATGCGTTTCGGAAACGTTCGCCCTGACATTTGGTGTTCAGAGGGTGGTTGGTCCGTGGGAGTTCCTATATCGATAAATTCAATCGATGCTTGTCCCATATACGAGTGATCACTCCAAGTTTTGTTCGTAAAAACATGTTTTTATTAAAAATGTGAAAATTAAACAAACAATTTTTGAAACTTTACTCATTACCATTTTTTTCTTTATTGCTGTCCCGTCTACTGTTGTTGAAATAAACGATCAGAATTCGTTCCAAAATTTCTGGCGTTAAACGTCTCCGTCTTGACTGAAGAATCCATTTCAAGTGCCTAAATAACTACTCTTGGAACAAGCATCGATAATTGAATTTATCGATACAGGAACTCTTTACTTGTCATAAAATTCTGCCCCGTGGATTCCTATGTCTGTTCATGATGAACTAAAAACTAATTACTTTGCTCACCCGCGTCCACAAGTAGAAAATAGTTATATCTGTTCGGCAAACGTATATTTCTTGTTGCATAGAACGTTCCGCCTCCACTGCTACACGAATCAACGCAATCCACACAGAACCATATCACCACCACCACTAAAATAAACGCTGACGCGTTTCGGCACTCTTCACGAGGCCACTATGAAAGCACCAGAACAACCGTTCAACATGCCTCCATTTACACTACTGTGAACACCTGTACTGTGTGTTTTGTGTAGGTACAGACGTAGGCAAGACGCACATATCCTCCAGTAAAATGGTCGATTACTCGTACATACACACAACATAAGCTATTTTACTTTTTCATCTATTCAGTACCAAGACCCGAGTCAGAATGAATCACCACAGCGACAGATAATAAATTAAGTTTTTGCTCCCTGTAAAAACATGATTATTTTTTGTTTGTAAAAAAATGTTAATATGAATAAATTAAAAAGAAACCATACGAATCGGTCGAGCCATTTGAAAGACAAAGGCGTTATGGTGAATACGTGACATGACCAACAGAACCTGATAATTTCGCTTAATCCTTTAGAGGCCCCAGTGGTACAGATGTGCTACGTGAAATACAAATACAGTTTTACATATTTGCAATGCACTGTAGAGTAATTTAAAAGCAAGCTATTTTTCACGTAAATGTAATCAAATTTGTATGTTTACTTAGTCACTAAGGTTCAAATTCTATAAACATGTACGTAGTCGATAAATCGCCTCTGCTTTATAAAGGGTTAAACTTACAAATGAACATTTCGATGCGATGCCGATTGAAGCCAGCGCGCGTTCTCCAACTACGAATGAATTAAAATTGCATACAGTTATACTTTTCTATTTGTCTAAACGTAGACTTGCAAGACGGGTCGCGGACTCGGTGACAGATGCCCGTAATGCACGTCAACTAGTGATGCCCGAACCGGCCCCAGCCGACAGATAAATATACAACCGGTTGCGCCATGATTCACAATCGATATTTAATTGACTGCAAGCATATTAGGCTCGTTAAATTGCCGACTTTAAAGGTGTTCGTTGATTTAATTATTTCATTTTCACGACTCATAGCATCACGTACACTTGTGCAAACCGGACGCGCGATACGATGTGACTAATACAAAGTTTGTACAATAAATTAATCGTGTTATGTGCTCAGTGCTCACACATGTTTGCTCGTCTGCAATACATTCAAATGTTCGGGCTAAGAACTTTTCTAATTTTCTGGTTTATTTTGCAAGGTGATACCCAATAAAATAACTATTCTAATAAACTTTTTAAATAGTGTTCGTAGTTTCACAACTTTTTCTTTCTAGGGCGGTACTGCGAATTGGATATCGACGAATGCGCGCTGATGCCCAAGATATGCAACCACGGTGTGTGCGTTAATGTGCCGGGGTCCTACCAGTGCTACTGCAGGCCAGGTAACGAGAGTTATGTCGAAATGTACACCCCTTTTAATCTTGCTCGGCTGGAGAGAGACAGGACATTTGAATTGAGGATTTTTGATTGTTTCGGTAATGTTATGAGTGCGAAAGTGTACTTTTTGTGGTTTTCCGGTGTGTCCTTGAAACTAGATAAGCGGAGAGATTTTATGATACGATTCTATCAGTTGTTATTTCATCTGAAGAAGTTTATAATGTTTCTCGAAAGATGAGGCGAATTTTTTTTATGTTACTATTTTTCTAAGACGTACATGCAAACAACGAGTTAAAAAGATAAATATAACGATAAACATAAACTAGTTTTCCTCTGCTTATAACTTATAACTTTTCCACCAACTAAAATCCATGATTTCCTCACTAGAACCAATTATAACTTTTATTGCGTCACGACTTGTTGCTTTACGGGTTTAAACACAATTCGAAAATGTGTGCTCTTCCTAACGATTTTTTTTTCATGGTAAATTTCAATTCTCATTAAAATCCGAAAATTTGAGGTATACAACTCCAGGCTCGAACCCACGACGATAAGTATGAGAGGCCACAGGTCAAACCGCTAGGCTACCACGGCTCGTAGCAATAGCTCGAATTTCACTTACCCCTGCAACTGTTGCCAGGCTACACGGGAGACAGTTGTGAGCAAGACATCGACGAGTGTCTGTCCTCGCCTTGCAAGAACGGAGGTACCTGCCAGAACCTGGAAAACAACTATGAATGCGCCTGCAAGGAGGGATTTGAAGGTAACCTTTTATTATTTGTGACGCAGAAAAGGGAATTCATTATCATGTCAGCCGAAAGATGACCAGTGCTGGACATAGGCCTCCCCCGCGGCTCTCCAATCAGACCAGTCTTTCCGCATCCACCGCGATCCCGCGATCTTCACCAGGTCATCGCTCCATCTTGTTGGAGGCCAACCGACAGCTCGTCTACCGATAGATACAGTAAATATTGTCTTGATAGAATGTGAAAAAATATCCATAAATAATTATTAACAAGGAAAGTATTTTACTCAACATGTAAAAACCTACTACAGGTTGATCACAGGCAATTATCTGAATAATAACTGTTTTTATAAGGTTGTCGTGATGATTAAGCGAATTATGACCCGTTCGCGGTCGCAGTTAATTATATAAACCAATAAAAAGCAGCATTAACTTTTTCCAATTGGTTAGATTCTAAATTGTCTACGTGCGAGGTCTTTTTAACTTCACAGTGCAGTGTACCATATATGGCACACTGTTACGTCATGTTCCATATGTGGTACACTTGCTGTGTACCATCACTTAGTCTAGTCTTAGTCACGTAGTCTAGTTAGTCTTTGCTTAAAATCAAAGTGTTACAGCAAGACTGGTTGCGATTTTATCTTGTAACAGCAGTATAACAGTAATAAATGAGATCTCAATGCGTTTTCGCTTTTCCTTCATATCCGTACAGCTATGGAGTGGAACTCCCAGCCTGCGTCTGGTGTTCCCTGAACACTATAATCTGGCCGTTTCCAAGTCCAGGGTGAACGGGCACTTGCTAGGCAAGCATGCCTCATCTTAGACCACAACCTCGCTTACCATGAGGCGTGATTATGGTTAAACGCAAGCCTATAAGGTATAAAAAATAGGCTTGACATAGACATGAATAGCCATTGACTTACCAACACCATGGACTTGAAAACGTCCGAACCAAAAGACCACTAATTTATCTAATTTGCAAAAAAGACCCCTAATCGAGCGTCAGTCAGTCTTACTTTGGTCGAAAGACATCGCTATTACGTGTGGCTGTCATCGAAAAATGCCGTGTTGTACTGGGACACGTTTTTCGTGAATTTTGTACTAGACATAATGAAAACGGGATATTGACCGCGATTACCTTATAGGTTTGATGAGGTCCCGATATTTCGATGCAGTTACATGCATCATGATCACGGGCAAACTGACGAAACGAGGGTAACCAAAACTATAAGTATAAGGTAATCGCGGTCAATATCCCGTTTTCATTATGTCTAATGCAATTAACCGCGAATCATTTAAAACTGTCAATATTGTCCTAGACTATGTTCATGGTAAGTCAATGTGTATAGTGTATGGACGCGCCCTTCGGTACTCCGTTTTTGTTGCCAATTTTGTGCCAGTAAAATTATTCAAAACTTGCAGACCCGACAGACTTCGTTCTGTCAAAAAGACTTGGAATGTGGCAGTTGTGTGGACCATAGTATCTATAACTCCAACGCGAACACGCACACTGTTTTGAAAAATATGATTGAATTTGAACTTTGTGCAGCGATAATAAAGTGCAAATTGACTCTTTGACGTTAGGAACACACCTATATTGCTTAGACAACAGTGAGTGCTTGTAATTTAATATGAATTTTATTGAATAGCAATAAAGTTCAAATTGACTCTACATTTTAGTTAGAAAACGTTTGTATGGGAAAAAGAAAAGGGCTGTTTTTAGGATTTTCCCTTAAATTATTCGAATTTTTCTCGCCGTATAAACCATCCTTGGACTTCAAGGAACATTTAAAAAAAATAATTGGTAAAATTGGTCCAGGCGTTGTTGAGTTATGCGCTTACCAACACATTTTGCCATTCATTTTTATATTATAAGATTTCTGTTTTCAAAATGTTCCAAAGGGCGGCATAACCTGATGTTTATGTTAGTGACGCTTGCGCAAATATTTGATAGGCAACTGAAGTAAGCGCATTGTTTTAAATGTATGTACAAAGTATAAATAAACTAGGACACGTAACGTATCTACACAACTGCGTTAGCTGGCAGTGTTGACACATCTGAAGCTACCAGTGACCTCTATTGCTGAACTATATTCGTCCCACTATAACTCTGTAACGAACTGACAACAGTAGAAATGTAAAGTTTGTTTATGGCAACACTGATTTATAGTCAAACAACACGTTTTGAACTTTTGATTCTCTTTTGATTAGATTAAACATGGTCATCGTTCATTCACCATCCAACATTAAAATACTTTTCATATTTCTTTTTTTTTATACAATGAGGAAGGCAAACGAGCAAGTGGGCCACCTGATGGGTAATTAAAAGTGGTTATCAACCACTGCCTATAGACACCCGCAACCCCGGATTTTCTAGATTTTTTTTATCTTACAACAGCAAACCCTACTAAACGCTGGCAAAATTGTCCTCCAATGGACAGAGCCATATTAAAAAAAAACAGCAACTTTTGATTGCTGCTATCATTATTATTTTTAATTAAAGAAATGTCTGAGTGACATGAAAGAAGTATTACCACGGCGTGATTTTTCTGGGTTGCCAATTAATATCTTATGCAGAGTTATCGTGGGACGATTATATAAGAGAGTATATGTATATAGTATAGCAGCACCTACCCTCTGATCTTGATGTGGAACTAAATGACGAAATATCTGGTCTCTGGTCGTCGATTGAAATTCCATTTGTTGATTACTTAATGCATTTTACTCTATAAACGAGTTTCTGGATATGGTGTGAAGGGTACCTACACGAAAAGAACATGTCTGGTCACCTTAGCAACTTTTTGAGTTATCGCGATTTGAAAGTTTGGAAGGATGTAATTATCAAAGCGATAACGAGTTATATAAATATGTGTATCTGTAACTGAGTGGTGCCTTATAGTCTATTGAGTGCTCTGCATTTTGAGATTAAAATCAGAACTTTTTTTTCCGTGTACCCTTCATATGTCATTTATTTTGTGGTTTTAAATTTTATTATTTTTATTCAGTATTTTCACATCATGGAAATCTTAAAATTTTCATTAACTAGCAAAAAGGAGGATAAAACGAAGAAGATAGCCCAATGTATATAACATTGTAAGACAGACATTAGGTCTAGCACAACCTACAGTGCGTCTCTTATCTCGCGCGAGGACTACTGCCCGTCCTTTTCTGTCGCTCAGAATGCAACGGGACGGGTAATATAATCTCGCGCGACAAACAAAGTCGCGGCCAGTCGTGCTAGCCCTACAGACGGACAGCAAAGTGATCCTACAAGGGCTCCCCTTGTTAATTCTTGTACAGGAAAGGATTGTTCTGTCAACATCAACGAGTGCGAGTCCATGCCGTGCGCTGCGGGATCGACCTGTGTTGACGGAGTCGCCAGCTATTCGTGCGTCTGCCAAGACGGGCTCACGGGGCCCACTTGCGATCTCAACATCGATGACTGTGAGGTACGTGCAGGGTTTGGGGTGATGAATGGGGAATGTGTGAATGAGGGCAGTCCAGGTCCTTGGCTCAAATCCTCTCCTCAAGGTCTGTCTGTATATTTACGTTTAAGTTGGAAAATTTCAACAATAACTTCGAACGGAATGACCGAAACAATACAATACAAAAAGTAGGTTTAAAGTAATGTATGCAACTCTACATAATTAGTCCTCAACTCTTAATTTGACAATCTACATCACGATTAACATAATATACAGTACCGCCATTATTTTTGTATAGTATAGTATAATATACAGTAGCACAAACGTCATCTATGATTTTTGCTGCTGTTCAAAATTATGTCATAACATAAACCAAAGTAACTAAATGTCAAATGTCATTTGTACAGTTCTGTTAGATCTGTACACTGTATTGTAGTTGTAGTAGTTAGTTGCTGGAGTGCAGAGAAAGAACGATGTTTTGATGTTGGTTTATTCACGTAAATGTTAAGTTGTAAAAATACGATGTTAAGTTGGCGATTCTTTCTCTTGACGTGTAACTGTCGCGAGCTCGTTATGCACTCTGTCTATAATTACTTAAAATGCTATATTTACTAAACGTAAGCGCGCGGCCTAAAGTAGGTCGCAACGTAAACGGAAAAATGTACGGTGGTGAGACCGTACATCATTAGCAATAGAAGTTTACATTAAAACATTTACGTTTTGATGCATCATCAATATCTACATATAGCAGTCTTTTTGCATTTTTATTTTATTACACATTTTTAGTAGATATAAATTCAGAAGGCCCTGGAATTCAAGATTTCTCTCTTCAGCTCTGCCACATAACGGGTTAAAACACTCGTGTGATCTTATTGTGAAACTCGACTTCGCCTCGTATATTTTCAGTCGCAGCCATGCCAGCACGGTGGCCGCTGCGTAGACGGCCTCAACAGCTTCACGTGCGACTGCGCGAACACCGGCTACGCGGGCCCGCATTGCGCGGTCAACATCGACGAGTGCGCGCCGGCGCCGTGCCGGAACGGTGGCACGTGCCGGGACCACGTGAACGACTACCGTTGCGACTGCTATCCGGGATACAGCGGTATGTTGCCGCCGGTTTTTGACCCCCGACCCAATAACCTAAGCAACTCAGAAAAGTTGAAAAACCCCCGGCATTGTCATTTCAAAGTTCAATATTTCAAAAACGTTCACCCGTTTGTGGCATTATAGCTCCCGAACGGATTTACCGATTTCAATGCGGTTTTTTTTTTATCGAAAGCTGGTTTAATCGAGATGGTTCTCAGGTAAGTTTAATTATAATCGGTTCACCCGTTTGTGAAATATTAAACTTTGAAATGACAATGTCAGGGGTTTTTCAACATTTATAATGTATTGAGGCGATTACTCAACGTGTACGCCGCCAACGATATTATAGTATGAAGCACTCGCTCGCAAATCGCTAGCGTGATAAGACTAACCTGTAGTTAACGATTTCTTAGGCAAAAACTGCGAGATCGACATAAACGAGTGCGAGAGCTCGCCGTGCAAGTTTGACGGCATTTGCGTTCAGCGGAGCAACGTCAGCCTGTACCGGGGGGCGGACGCCCCGCCGCTGCAGCTGGGCAGCCAGCCGCACATGCTGCTGCCCGCCGTGTTCTACCAGCCGTTTAGTCTGGAGCACGCCGCCGGGTGAGACCTCCTCCCCCCCATAGTCGTATAAGCCAGCCTAGCATCGCAAGTTGCGAGTTCCAGTACAAATCAAAATAAATAGAAATAGAAAAATATTTATTCAACGTACACAAGTTTAAGCTGTATACCTATAAACTATTGAATAAATGTCTTTTATTATTATTTATTTATTATTATTATTAAGTGACAAGTATAATAAAAAACAATTAAAAGAAGTGAACAAAGACGTTGAACAGGATCCCTCTCAGCATTGCAAAATCATAAACTTATTCAGTAAATGGAATCCTGTGCCCAGCAGTGGGACGTAAATGGGCATTTTCGGAAAACTGTGTACCATTTTTGCCAAAAAAATCCAAAGTTTTTCCATAGAAAATTTATTTGTCAGTTTTGCGACGGTCCATGTAGGAATTCTACTTATGTATGTAAAAACACGTCAGAGAGTTGTCAAAAAATTGCGGAACACTTTTTTATTATTTAAATATGTAGATAGTTCTCGTGATTCTGAGCAGAAATAATCCATAATTTGTTAGGTTATTCAAAAAAACGTTAATGGTACACTGTTTTATGTTGATGCCCAAATAACAAGGCACAAGAGGCATTTCATTTTAGCTCTAGATTGGCAACGTATCCGAAAACCCCCTATTGCGGGCAGTGGTGTATTTAACCTAGGGCCAAAAGGGCCCGGGCGCCCGGGGCGCCAGGCTGTGAGGGCAGCGTAAGTCCGTACATGTCACAGGCATTTTACTAGAAAACTATTTCATTTTTTGTATTTTTTTTTTGTTTAAAACGTTTTTTTCCTTGACTTCTGGGGCTGCGAAACTTATTGGCCTTATTGCGGGTGTCTATGGGCAGTGGTGATCACTTACCATCAGGTGATCCACTTCCTCATTTGCCTACCTTGTCGTATATAAAAAAGTATTCAGTATTGGAAACGCATGTTCTCCTAATACACCTAATACATGTATCTGTGTAGCTACGAGTGTGTGTGCGTGGCCGGCACGACTGGCCCCCGCTGCGAGGTGAACGTGGACGAGTGTGCATCGGGGCCCTGTCGGCACGGCAAGTGCGTGGACGGGGTCGGCCAGTACCGCTGCGAGTGCGCGCCCGGGTACGAGGGACAGCACTGCGAGATCGAGATAGATGAGTGCCTCAGGTATAGTAGCTGCAGAAACTGAACAGATTTGCCTAAGGAACATGATTCAGAAAAAAAAAGAAATTGCAAATAGGCAGTTGCATCCTCTTTTACACGCCATTTTTTGGGGTTCCGCACCTCAAAAGGAAAAACGGAACCCTTATAGGATGACTTGGTTGTCCGTCTGTCTGTTAAGACCTTTTTTCTCTGGAACGCGTGGAGGTAGCATGCTGAAATTAATATCAAATACTCAAGCCTGCAGTCCCTTGATGAAATTCAAAAGATACAGTCATTAAAATGGTTGTTTCCGTACAAATTGCCGGACTGTGAGAACCTAAAGGGTATTGATTTAAACTTTCGCGATTTTCACACATTATCATGACACTCGGGAAATTTAAATATATGTTTTTTACGCGATTAAGTCCCGAGTATCATGATAACCTAAAGGGTACTTCCAGTTGTCCTAGAAACTTGAAATTCCTTATGAAGCTAGCTCTTATAGCACAACTACTCAGAAAAATCTCAAAATCTTAATTTTTTTTGTCTGTGTACATGTCATAAACCACGTTTTTTTTCTAACGAAAAACACTAATCTCCTAGATACTTCCCCTGCGCCCACGGGCGTTGCTTCGACGGGCGCGCGACGTACTACTGCGAGTGCGAGCCCGGCTGGGGCGGGCGGAACTGCTCCGTCGTGCTCGAGGGCTGCCGGACGCAGCCGTGCCGGAACAACGGGACGTGCCTGCCCTGGCTGTGGCGGGAGACCGAGCATCGGTTCAACTGCACCTGCGCGCCAGGACACCACGGGACCACGTGTGAAAAGGTTGGTTAACCCCCGACGAAAGGGGCCTCCAACAAGATGGAGCCACGATTTAGTAAAGCTCGCGGGACCGCGGTGGATGCGGAAAGCACAAGACCGGTCTGAGGGGAGAGCCGCGGGGGAGGCCGCCGGCCAGCAGTGGACGTCAATCGGCTGACGTGATGATGATTTGATTTATTTATTGTTTATTTATACCGCTTGGCAGGTGACCACTATGTCCCTGGAGAAACGCAGCTACGCGGAAGTCAACACGCCTCGCGAGGAAGGCTACGACATATCCTTCCGCTTCAAGACTACCCTGGGCAACGGTTTGCTCGCTATGGGCAGAGGACTCACGTACTTCTTCCTGGAGCTGTCTAACGGGAGGCTCAACCTGCACTCATCGCTGCTCAACAAGTGGGAGGGCGTCTTTATCGGCTCCAATTTGAATGACAGCAAGTGGCAGAAGGTGAGTGGTTAAATAAAATCATTTTACATTTTCGTATATTCGATTGACTGATGATTTGACTGATGTCAAAATAAAATCATTTTGCATGTTAGCCACTCACTTGCTTTGAATTTTGAGTTGAACTCTATTTATAACAAAATATGAGCGTTGACAGGCAACTCTAGTTGCCAAAAGCAATTGAGTGGTTAGGTTAAAAATTCCGAATTTCATGTTAAATCGGACCTAACATAGCAAGTAGTACTCACAGGCGCACACACACACACACACACGCACACACACACACACACACACACACACACACACACCCGACAATGCTACAACATAATTAATAAATAGTTAGGTTAAGTACTAAAATTTGAATTCATCCCAAATACCAACCTTACCAATTCTATAAACTTCTGAAAAATGACAATAAAGTTTATTTTATTTTATTATTTATTTTCACTTCCGAAAATACTCATGAAAAACCGATGCCTAACTTATTACTGCAATTAAAACGATTTTTAATTTAAATGATAATTAGTTTTCGCCTGCGGCTTCGCTCCCGTGGCAGAATTTCGGAAAATCTCGCCTTATCCATAAAAGGCACCTCTATGCCAAATGTCACCTTTCTAGGTCCAGGGGTTTGGGCTGGACGTTGATAGATCAGTCACGTTTCTGTTTTATATGTTTAGATTAAAATAACTTTGAATGCAGTATTACTTATTTCAAAAACATAAAAGAATGTCTTCATAAAGCAAAATATTCTATCAAAATATACTTTCCCTCCATGTGGCATAGCTACGCGACACCCTGTATAAGTATATCGATTTTCAGAGACAATTTACAATTGACGATTATGCAAGTTCAAATTACCAGTCTACCCCTGTTATTCATAAACCTGTTTTAACTAAAACGCCGTTAAACTTCGTCTGTCCTTTTTTAACACATTAACATTTACGTTAGCAAGTAGAAGACAAAACCTACTAGCTAATGGAGGTTTGAGTGACGTTTATGAATAAGGCTCTAACTATACAAATCCTAACAAGCCGTGTCACGTTTTTCCCAGGTGTTCGTGACCATAAACTCGACGCACCTGGTGCTAGCTGCCAACGAGGAGCAAACCATCTACCCCATAAGCCAGAACGAGGTTAGCCAGGGCACCAACACCTCGGTCACATCGTTCCCGTCCACTCGCCTGGGCACAGCCGGCTCCAGCTACGAGACCCTCACGCACGGACCGAACTTCTTCGTCGGATGCTTCCAAGACGTCGTTGTCAATAATCAGTGGGTGAGTGGTGTAGTTGTTTCGCCTCATTTTTAACACCCGACGAAGAAAAGGGGTGTTATAAGTTTGACATGTGTATCCGTGTATTTGTCTGTAGCATCATAGCTCCCACACTGATGGACCGATTTCGATGCGGTTTTTTTTTAACCCCCGACGCAAAAGAGGGGTGTTTGACCTGTGTATCTGTGTATGCAAGCGGATGGACCGATTTCGATGCAGTTTTTTTTTATTCGAAAGCTAGTTTAATCGAGATGGTTCTTAGCTAAGTTTCATTCAAATCGGTTCTCCCGTTTTTGAAATATTGAACTTTGAAATGACATTTTCAACTTTTCTAATTAATAGGAAGCTAGTTTAATCGAGATGGTTCTTAGCTAAGTTTCGTTAAAATCGGTTTACCCGTTATTGAAATATTGAACTTTGAAATGACAATGTCGGAGGTTTTTCATCTTGGAAAAAAACTTAAATTATATTACCTACTTATAAAAATTTAAGTAATGTAATAATTGTATTTAGGCACACCGTGAAAAAATATAAAACAAATGTTACCAAGAATAGGCAGAGTTGTTATACGTACTGTATGATTATAATGAGACATTCTTCATAAAACTTTTATCTATAAGTGTCTGCAGTTAAACTATGAAGATATCATAGATTTACTTATATATTTATTTATTATATGTGCTTTTGTGCTAACGGTACTTCCGCAGTGTATTTTAATCTCGGTTTGAAATCATCTGTGTCCGGCCCAGGTGTTGCCGGAAGACTCGAACGCTACCTATCCGGACGAGGCGCCGGACGACGTCGACACAGAGCCGGACACGACGGCGCGCGCGCTGCTTCACGGCGTGCTCGCCTCGTGCCCGCGCACGCCGCAGTGCTCGCCCAACCCGTGCCGCTCGGGCGGCGCGTGCGAGGACGCCTGGACCACGTTCGTGTGCACCTGCCCTAGACCTCACCTCGGGACTACATGCCAGTACAGTGAGTGGCTTCGCTACCTTTCGAACACTTGTCACTTGAATTAATAACAATAATATTTATTTATTACAGACAATGTCCTTTTGTTAGTACTGTTAGTATCTACAAAGGCTTACAATTTATGTTGGTACAAATTAGAATAAATGTTAAATAATAAATAAAAAAAATGAATAAATGTTAAGGTATAAATGTTGAATCTCACTTGGTGACAGAATTCTCATTCATGACATTGATGTCACCAGGGACCGGACCACCCTTTCCGCGACAAAAGCCTTTCAGTGGGCGTCCCTTAAACAAAGCTAACCCATTAAAAGACTTTCCCGTTTGAAATGCTAGCCCATTCATTTGACTACCCCTTACCGAAAAACTTACCTAAAAATAAAGCTAGCCCTTTGCAATGGCTTACTGCTATCCTATACGCCTTGCAATCCCTTAATAAGGGTTACCCTTATCATTTAGCGCTTTTGTATAAAGCTATCCCTTTAGTAGTGTAGTGTCGTACTTGAGCCTTGCGTAAAAGAGGCATCGTAGGTATGGTTCGTTTCGTATGTAGCAGCAACGGCGTAAACAACAATAATAACAAATAAGGTCACTTCAGTCCTCACTTACGCAGTAGATTTGTAAAACAAACGAGTACAAACACTGTCAATCACGAGTAAATAATAAATATATTATCTGCAACCGGGAGTTGATCATCGATGAGGTTTATACTTTTAAGTGATTGTCTTTGGTTTTGTAACCTTGGTTGCGATGTTTTTTTTTGGTCTTGTCTTGTCAGTTGAGCGGTTTTGTTTAAAATAATATATGTGGTATACAGACAAGAAAAGTGGTTTTACTATAACAATTAGGAATATAGAAGCTTCCGCTAGTGAACAGGTTTAAATAGATTGTAACAGGTTATGGGCCACCCCATATTCCTGATTTTTGAGTGATTCGAATAAAAAAAATACAAAATTTACGATCGTAATATACTTTTGACATTTTCTTAATTCATGTAAATTTTTATTAAATTACAATAAATAGAGTTTGCTACTGTAGTAAAAGACCTACAAGAACAAAATATGGCTCAATCGAAAATACAAAACGTGATTTGTCGGTTGGAAGATAGAAACAATTTCCACAACTGGAAATTTAGATTGGAGCTGTTAATGGAGGAGAAAGGCCTTGGTGATATAGTGGCCTGTGCTGACGTAAATGAGAAAAATAAAAAGAAGGACGCAGAAGCAAGATCGCTAATAGTACAGTGCATAGGAGAAAATTTTCTGGAAATTGTGAAAAGGTGCAAAACTGCAAAAGATATGATGAATTCTTTAGAAAATATTTTTACACGAAGAAGCATTATGAATAAATATAATTTGAAGAAGAGGTTAATCGAGTTGAAATGTGCCAACAATGAAAAATTGCAAGATTTTTTCTTGAAATTTGACAAACTGGTAAGTGACATTGAAGTGATGTCAGAAATGGACGAGTCTGATAAAGTGGTACATTTGCTACTCGCGTTGCCCAGTAAATACAAGAATGTTACGACAGCCTTAGAAGCAATGAATGAAGAACTGACTTTAGAAAAGACAAAGAGGACTCTGCTTGATGCAGAAATTAGGCTGGATGACATGATTGCACCAAACCAAGATAGTGCGTTTAATATAGAGTGCTGGAACTGCAAAGGAAAAGGACACACAGCAAGATATTGTCACAAAAATGTCCAAAACAGACAATATTACGTTTTCCAACGTGGAGCTCCTGTCAGAGGTGGTGAGTTGTATAGAAGGGATCGTGGCAGAATGCAGGGACGCAGTCCGGGTATGAATAGAGCATGTACATCGAGGGATGATGCCATAATAGTCCATGAAGAAACCACAGAGGAAGTGGGCTGCATGGTTGATGGAGAATTTAATTTAACTTGTAAGGCATTCTTTAATAAATAAATTTCCTTTGTAGTAGATTCTGGTGCATCACAAAATTTTATATCTGATCTTTATACACAATTTATGACAAACATAAAAAACTTAGAACATCCCATAAAAATTAACACCGCTAATGGTGAAAAATTGTTTGCATATCAAAGCGGCAGTTTACCAATAATATGTGGTAACGTTAAGTTTACTGTCGAGGGACTTATAGTGGCAAATTTAGCCTATAATCTTCTATCTGTACGGAAATTACTGGAAAAACCAAACGAAATCATTTTAGTAAATGAATATGCAAAAATTACCTTTTATAATGGGTCTGTTATTTGGGCATACAATAATGGCAAACTTTATACTTTACAGGGTGAAATTATAATAGAGGATGGAGTCGCGGCTATGTATTCGGCAGATGGCATGTTATGGCATAGACGTTTAGGACATACCGGCTCTAAAACTTTACAAAGGTTACAGCTACCACTCAACGACAATGTATGTAATGCGTGCATGAAAGGTAAGGCAACACGGTTACCATTCAAAACGTTAGAGCGACCTAGGTCACGTCAGGTCTTAGAACTGTTACATAGTGATATAGCGGGCCCATCTAGCATTCCGACTATATAGGATGAAATCTATTTTCAAACGATAATAGATGAATTTTCCCACTTTTGTGTAGTCTTCTTGTTAAAAAGAAAATCAGAAGCAGTTGAAAACATTATTAACTACATCCGTAGATATGAAAACGAATTTGAAAAACGGTAAAAAGGATTAGATGCGATAATGGAGGTGAATACACCTGCAATGAATTACGGCAATTTTGTAACCTGAAAGGTATAGCTTTAGAATATAGTTTACCATATTCTCCTGCTAGCAATGGCGTGGCAGAACGCATGAATCGAAGTTTATATAACAAAGCAAGAACTATGCTTGTTGAAACTCACCTACCGAAAAACTTGTGGGGTGAAGCTGTAAAATGTGCAGCTTATCAGTTAAACCGTTGCACCTCTATGGCTATTAGCTACAAAACTCCTTGTGAAATCTTATATGGGACTAGAGGCTTAAACAAACTACGTGCATTTGGTGCAACGGCGTGGGCCTACATTTTACCTAAACCTGATAAACTTTCAGAGAGAGCCCGTAAGTGTAGAATGGTAGGATATAGCAGGACAGGGTATAATTTATGGGATCCTAACAACAACAAAATAATAGTGTCACGAGATGTGAGATTCGATGAAGACAATATTATATACAACGAAAGTAATCAAACTAATAACGAACAAGAGTGGCAAAGAGTAAGTATGTCAGAAATTAATTCGGAAAATAATTATAGGATTACTGACCCTGAACAAGATAATGAATATAGAGAAGAGGTTATCGTTGATAATACAAATGTCGATGAAGGAATTATGGATCCAGAAGAAATATTTGAAGATTGTACTGAAGAAAATTTAAACGAGAAAAACGACGCTCCAAATGAGCATGTGATAAAAACAAGAAGAGGCAGAAGTGTTAAGCCTCCGAAAAGATTAGAAGATTATGAAACACATGTGGCTTACTGTTTGTGTACGGGTGATCCAAGTTCTTACAAGGATGCAGTTGAAAGAGGCCAAGAGTGGCAAGACGCTATAGAGAAAGAATTAAGTTCCCTTAAATGTTTGGGAACATGGGAAGAATCGACATTGCCTAAAGATAAAAAGGCTATAGGATATAGGATAGGAAGGCTAAAGGATGGTACAAAAAAGGCCAGATTAGTGGCAAAAGGTTTTCAAGAAGAAACACTATTTAATGTTTATGCACCAGTAGCTCGTATGCCCACAATTCGTATGATGCTTTGCCAAGCAGTACAAAATGATATGTATATGAAACAATTAGATGTCTCAACGGCCTTTTTAAATGGTTTCTTAAAAGAAGATGTCTATATAAAACCGCCTTTGGGAGTAAAGGTTGAAAAGGGTGTTGTTTTGAAACTAAAAATATCGCTATATGGGTTGAAACAAGCACCTACATGCTGGAACGAAAGACTTCATTCCTTTTTAACCCAGAAAGGTTTTATACAATCAAAACATGATTTTTGTTTATATGTTTTGGAAGAAGTATTTTTGCTAGTTTATATTGATGATATAATTCTAATGTCAAAAAGTAAAATGAACCTAAATAAGTCACATGATTTCTTAAAAACTGAATTCAATGTCAAAGATCTTGGAGAGGTGAGTGCTTACTTGGGATTGGATATAGTGAGATCGTCAGAATCAATTTCAATTTCTCAAGAATCAGCAATAAATAGGTTGCTTGATAAATTCAACATGACTGATTGCAAAGGAGCGGAGACGCCAATGGAAGTAAATTTCACAACAGATGACAATGAACCCATTACCTACGATATACCATATCGTGTGCTTATAGGTAGTCTTCTATACCTAGCTACTTCAAGTAGACCTTATATTTGTTTCGCAGTATCTTTCTTAAGTAGATTTTTGGATGAGCCTACTTTATCACTGTGGAAAGCAGCTAAGCGAGTTTTGCGGTATCTAAAAGAAACGAAGTCAAAATCTCTCTTATATAAACGGGATAGCACTTGCAGCGTAGTTGCCTATACCGATGCTGACTGGGCTGGCGACAAAAAAGACAGGAAAAGCGTGAGTGCTTCTGTTGTTTTCTTTGGAAACAATTTAGTGGCCTGGTTCTGTAAGAAACAAAACGTTGTCGCCTTATCAACAGCCGAAGCTGAATATGTAGCTGCGGCTCTAGCGTGTACAGAATTAATTTACAAGTTTTAATTTTTAATTTACAAAGGGTTTGTTACAAGATTTTAACAGTCTCTCAAGTTCTATGTTACTTGTAGATAATCAAAGTGCGATTAAGTTAATGGAGTCAAATGAAAATAGTAAGAGGTCAAAGCATATTGATATAAAATACCATTTCATCAAGGATTTAATTAGTAAACGAGATATAATTGTGAAATATGTGAGCACGAATGAAAACGTAGCAGATATTTTGACAAAGGCTTTAGGAAAACTGAAGCACAATTATTTTGTACACAAACTAGGCTTTAATTGAATGGTTTCTTTATATGACTGTTTAGACAATGTTGCGATAATGAGATATAATGATTATTGTCATTCTCAATTTCAACAACTTGTGATTGTGTGATACTTAGTAAACTAAAATGACTAAAGTTTTTGAAATTGAGGGGGGGTAGAGATTGTTAAATGAAAACTTAATATATTGATAATTTGTTTATGATATTTTCTTTCCTGGTTTGTTAAATGAAAACATTAGTGTTGATATTTTGTTTACTTATTGTGTTCTCTATTGTTTGAAATTAGAATTGAGGGGGGATGATGAAGTTTATACTTTTATGTGATTGTCTTTGGTTTTGTAACCTTGGTTGCGATGTTTTTTTTGGTCTTGTCTTGTCAGTTGAGCGGTTTTGTTTAAAATAATATATGTGGTATACGGACAAGAAAAGTGGTTTTACTTTATCAATTAGGAATATAGAAGCTTTCGCTAGTGAACAGGTTTAAATAGATTGTAACAATCATAACATTGGCACGTGTCTAAGACTAAAGAAAAAACGATGCACCCGACCCGCGCAAAGCGGCAACAGCCAACCACAATCACAACTCTTTGCCATTGAAAATTGGACCGTATTTCAAGTTGAAATTTTCACCTGAAGAAAGCGACTTCGCGCGGTGCGCGCGCGAATATCAAAGAACGCCGCCGCCTGCCGGTGCCGCCACCGACAATCGCTTACTATTGGATTCGGAGTAATATTGTGTGCTTTATGAACAAGGTAGACGGTTTAATTTAGCACGCTTTATGCTAAAAGGGAAGCCTTTTATAAGGCTAACCCTTATAAGCGATATGCAAGGTGTTGGTGAGCGGATGATAAGGGTTTCGTAAGGGTATTGGGATACCGATTGCTCAAATAGGTTAGCGTTTATATAAGGGCTTTAAAAGCAAAATGAAAGGGTTTCGTCGGGCAAAGGGTATGGTGAGTTAAGTCTTATGCAAAACCCATACAAAACCCCTAATAAGGGATAGCGGGCCGGTCCCTGGATGTCACTACGAGGATTCGCCAAAAGTCTTATTTTTGAATGCCATACCTGTTTACTAACATGCAGCTAATTTGCGTTTCAGTCATAGACAAGCGTGTCAACATAGTAGATTGAGGTTAGCTGTCACTGGCAGTGGTCAAGAAAGTGGTTCGATTTGCTCGCTAAACCAAACCTAATAAACTTTTATTTCAAATATTGAAGGCGATTATTTACAATCTAAAACGATTATGGATTTCCAAGTAGCTCCTTGTGAGCTCCTTAATAAGCGAGCTTCTATATAATTATCTAACTGTCAGTTTTTGGAATGGAAATGTCAGTTTTTGTACGACCATGACAGCTAGCTGTTTCCGATACAACGAACACGATGCTGATTGTGAGCGAGTTAGTCAACAAGCATGCCGGTCATTTTTGAACATTTTTTCTTTAAAAAAATCCAAAAGACAAATCGCCGGACACTTCTATATCATTAGTGAACCTGCTCACAAAATTTCACGACAGTCGGTTAAGAAATGAGACCTTTCGAGACAGGCGGACAGCGGGACAACTGAACTGACGGACATTCGAAAGAAACGTCCAAGCTGACACAGAGCCGCTTCGCTCACCTAGTTCGCTCGGTCATTGAACTCCTTTTGCAGACTACACAGCAGCCACGTTCGGTCAGGAGTCGGCCGAGCCGCGCTCCGTGGTGACGGTGGCGGTGCACGGGGACGCCCGCCGTGCGGTGCACGCTGCGCTCGACATATCCATGTTCGTGCGCACGCGCAAGCCGACCGGACAGATCTTCCATCTGGGCTCGGTGCCGAGGTAACTGCCCTTCTAATTACGACAATCGACATCGAATTCCATGTCATAATGTCTTTTCGTTACTGCTGGCGACTGCAGTAATGAAAAGCTGGTAATTTTCTACGGTTTTTGGACGTATTGTAGAGGACTTATGATATGTGTGTAGATAAAAGGGTTCATGGGCGAACCTGTTAAGACGCTCCCCTGAGAGGATAACTTTGAGCATTTCGCATCTTTCTTACCCCATCTCGAGTCTACTAGACCACGTCGTTTTAGTGGCGATATCTATTAAATATCAGCCTAATTTCACGTTACACAGTGTTATCACAAATAACGCGTCATATCGCAAAAATGAAACGTTCGGAATTCGCACCGAATACGTAAATTACTTATTTAAATTATTATAATAAATGTTAATCGTGGAACTCCTGGCCTGTTATATTCTCTATATATTGGTGTATGTCACAAGTCAAAGTAAATTATACTTATGATGTAGTGCCAAAAAAAATTGCTATTTGTATATTTACGACTTGTGATGCAGATATCATAAGCATTAAATACGGGAAAAAATCGTTTAAATAATGTACAGTGTGACTCTAAAAAGTTGAAAAATGCATTCTAATCCAGCGTCTAGCTCAGGGGAGCCCCTTGAGGACCCTCATTATGTAACTAATTACTATAATAGTAGTTCAACATGTCCCAAGGTACGGGCAAACGGACGAGACGCTCGTGGGGGCGTCCCTCAAGGGTGGCGAGCTGCTTGTTCACCTCCGGTTCAACCAGACGCCCGAGGACTACACCGTCGGTGGCACCCGCCTTGACAACGGCCACTTGCATCTCATACAGGTGACGCACCACTCGATACCATCTACGAATGCTACGCTAACTCAACTAGTTTGTGATTTTCAATAAATAAACCATCCGCTGACTCGACTTAAAAATGCGAAATGGATAAAATTGCAAAAAATCTGTTTACGCTATCGTATTCACGGACCAACCACCCTCTGGCCCCCTATTTCACCAACTTTACAATTGTCGGTTTGTCATGACAATTCGAACTACATTTCTTGGCCAGTATGAACCGCGCTAAAACAAATGCTTTTCAAGTCAGCAAATGACACCAAATTGTCATTGAAAGCTGACATTTGTAAAGTAGGTGAAATAGGGGCCTGGACACCAAATGTCAGGGCGAACGTTTCCGAAACGCATATGCTCATTTGCACCTATAAAATCTCTAGCCACCAATCGCGGCTCACTTTCGACCAGATGACAAGCTATGAACCAATCACGACGCATTCCCCCGGCCCGCTCACCGCGGCTTTTTTCGTAATGACTTTCCACGTAAATTATAGAAGATGCGGTGTCCAGAGAGTGGTTGGTCCGTGATCGTATTGCTTATAAAATAAAGTTCATACGTGCAAAATTTCAAAATTATATTTACGTAAACTTGAAAGTTTGAACCTGGTCATGATCACATAATTTCACGAAGATCCGGCCCTTTTTGAACATTATTGTTGTTGGTTGGTTGTTTTTGGCTTTAAGAGAATCGACAGAAAAATGCTATAGTAATTCAGCGAACCTGCTCACAAAATTTCCCGAGAATCTGTGCACTAGACATCGCG
The DNA here is from genome assembly GCA_963691665.1 of Clepsis dumicolana. NCBI lineage: Eukaryota > Metazoa > Arthropoda > Insecta > Lepidoptera > Tortricidae > Clepsis > Clepsis dumicolana. The sequence continues at coordinate 35,224,492 of OY829505.1, read as the reverse complement.
TTTGTGTGTGTGTGTGTGTGCTTGTGTGTGCGTAAGTGCACGCTTGCGTGCGCCTGTGCATGAGCCCGTGTGCGTGTGTTTGTGTACGTGAATTGCTCTTTTATTTACTTTGAACAGGCTTGATTAGCAGTCGGTTGTCGTTTCCAGTCACTTTGACAGACAAAAACCATACATTTTGTTATAGCAGGTTTTGTACTGTTTCTATGAATAACAAGTAGCCGTTGCCCTCTGCATCACATGCTGACTGATTCATGCTTCCGAATGGGAAGAGTTTATTTAGTGTCTGCCGAGGTCTGAACTTTTTTTTTTTTCATTGCAGGTCGTCAGAAACTCGACTCTGGTACAAGTGAAACTCAACGGAACGGAATATTTCAGGAAATCTATATCGGCGGCGAAGCAGCTTGATGCACAGGTATATAAATAAATCAATAAATAAAATTGATATATTGTAAGTAAAATAAATAAATTATATTGAGGATTGAATACTAAATACTTACTAACTAAAACTAAACTAAAGGTAAAATAATCTCTCCCAGATCGCCGCCAATGGGAAGGGTGCCCAGAAGGCTGGCAGCATTGCCACGTTGTATGGCAATGCTGATTCGCTGAGCGAAGTATTGGTCAGCCCTCTGGTCACGGGAGGCCTCTAAATAAATATCATGGGACAATTGACACCAATTGACCTTAGTCCCAAACTAGGCAAAGCCGGTCAACATGCCACCATTTGCACTATTTGGTATTTTGTGTAGTGGAAATGGTGGCATGTTGAACGGTTGTTGTTGTGCTGCGTCAGTGGCCTCGTGGAGAGTGCCGAAACGCGTCAGCGTTTAGTTTAGTGGTGGTGGTGATAGTTGGGTCTGTGTGGCATGTGTTGATTCGTGTAGCAGTGGAGGCTGAGGTGTTGCATTGAAACATACATTTGCCGCACAGATATAACTATTTTTCACTTGTGGTCGCGGGTGAGCAAAGTAATTTTTTTTAGTTCGTCAATATTTCATTGTATGTTTGAGAAAAGAGTATTTTTGTACATTCAGATGCTGTACTTGGGAGGTCCGCCGCCCGCGCTTCCGCCGCCCGCTGACGCGACGTCGCCCCCGCCCGCGCCCGCTCTCGCGACCGCCTCCGCGCCCGCCACCTCGCCCGCGCCCGCCTCGCGCGAGCCCACCGACGCGGACTACTTTAAGGGGGTCATACAGGACGTTCAGGTTAGATGGATATATTAAAGGTAGGTTTTTTTTGTTGCGTTATTTACTGTAACTGGTGTGGTGTGGGCACTAGACCATACTGGGGTGTGCACTAGACCATACCGGACTGGGCACTAAACCATACTGGGGTGAACACTACGACCATACTGGGGTGGGCATTAGACCATACTGGTGTGGGCACTAGACCATATTGGAATGGGCACTAGACCATACTGGGGTGGACACTAGACCATACTGGGGTGAACACCAAGACCATACTGGGGTGGGCAGACCATTCTGGGGTGGGCATTAGATCATACTGGGGTGGACACTAGACCATACTGGGGTGGGCACTAGATCATACGGCCTCCCTCTATATATATACGCCTATGCTCAAAGTAGGTATGTGTCCTACAGCGTCTTCAACTGAACCTTGTTTGCCATTCAGTCACAGTTGTATTGAATTAGCCGGTCGTTGTAACAGGTCTCGAACGGCGTGAACGTGACGATAGTGGAGTTCTTCCCGCTCCGCGTGGAGGGGCTTCATCTCCCGGCGTCGTTCGGCGACGTGACGCTCGACCCGGCCGGCGTGCTGCCGGGCGAGGTGTCGGACGACGCATGCGCGTCGCGCCCCTGCCTGCACAACGCGACGTGCTCCGTTACGTGGAACGACTACACGTGAGTGACGTGACGTGGCGTGACGTTGGGCCGCTGTATAGTGGAGCATGATTATGTCTCTACGCCGGTAGGGTTGCCAGATTGAATGACCCTATTATCGGGAGAAATTAAACATTTTTTCGGGAATTGTATTAAAAACAACAAAATTGAACATTATTGTTACATCGTCCGCTGCCGATAAAAAAATGTATAATGAAAAAAATCACTGGCACAAGAGGCTTTTCATCTTAGCAAGAGGCAATGCATTTGCGAACCCCCCGGGGTGCGGGTGTCTATGGGCAGTGGTGATCATTTACCATCAGTTGACCCGCTTGTTCGTTTTCCTTCCTTATAATATTAAAAAAATCACTAGGGTAAAATCAGCTGTCTATCATTCGGCGTTGCATAATGCAACACCTGTATAAAATTTCGTAAACGTATCTTTTGGTCATTTTCAGAAAATAGCTAGTGTATCATTTTTTCCAAAAAACGTCCTCAATTTTTCCATAGAAAATTTATTAGTCAGTTTTGTCACGGTCCATATAGAATGTATGTAAAAACGCGTCACAAAACTGACAACAAAATGCGGGACAGTTTTAGTCCTCGTGATTCTGAGCAGAAATAATCCAAAATTTGTTAAGTTATTCAAAACACTGTTTTCTGTAATTGCCCTTTTACTATTGTCAAGTATAAACATTATCATCAGACATAATGAAAACGGAATATTGACCGCGATTACCTTATAGGTTTGATGAGCTCCTGATATTTCGATGCAGTTGCATGCATCATGATCACGGGCAAACTGACTCGTTATGCAAGACTTGTGCAGAATCAGTTTCGGGTAAGCGTAGTGACACCGTAAGTGTTGTGTGCTTAAATCGAGTAACAAGTGAAAACGCGACCGATAGTAGTGGCAGTGCGCGCAGTCGGCGCGCAAAAATGCGGGTAGACAGAGCCCGGTCTGCTCAACATTAGTGTCTACCCTCGTTTCGTCAGTTTGCCCGTGATCATGATGCATGCAACTGCATCGAAATATCGGGAGCTCATCAAACCTATAAGGTAATCGCGGTCAATCCCGTTTTCATTATGTCTAATGCAATAAACCGCGAATCATTTAAAACATTATCATCGTAAAATCCGTCTCATTTTCAACCTCTAGTTTCACGTAGTTGTGTAAATGCATGTAGTTGTGTGACTACGCTACCGATAAGACCGCCTATTGTCTACCATACCTGTTTTCTGTAATCTCTTTGTACTATTTTGTGGTTTTCAATAAAGAATATTTGTATTGTTGTATTGTACGCTATCAGAAAGCTACTAGTAGTTGTAGCTAGCGACGCGTTCCTTCGCAGGTGCTCCTGTCCGCGCGGTTACAAAGGCAAGCAATGCGCCGAAGTGGAGTTCTGTCAGCTGCAGGCTTGCCCTCTCAACTCGCATTGCAGGAACCTCGACGGAGGGTAAGTGGTTATCATCAGGCCAGGGTGAATCGCTGAACGGTTCACTGTAAAAAATAGAACTCTTTCAACATACAATGACAATGCAAAGAAAAAAAACACAAAAATACACACAAAAATAATAATAATAATAATCAATAAATCGATTATTTTCATTGATTCAGAAAATAGTTCCATCTCTTGCCACTAATGCGTAACTGTAGAAGTTCCGTAGTGGGTGAGCCGCTTGATTAAGCTACTCATAGATGGCGCTGAGGAGAGATCTTCCAAATAAAAATATGACACAAGGCATTGAAAAATTCGTTAGGTACACCAACGTTAAGTATAGCTTAATTGGTGGAGCGTGGTACGGATTACTGAGGTTGCTGGTTCAAGTCCAGCTGCTTAACGGATTTTTCTTTGCATTGTCATTGTATGTTGAATTTCATTCTATGATAGTTTCATAAAAACAAAAACAAAAATAATCAATAAATAAAACTCTTTGACAAGTGCGGATAGAATGTCGTCTTGAATCTCGCAGCTCGGGCCTACACAGTACACACCTCGGGACTCGCGCGACTCACACGTGTACCAAACGACGTTTTTATAATACATTTGCAAAAAAAATTGAATGAAACCAAAGGCGATGAGGCAGTTACGCGCGGCCCCGTCATGGCCCGCCGGCGCCTGTGAAAAGTAAAAAGCACTAGTGCCAAAAATCCAACTTTCCTCACGATGCATAGCCACAAAGAGTACCGCTTTTTGAGCAGCTGTATTGAAAAAGGGGTTATGTCGCTGCATTACGAGACGCGTGCAAGCGACACGCCTCTAGCGAAACAGACAACGAAACACGCAACAAAGCCGAGTGCTGTGCCGTTGCGTATTCTTTTTTTAGTTCTTTTTATTACTCAATTATATTTATATTATAACCGAATCCCATTGCTCAACTGACATGTTTTTACACATTCACAGCATATATTATGCCATTACTTAGAGTTCATCACACATTTGCTAGAAACAACCTACGCACTACTTCGATATTTTGAGGAGCTTGCTAGGGTTTCACAATTACCCATAAAACTTATCGTTTCACAATTCACAAACTCAGAATGCAAAATAAACCAGAACCCGCGAGCGCGCGAAAAACTGAAGTCACTAACACCAACCAATACTACACTTTAATCGGAAGGCCTCCAACAACATGGAGCGACGACCAACTAAAGGGCGCGGGACCGCGGTGGATGCGGAAAGCACAAGACCGGTCTGAGGGGAGAGCCGCGGGGGGGGGGGCGTGGACGCCTTTCGGCTGACATGATGATGACTACACTTAAATACAGTCGCCCCTCCCCTGCGCACGCAGCGCATTCTGACGTGTTGTACGAATGACAGAATAGTAATTATTATTATGCCGTCTTGTGTCGTTCATACATGCAGAATTGCTGTTGGGCTTATAAAAAAAAGGATAGGATTAAATTGAAAGTGTAAGTACTCATTATTATTTTCGGACACAATACGCGGCTTCTGGTTTGTTCTGTATTCTGAGTTCACAGATCAGTGTCGTGAAGAGAAAAATACGTTTCTATCTAGATTTATCGTTTATTTTGACGGAGCTCAAGTCTATTTTTCTACCGTTTGCGTTTTTAAAAAGTGGCAGCATTTGTTCTGCAAAAGAAAGACGTAACTCATTATAACTTTGACTTGCGTCTTTCTTTCGCAAACGGTACTACTTTTAACTCTCATTTTGGTCTCGAGGATTAAAAAATAGACTTCACACGCTATCACAGTCTGTAATCTCTAGCACAACTCACAGCGCGACTTCTATCTCGCGCGACAACAGCTGCCCGTCTTTTTCTATCACTCAGAATGCAACGGGACGGGTAATATAATCCCGCGCGACTAAGTCGCGACCCCACTGCAGTACTGTATAACATCTCTATCTCTCCAGCTACGAGTGTATATCTAATGCGACGTTCGACGGTGTCAACACGACGCTGAGCTACCGTCTGCGCGTGCCGAGCTCCGACGGCGCGCCGTCACCCGTCGACTTGCCCGATTCCATCACCATCACATACAGGTAACATACTTACTTGCTTACTTAAGCACAGTGACCTGAAGGGTATCCTGACCTCCGACATCAGACTCCGCCATACCTTGAGGCCCTGGGCCAGCTCTTGCCAGCCGGTCTAATTCGTAGTCCTTCCTCTGGTTGTCTCGCTGCCACTGGGTCGTGTGCTCCCAGAGCAAGGACTACGAATTAGTCCGAAACATGTCGGGCTAAACTCGACTTATGTGTATACGCGAGTGATCCGTTTTTATTTCACTATGATTGAGTATCACGGTAGTTTGATGTTAAAAGTCCCGTAATTAACATAAAAAATATGTGAAAATCGCCGAAGTTTAAATCAATATACCCACTTACAATGATATTGTAAGTAAAGATACGTCATATGCTCACAAGATAATCAAAAAAACATTGTCCAAACATTTTGCCATTTGTGCGCAAGTTTGAACCTTATTTGAGAGAGATTGTGGCCGAAGAGGCTATAATTTGTAGCCTTTTCTGCGCTTCATTTTCGGCGTGCTGATGACATATCTACTTCTTTTCAACCCTCGACGAAAAAGAGGACTGTTATAAGTTTGACCTGTGTATCTGTCTGTGGCATCATAGCTCCCAAACGGATGGACCTATTTCGATGCGGCTTTTTTTATGGAAAGCTAGTTTAATCGAGATGGTTCTTACCTAAGTCTCATTAAAATCGGTTGACCCGTTTTTTAAATATTGAACATTGAAATGACAATGTCGGGGGCTTTTCAACTTTTCTAAGTTGGTTAGGTTATTTATATGTAATACTGCCTACTTATCCTCGACAGGACCAAAGTAGGCGGTACGTTATTCCGCGCCGAGAGCGCCACTGGCGAGGACTGGTTCTCGGTGGGCGTGTACAAGCAGCAGGCGACGATGGAGTGGCGGCTGCGCGGCGCGCTGCCCGAGAAGCGCTCGCTGCGCCGGGCAGCCCACGCGCACGCGCACTGGACCACGCTGCGCATCGCCGCGCATCACGATCAGCTGGCCGGTCAGTACTCTGTACACGTATAAAAAAAAGCTTAGAAAAAAATAAAATAAAACAAACCTCTAAAGCCATGAGTTTTATGGCCTCGGTGCGGTGCGAGCGGAATATGTTTGAGCGGAGTTTGAATGAAGCACTTCATATTTCTGCTAGCTTTTTCTAAGCTTTTTTTTTGATGGCGAGATTTTTTATATCACAGTTTTAAGTTACGTTAAGATTTAAATAATTATAATCCAACTCCTAACCGTTAAGGAGTTGTACCTGCCATCATCACCTCATCAACACGAGATGATGACTACCAGACGCAAATACTTGAATAGCTTTCGAAAATATAAATATGAAACGTGCCTATAAAATTTGAGGGTTGCCCTCGATTTCCTTGGGATCCAATTATTAGATCCTGACTTGGTGACAATGGGACCAAATAGAAAAAAAAGGATTTTAGAAATCGGTCCTTTCGTCTTCGAGTAATCAGGGAATACATAAAAAAAAGATTCCGACGAATTGAGAACTTCCTCCTTTTTTGAAGTCTGTTAAAAACAGTACCGTGACTGACTGACTGACTGACTGACAACGCACAGCCTAAACTACTGGTGCTAGAGACTTGAAATTTGGCAGACGTATACCTTGAGTATCCAAGAGGTGCACTAAGAAGGGATTTTTCGAAATTCCCACGGGATAGCGAACTAGCCCATTTCAAATCTATACATATAAAACAGTACACTGACTAACTGACTGACAGACAGACAACGCACAGTTAGACGAGTTACACAGGGGACATCTCCATGGCAACGAGTGGCAATGTAAAGTTGATTGACCAATTTGGTGTGGCAGGCTCGTTCATCGACGCGACGGGTCACGAGGAGGCGCCGGTGACTGCGAGCGCGGACCAGGCCGCGTGGCAGCGGCTGCTCGTCGAAGGCAACATCTACCTGGGGGGCGCCGCGCAGGGCTCCGCCACCGTCCCGCCTGTACGTACCGCTGAGGCCTTGCACTCATCATCAGCCTATTAAGACTTGCTCCTCTTGCAATGAGAGGGCTTGGGCTATAGTTCGGCGAGACTCAGGACAACGGCGGACGGCGTATGACAAAGAGAGGTCGTCCTCAATCCGACTCCTTGGAAAAGTAAAAACCACTAGTGCGAAATATACAACTTTCCGTATGACACGTAGAATGATACGTAGCTGCAAAAAGTCCTACTTTTTGAGTTGTAATCATGTTGTAGTTGTAATCATGTTGTAGTTGTAATCATGTTGTAGTTGTAGTCACATTATTTTAGCATTATGACTTAAGTATTGTTTACAGACGGAGTCGTCCACGGACACATCGGTGTGGGAATACACGGAGGGAGACGAGTTCAACAGCGACAACTTGGCCGGGAAATACTTTAAGGTTCGCTGTTTTTAGAATACAGAATATACCAGAAGCCGCGTTCAGAAGTGCCTTTATAAGTTGACAATTCGATGCCGTTATTGTTAAAGGAGATTAACAATAATTTTATTCATCATAAGAAAAAAATCACGTGTCGTATAGGCCGACGAACATATTATGGATCTAATGTATTTGACTTTGACTATACTATATGTTCTGTGGATAAAACATTCATTCATGCATTCAGTCATATTCGCACGACGCAACGTGTGTTAATTTTTAGGGTTCCGTACCTCGAAAAGAAAAAAACGGAACCCTTATAGGATCACTTTGTTGTCTGTCTGTCAAGACCATTTTTCTCTGGAATGCGTGAAGGCAGCATGCTGAAATTAATATCAAATACTCAAGCCTGCAGTCCCTTGAAGCTGTGAAAAAATCAACCTTCTAAGTCAACGCAATCAAAAGATACAGTCATTAAAAAGGCTAATTCCATACAAATTGCCGAAATCCGAAAACCTACAGGGTACAGGGGGGGGGGGGGGGGGGGAGTTATTGTATTGTATTGTATTGTACTTCCAGTTGTCCTAGAAACTTGAAATTTTGTACGAAGGTAGCACTTACAGCACAACCAATCATAAAAGTCTCAAAATTTTATTTTTTTGTATCTATTAGTAGATTTCACAGACCAATATAAGTTGACCCCACACTGCGTACATTTTGCTTAGAAGCACGGCTCTGCTAACACTGGAATTCTTAAAACACTGGGGGAAAGCGTTAAAATCTTTCTACCGAACCCTCGTGCGCGAGTCCGACTCGCACTTGGCCGGTTTTTTATTTATTTCGCTACCCGTTAATAAGCATGCTGGGCCACGATTTATAAAGCTACAAGTTACTATTTACAAGCGGGAGTCTCTTTCTAACAGCAATAGAATGAGACTTCCTCTTGTAAATTGTAACTTCTAGCTTTATAAGACACCGCCCTGCTCTATAAATGGCTTTTCACGTTAATATGGACGACTTTATAAGACACCGCCCTGGTCTATACATGGCTTTGCACGTTAATATGGACCACTTTATAAGGCACCGCCCTGGTCTATACATGGCTTTTCACGTTAATATGGACGACTTTATAAGACACCTCCCTGGTCTATACATGGCTTTGCACGTTAATATGGACCACTTTATAAGGCACCGCCCTGGTCTATACATAGCTTTTCACGTTAATATGGACGACTTTATAAGACACCGCCCTGGTCTATACATGGCTTTTCATGTTAATATGGACGACTTTATAAGACACCGCCCTGGTCTATACATGGCTTTTCATGTTAATATGGACGACTTTATAAGACACCGCCCTGGTCTATACATGGCTTTTCACGTTAATATAGACGACTTTATAAGACACCGCCCTGGTCTATACATGGCTTTTCACGTTAATATGGATGACTTTTTAAGACACCGCCCTGGTCTATACATGGCTTTGCACGTTAATATGGACGACTTTATAAGACACCGCCCTGGTCTATACATGGCTTTTCACGTTAATATGGACCACTTTCCAGGGTTGCATGGGAGCGGTGTACGTGGGTTCTCTGCTTCTCCCGTTCTTCACGGAAGAGGAACTGTACGTGGGCACGGCGGCGGCCAAGATCGACGCGCAGCCGCACTACGCTCTCATGTGAGTACAGGGGCGCGCGGGAATACAATATTACAATACAATAGTTATATCAAGACTTTGATAAGTAGAAAGCCACTGCGTTGCAGCAAGAAAAGTGGGAGGGGAGCTAAACTTTGAGCTCGTAACCGTAAATACCTATGAAACAGTACCGTGACTGGCTGAGTGACTGACTGACTGACAACGCACAGCCTAAATCAGTGGATCTAGAGACTAGAAATTTGGAAAACATGTACCTTGACTATCCTAGAGATGCACTAAGACGGGATTTTTCGAAATTCCCACGGGATAGGAAACTGGCCCATTTTGAAATATTTCACGGGGGTAAAGCCGCTGGGCATAGTCTAGTTTATGATACAAGTGCGGAAAGTAGGCAATTCCCAACGAGTGTCGGTGATTTCAAGCGTAAACTGACACGAGTTGGGAATTGCATTTCCACACGAATGTAAAACGTTTTACTATGCGTTCCATGTTCATAGAAAATTTGTATATTATTCCGCACGCTGTGTATTATTTGAAACGGACGAGAATTTGGACTGTATGATTATTTAATGAAAGATGATATCGAGTTAAAATGGGGTTTAATTAATACAAAAGCAATAGAAACACCAAATCAATAGAACTCCACTGACACGACAAGAATGACAAAGTGAATATAAAAAAAGAGATAATTAAACATCAATACTCTTGCAAGGAGTTTGCGACATTATTCTTATTTATAGAGATAGTTAATCTTGTATGTTTTCGTGTAGCGACGGCAAGCCTTGGGGCGCGAGCGCGGGCGTGGGCTGCGTGCTCTGCCTCGAGCAGGACTGCGCGCGCGGCGGCCGCTGCGCCGACGTGCGGAGCTCCTATTCCTGCTCATGCCCGCCCGGCTACACCGGCGATTACTGCGAGGTATAGTAGAAATTTTATAAGCTGAACGTTTACCACGTAACGAGCTTATTCTTGCGAACAATAAATAATAATATAATATATGAAGTCGAAAAACCAGAACGGGATAAAAGAAACGAAACAGAGCGAGATGGCGCTCTACAACACCATTGTGACACGTTTCTCCCAAACAACGCATTATTTCTTCGGAATTTTAAAGCAATTCGATTCTTTGACCTTGGGAATCCCAAAAAACTTGAGAAAATATGATATTGGGTGTGTAAGTTTTGTATATTAAGCAAAATAAAATCGTAAGTTCGAATTTCGAGCCAAAAGCGAGTGATCTATTATCTATGCCAGTGCTGCCGTTCAGGGATAAAGAAAGCCATTCGTTATCCTGCATTGCAGTCTACGGAAATTTTGAATTTTATCTATGTAATTTTTTATTGATAACACAAAGCAAAAAATACGTGTCCAATATTTTTTCCGATAATCTGTCTGACGGACTAATTAGAAATATTACTTTTTTACCCAGAGGACACATTCCTATTGCTATAGAGATTCCTTACGTAAATATATACCGTACCTGCATAATAGAATATTCCACGCGGGCGGAGCCGCGGGCGCTCTCTAGTAAATAAATATCACGGGACAACTGACACCAATTGACCTAGTCCCAAAACTAGGCAAAGCCTGTACTATGGGTACTAGGCAACGGATAAACATACTTATATATATAAATACATAATTAAATACATATTAAACATCCAAGACCCAAGAACAAACATTCGTATTCATCATACAAACATCTGCCCCGACCGGGATTCGAACCCGGGACCTCAAGCTTCATAGTCAGGGTCTCTAACCATTAGGCTATGCGGCCGTCAATAACATTGGTCTCTTTTTTTAATGCTACCGCTAATAACAATTAATAGCAGATAACAAAAAATGCATACAAATAGCTACCGTCTTCTGTAAGTCACAAGGTTGAAATTGCAATAGCATAGCCACTGAAAGCCGATACAACGCCGGCGACTTACTCGAGTACAGCTTTTAATGTCCGAGAGTCATTATAGATTCTATAAAATCTCTAAAACAGTAAAAAAATCTCTAAAACAGTAATTTTTAACAAAGGTTTTTACCTGATTACCCTTGGTCTTTCAGGTCAATCCGACCACTGGATTACTGAAAGTGGGCCAATATTCACTAGTAGTAGTTGTTCAGTACATTAACATAAAATAATAATTAAATATATTAAATAAATATAATAAATTTCATTAGATAGCATTGAAACATAATAAGCATATAAACACAGACTGGCAACATTCCAACTTGTAAGAAAAACACTGTTGTCTTATCTGTGCTCTCTCTCTGTTCTCTGCGCCTTCCTATACGCTGGCAGCAAAAATTGTTAATTAGTTATTACACTAAATATAATCGTTTAACTTTCCATAAAGTTATTTTATTAATTCGCGCATTGTTTCCTACAGTAGTAACATTTGAAGCACAGGCACAGTTATACTGGTGAAGCTTAATAAACGATTTTAAAAATAAAACTAGATATCAATCAAGTTTAGTAGGCGCGCGTTGTTGACGTGCCCGAATTATTTCGTCCCGTGTCACCTCGGGCACGCGTGCCATTGGTTCGCCATCCCTGTTATAGAAGATGCTATGCTATTGCAATTTCAACCTTTTGACTTAGAAAAAATGATATTGTATGCATTTTTTGTTACTTTCCTTTTGAGGTACGGAACCCACACACATGTCGATATTAATCTAGTAATAGTTACTTCAAATCCGCTCTTGGTCATTTGCATGTCATGTCATTTGTTTTAAATTTGAACTAAATCAAATAATCGATAGCTGGAAAAGTCGATAAATTACAATGTTCTCTCTCTATTGACTTTTGATTTATAACCCCCGACGAAACAGTGGGGTGTTATAAGTTTGACCTGTGTATCTGTCTGTGGCATTATAGCTCCCGAACGGATTTGCCGATTTCGATGCGGTTTTTTTTTAAATCGAAAGCTAGTGTAATCGAGATGGTTCTTAGCTAAAGTTTAATTAAACATTGGTCTACCCGTTTTTGAAATATTGAATTTTGAAATCACAATGTCGGGGGTTTTTGCTATGAGAATTCCGCTCCTTTTATAACGATTGTCATGTTCAGGTGGACGTGAACGAGTGCGAGTCGCACGAGTGCCAGAACGGGGCGACGTGTCGCGACGACGTCGCCAAGTACTCGTGCGAGTGCCCCGGCGGGTTCAGCGGCGAGTTGTGAGTGCCGCCTCTACAAATAAAATCAACATAAAGCTGCCACAAATGTTTTTATCTACATGCATATTATCGTAAGTCCTCTATAATGCGTTCAGAAACTGTAGAAAATGACCAGCTTGTCATTACTGCTGTCGCCAGCAGTAACAAAATGTCGTAATTGTTTCAAATTTGAAACATCTTCAGAAACCAACATAGTTTACAATAAAAAACATTCGATACGAAGCGGGCTCGGTATGTTTGTCTATAATTAGAAAAAAAAAACAGTCAAATTCGTGACACGATATGCCTTCGGCTTCTGAACCCATCTTAGAGTATGTAGATAAAGTAATGTATGCAACTCTACATAATTAGGCCTTAAAACAATAATTGACTAAAAAACTGGAAATGTGTTTCAGAGTTTCAAAAGCGCTTAGTCGATACAACTCGTGACCAAAGGGCTGGCAGTTTTCTCTCTCAAAGAATCAGCGTCGCTATTCAGCGAGGCAACGCTGCCAGCCTTTTGGGCACCATGCCACGGGGGCCTTATTTAGATTTAATTTGGTTTTACGTTTTAGGTTAATTTGTTTTAGCTTGGATTTAATGTCATTGTAAATTGCTTTTATTATGTAAATAGGTCAATCGACTTTTCGGTGCCACTCGTTGCCATGGAGATGTCCCCTGGGTAAGCAGCGAAAAAATGATTTCCTAGGACCCCACTCCCCCGAAAGTCAGGATTAGCTTGCTTAGGAGATGAAGTATGTAGGAATTGGCATATAACTAAACATACAATGACAATGCAAGGAAAAATCTGTTAAGCAGCTGGACTTGAACCAGCAACCTCGGTAATCCGTACCAACCGGCATTGGGGGGGTTGGTACGGATTACCGGGGTTGCTGGTTCAAGTCCAGCTGCTTAACAGATTTTTCCTTGCATTGTCATTGTATGTTTAGTTAACTGAATGTTTCATAAAAATAAAAACAAAAATAATCAATAAATCGATTATTTTCATTGGCATATAACTGTCGAAACGTTTAATGCCTTAGATAATCTTATTGTAGACGAGTTACCAGGGGACGTCTCCATGGCAACGTGTGGCAAAGAAAAGTTCATTGACCCTAATGTGTTGCCAGTTGCGAGCTGGATATAGACGAGTGCGTGTCGGCGCCGTGCCTGCACAACGGCACGTGCAGCGACGAGCCGGGCGGGTACCGGTGCGCGTGCGCGGCCGAGTGGCGCGGCGCGCGCTGCCAGCTGCCGCGCGTGCGCAGCTGCGCGCACCAGCCGTGCCTGCACCGCGCCGCCTGCGCGGACACGCCGCCCGGTCAGTGCACCCAAAAAACTACTGAACAGCGGGTGGTAGGACCTTGTGCGAGATCGCTACCACCGTCTTACTCGCTGATGACATGAAATGTATATTTTATCAATTTTTGTTATTTGACATTTGGAGACCATATACATCTCCAGTTTATGTATATGTATTATTAAACTTATTATTTGACCGCGGAGGCGTTTTACGCCTCTGCTGATTTTAAATTTAGTTAAAATTGACCCTAGAGACTATACATCTCTAAGCCATTTAAATCAAGTATTATATTATAGTATTATTAATTCTGGGACCCTATATATCTCTTTGTAATTCAAATATTCACAGATATTTGACCTGGAGACCCTGTACATCTCCTGCTCAACTAAAACGTGCCAGTAAATAATGTGTTCTGGTTTTGCTGTTCTATTAATTATTTTTTACACTTGTTTCTAAAATACGGTTTTTTTTTCTCTCTTATTTTTTTAATAATACAGTGAGGTTTCTTTGTGTAACTTATCTGCGGTTACGTATTGCAAGAGCTAATGTAACTTGTTTTTAGAAAAAATGACTTTGTGCCAAGTTTTTTGCGGCGCATTCTTCTTGGCAATCATGGTCCTTCCGAAAGCGCTGGTGGACTCAAAAAAAAGACGTGTAAAAGAGCATTCAACTGCCCATTTGCTGAATAAACTTTTGAATTTGAATTTAATCCTGCCGCTAAGCAGCAGTGCTTGCACTTTTGTGATCCGTATTTGAGTGTAAGACAGCCAGTGTAATTACGCAATGGCAACGCATCTGCAAACCCCCCCAGGATTGCGGGGAAAATTTATATAGGCGTCGAAAGAGTTTTGCCTCCTGAAAATTTAATATACTTATTGTGTGAAATACAAGACAGCAAAATAAAAAGAACAATATTACCAATGCTACCGACGTATAGACGAGGTATGGTGCATTACTGCAGAGGCCGGGACGAAGAGGTTGCCTATAGAAGACTTTTTTACTATTTTTTTGTTCTCTTACAATGTTTAAGAATAGCACTATACAAGCTTCGGCCGGAACAGGGGTTGCCGGACTCGTACTATAGCAATCGTCTAACCCCTTCGCAGGCAACCCCTTTCTTTCTTTGCCTCTGTAGTAATGTACTATTATCTTTTTTTACGAAAAAACAAAATTCTCTCACAATTTTGATTTTGACAACGTATCACACATTTCTATTGCACTCTACTACAGTAATCCTAACTAATATTATAAATGCGAAAGTAACTCTGTCTCTGTCTGTCTGTTCACCTATTCACGGGAAAACCGCTGCACCAATCTAGATGAAATTTGGTAAGAATAAGAATAATCAGGAATAAAATTATATAGTTCCCGCGGGATAGCGATAACCGAAATCTACGCGGACGAAGTCGCGGGCAACAGCTAGTTTATAATATTTTGGCGTGTGCTCGCAGATCCTCCCACCGGTAACAACTACACGTGCTCGTGCACCGACGGCTACGTGGGCACGCACTGCGAGCACGCGTTCTGCGAGCTCGTGCCCTGCCAGCACGGCACGTGCGTCACCGAAACCAAGGTAACATCCGTTTTAATCATGTACTGAAAAGAGAAACCCTGAATTATAGTCTATTCTGATTTTATATCTACTAGCAGCCCGTCCCGGCTTCGCACGGGGTAGACAATTATAAAATGAAAAAAGTTGTTGTGGTGACATAACTACAATAGTTGGACATATGCTACCGCGGAGTTTTTTGTGGACATTATGATGTTCTTCAATATTGTTGTACATTATTTTGTTCTATCGCTAATAGTTTCGGCAGCGCATTCGACGAAAGACATTTTAAGACTCATTTTTCTACACCTTCGGTTACATTGTTCAAATTTTACCCTAGGACCCTAGGATTTTAGGATCCCTAATTTTTTTCAAAATGAAATGTAGCCTATGTCAAATTGGAAGAATGTAGCATTCTATTGGTGAAAGAATTTTTTAAATGGGCCCAGTACTTTTTGAGCCTATTCATTACAAACATGTTTCAAGGTCAGACTTAATGTTGGGGTTTTGGCTGAGGGGAAATCGCGCGTTATCATCTCCGTTCTTTTCCTGCTCTAAGTGTAAAAAAATCCTTTAACAAAAAAGTAAAACCGCCTCCAAAAAAAACCTCGGAAGAGAAAACTTAAAATAATCATCTAAAGCCTAGTTTTATGGCCTAGCACTAAGTAGCAGACATATGAAGTCGGTCGGTGTGAGCGGAATATTCTTTGAATGAAGCACTTTTTATATTATTTCGCAATTTTATGTTGATTTAACATTTTCAGAATTATCCTCCAACTCCTAACCGTTAAGGAGTTGTACTTTCCATCATCATCATCAACATACTTGAATAGCCTTAGAAAATTTATGAAACACATAATACGTGCCTATAAAATTTGAGGGTTGCCCTCGATTTCCCTGGGATCCCATCATCAGATCATGACTTGGTGACAATGGGCCCACCTCAGGAGTATACCCTTTCGAATAAGAAAAATAATTTGAAAATCGGTCTACAATTGACGGACTAATCGATGTACATACATAAAAAAAACACACACACAGTGGAACGTAGAACCTCCTGAAGTCGCTTAAAATGAGTGCTCCATTAGCATCGCTTGCTGATCATGACTGTGTGCAGGTGCCCGTGTGCGAGTGCGAGCCGGGGTACGCGGGCGCGTACTGCGAGACGGAGCGCGACGAGTGCGCGGAGAGCGCCGCCCCGGCCTGCCTGCACGGCGGGCGCTGCGTGCCGCGCCGCGGCGGCGTGCTCTGCGACTGCGCGGGCACAGGTCAGTACCTTTGTCATTTTATAGCTCTCGTCCGCAGCTTCGCTCCCGTGTGAGAACTCTATCCCGTTTTTTTTTATACGACAAGGAAGGCAAACGAGCAGTGGGTGACCTGATGGTAAGTAATCACCACTGCCCATGGACACCCGCAACCCCGGGAGAGTTTGCAGATGCGTTGCCAACCCAGAGAGCTAAGATGAAATGCCTCTTGTGCCCGTAACTACACCGGCTGTCTTACTCTCCACACCGGAACACAACAGTGCAAGCACTGCTGCTGAGCTTCAGGATTAGCGAGTGAGATGGTGGCAGCGATCCGGACGGACCTCGCACGAGGTCCTACCACCAGCACCCGTGGGAATTTCCAAAAATCCCGCCTTATCCCGTGCGTACATAATAAATACCGCCTTATCCCGGGCGTACATTATAAATCCCGCCTTATCCCGGGCGTACATTATTAATCCCGCCTAATCCCGGGCGTACATTATAAATCCCGCCTTATCCTGGGCGTACGTTATAAATCCCGCCTTATCCCGGGCTTATCAAAGGCTGGGCGTTGATCAGTCAGTCAGTCAGGACTTGTCCTTTTATATGTATACATAAATAGATGATTATTTTTTAACCCCCGACGAAAAAGAGGGGTGTTATAATTATAACTTTGACCTGTAGACCTTTAGGCTACTGCTGCATTTATTATCCGATTTTTTTTATAGTTCAACCATACAAGATAATGAACAATAACCTAGTTTGCTTACTTTTTTAAATTTCTTAAAAATGTATCTCATTTCGTGCTAATTTCTGAAATATTCCGCTCAAATACCTACCGCTCCCATGGTTTCGTCCATACTGGCAGGACTTAAGTGCGGGACAATCCTTAACATGAAATAAACGGATACCCCACTTACTTCTACATGTATGTAATGTACCATAGAACCAACTGAATCGTGACCCATTGGGGAACCTTTTCGAAGAAAATGTATTGGTGACATCGCATTACCCGACAACAAGGATCATGGAAAGTAAACGGATTGACAAAGCCCATACTTTGAATCGTTCTTATTTACATTCAGCGCCATCTACCTTGCTTGAGTGACACATTCGTACCGCTGTTTTGTTATTATTTGACCCGCTGGCTACGACCTTGGCGCCATCTAGAAATTGCCTGAATTTTAATATAACTGCGGGGAACGATTCGAAGTATGGGCTTTGATACTCCGTATACTATCCTCCTTGCCCGACAAGGAAAAATCATGACACTTGCGGTAAGAACGTTCTACGGCGATAGTTTATACCATAGTTTTTAGTATCACTATTTGTTTTTTATTTCATTACCTATGAATCCTTATAGTTTTGTTTGGTAAAAAATCATAAACGTTAGTATGGTAGGTCTATGGCTGCTAAAAACCTTGTTTGAAGTCATAGTAATATAAATTTTAGGTAACGTCCCGTTTCACGCATATCGTAATTAAACCTATAATCAATCCGTATCTATATTATGTATTCCTTTTTTGTTTTAAAATAAATATATCACCTTACTTTTCTGTCATCCCAGAAATAGCTTTCTTTAAATCTAAATTAGGTCATTACAGTTCCCACAGCATGAGTGCATATAGGTCGAGCTAACAACAGCTGATGTACCGATTCTGGGGCGTATCTTATCGAGCGCCGCGCGCAATCTACCATGCTGATAACGGCTGATAACGGCGCTGCGGTACTCAAACTTTATACTTGAAGCACACTTATGACAGTTTTGAGGTCCGTCTGGATCGCTACCACCGGTCGGTTGGTCAAAATCTGTTACGTTCTTACAAACTTGAACAGAAATTAAACACAAATGAGAATAACTAAACCAGTGATTTTGCGGGTGGTAGGACCTTGTGCGAGGTCCGTCCGGATCACTACCACCATCTTACGCTAATCCTGCCTCTAATCAGCGATGCTTTCACTTGTCTTCCGGTGTGACCAAACGCTATTGGATTTTAGGGTCGAATTTAGTAAACGCTTTTCAAGTAATCAAAAGCAGTGCTTTCTTGTCGCGACCGTAAGATTTGATTTGATTGGTTGATTTTCGTACATGTGTGAGTGAGGTGTATTGGACCTATTCGAACATAGCTGACGGTGGAGCGCGATGTCATAAGAGTGTGCGTGTCGGGCAAGCACACGGCGTGCTGCTTTTTCGTAGAAAGAAACACGTCACGTTCGCGCGGACTGAAACGGATTTAAGCGCAGATTTGTAATATTTTGTTTCTCTGAAAATATAAATGAATAAATAATCTAATCCAAACAAAAATACAAATACAAAATACAAAAATATTTATTTCTCAGAAAAGGAATAACTTTTACATGTTAATTTATAAGAGCAACTAATTTCCAGTCAGGATAACACTGGTCCCCACACTAGGCATAGCCTGTCTCGTATGTAACCAATTTACTTCCCTGTTATCACAAACGATGCGAATCGCTAACAAAGATAAAACTGAAAATCCTACATACTAACTTAAAACCAAACAGAACCAAACATTAGCCCTAATGTGGTGGTGTACGTGTGAGTGTGTTTATGTGTGTGAGTGAGTGAGTGCGTGTGGGTGTGTGTGCAAGTGCTTGTGTGTATTATGTGTGCAGTTTTATAGCATCTAGTCACTCTTAAGAGTTCTTCCGTTTCTTCGTAACGTAATCGTAATAATTATTTCATATATAATAAATTCATTGCCTCGCGTCGTTTATGTAGCTATACATATGTGACGCTGTCTTTTGTGCGTGCGACCCGTTTTAACTATAGCGAAATCTCGGGAGTAATTTCTGTTTGTTTGTAAATTATATTAGTTTTAGTTAATGTTTTTATTTGTTTGTATAGTTTAATAATGTAGGTTAATTTATTTGTATTGTTGGTTCATAATATATTAAAATTGACTAGAAATAATAATAAAAAGTTAAATAGGATAAATCGTCGTTTTATTAAACCAATTCAAATGGAGTTCTCTTCGTATTATTTTTCAAAAAAGAGTTAAATTCAATACCGCAAAATAGGCAGAACCGTTACATTCTCATTATGTGTTCATTTAATTATTGACAGGAAGCGCTGTATTGATCACCGCGCCGCTGCCCGCCGTTTTCCTCAATGACAAGTTTTACTATTCATTGAACCTTACAAATAGCATCGGTTTCATGAACTTCGCTTACTCATACAGATCTTGCGGTTTGGGCCACAGAATAATAGTAGTGTCTGTTCTTCAAATTTATGTTTTCAGGGTATTGCGTGAAATCAGTTTTTACCTGAAAACAATATTATACTGTCCGTCCGCAGCTAAAGACATTTGTATCTTTTTCTGCCGTAAATCTCCTCCCTCTCTGCCCCTTTCGTCTATCCCTTTTCCTCCCTAAACGCCGGCAGCGGTCTAGTGACTCTTGGGGTTGCTGTTTCTCATGGGTGGCGGTGATCGCTTAACATCAGGTGACTCGCTTGCGTGTTTGCCTCCCTCTTTCAATAAACAAATGCACAAATGCTCACGCGTGTGCGCATGTATGCTTGTGTGTGCGTGAGCAATTCCTTTACCACCCAAAGGCTCTTGTGTTATTTTTACGTCTTAACACGTTGAAGGTCATTTTCAATTAAAACCAATATGACTTGTTGTTTTTTTTTTCTGAAGTTGAAAATTTAATAACAGACATGGATACGCGCAAAGTTGCAAAAATATGTATACACCAACCTTACCGTCGTAGTAATAAGGTCTGTATACATATTTTTGGGACTCTGTGGTGTACTTATACATATTGGTGACCTGGACTGTACTACCGGATAGCCTAGTGGTTAGAGACCCTGACTATGAAGCTCGATCCCCGGTCGGGGCAGATGTTTGTATGATGAATACGAATGTTTGTTCTCGGGCCTTGAATGTTTAATATGTATTTAAGTATGTATTTATCTATATAAGTACGTTTATCCGTTGTCTAGTACCCATAGTGCAGGCTTTGCCTAGTTTGGGACTAGGTCAATTGGTATCAATTGTCCCATGGTATTTATTTATTTCATTGTTTCACATCACTAGTCGAAACGTTTCTTTGCGGCAGACTGATTCATTATTTCACTGAACCGTTTGCGAGCCGCTGTCCGGCGTGCGACTCCGTTTTACCAAAACACTGAATTCTCCTTTCATTTCATTAGACAACTTTGTTATAGTAAAAACAAGTAATTATTTTTTATGCGAAAAATTGGTTTAAAGTGTCTTTTGATGTGTGTGTCGCGAAATATGTAGTAGTGTCGTGAGGTGTCTTGTGGATATGATCTCCTTAACATGATTTGTGTGGATAGATGTTATTTCAGTGTGAAGTGGTGAATATTTATAGCTCAATGTTATTAAGGAATTATGTGTGTCGAGTGCAACAGTGCAATGATATGTGTTCGAGTAGTATGTGGCTGATTTTCTTAATTTCGGCTTTGCTAGGTATAGTATGATTCATATTTGTTCTCTACGCTTTTTCTGCATTATCCAGGACAACTTTTTATCGCTTTTTTGTAGGTATGACCGTAAAATAATAGTAGTTTATGCAACTGCTACATAATGATTGTCCTTAAAACACGAGTGTGTTTTTATGAAACAAGGCGAAGGTGAGTTTCATAATAGGATCACACGAGTGTTTTAAGGCCTAATTATGTGGAGTTGCATACATTACTTTATCTACACACATATTATAAGTACTCTAAGATGGGTTCAGAAGCCGAAGGCATATATCATACCCATACCTGTCACGAATTTGATTGTTTTTTTTTAAATCATGGACAAACATACCGAGCTGACGTTTCGTAAACTGTTTTTTGTATTGTAAAAAAAAATATCACATTATTAAATATACGTATCGGACTGAACTTGACTTATATACGTGAGTGATCCGTTTTATTTCACTATGATTGTAAATTACGTTAGTTGTCAAATTCGTAAAATCTAATTCGATATCGAAAAGTCATTACTTTACTGCAGGACCTGCTGGTGGAGGCGGTTGGCGGCGGAGGCGTCGTCGTGCTGCAATGCTGGTCATTTTCTACGGTTTCTGAACGCATTATAGTGGACTTATGATATGTGTGTAGATAAAATTAATTAATCCGTCGCCGTAGAAATTGACAAAACCGGCCAAGTGCAAGTCGTACAGTCAGCAGCAGAAGTAGCTACGCAATCGAAGCGGTCACAATGATCTGCACAAGCTCTTATGTCTATAACAATAGAGCCGATCATTGTGAACGCGTCGGTTGCATAGCTACTTTTTCTGCTGACTGTAGGTACTCCGAGAGTTCGGTATTCACCTTTTTCTGCTGACTGTAGGTACTCCGAGAGTTCGGTATTCACCTTTTTCTGCTGACTGTAGGTACTCCGAGAGTTCGGTATTCACCTTTTTCTGCTGACTGTAGGTACTCCGAGAGTTCGGTATTCACCTTTTTCTGCTGACTGTAGGTACTCCGAGAGTTCGGTATTCACCTTTTTCTGCTGACTGTAGGTACTCCGAGAGTTCGGTATTCACCTTTTTCTGCTGACTGTAGGTACTCCGAGAGTTCGGTATTCACCTTTTTCTGCTGACTGTAGGTACTCCGAGAGTTCGGTATTCACCTTTTTCTGCTGACTGTAGGTACTCCGAGAGTTCGGTATTCACCTTTTTCTGCTGACTGTAGGTACTCCGAGAGTTCGGTATTCACCTTTTTCTGCTGACTGTAGGTACTCCGAGAGTTCGGTATTCACCTTTTTCTGCTGACTGTAGGTACTCCGAGAGTTCGGTATTCACCTTTTTCTGCTGACTGTAGGTACTCCGAGAGTTCGGTATTCACCTTTTTCTGCTGACTGTAGGTACTCCGAGAGTTCGGTATTCACCTTTTTCTGCTGACTGTAGGTACTCCGAGAGTTCGGTATTCACCTTTTTCTGCTGACTGTAGGTACTCCGAGAGTTCGGTATTCACCTTTTTCTGCTGACTGTAGGTACTCCGAGAGTTCGGTATTCACCTTTTTCTGCTGACTGTAGGTACTCCGAGAGTTCGGTATTCACCTTTTTCTGCTGACTGTAGGTACTCCGAGAGTTCGGTATTCACCTTTTTCTGCTGACTGTAGGTACTCCGAGAGTTCGGTATTCACCTTTTTCTGCTGACTGTAGGTACTCCGAGAGTTCGGTATTCACCTTTTTCTGCTGACTGTAGGTACTCCGAGAGTTCGGTATTCACCTTTTTCTGCTGACTGTAGGTACTCCGAGAGTTCGGTATTCACCTTTTTCTGCTGACTGTAGGTACTCCGAGAGTTCGGTATTCACCTTTTTCTGCTGACTGTAGGTACTCCGAGAGTTCGGTATTCACCTTTTTCTGCTGACTGTAGGTACTCCGAGAGTTCGGTATTCACCTTTTTCTGCTGACTGTAGGTACTCCGAGAGTTCGGTATTCACCTTTTTCTGCTGACTGTAGGTACTCCGAGAGTTCGGTATTCACCTTTTTCTGCTGACTGTAGGTACTCCGAGAGTTCGGTATTCACCTTTTTCTGCTGACTGTAGGTACTCCGAGAGTTCGGTATTCACCTTTTTCTGCTGACTGTAGGTACTCCGAGAGTTCGGTATTCACCTTTTTCTGCTGACTGTAGGTACTCCGAGAGTTCGGTATTCACCTTTTTCTGCTGACTGTAGGTACTCCGAGAGTTCGGTATTCACCTTTTTCTGCTGACTGTAGGTACTCCGAGAGTTCGGTATTCACCTTTTTCTGCTGACTGTAGGTACTCCGAGAGTTCGGTATTCACCTTTTTCTGCTGACTGTAGGTACTCCGAGAGTTCGGTATTCACCTTTTTCTGCTGACTGTAGGTACTCCGAGAGTTCGGTATTCACCTTTTTCTGCTGACTGTAGGTACTCCGAGAGTTCGGTATTCACCTTTTTCTGCTGACTGTAGGTACTCCGAGAGTTCGGTATTCACCTTTTTCTGCTGACTGTAGGTACTCCGAGAGTTCGGTATTCACCTTTTTCTGCTGACTGTAGGTACTCCGAGAGTTCGGTATTCACCTTTTTCTGCTGACTGTAGGTACTCCGAGAGTTCGGTATTCACCTTTTTCTGCTGACTGTAGGTACTCCGAGAGTTCGGTATTCACCTTTTTCTGCTGACTGTAGGTACTCCGAGAGTTCGGTATTCACCTTTTTCTGCTGACTGTAGGTACTCCGAGAGTTCGGTATTCACCTTTTTCTGCTGACTGTAGGTACTCCGAGAGTTCGGTATTCACCTTTTTCTGCTGACTGTAGGTACTCCGAGAGTTCGGTATTCACCTTTTTCTGCTGACTGTAGGTACTCCGAGAGTTCGGTATTCACCTTTTTCTGCTGACTGTAGGTACTCCGAGAGTTCGGTATTCACCTTTTTCTGCTGACTGTAGGTACTCCGAGAGTTCGGTATTCACCTTTTTCTGCTGACTGTAGGTACTCCGAGAGTTCGGTATTCACCTTTTTCTGCTGACTGTAGGTACTCCGAGAGTTCGGTATTCACCTTTTTCTGCTGACTGTAGGTACTCCGAGAGTTCGGTATTCACCTTTTTCTGCTGACTGTAGGTACTCCGAGAGTTCGGTATTCACCTTTTCCTGCTGACTGTAGGTACTCCGAGAGTTCGGTATTCACCTTTTTCTGCTGACTGTAGGTACTCCGAGAGTTCGGTATTCACCTTTTTCTGCTGACTGTAGGTACTCCGAGAGTTCGGTATTCACCTTTTTCTGCTGACTGTAGGTACTCCGAGAGTTCGGTATTCACCTTTTCCTGCTGACTGTAGGTACTCCGAGAGTTCGGTATTCACCTTTTTCTGCTGACTGTAGGTACTCCGAGAGTTCGGTATTCACCTTTTTCTGCTGACTGTAGGTACTCCGAGAGTTCGGTATTCACCTTTTCCTGCTGACTGTAGGTACTCCGAGAGTTCGGTATTCACCTTTTTCTGCTGACTGTAGGTACTCCGAGAGTTCGGTATTCACCTTTTTCTGCTGACTGTAGGTACTCCGAGAGTTCGGTATTCACCTTTTTCTGCTGACTGTAGGTACTCCGAGAGTTCGGTATTCACCTTTTCCTGCTGACTGTAGGTACTCCGAGAGTTCGGTATTCACCTTTTTCTGCTGACTGTAGGTACTCCGAGAGTTCGGTATTCACCTTTTTCTGCTGACTGTAGGTACTCCGAGAGTTCGGTATTCACCTTTTTCTGCTGACTGTAGGTACTCCGAGAGTTCGGTATTCACCTTTTTCTGCTGACTGTAGGTACTCCGAGAGTTCGGTATTCACCTTTTTCTGCTGACTGTAGGTACTCCGAGAGTTCGGTATTCACCTTTTTCTGCTGACTGTAGGTACTCCGAGAGTTCGGTATTCACCTTTTTCTGCTGACTGTAGGTACTCCGAGAGTTCGGTATTCACCTTTTTCTGCTGACTGTAGGTACTCCGAGAGTTCGGTATTCACCTTTTTCTGCTGACTGTAGGTACTCCGAGAGTTCGGTATTCACCTTTTTCTGCTGACTGTAGGTACTCCGAGAGTTCGGTATTCACCTTTTCCTGCTGACTGTAGGTACTCCGAGAGTTCGGTATTCACCTTTTTCTGCTGACTGTAGGTACTCCGAGAGTTCGGTATTCACCTTTTTCTGCTGACTGTAGGTACTCCGAGAGTTCGGTATTCACCTTTTTCTGCTGACTGTAGGTACTCCGAGAGTTCGGTATTCACCTTTTCCTGCTGACTGTAGGTACTCCGAGAGTTCGGTATTCACCTTTTTCTGCTGACTGTAGGTACTCCGAGAGTTCGGTATTCACCTTTTCCTGCTTCTAGTAAATCTGTACTTTTAGGGTATTTCCCCTGGACCTAGAATAATGCAATTTGGCATGAAGCCATTTCTGATAACATTGGCCATGGAAAAAATCGAAAACTATTTTCTAGTCACAACTATTTGCTTGTTAAATAGAAGCAAAGCAAGAAGCAAGACAGCGAAGTGATCCTATGAGGGTTCCGTTTTCCTTTTTGCGGTGCGGAACCCTAAAAACGGACCCTTGATGTCATTAGGTTTCTTTAAAATATTTTCCTACTGAAATAAGTGTCAGAACGCATATTGAGGATTTTTCCATGTCTTTATTTTTTTTGAATTTCAACATACAGTCGTACTCTTACGTTTATTGGACACTTTAATTTTATTTGATCTTATCAAGTTTTTTTTTATTATTTCGTTTCATACAACTGACTATGCTAAATGTGTGTCGGAATCGTATCGCAATCTTGTAGCACGAGGGACGTGATTAATTTTTTTTTAGAATTTGTTGATAAAAACGTTTGATTACTTGTTTTTGTTTTACATTTGCTTTTGTTCTTTTACCTGTTACTTCATGTTTTATGTGCAATAGAGAAACATACATAAAATACTGATATGGAGATACATATTTTCTTTCCTATCCTACTAGACTATGGTTATCGCTATGCCACTCCCCCGAAAGTCAGGGTTTGCATGCTTAGGAGATGAAGCATGAAGGAATTGGCATATAACTGTCGAGCATATAACTTCTAACGTTTGATGAAGTGGTGCCTTGGAAAATCTTATTTTAGATGACTTACCTAGGGGACATCTCCATGGCAATGAAAAGTTGATTGACCCCAACAGAAAGTACGGCCGGGAAAAAAAAAGATTGAACGATTTTTTTTTTAATGGTAATAATTGTGTTTGTGTGTTGCAGGCTGGACCGGGGCTAGATGCGAGGTGGATCTTGACGAGTGCGCGGCCGGCCTCGTTAGATGCGGGCCCGGCGAGTGCCTCAACCAGGAGGGCTCCTACACGTGAGTGCAGCATGCACCCGTGCACGCAGGCACGCACGCACGTACACGCACGCACACGCAGACAGGCAGACGGGCACATAGCCACACGCGCATGTGTTATGATTAGGGCTCGAACAATTCATGCGGATGACGTAAAACTGGCATACACAGGTGATGTTTGTATCTAAACATCCGTATGATATGTCGCGCGAAGTCACTAAATAAACGCAAGTAAATACATGAAATTTATACCGGATGACAGGATTATGTCGTGAATAAAATAAATGTTACGAAACTTGTAACCGTAAGGTACCTACCGTAAGTCAATTTATTGTTCATCTGAATGACAATGTCAGTCAAAGGCGTTATGTACTCGGCTCATTTCAAGTGACGATGTCGTTTAATTAAAGAGGTTGATAAATGATAAGTGGTAATTGTTTATGAAAATAGTATTTGGAATCATCCTATGCGTGGTTTGACGTCATCCGCATGAATCGTTCGAGGCCTACCGATATATATATTTGAAGTTTAAACCTTATTGGCGTAGCGCACGAAGTGAGCGCTCACTTTTTCAAATTAACAAGCAGAGAGCGTCCTCCTTACACTGCCATTATTTTCCCAGTTGCATATGCGCGGAAGGCTTTTGCGGCGTGGAGTGCGCGCTCCGCGACCCGTGCTACTCCGCCGGCAACGGCACGGGCCCGTGTGAGCACGGCGCGGCGTGCGCGCAGCGCTGCGGCGCTGCCGTCGACTATACCTGCCAGTGCGTGGACGGCTGGGCCGGGAAGAATTGCTCGCAACAGGTACAAGGCTCACCATTACACGGGTTTATCAAATAAGAGGAGTACACTTTATTTTTAAAAATCGTGTTTGTCATTGTTAGATAAAGAGATTAATTAAGAGCTTCATCACTTTTAATTAAAACTGTTGATTGATTTTCGTACATGCGTGAGTGAGGTGCGGTGGGCCTATTCGTACATAGCTTACGATGGAGCGCGATGTCATAAGAGTGTGCGTGTCGGGCAAGCACACGGCGTGCTGCTTTTTTTCGTAGAAAGAAACACGTCGCGTTCGCGCGGATTTGTAATACATATTTTGTTTTTATGAAAATATAAATATATGAATAATGATGTTAAGTCTAGTATAATTACATCTGAAAAATATGTATATATGTATTATAATGTTAATTATATTGATTTAGAAGGCAAGCAGTGCTTTTTTGCTTCATAGGGATGCACGCCACTGAAAACTGTTACCGTTAGGCTTAGACAAATAATGGTGCACGTTTCACTGCGTTGTAAAGTAAGTATGAATTTTCATAAGAGATGTCACAACACTTGCGTGCATGTACACGCAATGCGTGTCGCGAGCGGTGTGACATCCTCTTCGTACTTCACAACGCAGTGGATGCGCACGTGTACACGCACGCGCACGCATCCGGTGTGGCGTCCCCTTAACCCTTTATTTGGCAGAACTAAAAAAAGAAATCCTGGATTCCAGTCTTCTGATTTTATATCTACTAAAAATGTGTAATATAACAATAAGACTGCTATAGATATTGATAATGGTTAAAATCAAAAATGTTTTAAGTAACCTTCTGTTGCTAATGATATTGGACATTCAGTTACTTTGGTTTATGACATAATTTTGAACGGCAGAAAAATTCATAGATGACGTTTGTTCTATATACTGTCTATGTTCACCGTGATGCACATGGTCAAATTAAGGGTGATAGTTTGGGCATGTAGAGAGAATGAGTGATGTGATGATGTATGAAGGGAGAGTGGATGGAAAAGTGGGAAAGGGAAGACTTCGGCGACCGTACTCTGATCAAATCGGTGATATTCTGGAAAAAGGACAGGTCAGGAGTACCCAACACCGGAGAGCATGTATGAAGAATGTTATGAGATTAAAGGAAGCCAAGGTTGTATGTCAGGATCGTAGCAAGTGGAAGTCCGTGGTCTCTGCCTATCCCTTCGGGAACGCGTGACTGTATGTATGCGTTTGTCATCACCAGACAGGATTCCGCGGGGCTAAATTTTGTGGCAGGTCAAGGTGTTGTATTGTAAGGAAATGAAAAATAGTAGTTTATGCAACTGCTACATAATGAGGGTCCTTAAAACAGGAGTGGGCTTTTAGTAGTAATAGGATCACACGAGTGTTTTAAGGCCTAATTATGTGGAGTTGCATACATTACTTTATCTACACACACATATTATAGTACTCTAAGATGGGTTCAGAAGCCGATGGCATATCATGCCCATACATTTCACGAATTTGACTGTTTTTTTTTAATCATTAGACAAACATACCGAGCTGACGTTTCGTAGACTGTTTTTTTTTTATTGTTAATTATCACATTACTATTTATACATGTCGGACTGAACTCGACTTATATACCTGAGTGATCCGTTTTATTTCACTGTGATTGTAAATTACGTTGGTTTTCAAATTTGAAACATCGAATTCGATACCTATCGAAAAGTCATTACGACATCGAATACGATGTCTGGCGTCGAAGTCTACGACATGCTGCAATGCTGGTCATTTTCTACGGTTTCTGAACGCATTATAGAGGACTTATGGTATGTGTGTAGATAAACTACTATTAAGTTTGAGAAAAAGAAATTATTTATATTTGAAACATCGTCCACAGAGCGTGTCAGCGTCGTCCGACGGCGGTGACTCGACGTCCTCTACCGTGCTGATCGCGGTGGGCTGTGCGCTCCTCGCCGCAGCACTAGCCGCCCTGGCGCTGGGAGCCCTGTGCGCGCAGGCGCGGCGCAAGCGGGCCACGAGGGGCACCTACTCGCCCTCCGGCCAGGAGTACTGCAACCCTCGCGCGGAGATGATGCATCACGCTCTCAAGCCGCCGCCCGAGGAGCGGCTGATTTAGGGTCAGTACAGTAACTCGGCTGAGTTTTATACTTACAGCGCAGCACTGATATCGGGCTCCAACGAAATTTGAGCAAGTGAAATTAAATCGCAATATTCGAACTGTTAATGTTTATTTTCAGTTCTTCCCCTTACAACAGTCAAACACGAAGTGCCAATAAAAATGGCGAACGAATAGTTTTATCAAAACAGTAGGTAGGTCGTTATAGTCAAATCAGTGACTTAATATTTAAGTTATGAGTTTTGATATAAAGCTAATCAAAATTAGTATTGCTATTAATTATACAATATTAAAAGCATATCCGTATTCAGTAATTCTATTTCACAAAACAACTCATAACAACAATATAGATATTAATAACATACTGAAATAGCATAATGCCAACAGTACTATTCATCATCAGTCCAAAGCAGACCAATGCTGGGCATAAGCCTCTTCACTCTGTCTTCGACCCCTCGCATCCATCCATCCAAAGTTAAGATCGTTCGTCCATTACGTTTCCCCGTCCGTGGTCTCCATTCGACGTGTCGTCTGCTCCGTTCATCGTTCCTGCGGCATACGTGGCCAGCCCAACGCCATTTCAGCGAACTAATCCTTTGAGCAATGTCGGTGACTTTAGTTCTTTGTTGGACACGGACCAACCACCCTCTGGACACCGCATCTCTACATTGACGACCGGATAGCCTAGTGGTTAGAGACCCTGGGTTTCATCCCCGATGCAGATGTTTGTGTGATGAATATGAATGTTTGTTCTCGGGTCTTGGATGTTTAATATGTATATAAGTATGTATTTATCTATATAAGTATGTTTATCCGTTGTCTAGTACCCATAGTACAGGCTTTGCCTTGTTTGGGACTAGGTCAATTGGTATCAATATATGATGATATTATGATATAGTATTTCAAGTAATGTGAGCTATCGCAAGTCAACTTGATGTATTTCTATGTTGTTTCTGAAGCTCTAATAACATCTTTTCTTTTTTTTGCAGAACTAGGAACAGACAAACGGTTACGAACAAAATATTGAATACGCAATTCTACGAAGTGCGTGTGTGCGTCAATTGTACCTGTATGCGTGTGTACAGCTAGCTTTATAAACACTACGATCATGTACTTAAAACAAACCTGCAGTGTTACCTCTTAGGAAACTTAGTCTTAAGCGTTTAGTTGTAAGTATCAAATTTTTATACACTGACATCATTCCATTTTTAATATGAACTTCGATTTATCTGAAACTTGTTGCCTAAAAAAATGTAACCTTTTACAACTTTGAGATTTCATATTCGACACGGATGGTCGTTGCTTCTTGTAGTTTTATATTACAATTAATTAGAAATGTTTTACACTAGACAAAAAAAATCGTGCACTATTTTTTATAATGAATTAAACATATATTGAGAGCTGAGCTTTGAAGATATTGACTTGCAAGTTGAATTTATAGTATAAAATTAAATTGACAGCGAATTGTATGACTGCTGAAAGTTATTTAGGAACGCGTGTGCTCTGTGTGCTTTACGAGTGAGTTTGAGATGAAATTGTATTTACTGCTTTAGTCCCATTCGCTTTAAAAAGTTTAAATAAGGCCTAGCTTTCAAGAACTACGTTAGCGATATCATTTTACCTAACCCAGTATCTTGGTTCGAATATGTGTCGATTTTGATAATGTTATGTTTGATCGAATGATTGTTTGTTGTAAATAATTGAAATTATACTGAAAAGTCCACTTTTCAGGGAATGACTATAATTTTTCACTTTCAGGTGTAGAAAAATTATAAGTAAGTACCTATAACCTATAACAAACCACCATATGACCAAACGTTACATTAGAAATAATTTTATACGAGACACGGGAGACCGTCTTTTCTCATTTGGTATTCAGTATAGTTAGACTGGTTTGATAGAAACAGTCAGACTATAGAAGGTATTATTATCACTATAGAGTTCTTCCCGAATACGTGGTCGAAAGGTTCAAATAAGGCCTTAGCGGGTAATTTAATAGCAAAAGTGAATGGGTCGAAACGTAGTGTATTGTTTGTGATAGTTGATACGGAATGTGGTTAAATAGTTCTAATCTAGATTAACAGCGGGTCTCAATATCGATGTCCTGGCCACGGCAACGGCCGACCTATCTGGCATGCTTAACTTAACTAAATACTCATTTTCCAAGATTATGTATTTTTAGTAATAAATTCCAAGTGTTAAAATAATTATTGCATATCGGGTTTACACAATCAAGATTATACAGATACGATTTTTATATAATTAAGTTATACATATCCTAAGTGAGAGTTGTATTCACGGCACCCTTATACCCTTCTAGGTTAGGAAAGCAATTCCCTCAGAAATAAATTCATATCTGAATGCGCTATCTGTTAGGGTTGAATATTTTGCGGAATTGTGTAATTTTTTTTATTAGATTGTTAGTCGTAGAAGACCCTTTTAGTATTAAGTGACGGGCAGAGGTGTGAAGTAAAGCGTACAACATTCTAAATTAGGTGTAAGCAGACCCGGCTGGGGCGCCGGCCCGCGCAGGCCATTTAAACATATATATTTATACATAAACAAGTTATTATTGTATTTTTGTATACCATATTCATTTAATAAGTATAGTATTTATGATATGTATACGTAGATTAGAGCTGTGTCCGTCCGATGTAAGTATTATCAGTGTAGCTATATTCGTATCACGAGCTGTGCCCGCCAAGCGAATTGTTTTATTGTGTATTTTAACTTTTTATCCTTCTACCTACCCTTGTGAATAAAAAAACTGCTCCTGCACTCTATCTTTTGTGAGGGACTTTTAATCTCTCGGCTTCCGTCTAAAGGTGTGTGACAGCCGTGCGTTCACCCAATGCTCCTATTTCAAGTATAGTTCGAGGATTTAAAACGCTCGTTAAAATATTTCGAATCGTACCTATATTTCCTTGACAATAAAAAATCTTGGTACTTAAAATAAATAATTACATTTGAAGCCTAAATCATATATTATTAATAAAAAAAAATCTTTTGTCATCGTGTCTTACTCGCGTAAGTTTTTTTACACTTTTCTATCGTCCTTAAAATGCATTATGCCCTCTGTATTTATATACATGTGTTTACATAGATATATATATTTTGTAACGGCGACGCACTCGCCGGACGCCGCGGGTCGTCGGTGCCTTACACGAGTACATAGTGGCTCGTTAACTATATATGTAATGTGTAATTTTAGGTACTGACGTACCAGTATTAGGATACTTATCATCATGGATTATATCAAAGTATTATATCAAATTCACAGTGTTTTACATATATAGTCGAATATTTTGCGATGGTTTTAACTTTCGATGTGGATTCTTATGACTGCATGTTCACGAGGTTAAATCTCGTATGACTGGAGAGGTTTGAATGCCCGACGCGGTTCGAAAAGTCTAGCGAAATATTTATTAACTTGCTATTAATCTAAATCTACTAGAGCGGTGCTGACCCTGACCGCGACTAAGAGTCGATGATTGTACATTAAATCGCGATCTTTCTAGCAAAGTAAAATGCGATATGCTTAGGAATATACACATATCTTTGTGGTTTAACGTGTATACTAAGTACGTGTATCGCGGCGAGGCCGGTATTGATGCAACTGTGCTGTAGGGCAGGGTAACATCTGTGACAGGATAGGTACTTACTTTTTATACGAGTCGCTGTTTTATTAGTCGGCGACAGGATATTTATGTAGACATAAGTACACTAGCTTAAGATTTGTAAATTCATAGTCGGCAGTGGATGGATCAAAGGTGAAAGAGCTTATGTAGATATTTTTTAATCCGATTATACAGATTGTCTGCTGCTGACACTTATACCGCATGGATATTGCTTCGAACCAAAACTTTGACAATTATGCTATTCTTAGCGCAGACATGTGTATTAGCCGCAAATATCCTTATCACTCACAATTATTATAGACACACGCTTTTATGCGTGCTGTGATGCCTGTGATCATCCGTTTACATCATCTACTTCGAGGTCCTTGCAGCGGGCTTACTCAAGTCTACCTCTGAATTTCGTACAAACCATTACTCATGCAGCGAGTTTATAGATTTGGCAATCTTCATGCGGTCGAGAACGTCGTTGTAGGCTTCAACCCTGAACTGGGCGAAGGAGGTCGCGGTCTCTTATGAACGAGCGTTGGGGATTTCACACGCGTTGTGACGCTTCGCAAATGTGTGAACTCCTCCTCGTGTACTTAATTAATAAGTTACAAAGGCACTATTTAGATACGATGTTCAATTGCTGTGTTAATCTTTTCAATGCCACGGTGCTTGATGGCGTGTAACGGTGCGATGGCGGATTATAAAGGGCTGTAATTGAAGCATGATCAGAATTATTACGTTTCACTGTTTTGCGTTTTTCATTGCGTATTGAATTTTGGTTTGTTGTGTGCAATTTATCAAATCATCTAGTTGGATTACTAAGGACAACTCGAAATTCTAAATATCAAACGTAATTGATAAATTCACAGATACTTAGCCACACAAATTTCACCCCCATATTTGAGTTGTTAAATGTTCAGTCAAGGTCCCTGGCTCGGCTGGTGACTTTTCGATCCGTCGTGGTTTTGAAAAGGTTACAATTATTTATTTATCATGTATACCGTATTATAAAGCTGTACTAACCATTCCATTTTGCTCAATGTTGCGCCTTGTACATTCCATATATACTTAACTATGTTTAATGCTTTGCTTATAGATGTAACGTTTTATATGTCTATTACCAGTATTCGTCGTGTGACATTTTGATGTTTCGTTGTCTGTATGTGCAAAAATGGTCGCATATAAACTTATGTCAAGTTTTATGCACAGTAAAGTAAGTTGGCTTTAACACCTCGGGCTGCTTTTTTTTTTCATAATTTGCGTTTTGTCGATACTATACAATCATTAAATATTTTGGAGTCCATGGAAATTAGTTTAAATTTTTCTATCAACACAAACCCATATTTCAATTAATTTACAATTAATTTTGTAGGGGTGTAATGGTATAAATACTGTGCCTAATATTTTGACCTCTATTATTACTGACTTGTAAGTACTGTAAGAGATGGGCACAACCCCTTATGTAACCCAAGAAATGAGACAAATATGGTACCGTTCAAAGAAAATATGTATGATTAAGTATAATAATAGTAAGTAAATTGTATTTAAAAACCTCTCCCATTATTTCACCAACTTTACAAACATCACATAGGTTACATTGACATTTCGGTGTAAATTAAAAATCGTTTTTTTGAGTCTACCAGCGCTTTCGGAAAGACCATGATTGCCAAGAAGAAATGCAGAAAAAATGTATACGTGCGGTAGGTAGTGCTCAGTTTGATGACAGTTGTAAACCACTTTTCCAAAAGTTTAAAGTTCTCCCTTTAGCCTCTATGTACATTTTGAAAGCTTGTCTGTTTACTAAGAGCCATCCAGAATACTTTAAGAAGCGCGAAAAAAAGTTCGTAGGAGAGCTGCGTGCACAGTATAAACATTTGTTAAATCAGCCTTCTTGTCATTCAGATATGTATAGGAGAAATGCCCATTGCATGTGTATAGTTTTGTTTAATAACCTCCCTAATGATTTATGAGTGTTGCACGGCAAGGCATTCAAGACACAGCTGACTAAGTGGCTCCATTGCCATTGTTTCTATAGTGTTAAGGAATTTTTAAATTATAATGGGTAATAATAAATTGAAAGGCTACAAGTCACTTATTAATTGTAATTTAATTAATTCTGTGTGATGTGAAATCCTAAGGACCAATTCCAATACATTTGCACGTTGACTTTTACGTCGACTGAATACTGTTTCTGATATTTATGTTAAGACCTGTTTGTAACGTATTTTAGCATATAAATATTTCTATTTCTAAGAATGCGCCGCATTTTTTTTAGTGCACTTCATATTGGCAGTGAAATGTAGATCGAATGGTAATTGTAAAGTGTCTTTGTAAGGTTGGTGAAATAGGACCTTGATATTTTGAATTTGTATGTAAGTTGATGTCTATTGTAATTGTTATTTTAAGGTAAGTTGTCGTAAGTATTGTGGCTTTTGTAATATGTACATGTACTGCATATAGCCCTACTATCTGACTCGGACTGGTTCGTCTTTCTGTAACTTGGATCTAAAGTAAACCTAATTATTGTAATGCGGAGATTAGTGACAGATCTTCCTGTTAGGTAGCCCATATACCACTGGTACAACAAAAATACTGCTGCACTCAAAATATGTAACCACGACTCTATTGCAAAGACATAAAGACGTGGTTACATGTTTTTGAGATTTACTGCATCTGCTATAGTTACTGAAATATTAAAAATAACGCGTCCGGGTCAGTGGTCCTAAGTCCGTCTCTAAAGCATAGGTACATACAATATTTTAGGTGTCCCCATGAAAATGTCTTGCGCATACTTCTGACGTGTGAGCGAGACAATTAACACACTTAAGTTGTGTGACGCGAAACCCAATCAAAACGTCAATTTATACAACATAGTTATTACTAAATTAATGTATTGTTGTATGACTTATATCGTAGCTTTAGAGGGCAGGTAGGGTAAATAAATATTCACGTATGTGCAGACCTCTTCACCAATGTTAGAAAATGTCAGTTTGCAATGTCGATTCCGAGTAAATTGCTGAAGAGTTTGTTTTAGTGAGCTGCATATTGGCAAAGAAATGTATCGCTTTGTCATTGTAAGCTGTCATTTTTGTTGTAACGTTGGTGGAATAAGGGCCGGCTGTCAATTGATAAGTACTGTCCGCATTGTAAAATACAACATGTCATCACTAGACGCTGCTTAGATACACAGCGATGAATCAAAGTAGTTTTTATTGAAAAAATCATTTTTGGAATAATTTTGGTTGGTCACGCTTTTGTATGTAAGCAGCGTGGTGTAGTTTGGACAATAATTGCTGGACTGTGCCGTTACCGTCCACGCCAACCACTAAAATAAAGGGACCTTCTATTGCTTAATGTTGTTTTATTTCTGGCTTTAATGTCCAATGATAAGTAAAGATACGTCATATGCTCAAAAGACAATCGAGAAACGTGTTCCGAACATTTTCACATTTGCGCGCAAGTTTGGACCTTACACGAGGGCGGCTGATGCCAAAGAGGCTACAGTTGTAGCCTTTTCTGCGCTTCATTTTCGGCGTGCTGATGACATCTACCTCTTTTTTTTACACGACTGCCCAAAGAAAAGAGTATTGTTTTTTATATGCATAATAATATGCACGCATCAGCTATTAAGCTGCCTGTAGATAATGGATGCAGGTGCTGGGTTTACGAGGACGATAGGGAAACAAATCAGGTCGCTATCTAGTGATGTGCTTTGAGCGTATGGACATGTACGCGGCGTTCGGCTGTCAGAGGGCAACTGAAAGTCGTTGCAGCCAGGCGACACACACACATGCATGAGCCCAAGCACACCGTTTACTCACACATACAAAGGCGTTCAAGCAGGTAAGTACCTTCATTTTGTAAATATATTATTTAAGTGTAGATTCTACCCTAATCTTAATTTCTAATTGTTTATTTTTCAGGAGCAGAGTCTCAGGTCGTCTACACTGCCTGTGCATCATAAATAATAATAATAATATCATTGTTGATGACTGTCTTATTGAATGTTTGCGAATGTGCCTTTATATTGAAATTAGATTGTGTTGTTCTTGTTATATCCGTGCCCCAGTGCTGAAATGTTAAGACAGTAGACAAACCTTTCCCACGGGCCAGGCAAAAATCAATCTTATGACAACGTCATAAACATTTTGACAGGGGATAAGCTTTTCTCACTTTAACTATATTCGTGAGGTAACCTGCACACTCCTGCGAAGCAATTCAATGGTTTGTGAAGTTCCTTATCTGCACTGGGCCCACGCGGGAACTATAGCCCACAAGCTCTCTCATTCTGAGAGGCCTGTGCCCAGCAGAGGGACGTAAAAACGGCTGAAGACCTATGTGCCATTTGTCACTTATTTGAATACGGTTCACATGCATATAATATGAAATGACAGGCTTAAGTAATTTGTCGTATCGTTCAACCCCGTACGTGCAGTCAGCAGCAGAAGTAGCTAAGCAACCGAAGCGGTCACAAATGTCACAATGATGTTAACAGGCTCTTATGTCTATAACAATAGAGTCGTGCGTAGATTGTTTGGCCACTTCTGTTCTGCTGCTGACTATACCTTGTACGTAAATTTTTAAAATGCTCATTCTGCTCGATTGCCAGGTTGCGATTTAGCTAGCCAAGCGAATTTCATGACCATGTGACTGACACTTTTATAAAACAGCGTGACGTCTGCTAGATGAGTCAATCAACTTTTTAGTGTTGTTCTGTCCCGTCAATCAGGAGACAACAGTGATACAGCTGCTTACAAAAATGGTTGTCATGTATACTACTAGCATGCTTACGAGATAAGGCATGAAGGAATAGACTTATAACTGTTACAACTCCTAACTTTTAGTGTATTTGTACCCTAGAAAATCATATTTTTAATGAATGACCGAGGAGACGTCGCCATGGCAACGAGCTGCACGCAAAAGTTAATTCACCCAGATGCGATGATGTTGCGTTGCGTAAAAAGTACCTACTTAATTGCTGTGTTCCACGCGTGGTTCGTATGATCACTTTAAGCTTACAACTTGCCACAGCGAGTGTCGCTACAGCCTAGACAGCCTCAGCGAGTTTTATAATACCTAATAGCGCTTATTTTCACCTCACAAAATAGTATCTACAATAATTATGAGTAATAGCAAAATAGTGCTTAGGCTGCCAACTTTAGGACACTGCACCAAATTCTGCGTACGTCTGCGTATTTGTAAGCGGTTAACGCATTCACTGCCTGCAACGCATATATGCGTTTTGGTGACTTACGCCCAGTGCCGCTGTCACACATTTGCAGGCATTTGAACGCACTTATGCGTTGGCGGCACCTGAAGAAGTTTCGTGACTGACAGCCGGCAGAGAACAGCACAGTAACGTAATAGAGTAAATTTAGATATTACTTCGACATTACTGTTGCCGTTATCCACTAAAAGGTCAGGTAATATTCCTGCGGGCAGGTATAAGCAGTTAAGGAGTCACAGTAAAACAACGCCATGTTTCTAAACACGTCCTTTATTCAAATACTGTACAGGCTGCAGAGGCGTCCCCTAGAGCGCAGCAGGAGCATCGGCTCAACAGGTTTACCATCACTGCATCCCATCACAATCGATTACAAAACATAGGTAGGTCTCACAGTCCCACGAATTAGGTTAGAAAAGATTTAATATAAATTTTTGACGGGCCTTGTTTTCGGTCGCGATCGAATCAGTTGACATCACGGACCAACCACCCTCAGAACACCGCATCTTCTATAATTTACATGGAAAGTCATTACGAAAAAAGCCGCGGTGAGCGGGCCGGGGGAATGCGTCGTGATTGGTTCATAGCTTGTCATCTGGTCGAAAGTGAGCCGCGATTCCAGGCTAGAGATTTATAGGTGCAAATGAGCATATATGCGTTTCGGAAACGTTCACTTTGACATTTGGTGTACAGAGGGTGATTGATGCGTTGTTGACATGCTCACATCACGATCTAAATGATTCGATTGCACTTAGCATGAAACCGTGAGAGCGAATTCATCAACCGTCACGGAGTCGCGCTTGATCACTGCTTCATGATTTCGAAATACCTTTACTTGCAGCAAATTGACTCCAACTGGCGTTAACCCTTAAGAAGGCCCCATTTATTGGAATATACTACCACAGAATCAATAGCAGCTATGAAATACTTACCTGACAAAGGATATTTTTGAAGCAAGTCGCATTACCTTTTCAACGCCAAGGACGCTTAAAAGCGTCATGAGCCGACGTGCCTACGACGCCACCAACGCTTATAGGCGTCCGGCTGCACAGTGCAAATGCGACCTACGAACGTATGCTTAAGGTTTAAGTCCGCGCTGACGTTATGCCAACTTGGCGTGTGGATGACAACTTTTGTATGCGTCGTTGGCGTTGAAAGGGTTATAAACACAATTGGTTTTGTGCCATATTATGTCAGATATGTTGGATTTCCAAATAAGTGTACGTGATCGTTAAATCGCCTCTGCCTTTTTAAGGGTTAAAGTAAATATTGTTTTAGGGCTGTAAAAATGTCTTAATTCGCCGCTCAAAGCCTGCGTTAGCATTGCTGGCTAGCGACCGCAAACAAGAACTCTAAGACACAGGTAAAAACTAGAGTAGTCTTTATCAAACGATATCATTTGTCAAGTTTTTCACCCATATCATTTACTATGAACAATAAAGTTTGTTATTTTTTTTCCATACTGACAGAGGAATGATATATAACGCGTACACATAAACACGTCTTTTGGCACCACGTGGCATCGCATAGTTGTATTCGGGGCCCTCGAGGAACATAGCAACATATACATCTATTATGATGTCCATCTCTCATTCAAAGAAATCCAAAATGATTATATAAGTAACATTTTCCAAAAAATAATTAAGTCCAGTGCTGTTGATAATCATTTTGAAAACCTCATTAGCACTATGATCAAGCTAGAAATGTTTTGTTACACTGCGAGAGTATTTATTATTAAATTAATAAAATATTGCAATTAATAGAATATTATGCTCAAAACTGGTTTTAAACGGAGGTATTTAATTAACACCTTTAGCGGAATATTGTCAGAAGGAATGACAAGATTATAAATATCAGTACCTATATGTACTTGAAGTCGCTCATATAAAGGAAAAAGTTGCTCAAATCCAAGCTATAGTGAAAAAAAAGCTGAGCGATGACAAATTTAAATCAAATTTATTTAGATCTGCTTGCGAATTCACATTATTTCAGCTCTAACGACCCTTATCATATCATTATCATATTTTACACAAAGGTTGTTTTTACACGACACATACAATCGAGCCAAGCGCGAGCGGCGCCGCGGTACCTACCTAGCACCTTGTGTGAGCACACCGTCTTATTGGCTGCTACGACTTGGACCGAGCGACGACCTGCCCCCTATCCCACAATGGTTACAAGTCATACAATTTGACATATTTGTCACATTTTAGTATGAAAAACTTTACAATTATGTTAAATTGTAGCACTTGTAATTTTTGTGGTATAGGGGCCAGGCGAGCGAGACCTGAGCGCCCAGTGTAATCGCCGACCAGGCCAAGAAATAAGTCTCGATCGCGTTCGCGTCTGACAATTCTCATACTATTTAGACGCTTTAACGCAAACGCGATCGAGGCGTATTTTGTGCTTTTTGATTACGCGATAAGAGCACAGCTGAATTACGATATCCGATCGTATTACCGACAATCATTTCACAACTGATTTGCTTCACACTTCGCTTTATTTTCTGAAACTAAATATTTCAGGATTCACTTCAGGATCATCTTGTAGAACCCTACGGGTTAGGTCAGGTTTGTTTTATAAAAATAAATAAATAAATCCTGAATTTTTTACAATTTCAGAAAAAAATGCAGGTCATGAAATTTTCATTTCGCGAAACGAATCAGTTGTGAAACGTTTGTCGGTAAAACATTAGTGAACCGGTTAAGATGTCACCAGTGAACCTTTGT
This sequence comes from Clepsis dumicolana, assembly GCA_963691665.1. Classification (NCBI taxonomy): domain Eukaryota; kingdom Metazoa; phylum Arthropoda; class Insecta; order Lepidoptera; family Tortricidae; genus Clepsis; species Clepsis dumicolana. The sequence goes on along the minus strand of OY829505.1, from coordinate 35,183,616 downwards.
TTCAGAAGCGTGAGAGCCTTTTACAAGCTTCGTGGGGTTTACACGCTTCTGTGCAACTTCTTACGACTGTTAGTTAGTGTTTGGTTTAGAGAAAGTTTGAGCCAAATCTTGCAAGGGAATTTCGACCCACATGCAGTGGCCAGATTGAATTGTGATGATACATTTATAGATGTCCAACGACAGTGCAATAATATAGTAGTCTGCTTTCTTCTATTTTTAAATTGTCCTCTAGTGCTAGGCACCATCAGGGGGCCTCCAAAAATGCATCCAGGACACATCAAATTTAGGTTTTGCCATCTCAGTCTTCGGTACAGATTATGGTTAGAGAAAATCGGTCTTTGTCTCGACGCGGCAGCCGGCTCACGTCGGCCCAAGCCACAGCCGCTTCATCACACTTTCGCACACAACTATAAACGAGCAGCGTGCAAAAGTATGGAGGTATCTTACTAGAGCAAGCATAGTTAGAAGTGAGCAAAATTTTTAAATCCACTAAGCAGTCACAGCTTTTGCTCACCAACTATGGTATTCGAATACTTAATCCATCGTTTTGGTAAATACAAATTTCAATTAAACATATCGAAGGCAGCGCATGACCGAGTGAAGTCACAACTACATAATAGAAGAGGAATTTCAAACAATAGCACCTGTTTTTGAAAAAGTCTAACTGTGGAAGATATTCAAGTTTCAAGGAAGATACGAAGCAACTTGCGCATTCTTGGCTAGTACCATGCATTATGTTGTACTTATACAGGCATGCACTAAACGTACCTACATTAAAATTTACATCATGAAATAGTAAAATTCAAATAAACCGCTGATAATTCTGACACTCTAATCATAGGAGATCAAATACCATCTGATATGATATTGCGCACGCAACATTTTTTCTTTAAATGAGGCATCTATTTTTCTACGTAGTCGAAATTTTTAAATTTGACAGATTTTATTAATTGTAACATTACTTAGCGTACTGTAATTTTCAAACCGAAGAAACAAATGTATTTATTTGTCAACTTGTAGTAGCCATCAGTCATTTAACTAACAATACACTACACAAGACAGTTACTGAGCACTAGAGCGCGCTAGATCAAAATGAACAAAACACTAATATATTCCGAAAATTTTTTGCTCGCATAGTTAGAAGTAAATGCATAACTGCGCATTGTTATTAGCTATTCAGCGACACTAAACTACCGGAAGGAGTAAAGTCTACCTAGTAGGAAGTCTCGGTCACGCCCGCTCCTCAATTCCTAACTACACATTAAGACTGGTCAAAAGAAACAGGCCTACAGACAACACGCCAGCCGCTTAGACCGAGATATTAGTAGTTAGTGCCATAGAAAGAGGAACGCCGCATCCATTGACAAATTGACGCTGCGAGCGAAATGCTGTCTCGCTCTTCTGCGTAATAATTCCGCGTGAAAGTGGGACAGGATTTCGCTACCTCCGGTCTTCAGTCTTCTATTTAAGAGTAAGCGAGATAGCCATTTAGTTTATAAAAAAATAGGTCACAATGAAGCCTTCCACACAGACGGAAACATAATTTTCTCCTATGCTATAAACAAATTGGTTTAGAAATTCGGACAACTAATCTCGTCCCTAGCGTATGTTTAGTCTTGTTTATTTTCATTTCACTTCCTAGAGTTCGCGGCTGTGTGGCAGGCGTCACCCGCGCGGCGGAGCTCCTATTGGCCAGTGTGTTGTCAATAAGCTTGTATACGAATTGAAAATAACACCTACTTAAAATTTATTACACATTTATAAGTAGAAATACTTGCACGCGTCGGGAGCTTCCAAATATATTAAAATACGGGTAAATCTGCATTCATTTTTATTATTATCGCTACAGTTTAGCATTTTTTTATTTCTTAAAAAAATCTGTTGCGTGGAAACCCCCTTAGCGTTATTACCTACAGCATTGCCAAATAAACATTAAAAAATAAATATAGTTACACGTTTTTTTATGGCATTTATAAATAAAACAATAAATACGCAGGATCAGAAAAGGGTAATTCGTCATTTTGATACCTAAATAAATAATATTTATCATCCAACGCTTAGCTTGAGTTATTGGCGGGTTTTATAGCAACAATCAACATACAATATATTCTAATATTCGACAGTTACAAAAGTATTAATTTTAAAGTCCATTAGACCCAGAATCGACAGCTATTATAAAACTGTCCGAAATTCTTTCTTCGTCGAAACTTAACACTGCAGCACTGGGACAACGTTTCAAAGCATTGTCGATATAAAACCTCCCAAACACAAGTAACAAATTTCGAAAAAATCTCATTAAATACTGCACTATTAGGTACTTAAGTTTAAGAATTATTATTTACGCTTAGCCATTACACGGTTACAAACAATAAATAGATAACTAGCCAATAGTTTTTCACAGCTCTTACGGATATACAAATTATTTTGAAAAACCGAGGGTGGGCCGGCGATTTCGTAACCACCCCGAGAATCATCAAGTACAAAAGTACCTCTACTTATACTAGTTCTGTCCAGCACAGGAGAAACGACACCGACTGAAAATCTATACCTATAAAATAGTACCGTGACTGACTGACTGACAGACAACGCACAGCCTAAACTACTGGACCTAGATACTTGAAATTTGGCAAACATATACCTTGACTATCCTAGATGTGCACTAAGAAGAAAGACTAGCTTATGCCAAACGGCTTTGCCCCTGTGAAATATTTCAAAATGGGCTAGTTCCCTATCCCGTGATAATTTCAAAAAATCCCTTCTTAGTGCACCTCTAGGATACTCAAGGTATTTGTTTGCCAAATATAAGTCTCTAGGTCCAGTGGTTTATGCTGTGCGTTGTCCGTCAGTCAGTCAGTCACGGTACTATTTTATAAGTATAAAAAAAAAGATTAAAACAAAAGCAGCTCTATAAGACATCAACAAAACCGCCGTCCACCCTCTGCCATCAAGCCTAGCCTGCCTCGCGACTCCTCTAAAGCGCGTCGCCCTCCAATCAGTCCTATCTAGCTACCAAACATTCCCGCTAAATAAGTATCTCGTACGAAAATAGTTATTTCCAACCCCAACAACGGAGCCAGCGGGAACAGACAGTGGCTTGCAAATTAACAAGTCAAAAGGCGCCGTTACAAGATCCATTTTGAAATAATACGAATCAGGAGAGCGCGGGCAAACGCTACAGCAGCGACTACAGGGCCCTGTTTCACCAACTTTACAATTGTCAGTATTCAATGACTATTCGGTGTCAACTGCTGACTAAAAGAGCTTTTGTTTTAGCGCGCTTCATATTGTCAAAGAAATGTATAGTCGTCCCACGATAACTCGGCAACGAACTGACAACAGTAGAAATCTAAACTTTGTTTATGGCAACACTGATTTATAGTCACACAACACGTTTTGAACTTTTGATTAGATTAAACATAAACAGATTATCGTTCATCCACCATCCACCATTAAAATACCTCTCGTATTTCATTTTCTAGGTTTTTTTACCGTACAACGGCAAAACCTATTAAACACTGGCAAAATCGTCCTCCGATGGACAGAGCCATATTTAAAAAAAAAACAGCCACATTTGGTTGCTACTATCATTATTATTTATAATTAAAGAAATGTCTGAGTGACATGGAAAAAGTATTACCACAGCGTGATTTTTCTGGGTTGCCAATTAATATCTTGTGCAGAGTTATCGTGGGACGATTATAGTTCGAATTGTCATATAAAACTGTCAATTGTAAAGATGGGCCAGGGTTTCAGTAAATGACAAGCGTGTGCTAACAGTAGCCGTCCATCCGTCTGAGATCACCTTCGATCAATAATAAGTAGATATCGGGTCAGAGCATAGAAAACGTCTCGGCAAATAACGGCGCGCTTATAGAGTGAGCTATTATTAATTACAGCCAATATTGTACGTTGTTGTAACAGCTTAAGGATCAGCGTCACCAGCCTTTTTTACGTCCCACTACTGGGCGCAGGCCTCCTCTCAGAATGAGAGGGCTTGGGCTACAGTTCCCGCGCGGGCCCAGTGCGGATTGGGAACTTCACACACGTTGAATTGCTTCGCAGGAGTGTGCAGGTTTCCTAACGACGTTTTCCTTCACCGAAAAGCTCATGATAAATTACAAATGTAATTCCGCAAATAAATTCCGAAAAACTCACGAGGTGCGAGCCGGGATTTGAACCCACGACCCTCTGCTTGAGAGGCCATAAGCGAAACCACTGGGCTGTCACGTCTAATTATGGATCATAATAGATCAAACTACTCAATAACAAACTAACACTAGAAAGCGCTTTAGCTTTTACTTCGTTTCTGTACGTGACCGGTTATCTAGGTATTTATTGATGGAAGGAGACCACCATGGTTCGGACATTTCATAGCACGCTAATACGAAATTAACATTAAAATTTAACTCGTACTCATCCATTTAATTAATACCGAAATGCTCAATCACCCAATCATCAGTTAACAGCGAAAGATTAAGTTAAGATATAATAATTTTTTTAAATGATTGCCAACCTTATTGTCTAACGCGTTTCGCTTGACATTCACCATCTCTTTTTCGCACGATCTTGTACCGTTTGACAGAAAAAGATGGAATGAGTTTGACAATAAATCCACAGGTATTTAATTATTTTAATGTACCTACATATGATTTATTATGGACCTCGTTGTTTAGCGAACACGGTGGGGACAATTATTATTTTTATTCATAATACAATGCAATTTTGGAATTAATTAATTAATGAGCGTGAGATGAATTTTAATATCAAAATGACGACTCCACAGCGCACTGTCATCTTAGCGTGCTACGAACTGCCCGATCCATGGAGATCGCCATGGCTGAGTACCAGCAAGGGTCATTCAACCTTTGCCAGAACGTACACCTGCATGGCACACACTGTAATGATAAAAAATTGCATTAATTACTCAGACCATACTTAATCATTTATCTCGACACTGTAGCATTTACTCCGTTCCTGGTACATCGACATGATTTATTAAATGGCAATCCCCATTATAAACAAACAAGCATAATAGACACCAAATAACAACATTTAGATATTTTTACAATCAGCAACACATATTAGTGTTAATATCATACCGATGTCAAACTTCTTATACCTCGAAAGTAAAAAATTAGCCAAAAATGTGAACAAAGTTGTTTTTGCATTCATTTATTATTTAAAAACAGTTAAGTTACATTCGCGTGTGATTAAAAGCATCATATTCATACAAAATAGAGATCAAGCATACTGATCGGATCACTCGTAATTAGATTGTACTGTTTGCTTTATAATATCCGCATGTACAAAAATACTTACTAATCGCTTTTTATATATGTTGGCATAAAATATCATCATTCATTAAGACATCTAAGATAGGTACTAGCGCCCTCTTTGACAATTCGCCTATGCCTGGGCCGTGTTTTAAAAAGCTACAAGTTACAATTAAGAAGCGGAAGTCTCATTCTATCACCTTTAGTTGGAAAGAGACTTCTGGGCCGTGTTTTATAAAGCTACAAGTTACAATTTACAAGTGGAAGTCTCTTTCTAATACAAGGTGATAGAATGAGACTTCCGCTTGTAAATTGTAACTTGTAGCTTTATAAAACTTGCCCCCGGTAGACGTAGACATTTCAAATGTTCTTAAAATTATCTCAGGCCACAAGCAAATTATTAAAACACTGTCACATCTCAAATAGGAAAGTATGGCATACTTCATATGCACCAATGAACTTTGACTGTGCCTGCCTTTTATTAACAGACTTCAAAAAAAGGAGGAGGTTCTCAATTCGTCGGAACGTTTTTTTTACATTTCTTCTTTTTTTTCAACCACCAAATAGCCTAGTGGTTTGAGAACCTGACTTCGAAGCTCGAAGTCCAGGGTTCAATCCCTGAAGGGGGCAGACATTTGTACGATGTCGTACGATGATGCGAATGTTTGTGCTCGAGTTTTACTTGTTTTTCCGAAAGATAAAATTGTCTCAAAGCTGGGGCATTCATTGACCCGTAACTCATATCTAATTGTTTGTGATCCCGAGTGAGTTAGACATTAATGCCATTATTCATAAACGTCACTCAAGCCTCCATTAGCTAAAATAGGTTTTGTCTTCTTCCTACTAACGAAAATGTCAATGTGACAAATAAGGACAAACGAACTTTAACGGCATTTTAGTTAAAGTTTGTGAATAGGGTAAGGCTGTACCAACAGTTGATTCATCAAAGCAGGACGCTGACACAACTCGTAGCATGCTAAGCACGACCACCGTATATTAAGACTTTGTTTACATTCTCGGCTAAATAGTTTCCGTTAAACCAAACCACTCGACTCACAAACACTGTAAAGTTGTCTCGTTATATTCGGCATGTGTCGGAGACTGGCTTTGGACGGGAGGGCGGGTCGGCGCGGGGGCGGGGGCGGGGCGGGGTAGGGGGAGGGGCAGACAACCCCCCCCCTACGGTAGATACTAGCGGCGGCCGCGTCCAACCGCCGCGTACACTCACGCCGTTGGCTACCTGCGCACAACATAAATTTATGTTTAATAAACATACAAGCTTCTTTGCTGACTAATAGAGTTGTGCCTGCTCGGTCTTTAAAGGGAGCGCTCCGATCGCGTTCAATCGGTGAAAGGAACTAGTTCGGACTTTTAGTTCCTTTAGTTCAGTAGTTCAGTGAACGAGTTAGAACTGTTTTGATCTGTGAATGACATGGAACGGAATGATAGTTGTCCATCTCACTCCCACTTGCTCTAGAGACACTTTGAACGAGCTCTATTTTATCTCGCTCCTCGGTCTCGGTCACTCTCACTCGCTCCGTTCCGCTCAAGCGATTCATCCACTCCACTCCTCTACCTACTGAACTAAAGGAGCGAAGACCGATTCAAATCGTGCGAAAGGATTTAGTTCCTTTCGGTCCGAGACGGGAATTCATTTAGTTACGTTCCTGATCGATTCAAGCCTACTGACTAAGCTTGCATTCTCCGTGTCGTGTACATTCGTGCAGTTTCGAGTCGTGTCGTATCCGTTAGCGTAGTATCGAGTTGTGTCGTGTCGTGTCCATTAGTGCAGTATCGAGTTGTGTCGTATCCATTAGAGAAGTATCGAGTGGTGTCGTGTCGTGTCCATCAGTGCAGTATAGTCGTGGCGTGTCCATTAGTGCAGTATAGTCATATCGTGTCCATTAGCGCAGTATCGTGTCGTGTCGTACTCGCCTGTGCTCGTGCGCGGGGTGCACCACGACGCGTTGGTAATCGGGCCGCTGCGCCTGCCGCTGCCGCGACCCCAGCTCCGCGGTGCCGTCGCGCGCTATGAACAGCTGCAACCCGGACGCTGTCGACCGAACAAAAAAGAGTTAGCATCGAGGAACTGTCTTCCCCTTTATGTATAAGCGACAGAAACGAATAAAAGAAAGTGGTATTAAACAAAAAAAAAACCGTTGCTGATAAGAGATTGCCGTACTTCAAAAAGTGATTTTAGATTAATTAAAAATAAAGACATCATCCTCCTATACTTCCGTTTGTTTTGGCATTAAAAGATAAGTAAACAATCTTGACATGTCTTTCTATTGATGAACCCTCCACACCCCTCAAGAAACACAGTATGGGTAATACGTTTGGGGGGTAATCACCAATGATCGGGGTTTTGGATGCGACTTGGGGTGAATGACCTCAATCATTATGCTATTATGGATATGCCGCGGGATTCCGGGCTTTCGTGTGGTTTGATAAAGGAGTTTTTTTGTCATATTATTAGATTACATATTGATTATACATTTTAATAAAATTATTTATTTCAAATATTTAGCATATTATTTTTTATTACTTTTGGTCTCTATAAAATTAAAATAACAAACCGTTATTTTTTCAATGTTCCCTAATGTTAACCTATTTCGTTTAACATCTAAAACCCACTTATAAGCGGAAAACGATCTTTCTACTTCAACTGATGTTAGCGGGGCGAATTTATATAAAGAAATTTCATCGGATGCGGATTCGTGTGATATTTGTTCGGCGTATGTTCTGATATCATCTAAATTTGGATTTCGAGCCATGACTGCTTCTATTTTAGTATCTATACGTAAGCTATTACTCCAACTTATAACTGTCCGGACTATACTATAAATCACAACGTGCAACTTAACTTACCGAAGGGGTTATTGAAAGGTCGGTTGACAGCAGACTGTTTATTATTTTATAAAGTTTCGTTAGAACAACGTGCCAGTAACAACATAGATTACAATAGCAAAAAGGTTGCATTTAAATGTGTTTATTACTTGCTCTTGAGCTTATCACAGTAATGGGAGTTCCCGGTGCAATCTGGGGTGATTGACCTTAAACGTTATGCTAATAACGAATATGCCCGGGATCCCGGGATTTGTATTGTTGTTGGAGGATAATTATTCTATTTTATTTTACATGATATTAATCGATATTACAGGTCAACGTTTGAAATAAACGTTATTATTATTGAAAACATATCGGGGGATTATAGTCACATCCATACTATGATTACGACTCGAAATCCCGCGAATTGCATCCAAAACCCCGATCATTGGTAATCACCCCCGCGCTACTCACTCTCGGCGGAGTCGTCGGCGGCGTGTTTGAGATCGGTGGCGGCGAGCAACTCGTCGATCAACGAGTCGGGGTTCACTCGCGTGTTCTCGACGCGACACGACACCACGTGCTGTGGAAGAGAAAGCTGATAAGATGACAGCTATCATCGATATAAACATCAGGATATGCCTAGTGACGCCGTGATAGCCTAGTGGTTTGACGGAAAACGAATTTTTATTTTATTTTAAATGAAGAACATAATGCAATTTTATTTTGCAAATAACTTTAAAATAATAAAAAATCAGCTTAATAGATTAGGTACGTTATAAAGATTAGATTTATTTATTTACACTTTTATATTATACAGTAACAACTTACTTCACATTACTGAAAAAACAAAGCACATTGCTTTTTCATTAGGAGATGCTCAGCAACCGAGCAATGATTACACTATCCGAGCTCACCTGTGTTCACTTTCTATCCAGGCAAAATGCAATACCTGTCCAACCATCTCCCAAACAAACACCATCAAATACTTAGGTGTAATGATCGATGCAAATCTCACTTTTAGCCACCATATAGACATAGTTGCTTCCAGAGTCGGAAAGTTGATTTTTATTTTTAAGAAACTGCGTAATGTCGCAAATCCGAAACTACTTCGTCAAGTTTATACCGCTTTGTGTCAATCCTTACTATCTTACTGCATTTCGGCTTGGGCTGGTGCCGCGAAGACAACTCTCTTGCTACTGGAACGAGCCCAGAGAGCTATTTTAAAGGTCTCCACTTTTCGCCCGTTCTTATTTCCTACAAATGGACTGTTCCAATCATGCAGAGTCCTAACTGTGCGCCAACTATTCATCCTGAACATCATCCTCCATCAGCACAAATCGGCCCCCTAAATCCCCAGTGCTCATGACAAAAGGCGCTCAGACATAGTATATAAGATAATTCGACCCAGGCATGCTTTTATTCGCAAGTTTGCTTCGTTTTTGGGCCCCTTTCTCTACAACAAAATTAATAGACTCCTAACTGGGTGGCTGCAAAATCTGTCCTACGAGGAAACCGAACACCTGCTGAAGGTAGTGTCGTAAACTCTTAAAGATTAGGAGTTAGTTAATTTATACTCGTAAACTTAACACTTATCTTTTCTCCTGAAACCCCCACTTTATATAAAAAATTAATGTTTAGTATATTAATCTCTTGTATATTGTTGAATGGCAATTGTATTAATATTTTAGCTCTAATCTTTGCCTAAGATACAGGCTACTTTTGTATCCTAGTTTAGGCATTCTAATGTAATTAGCACAAGTTAAGTTGTAGTAGGCGCAGCTAATAATGTTGAGCTATTAGTTTAATACCTAGCTATAATAAATCTGTAACTTAGTTAAGTAAAATACCTACTAACCAATATTCATTTGTCCTGTAATTGACAAATATTTTTTTGTTTTTTTTTTTTTTGATTACATTTACAATTTATATTACGTTACGTCTGGCGTTCTGTCTGGTATGTTCTGTCATTTAGGTATTATGCAAGTTTTATCGATAACACGTGGTCGATGCATCCTGCGCGCGCATAGCACTACGCACAACATGATTTATGGCCCCGCGTGCAGCGAGTCCTTGCGACTACTATAGGGGTAGTGTCACTGACCAACCACCCCCTGGACACCAAATGTCAGGGCGAACGTTTCCGATACGCATATGCTCATTTGCACCTATAAAGCTTTTTTCGTAATGACTTTCCAAGTAAATTATAGAAGATGCGGTGTCCAGAGGGTGGTTGGTTGGTACGTGGGTAGTGTTGTAGGCATTACCTGGTCGTCAGCAGGCTGCGCGGGCGTTGGGTGCGCCGGTGCGCGCTTTCGCCGCTCGAGCGCGGCGCGCGCGCGGTCCAGCGAGCCGCTCTCCGACGCGCTCGCGGTCAGCGACCCCGACGACGGGTTCCTGCGCGCACGCATAGCTTTAAAATTGTGAACGATAGATGGCGCTAATCGAAGCAAGGACGCGTATGTGCGACCAGGGGGACTACTACGAAATTCGAAGTTCGTATCGTATCGTCCCACTCTCTCGTATTAAATAACATTAGAGTGAGCGGGACGGCACGACACCAACATCGAATTTTGCACTTCGTAGTATAAAAGCAAAGGAATTCTCTATTGATGAAACCTATCGCGATTCAAAAATCAGCTAGGATCGTTAGTGTTGAGTAAAGTCCAGTATCTGTCATTCTCCACCAATGAGAGACAAGCTACTGGCCTATGATCGGTGGAAATTGACAGATAGACACTAGCAAATACTAAGATTTTTGACTTGCGATAGCTTACTGCGCGGTCCAAACTCTTTGCCCTTTCAACGCCAACGACGCAACAAAAGTTGTCATCCACACGCCAAGTTGGCATAACCTCAACGCGGACTTATACCTTAACCATACGTTAGTAGGTCACGTTTGCACTGGGCAGCCGGACGCTTATAAGCGTTGGTGGCGCCGTAGGCACATCGGCTCGTGACGCTTTTAAGCGTCCTTGGCGTTGAAAAGGTTAAGGGTCGTGATCGACGAGCGAGCTTACCGCGAAAAGATTACCGCCAACTTGGCTGTTTTCTCACAAACCCGCGGTATTGCCGTGATCCACGGGCGAGCATTACCGGTCAGTCTATAGAACCGCGGTAAAGATCGTATAATAAGTCGATCACACCCTATACAGCAGAGCAGTTGGTTGTCAACATTCGCAGTCTTAAGAAAACCGCTCGGCGGAAAGAAACATGGCGGAGGAATGGTTGCTTACCCAATTTACCCATCTAACATTTATAGCATTGTCGTCAAAATTGTGAAGCATAAAACATTTCTTAATTAGAATGTCTGATTGATACATTTAATCACGCATAACTTTGCGCGGAAACACCATAATTGCTAAGAAGAATGCAAGGCAAGAAACTTGGCACAAAGTATTTTTTTCTAAAAACAGGTTACATAAGATCTTACGATACATGAGCATAGATGAATTACACAAAGAAGACTCACTGTATCATTAGAAAATAAAGAAAAAAAAAACAGTACTTTAGAAACACTGTTTTAGTCCACGGTCCAACACTATTTTTTGAGCGAATGCCCTCACGATTTATTTTGCAAAATCTTTGATTTACCTTTTACAGGAACGCAACTCAAGTGGAAAAAAGAACCCCGCCTGTGTGTTTTCCTGTCTGCTTGCCGGCCTGTCTGTCCGTCTGTCACTGCCCAGTTTCTTCGAATCAACACTTTTTTTTTTTAGTTTAATCGCTCATCTTTAATATAGGAAAGCAACCACCCCACGACGGTACCTTACACGTTTTAAAAACATTTGAACACGCCCTTACGCCTCTTATAATAGGGCCATATTCACTTATTTTCAAGCACTGTACGCATTGACTTACCAACACCATGGACTTCGGGTTAGCGCTTGAAAACGTCCGAACCAAAAGACCTCTGATCGAGCGTCAGTTTGTTTAGTCGAACGACAGCGCTAAGACGTGTGGCTGTCATCGAAAAATGCCGTGTTGTGCTGGGACACATTTTTCGTAAAATTTGTGCTAGACTCAAAGTCCATGGTATTAGTAAGTCAATGACTGTAGGCTCCGATATATTAAAGTGCATCTACACAGCAGTTGTATAACATTATAAAACTGCTATGTGGATGAACGTTTAGACTGCAAATCGACGGTACTCTGACTCAACCTCGTATATAAACTTTAACGAAATTGGAATAACCACTTTAGGTTCGCGGTCTAGAGTAGTTATTCTAATTTAGCCAAATTTTAGATACGAGGTTGTGTCAGAGTACCGTCAAATGCGAACAGCGGCCAAGGCAATCAAATTAAAGTTTAACATCATATCATTTGTTTTTTTTTTCTGAAAACGAATACAATTCAAATTCGTGTCAATCAGCACGGGTAATACGACACGCCGTGGCAAGTCTGTCATTCAGTCCATTTGTTGTCCAGTCCAATTGTTCATAACTGGTGACGGTTCGTACATTACCAAAAGATCAAGTCAACTTATTAAGGCGCGCGTAAAAACCGTGCTGAGGAAACTACCCTTGAATTCATAAAACACTTGTCAACCTACCATAGTAACATTGTTATTTATTTCACATTAGTTATTTTTTATGAACAAGGGGGGGTTATTATCTCATACCATGTTATGTCGACAGACTTAACAAGAACCAAACCACAAAGCACTCAAGATGACTGGTATAAACCAGAACGCACAAACACCACTAAATGCTACGCAGAGGAAATCGCTCACATGCTTAGGACAGTAAAGAGTGAAAATTTAAAACTGATGACAATCTTCCACCGAAAGGTCAGTTGAATTAGAAAACGAATTAAAATATTTTTTCACATTTTCTGTGTGTCGGTCAGTTTAGTAGCGCCAGATGTTATGTTATGTATTTTTAAACGGTGTAGTATCTTTTAACATGAAACTACCAAAGTGAAACAAACATGTTTCTGACTAATCCTTTCTCTTCCTTCCTCGGGAGCACACGTTTCGGCGGTAACGAAACGAAAAGTGCGCGCTAACAATGCTCATGCGACAGCGGCCCACAACTACCCAAGTTTTCATCGTCATTTTTATAAGTAAGGTAGCGCATTACACTAATCACATCTCTATAAGCGTATGCTCCCAGAGGAAGGAATATATACTAGTGATAAAAGTTTATTTCACTATGTTCTAGTATATCTGACCAGATCGGAGAAAAATCACAACCGCACACCAAAGCTTTTATAACTTTACACCCCTATTAAAAAGCTAGATAAAATATTACATTTCGTAAACAATGGTAAATCCATCATTATCAGTATCGGACAGTTGACCAGTGCCTACAGATAAGAAGCTTACAGCTGCTGTACAGTCAGCAGCAAATAGTTGCTAAGCAACCGAAGCGCTCACAATGATCTAAGCACGGCTCTATTGTTATAGACACAAGAGTTTGTGCAGATCATTGTGAGAGCTTCGGTTGCTTAGCAACTATTGCTGCTGACTGTAAGTCTCAAACTTAAATGCGCATCTGAAAGTAGGCAAGCTTACGACGAGCGACGACCCGGCATTAGGTACTTATCGATTTCACAAATCACACCCGTGAAAATGCCACTCGAAAATTGAGAAAAAACGTAATGCATTCTTAACTACTGCAGAATAAGTATAAACCTATGGACCTTAACATACAATGACAATGCAAAGAAAAGTTAGTTAAGCAGCTGGACTTGAACCAGCAACCTCGGTAATCCTTACCACGTCCGCCAATTAGGCCATACTTAACTTTGGTGAACCTAACGAATTTTTCAATGCATTATGTCACATTTTATTTGGAAGCTCTTTCCTCAGCGCCATCTATGAGTAGCTTAATCAATGAAAATGATCGATTTGTTGATTATTTTTGTTCTTATTTTTATGAAACATTCATAGCACGAAATTCAACATACAATGACAATGCAAAGAAAAATCAGTTAAGTATTTCAACACAACGCATTGAAAAATCCGTTAGGTTCAGCCAGTTAAGTATGGCTTAATTGGTGGAGCGTGGTACGGATTACCAAGGTTGCTGGTTCAAATCCAGCTGCTTAAAACCAGACAAAAATGTATCCACGATGTCATGTAATTTTGTAGCAACAAACTGATTTTTGCACCAATTTCCAGTTGAATTTTCATAGGTGTGAAAGAGAGGGACAGTTTTCAAGCACTTTTGTTTTCACTCCGACGTTTCGAGCAGCACTGAGTCACGGTTCGCGAACAGGCGGCATACGCGTCACTTGTAAGGTGTAAATATTCTCTTCTGTATGCCAAAAGGGCTGTCAGAAGTTCCAGAGTTTCCAAAAAAACAATAAGTGGCGAGCTTCAAACCGAAACAGTCTATATTTTAGAAAAATATAATTTATTATATCTCTGACTATACTAAAGCGTTTGATATTTTGGAGCGTGTTAGGGGCAAAATGGCCCCGCATAGATTATTTTACAGTCCATACAAGCATTTTTAAGCATAAAATATACAATATTTATATAAAGCGCAACACGCGAAACTGAAGAAATAAGCATGCATAAACTAGATAAATGGAAAAACCCTATTGCACAACGATCGTCTTTATCACAAATAACACCTAAATACGAACTTACGTAAACGAACAAGCAATAAAACAATATTTTTAAACGAACATCTAAATATTTCATACAACAAGTTTTTTTGGATGCCGTCCAACAAACAGTATGAAAATATACAGGCCTTATTTTAAACTGCAGAAGGCGATATGTTCATATACTCGGCGGAATTGAGTCACTAAGCTCACACATACATATATGTGACTTTATTTCGACTTAAATATCAAAAGTTTGCCTTTTACGAGTACAATAGCAAATCAGGGTGTGTTCCACAAGATTTATCGACAATTGTCAAACCATTAGGTAAGCTACAATTATTTTATTTTAGATCAAATTTATTTGCACATCTTTTCGACCTTTGTCAGGCGGCATCTTAACAGCGAAAGCGGTCGACATCAAACTACAAATAACATCGAAAAGTAACACCTACCACCCGCGCTCATGAAGCATAAACCTTAATTCGGGGGTTACGGGGTTACAGCGAAACACCCGAATTCGCCGTAACGGGCATTTTCAGAAAACCGAGTCCCTTTACTTTTTTTTGAATAACCTAACAAAAAAGAAAATTTATGTGTCAGTTTTGTGACGCGTTTTACACACATCCTTTATGGACCGTCACAGAACTGATACATAAATTTTCTATGGAAAAAAATTGTACTTTTTGCCAAAAAGTGTATACAGTTTTCTGAAAATGCCCTAACCCTCTTTTCAAGTTGAAAATAGCTGCTTATTAATTTTGGATGGAACCACCATTTTTCAGTATTTTTCTAGCCCCAGATTTATGATCATGAGCACAGGTTCCGAATGCCGAAAAAAACATTACAAGAACAGTACCACTTTACGTAGACAATATCTTGAAGCCATTGATAGTTAACTTGACTAAATTGTATCATTTGACTTGGTAATACAGTCAACGGCACAAGTAGCTAAGCAACCGAAGCGGTCACAATGGGGTCAATCAACTTTTAAATGTTGCTCGTTGCCATGGCGACGTCTAATCGGTCACTCATTGAAAGTATGACTTTCTGGGTTACAAATCCACTAAAAGTTAGGAGTTGTAACAGTTAGCCTATTCCTTCATAATGTCAAATGGAGTATCTTTTTGTGTTTTTTTCCCCATTTTTTTTTATTTTTACGGTTTTCCCAACCTTCCTGCCTGCGTAACATGACAACCATTTTTCTAAACAACTGTATCACTGTTGTCTCCTGAGTGACGGGACAGAATGACAACACTAAAGAGTTGATTGACCCAATGATCTAAGCACGGCTCTATTATTATAGACATAAGAGCTTGTGCAGATCATTGTGACCGCTTCGGTTGCTTAGCTACTTCTGCTGCTTACTGTACATAGAGTATTCTGGTAACCGCTGTGTTATGACAGTCATCATGTTTTAACCCGTTGCCCTCAGCATAAGTTAACAGTTGACGGTGCAACATGGCGTGAGTTGGTCAGGGGCGTTATTCTCTAAAGCGACAACATTGAGTTGACAGCGCTTACAGCGTCGAAGTGTCAAATTTTCGATACTATATGACAGTGAATTGACAGTTCGACGCTGAAACCTTACGGAATAACACCCCTGCACAAAAGCCAGGGCTAACGGCGACGGTGACAATCGAAAACTATAAAGATCGCCAAAGCAGATCGGTAAACTATTTTATCTACACACATATCATAAGTCATTTATAATGCGTTCAGAAACCGTAGAAAATTACCAGCATTTCGACCGACAGCCAGTGTCGAAAATATGAGTCACCTTCAAAGACCAACATAATTTACAATAAAAAAAAAACATTCGATACGAAGTGTGCTGGGTATGTTTGTCTTTAAGAAATTAAAACCAGTAAAATTCGTGATATATGCCTTCGGCTTCTGAACCCATCTTAGAGTACTTATAATACATGTGTAGATAAAGTAATGTATGCAACTCTACATAATTAGGCCTTAAAACACGCGTGTGATCCTATTATGAAACTCGGCTTCACCTTGTTTCATAAAAACAGACTCGTGTTTTAAGCTCCCTCATTATGTACCTAACAGTTGCATAAACTACTATAGAAGTATATGTACTATATGACCAAATTGCAAGATATTAGTGACTTCAGATTCAATGTCTTGTGTAAAGCAGCACTTGCTACGCCGCATGCCGTCACGTCAAAGGAACAAAGTCTAAAATGGCACAGCACGATGGCCGGTGGGGACGAATCTGAGGCCAACGGAGATGAGCGCCGATTTTATTCAAATGTGTGGCTAAGAATACATTTATCACTGTAAGAATATCCTACTTTTTGTCTGAACCTGTATAATAATTATAAACGACCATTACATTTTTAACATGAAACTACCGTGAGATTCAATCACGTATGTCATTCGAATATAGCTCGACATTTTTCCGATTAATCCGCAGTCCTTCCTCTGGGTGTCCACGCTTCGCCGGTAGCGAAACGTAAACTGCGCGCCGTGGCTCTGCTCGGCGCAGCTAGCGGCGGCGCACAACAACCCTCGTTTTCATAGAGGAAGGACTACGGATTAGTCCGAAACATGTCCAGCTATACTCGACGACATACGTGAGTGATCCGTTTATTTCACTACCATTATATATACCTCAATTGTGTCAAAAGTTACAAGTCTGGATGGAATGTTGTACTTTAGTAACTGGTTGTTTGATTTTAAAGGATCGCCTCTGTAACTATGACAACTTTGCGACAAAACCAAACATTTTCATTAGTTCGTTGACAAACGTTTCATTTAACTGTTTCATTTAATCGAAAGCTATTTTCTGCTAGAATCAGTGCCCTAAGCACGACTTGTCGAATCCTGCGTCACGTAAAATCGAATAGTAAACTATAACGAGTTTGTATGACGTTTGGAACAGCGCCCGCCCGTGAGCGTATTTGATTATACGATATTATTATATAGTAGTGTAGTATTATACGATAACCGTAACGTAACGCAGGATTCGACAAGTCGTGCTTAGGGCACAGGATAATATTAAGGTTTGTTGTACAGGTTAGGTTAGTTTTTAAATACAAAAGGTTAAGAAAATAAGTCAGAAAATAGCGTTCGATGAAATGAAACAGCTATGAAACGTGTATCGGCAATTTAATGACAAACCTATCGGCAGTCAACTTGGTTTTATCGTCCTCAGTGCCACCAAGGCACCGTTTGACTCATCTATGAAAGACAAGATTTGACCAACAGAAAAGCGGCTAAAATCGGCGCTCGCGTCGCCCTGGGGGGCAAACACGCGCGCCATTTTGCCGCTTGTCGCTGATTCCATCACTATGAAATGGACGCACTGCGCGACAAGCGACAAAATAGCGCGCCGTGCTACATGTGCTGAACGCCAACAGATTCGCCCCCACTCCGGCCACTCGCTACGCCTGTAATACTGACAGCGCGGAGCTGGGGCGGCGCGGCAGCGAGTCCCGGAGCGCCGCGCACGCGCCGCACTCCTCGCCGCGCCTGCGCAACACACCGCCTCACAGTTGACTATACACGCACGGCACACAAAGGCATCGCGCCGTCGTAATAACTAACCTGGATCTGCATTTCTATACATTATTCATTTTTATTCTTCATTTTGACACTTGAAATATTACGGGGACATTGTCCACACTTTGAATTAAATTGTTTCATATTTTTTAATATTTAATTCATGACGATCTTTTTGTGAATGATACGTCAAATAATGTGTATTTTTCAAATTGAAATAAATGAATCTATCTATCTAGCTATCATTGCAGTATGTGCAGAGTATAAAGTAAAGCCAGCCCACACCGCACCATTAAAGGTCAAGGACCTCATATACGATAAGACCTTCAGTCAATAATTACAACACAGATCAGTAATTATTGATAAGAGACTGAGACGTATAGTCTATTTAAAGCACGAAACTGAATACCTATTTCACACACCTCTCTCCCTCCGTGACTCTCGCTCTACGTTCCGACTGCACGATCCAGGTTAGTTTAATTCGTAATTTAACTTCTTACACTTAACTTAAAAAAGACATCTCCTAAATCACAGATACCTAACATAAAACGACGACAATAAATTGTACTAACAAGTAATCCTGCAAATGTACATTGCGACCCAAAAAAAACAGAAGACAAAAAAAACTAGAAACAAAAGTTAAACACAAAGAAAAAACCTCGAAAACAAAAGCCAATGAATGAACAGCAGGAGAGAGACAGAGAGATAGAGAAGCTATAGGTCCCGCTCGCGCCCTCAACCTAGTTAGTACGCCGCAGACGTTACAGGAGGGGGGAGGGAGTAGCGGTTCTATCGGCTAGCACAACTTTAAAAGATAAGGGGTACAAAATGGTGTTAGGCAGGTCAGAGTTCATGTGTCCCTGGGGGTCTCCGCCGGCCTGAGAGGCAGAGAAGGACGGGTTTGTATGTATGTGTATGATAGTTATGTACACATCACACTTTGTCTATCAGGCCAACTGTCGGTCTTTGCGAGGGCTCCGGAAGGATCCGGACTATCAAGAAGAACTTATATATGTAATTAAACATGGTTTTAGGGCTCTCACACGAAAACATAATTAGGACTATTTTGGCTACGGTCACTTCCGCCACACAATTCCTGGCCCACCATAGAACATTTTCATAGTAAACGTCATAACGATTTTCCTTGTCAAGCTATGCGATGTCACTATGACGTTTACTGTGAACAGGTTCCATGGTGGGTCAGGAATTATTAATTTCCTCGACCGTACGTGACGAAAACGACGCTTTCATTCATATGAAGGAGCCTCCCAATTCATTTCGGTAAAAGTTCATAATTTTAACACATAATACTCGCATGGGAGCTACCTTTTTACATTGTTAATCTTGTCTTACCCCAAGACTTTGTAACTTGAAGACGATGCGTTACGATGTCAACACTGAATGGTATAATACAAGACCCTTGGGGCACACATGAACTCAAACGCACGACACGTCAAACCTTCAAACGAACTAGTTACGAGTAAACAAGACGAGCCTGATAGAACGCTGGGGAGCATGAAGCGAACACACAAGTGTTTGCACAAACCTCACGCCGGTGTAACTATGCCGCATGGGCACCGCGTCCCCGCGCCGCCGCTCGGACGCGTAGTGACACCTCTGTAAAACCTCCCTCACTTCCTTCACCCCCTTCGCCTCTTTGGGGGTCGAGGTGGCGACTTCTTTGTCCAGAGCCTTGTTGGAGAGGCTTTTGAAGCGGTGCCGCGCGTCTATGCGATCGCTCGAGCTGGGATCCGCTTCGGGGTCCGACGTGATGCTGTAGAACTCGTCTTCTATGCATCCGGAGAGTCTGTTCGCGTCGGATATGAGAGAGCTCTTTCTGTGCGCGAGCGGCGTGAGGAAAGGGAAGTTATTGAACAGCTCGTCGTTGCGTTTGTTCTTCTCTATCAAGGCCGGTATCGTGTTGAGGGATTTCTGTTTGAATATCTGGAAGTTGGTAAGGGGGTGCACGGCGGCGCTGATGATGGTGGCTGCCGCCTTTTTCTTCTTGTCGAAGTATGTGGGCATGGCGAAATGTTCGTTGCAGAGCGTGGAGTCGGGCGTGCTGTACTCGGCGCTGGCGGGCGATCGCAGCGCGTGCCGGATTACGTCTGGCGGCCCGGTCAGCGTCGAGTTAGGGGTCAGGTACACGTCCGAACTGTCAGACACTACAGTCTTTTCGAGTAGCAGCTTCGATAGAGTTTGCGCTCGACCTGTGTGCTTGCACAAGCGGCTGCGAGTGAGGGGACGAGAGGGGGACATAAAAAAAAATAAAAATTAATAAAAGCAAATAAATTCTGGGTTAGTTACGACGTGTGAGGTTAGGTCGGGAAGCTTGTACAGTGCGGCTCGGCTGGGCGGGACGGCACGTTCCAGCACACTAACGCCTCGAGACTAACTAGACTCGAAAATATGTAGACTTGAATTTGTACATCGAGGCGATGAGTGCGCGGTAATCTTAAAGACACTTGTGCCCACGTACAGAACTAGCAAGCAGCTCATCCAGTCACTTGACAACGGTGTCTTTAACCGAGTAGCTGTTCGCTAGTAGCTGCTCGTAGGACAGTGCTACTGCTCGAGTCATTAACTTATTAAACAATCATAAAGTTTCAGTGAAAGTCAGTTAAAAGGCGACAATACTGATACTGACTGATAGCCAAATGATCTGTAAGGATGAAGCGGTAAAATAAAAAAATAAAAAAAAACAAAAAAAAACTTAAAATCCCACCCCTAAAACGTCACACTATCATACCAATAGTTAATGTATGTCACGAAAATCAAATCAAAATCCATCCAAATATTATTATCAGCAGAAGGATCGGCGCAGCTTAATTATGTTGCAAAAAAACTGTAAGACTTGAGACACGAAATTTAACGCCATGCCAATCTTTCTGCGGTAACCAAAAATAAATTATTCACCCATACGGCTGTCAATTACCTCATATTCTTAACCATCGTGCATCCCACAGAGTAAATAAAGTAGATTAAGGCCATTTCACAATTTTACACTTCTGGAGGCGACGTCACTTTAACTATCATACTCCATCGTTCGACTTGGCCGTTTGTGAACAGATAATATACAACTGATCAGGACATAAGTAATGGCTTATTTAAGCGTATACTGGAATCCCTTTCCATCAGATAAGTCGACTGATCATGTATGAATAGCCTAAAGCTATTGTGAAACAGTATTTAATCACATCTATTACTCATCAATATAGCAAAGAAGACGAGAGCATATTTTTGTCCTCTTACATATTGAATGCTGACACTATTGAGGGCTTAAATTAACCTGTACACCGTAAAAATAATTTCGAATCAGATTCAGTTGCCACCATAAGATAAAAATCACGCGAAAATAAAATTATTCAGAATTGAAATAAGGAATTGTGCTCAATGATGACAACTTAGTGAGAGAACAGAACGACCTATTTCCGACTCGATGGCGCCTCTAATTTAGACTTTAGACACTGCTTCATTGTTCTAAATTAGAAGCATTATCGAAGCTGAAATAACCCTTTCACTTTCACCTTAACTCTCGATTCCAATTGATGACAAGTGTGTACAAAAAGTCTTAAATAACATCACTGTTAGAGCCCAAATATTAAACTTCCAACTCCACGCCAAATATTGACAAACTTCTTGGGTAGTCTTGCATAGTTTGTACAAATGTCACTGACCTGTTGTGGTGCGGTCGTGACGCGTCAGCCGAGTCGCCTTCGGAGCTCTGTCGGGAGTGCGCGGACGCAGCCGACACAGAGCTGCCGTAACCGGACGCCTGGGGGGTAGTGGTCACATAGTCATACACAAAACTCATGTATGTATACTACTCAAAATAAAATAGGATGTTGTTAAAGTTCGTTTGTCCCTGTTTGTCACATTGACATTTCCGTTAGTAAGGAGAAAGCAAACCTATTTTAACTAATGGAGGCTTGAGTGATGTCTATGAATAATGGCATAAGTGTTTTGATAGTTACGTGAAAATTATATCAAACAGTAATATATTTTATTAATAACAGTTCAACAAGGCTTTTGTTTTTATTTAGGCTAATAATCATTCATTAATTGTTTTCACTTGTTTCTGTATTATGACGGATTACTGATTACAAATAAACATTAAAAAAAATAAGGAATAAAAAAACATTAATTTAAAAAAAAATAAGAGTGTTGACAACCCTAATGCTCTATGAAAACTAGCTAGTTATCTCAAAAAAAAAAGCCTTAATAACTGAAATACAGAGCGCTAACTAACCAAAAACTTTTTCAATTTAACAAACAATAAGAAGGGACAACCCTAACGCTCAATTGGCGCGTAGGTATTTATCTCAACAAAAAGGCCTAGTTTCGGTACTGCCATGCCTCCGTGCGTTACCTTGCTGCTCATGTCCCCCGAGGTGTTGCTGGAGTTGCGCGAGTGCGTGTGCTGCTGCTGGAGACAGGACGCGCACGCCGCGCCACCTGCCGACAGCGTCACGGTCACGCCTAAAACATCCACGCTCCACACTACATATGATAGTACAATACAAAAACCGTGGCAGTCGGCCACAATTTTGGGTGGACTGGACAGCTGATTTTTTTATATTGAAGCCCTGAAAAAAATAGACATAGTACTTACTAGTTTCATTATTGCTGTAATATAAATACAGCCGTTCCCAATATTCAATTTATACAAATACATTTGAGTGTTCAGGAGGCAAAACTCTTTCGATGCCTTTATAAATTTTCAGTTTTAATAAAAAAAAAATGTTGACAACAGCCTGACAATGCGAACGCAACGGGCAGACGGTTCCATTTCCATTTTATTTTAAGTATTTATTATTAATTAAAAAAAAAAAAGTGCGGAAAGTATGTCATTATGCACGAGGCGAGGGTCGAGACTCAGGACGAGTGAAAATGACACTTCCGCACATGTACCAAACGACGTTTTTTAATACATTTGCGAAAAAATTACAATGAAACCAAAGACGGTGAGCCGGCGGGGGCTGCCCTGTCGGGGGGGGAGGAGGAGGAAGGTGAAGGCGCCCCGGAGCCGCCCGCGCCTTGGGAAAAGTAAAAAGCACTAGTACGAAAAATCCAACTTTCCGCATGAAACGTAGCTACAAAAAATACCACTTTTTGAACAACTGTGTTAAAAATAGATATTTTTCTTCGATGCTCAAGTCGGGTATCAAGCGGCTGGTTATTCGTTTCTAGCCACTGCACATGTAGCACGGCGCGCCATTTTATCGCTTATCGCGCAGTGCGTCCCTTTCATAGTGACGGAATCAGTGAAGGACGCACTGAGCGACAAGCGACAAAATG
The DNA here is from genome assembly GCA_963691665.1 of Clepsis dumicolana. NCBI lineage: Eukaryota > Metazoa > Arthropoda > Insecta > Lepidoptera > Tortricidae > Clepsis > Clepsis dumicolana. Next base: position 35,160,145 of record OY829505.1, on the reverse strand, counting down.
GCGCGCGTGCTGAACCCCCCCGTTGGTTCACAACTATACCTGGGTGGTCTGTGACGTTGCCGGCGTACGCGTCGTCGGGGTCGGGGGACGGTAGCTCACACGACGGCAGCGACGACAGCGGCACCGAATGACTGCCTTCTGTAACAGACGCGTTGAGATTGACACTTGGTGTTCGCGCCCGCGCAACCTGACGTCACAATGTAATTTACAAGCGGAAGTCTCTTTCTAACAAAAGGTGATAGAATGAGACTTCCGCTTGTAAATTGTAACTTGTAGCTTTATAAAACACGGTGCAGGGGGCCGCGGGGAAGGAGGCTGCCCCGCGGCGGCAAGCGCCGAGCACAGCACATTCGCCATTGACAGCCGAAGCGACCACAAGCATTTATTTTCAAAATTTATTATCTTTGTATAATTGATTATAACTCCATATTACAAGTTTATACCAGTCAATTGTCGCAGATCATTCATTTTATAATAACCTTGTGTACGCGCATACACTTGGTATTATATGAACGGAGTCAAGGCTCATTTGAGGCCGGCGCTAACTTAAGAGAATGGGTCAATCAACTTTTTAACACCCAACGAGAAAGAGGGGTGTTACAAGCTTGACCTGTGTATCTCCGTGTGCCTGTGGCATTATAGCTAAGTTGTATCGCTCCGGGAATGTTGTCGCAGAAAGCTGATACCATATTTCCATTTATATCGGACAGTGCAAGACTGCCAACGACGATGGAAGGACAGACGGTTTCGCGTAGTACGGTGGCGGATCTAAGCCGCAGTCAACAACCCAAACAGTTCACCAGGGCACTGAGAGGTCACTGACCGTAGTTGGACCGCTTGGTGAGGCTGCCGAACCCGCTGCTGGGCGTGGAGGATGCGCAGTCATCGTCAGCGCCGCCGGCGGCGCTCTCCGACCCGCTGTCCGTCTTGCCATCCACCACATCCTGCTTGCGCTCCGGACTGCACACATTAGACATCTATAGACATAACTTTATTTGACATCAAAATATGCACTGACTCTTAAACTAATACAAGAGGTTACAAAAATTATACTTAAATGATGATGTCGAAAATAAATTTGAATGAGCATTATGCTGCTGCACGTGCCTGCTACAGCGCCGGTTTTCAGGCAAACCCTTAATTTAATACACTGTCAAAGATCATGTACCTACAATACAGTACCGTGACTGACTGACCGACTGACAGACAACGCGCAGCCTAAACCACTGCACCTAGAGACTTGAAATTTGGCAAACATATACCTTGAGTATCCTAGAGGTGCACTAAGAAAAGATTTTTCGAAATTCCCACGTGATAGGGAACTAGCCCATTTTAAAATATATCACGGGGGCAAAGCCGCGGGCCATAACCTAGTATACTTATAAATCCTAGCCTAACAGCGGGACATAAACATCATCATCATCATCAGCTTTTTTTTTACGTACTACTACTGGGCACAGGCCTCCTCTCACAATGAGAGGGCTTGAGCTACAGTTCCCACGCAGGCCCAGTGCGGATTGGGAACTTCACACACACCATTGAATTGCTTCGCAGGAGTGTGCAGGTTTCCTCACGATGTTTTCCTTCAGCGAAAAGCTCATGATAAATTACAAACGTAATTCCGTACATAAATTCCGAAAAACTTAGAGACGCACCTCTTTAACCCACGACCCTCTGCTTGAGAGGCCATAGGTCAAACCACTAGGCTATCACGGCTTTAAATAAACATGCGGGACATAAACATGATGAACTATAAAACTGTTGCATGAGCAGCCATCCTGAAATAATCCTCTCGATACGTCAATGTGTTTGCGACTCACACTTTGAAGAGCGGATTGAAGGTGAACATGCATATGCTCAGCCGCAGTGTGTGTGTGCTGGCGAGTCAGGGTTGCCAACTCTCGAAAATACCAACCGGGGAGAATATTAAGAAATCGAGTAGTGGGCGATGTTGAAAGAAAGTCTCAACGATTTATTAATTTTGAAATTTACACTTTGCTTTGCGTGCGTGACAGAGACTAGACACCGCCGAACCAAGTACCTAGCGAGATGAAATTTGGTAAGAAGATAGTTTGAATATTGAGGAATAACATAGGCTACTTTTTATTCAGGAAAATTATATAGTTCCCGCGGGATAGCGATAACCGATATGTACATAATAAGTAGCGGGCAACAGCCAGTACTAAATAACAAACACAGTGTATGCTACTCACACTTTGAAGAGCGGGTCGCCGGAGATCATGTTCATACGGATGCGCAGCCGCAGCACCGAGTTGTCCTGCCTCCGGCGAGGATCATAGCCCTCCAGCAGGCAGCGGCGGGTGCTCTCGCCCGCGCCCGCCAGCTCAGCAAGGTTCACGTCGCAGAAACCCAGCTTCTGGTACGAGCGCCCGCCTGCAAGAGTTTACACAAGTTTTTTTTTATACGACAAGGAAGGCAAACGAGCAAGTGGGTCACCTAATGGTAAGTGATCACCACTGCCCATAGACACCCGCAACCACGGAGGGTTCGCAGATGCGTTGCCAACCTAGAGAGCTAAGATGAAATGCCTTTTATGCCCGTAATTACAGCGACTGTCTTACTCTCCACACCGGAACACAACAGTGCAAGCACTGCTGCTTAGCGGCAGGATTGGCGAGTACGATGGTGGTAGCGACCTCGCACAAGGTCCTACCACCCGATAAATTTGAGTTGTGATAAAGTTGGCCCCTTTTCACCAACTTTACAATTGTCAGTTTGGAATGCAATGACAATTCGATCTACATTTCTTTACCGATACGAAGCGCGTTAAAACAAAGGCTCTTAAAGTCAGCAATTGACATCGATTTGTCATTATAAACTGACATTTGTAAAGTTGGTGAAATAGGGGCCTAGTGGCTCTGTGAGATGTAGAAATTTCGAGTTTTTGAACATCTTCCGATTTAATAAAAAAAAAACAACAAAGTTGAATCGACATAGTAATGATAAGTGTATAGATATTGAAAATTCCATAAAAAAAAAATTAAAGGTGGAACTCGAGGGACTCGAAAAAAACAGAAACTGTGCCTACTAAAAATATCTCAAAATCTGAAGGTAAGTAGTGTAGTTACTAAATATTTCCCCATTTTCCTTGACGTCAATACATGATGATAAAATAAACCAGTTAACGCTTAACAATAACTGCTTACTTACGAGCATTTAACGAGTTATTAGATCATCAACTGAGACCACTCACTTTCAGAACTAAAGTCTATAGTGTTTCAATTTAAATAAAACTCGATTTATCTTAAACATGACCATGATTTAAAGATGTATAATTGTCCATGAATTTCGTACATCGCAGCTCAATCGAAATTAACGCGAACTTAACACGAACTTCGAATTTCGGACTACGGAGTAGGGGCCCTGTACAGGCATTCTAATAACGTAGGCGGACACGAAGTCATACTACCTATATCACCCTGCATGTGGGGTAGGCAACCGCCTCGCCTTGAAACAGGGCACGTGTAAATTGTAATTTAACCCTTTGGGAGGGAGAGTAATTATCGAAGAAGAAAACGTTCTGCTAATTAAAAACTCATGCATGAACATTTGGCAATGTACATCATGGTGGACATAGACAGTACATAGCACAAACGTCATCAATGAATTTTTCTGCTTTTCAAAATTATGTCATAATCCAAAGTCACTGAATGTCAAATATCATTAGCAACAGAAGTATATTTAAAACATTTTTCTTTTGAACCATCATCAATATCTATAGCGTTCTTTTGTATTTTTTTATTACACATTTTTAGTACGTATAAAATCAGAAGAGACTAGAATTCAGGTTTTCATTTTTCAGTTCTGCCAAATTAAGGGTTAAAACTTATACATATATAAATTACGCTTTTGGTTTGTATGCAGAATGATAGTAAGAAAACAGTTGTTATGCAATCATTCGAACAACGCAACGCTGCAAAAATAATTCCGTGAGATTATCTCGGACCGCTGAAAGCGCCGTAGTCGACAAAATAAGTTAATAACATGTGTGCTGAGCACAAAGGATACGTATTTGTATAACAAAGGGGTAACACTGGTACAACATGGCGTATGTTTGGAGGGACGTGCGGGCGGAGGATCCGGCCGGATCAGAGGTGTCAATGTATGGACTGATTTAATCGGTGCGCGTAGAGGACGAGTCCCGGAGACCAGAGGCCTCATTGTCTAACGAGCTCGGCTTCGCTCTGGCATTCACGTAGCATTTGACAGAAGTAAACAACTTAGAAAAGTTGAAAAACCCCCGACATTGTCATTTCAATGTTCAATATTTCAAAAACGGGTGAACCGATTTTAATAATACTTAGCTAAGAACCATCTCGATTAAAAAAAAACCGTATCGAAATTGGTATATAACTATGATGCCACAGACAGATACACAGATACACAGGTCAATCTTATAACACCCCTCTTTTTCGTCGGGGTTAAAAAGACGGCAAATGCCAAAGTTAAGAGCGCGTAAGGCAATAAGCTCACCGGTTCCTATTTCACTATCGTGACAGGCAACAGATGACAGTGACAGTTCTGTATATGTATACAAAGTCAGCCGTTTATACCGAATTGGTGTTGCCAACTGTCATTTGTCACATTGGTGAATTAAGGACCTCGGCGTGTTGAGTATCTACGATGCGAAAAGTTGATTCTGAAGATTGCAATCACGCTTCGCAAGTCGCGTTCAATGGCTGCAGGTAATTCGAAAATCAACCAATATGGAAGATCATTGGAGACTTCCTGTGTTCAGGAGTGGTTGTCTTTTGGCTGAGACAATGATACAAATAAAGAAATACCAAGAAGGACATTTCTCAAAAATGTGCAAGTATCAAACGCATATAAAAAGTCACACGTGATTTATCCCAAGAAACTAATGACGTGTTAATAAAAGCATAAGTCGTGAGGATTTCTTGTAATGTGTACAAAAATTACGACAATTTTATTCTCCTGTCAAAAGTGGCACTCTTGAAAATTGTGAAATGAATGGCCTTCATAAAACTCGCGCGTATTAACAACATCTATTGTCAAAACGTACGAGGAAAAACATAGCACAAATTCAGTATTGAAAAACATTTCGCTGTATCGTATCGTGAGCCGTCTTTGTAATTCCAATGGTTTTTTCAAAACGTACCTACGCGTGGAAAGTAAACTAAATGAGACACCACGTTTCATGGAAGCCCAACGTGTGAGCTGACAAAGTGAATTTTCCTCTGAATATCGTCAAAGCAGGGAAAAACTCGACTCGTCGAGGCGAAAAACATATTCTAACTCACAAAGGGCGGCGGGGTGGTATGGAAGCTTCATGGAAACGAGCCTTGTTAGAGCTGGAAAACAGCTTATCGTCCGGGAACACACGCCCGGGACAAAGGCAATCGAGTTACCATGTGTTTTCGTTGTAACTTCGAAACAGTATAGCTTAAAACATGGGGCAGGTAGTACCTACGTATACATAAAAAAAAAAATGCCGATTTGTGTACGGAAGCACGGACACGGCACTGCAACTGCGTTTCGCATTGCTAAAAGTATCTCTTTTCGAGGAATAGTGGAAAGAAGACATATTAAGAATAATTCAAGTTTAGAAAACAACATGGAAAATCGTTGCTTATCTGCTTATATACATACATTGAATTACCAACACCATGAACTTCGGGTTAGCGCTTGAAAACGTCCGAAACAAAAGACCACTAATTTGCAAAAAATCCACTAATCGAGCGTCAATCAGTCTTGGTTTGCTCGAACGACAGCGCTATGACGTATGGCTGTCATCGAAAAATACCGTGTTGTACTGTCTACTGGGACACATTTTTTGTGAATTTTGTATTAAACCCGTCCATGGTGTTAGTGAGTCTATGCTTATATACGATCAAATAATAATGGGTAGACATTTATGTTTCATTGTGAAGTAAGGACACATACCATGAACACGCGTAAGTCGGCTTTTAATTTTATTTTTAATAAGCCCAGAGCCATCCATTTTATGAACAACCTATTGTACTGCCCTGAAGATTTCCCCGGGGCGAGCGCGTTCTTGCCTCGCACATGCCCTGCCCTGCACGTGTAGCATTAAAGTGTCGCCCGGGGTGGCAACTTTGTCCTTTTTTGTCACATCGACATTTCCGTTAGTAAGAAGAAGACAAAACCTATTTCAACTAATGGAGGCTTGGGTGACGTTTATGAATAATGGCGTAAGTCTTTATTTCTTTAATATTTCTTTTCTTCTTTATGCTTAGTTTGCTGAGGTTGATTTGCGTCAACCTGGGTTACGAAGTCAACTCGGTAATTCGGGGTTAAATTGACGCATTTGTGACGACATAAGGCCGACACCGAATCAGTGTGTTACCTGTACAAGTTACAACCCATGTTGGCACAGATCGCAAAATCGGTTGTGGTGTGGATTACCTTTGCACTCCTTCCGCACGGAAACGCGCATGAGCGCCGGCTCGAGCACGCCCGTGTTCGCGTTCGCGCACATCTTGCATACGAATGAGAACTGCGCGTTCCAGCGCACGGAGTGGTTGCGCACCTCCTCCCTGGAACAACCGATCGAATACATCATTTTCGAGGTATATAATAAATAAAAAAACAAATGAAACTGAAATGCACAATTGCTAGAAAACGCAGGTGACTATTCACTACCGCCATTTTGGAACTCATAGCACTCATGGATGGCGTGTCACCGACGGAAGGAAAGCTACAAATGGTGGTGAAAAATTATGATATCCGGAACACAAAGAGAGGACATAAAAAAACCGTTCCGTTATTTCCTTTTGAGGTACGGAACCCTAAAAAACAATTTATACAGTGAATAAAAGTCACACAATTAAACCTAAAAAATATTTAAGAAATCTTAGAGCGTTCGCGTAGTACACGTGCCATCTTATACTCGCACGGCAGCAAATTCCAGTTTACATAGCACAGCTGTAACTCGCTTTGCCGCTGCGTGGCTGATATAATATGATCTAAACGCAATCAGGGACAAGCGTGCCAGCTCCTCCGGGCACATGCCAATCAGCGTGCGAATTAGGTCAATGTAAATAAACCAGTTATCGTTTACAGGCTCCTTGCTGTTGCGACCTATCTAACCTTCTGATCAGTGGGCTGACAGTGTGCATTGCTGCATGGGATATCGCATATGGTTAAGATAGGGGATAGCAGTGTCTATAATTGACTATTACAGACCGGCAATTGGAATTGTACCACCGGCCTTGCTTCGTACCTATTACATAATTTTAATTTACCTCTAAAATCAGCACGAGTAACTGTCAGATAAAGTTAAAAAGAAGAGAAGAGAAAAAATAAAAACGAATCGAACAACTGCAGACTCCAAACAAGTATCTTTAATAATAATACATACTTACATGAACCCTGAAAACAATACACTCTTTTTCTTTGGGCAGTCGGGTAAAAAGCGTGTCTATTTGTGCAAACCTTTTTGATCTTACGATCGTTTAGCTGTGGCCTCAACACATCAGTTTTCGTGAGTAAGGGACGGATGCCTAATGCCTTTTAGTTAGTTTAGTTTAGTTTAACTCTAGTGCATCAGGGCTTCTGGTTTTGGCTGTACAAACAGCCGGTACCGACGGCCCCATTCCTTCGTTTACGACCCTAGTTCCGCAGTGCGTGTGCGCCGTATCCAGAGCATTCCGGCCCAAATACCGCGTCCGCACACCGGCGGGAAGTACCGGCGTTAGCTAATATTGTAATTGTAACTACAAGACTTTAGGTACAGCTGTTATTATTAACGGGAGAATATCGCAGCGGTTCCTCTACCATTCCAATCTAATTGATTGGACAATATTGTCTTGTATTAACCGTGAACCTTCAGGAAGGACTAAAGCTACTGCGTTGTAATCGCAGATTCACTTATGTAAACGAATCGTTGCACTAGTTGAAGATGTCCCGCAATTGCAGTAGGTGTGAAGACTTTTGACGCTGGCAGCAGTTTCTATTCTGTGTACGAATGTTTTGTAAACATGATGCAGAGTGGTTACGTAAAACAGCACACGCGTATATTATTTCAACAGTAGCCGAATCAAGTAACACGCGTACTCGTGTTATTGTGAACGGCACACGTCGGCCCAGTGTCAGTGGGATTGGTTTACAAATGTTTTAATGTTTATTTGGGTAATAACGGTGCATAGTTCTTAAATACAAACATTGGTAATTACAATTTAAATTAAACAATGAAGCGCTAACCACTCACTGTATGCAAACATGTTTATACAAACGCAAAATGCGTGCGAACGAATATGCATGGTCCCAGAGTTCGTAAACGGTGTAGCTAATTGAGTTAAGGGAGCTTAGATTAAACAAAAACTGTGCAAACAAGCAAATACCTAGAAGTTTTAACGCAAAACGATGCGAGTGAAAAACTGTAACGCTTGCGCGAGAAAAAACTGATTACACGATGAATCACAATTCATAGCAAAGAGGTGCTAAACGAAAATTGAAACTTGTACGAACATTTTACAGGCCCGCGCTGAAAACTTTTCCGACCCATTTTAAGGCACAGGCATCCATCCAATCATTCTACCAGAAACTTTTGAACACACCCGATAATATTAAAACACGTCGACGTCGCACCACCCACGGGATAATGGAGAAACGAAAGGCATCACTGCTCGCTGCCAGACACAGAAACTTCGACTTGAGGAGTTTGTTTATTGTTATCAAAAAATTAAATCAGTCATCAAATTTTAATAAACGTAATTGTCAATTCAAAATTTTATTCAGCAAATAGGCAGTTGAATGCTCTTTTACACGTCATTTTTTTTTTAGTCTACCAGCGCTTTCGGAAAGACCATGATTGCCAAGAAGAATGCGACGCAAGAAACTTGGCACAAAGTCATTTTTTCTAAAAACAAGTTAAGTACATTAGCTCTTACAATACGTAGCCACAGATAAATTACACAAAGAAACCTCACTCTGTCATTAATAAAGGAATAACTTTACGGTACTTCATTAAGTCAGGGAACACACACTCATCGACGCAGTTGTTAAACACGAAGGCCAGATATGGTGCCAAAATATGGATGACAGATTGCATTACTTTAACTGAAATACCCCAAAGATCCTCTGTGTTCTTAATTTTCAAAGATTTAAATGTTTTTATAATCCCTTCCGAGTTTGTGTGTTTAAAATCAAATTTCAAGTTACTATCCTTTTGAACCACATTTAAGTATGAGCCAGCCCTACAAAATGTTGCTTTTATTTAACGTAGCCACGAGGGGAGGAAAGCTGGCGTAAGGTGATATGATAAGTGATAACTCATACGTACATAACGATATCTAAGTCGGAACTCGGTTCGATACTGACCATCTAATTGTAGGTAAACAATGATATCAGTAATTAGTGATACGTTTATGGGTATGATCTCACGCGTTCACGTTCACGGGACTTAAGAGTATTACGAAGGAAGCATAACTCATGCTGAATTAAGCCATACACGCCAATATATTAGTCATTAGATATAGTCCAAGCTCTGGAAAGTCGGCTTTCCAACAAAATCAAAGTAATTTATGAAAACAGAAGGCTTTCACTCACACAAACAATTAAGCCATATCACTTTGGTGTTGAGAGGCCCTGTCTAGAACTAGGTAAGTCTAATGGCAGAGCTGCGGTCATTCGGAACGCAATCATCGTTGAATGGAAAGCGACCTAGAGCCGAGCTATCGTATAATCATTTTATTAGGTACGTAAGGTGCAGGGAAACTGGCAAGGCTAGTGAGACGAGGCACGTCTTTCTAGCTGACCGCAAGAGGCTGAATTTGTTCGGGTCCCGCCCGACAGGAAAACATATACAGTACACTAGCTGTCGCCCGCGACTTACGGCCGTTGCCAATATTCAATCCACGGGTAGTTTTCCGTACCAACAGTTACATTTTGACAGATTACCCATAGAAAATGTGACAAAATGTAACTATTGGTAAGGAAACCCTCGGAGGATTGAATATTGGGAACGGCCGTTAGTAAGCGTAGATTTCGGTCATCGCTATCACTCGGGAACTTTACAATTTTCCCGAATAAAAAGTAGCCTATGTTATTCCTCAATATTCAAACTATCTTCTTACCAAATTTCATCTAGATCGGTGGAGCGGTTTTCCCGTGAAGAGGTAACAAACAGACATGACAGGAGAGACCCTGAGACCCTGACCCTGAGAAAGGGTGCCCAGAGTAACTATATAGGTATGCCTATTACGTGGCCAGTCGCTCTTCAGGCTTCAATTAATTAACCTTCCCTTGATTTAGACTGTGATACAAACCACTAACAGTCAATAGTCGGTGAATATTAGATACGTTTCCAATAGGAAGCGTAACATCCAAATACCTCCGTACTAATTGGAGTAGACTGACCTTTGACTGTGGCCATGTAAATTCCAGATGTGCAATATCAATATACCTAGATGTAGACCTAGTACACATAAATACTAGTACGTGGTTTAAAGGTCAGAAGGACAATTTGAGCAAGCAAAGCTGCTTCTGCATAACAAACATTAATAAACAAATTTAATGTATTTTTTGTGACATTATCAGTTTTGTAATCATGTTATATCCATTTTCCTAACAGAAAAAATATATAATAGCCTGCTAGACATGAGAAGTAATTTATTTAGTTAATCGACATCCATTTAACGAAAAAAGTAGAGAAAACAAATCTGAAGTCACCCCCATTTTTAACCGACTTCAATAAAGGAGGAGGTCAACGTTCCACAGTAACCATGCTACTGCTGCATTTATTATCCGAAAAATATGAATATTTACAATCTTCCGTACAAGATAATGAACTTGGTTATATTACTTTTTTAAATTTCTTGAGAATGTACCTCATTTCATGCTCATTTCTGAAATAAATATTTCACCTAAGTTCCTACCGCTGCGCTCCCTCATTTTCGTTCATACTGGCAGGACTTTAAGCACAGGACGAGCCTTAAGAAACCAAAGTTGTTAAATTTGGGAAAATTTATTATGTTTACATATGTCTTCTTTAAATTGCTAAAATGTGGCTATAGATTGACAGACCAATGCGATGACGCGAACCTAATTTTGATTATTACTATTTTAAAACAGAAAATCGTGTTGCTTACATTGTCATTTGCGAAATTTCAGTTTCTTTAAAGTAAAATGGTTTAATAATGGTTTATTGGTAAATTATGCCTTATTATTAATGAAATAAAGTTGTGCCCCGTAATCGGTATCGCTACTTTTCAGGTGTTTCAGCCGCTAGCTCACTCCATCTTTCATAAAATAATATGAACCATTAAAACAACTATTAACCTTTCCAATAGTTACATTCGCCATGGTAATTGCCTTACCGGCCTAAAGTTCAAAACCCTTCGCACATCGTAAAAGGTTAATGTTTATAATTTCACACAAGGAATGCTATGCTATCATATCAGCGTTCGTGGAATTTTCATTATAGCTATACTGTTGTTAAAACTGGTGAAACGCATTCCTGGTCAACTTTACGTAACAACAGAGTCCAGAGTTCGCATTGTTCTGGCGAGGCAAGTTCAAGTTGACACTAGACGCTAGTTAGTCATAACTTAGCAGAATTAGGTACTTAGGTCAGGGTAGCAACGGGGCGAGGGCCGTGTCGGGTTACAAGACAATAGTAACTTTCCTGACGTTTGCAATTTTGCTTCTCTCGTCACTTACTTTACAAGTAAATTTAATATACTATCTAATATATAAAGTCGAAAAACCAGAACGGGACAAAAGACAACGAGACAGAGCGAGATGGCGCTCTACAACACCATTTTGACACGTTTCTCCCAAGCAACGCATTATTTCTCCGGATTTTTAAAGCAATTCGATTCTTTGATCTTGGGAATCGCGAAAAACTTGAGAAAATATGATATTGGGTGTGTAAGTTTTCTATATTAAGCAAAATAAAATCGCAAGTTCGAATTTCGAGCCAAAAGCGAGTGATCTATTGTCTATGCCAGTGTTGCCGTTCAGGGATAAAGAAAGCAATTCAATGATGTGTGTGAAGTTCCCAATCCGCACTGGGCCTGCGTGGGAACTATAGCCCAAGCCCTCTCATTCTGAGAGAAGGCCTGTGCCCAGCAGTGGGACATAAAGAAGGCTGGTGACAATATTATTACGCTCGTTAGTAACAAAATTATCAAAAATTGTCAAAAATCGTAAAAAAGTTATGTGCAGTCGTCAACACTAAATTGAATTGATTGATTACAATTTCAACCCTAACAAGAAGTTAAAAGATTCAAATCATATTGAAATTACTAGATTAGTTACTTGTCTTAAAATTATTGCGAAATAAGTTACTATTTGTGAATAAGCATTTAGTTTTTTGCTAAGCCGCCTAGATTTGTGCAACCTGGAAAAGTGTTACCTACCATCTATGAATACCATGGTTCTAATATTGCAATAATAAATAAAAATAAAATAAATAAATAGCGATTGCGAACAAGACAAGACCACAAAGGAGAACTTCGTTCCATAAGTTGTCATTCATAGATAACAATTCACTACGTCAGCCATCGCACCGGAAGGGAACTTTTCAACGTTACATTGGGACCAATGGTATACAATATACCCGTAATATACAGTTGTTCTATTTTATCGCCACGGTGCCCCGACAGAGGGAAAATCTGACAACTGCATCCGTGTGGTCCCCCTTCTCGCCGATCGCCCGCCGCGCCGCGACGGACAGACAGCCGGATACATATTCTTATATGTATGTATTTAATGCCAATTACAGGCGTCTGAAGCGACGTATGTGTGGGCGAACGTTTCGCTTTCGTGATTCTGATTTTGCAAGGATTTTACATAAAGCAGACAGACGGAAGGCTTTGGCTTATCTACAATTTTTCGGAACGCACACGTACGTACAGCACACGTCTGCGCTCATGTCAAAATTTGTTACGTTCCTACAAACTCACACCAAAACAAAACTGTCACACAAATGCCAAAAACACACACACAATCAACAGACCCTTTCTTCCTTCTTCTTTCCTGCTCTAAGGGATTTTATGAGGGTGAAACATTCTACAATTTTTGATTGGCATACGAATATAAATAGCCTGGGAAATGAATGCTCACAAGTGGGGTGTGGAGGGAATGGTCGAAAGCAGAAAGTTTGACTTCGGGACTTTGTTTAGACTAGTTTGAGGGTTAGCATACTAAAAGTCCCCACTCCTCGGAGGTGAGCCCTAGGGTGGGGGCCCAAAGAAGGTCCCGTTTTTTGGTTTTTTGTTAATTTCTCGAAAACGATGTGTCATACCAAATTTCGTTATACTACACAATGAAAGTTTATAAAATTTACTACAACTTGGTTATATATACCTTTTACCTATTCTCAATCGTTGTCTTAGATATGAGCTCCGAAAAACAGTTGTTTTTCAAAAATGCGTTTTTTACCATTTTTAACCGACTTCAAAAAAAGGAGGAGGTTCTACGTTCCACTGTATGTTTTTTTTTTTCAATTGTAGACCGATATTCAAAATTTTTATTTTATTTGAAAGGGTATACTCCTGAGCTGGTCCCATTGTCACCAAGTCATGATCTAATGATGGGATCCCAGGGAAATCGAGGGCAACCCTCAAATTTTACAGGCACGTACTATGTGTTTCATATATTTTCTAAGGCTATTCAAGTATTTGCGTCCGGTAGTCATCATCTTATGTTGATGAGCTGATGATGGAAGGTACAACTCCTTAGCGGTTAGGAATTCGAGGATAATTCTGAAAATGTTAAATCAACGTAAAATTGTGAAATAAAAATCTTTTAACAAAAAAGTAAAACGAACTTCATTCAAAGAATATTCCGCTCGCACCGCACCGACTTTATATTTCTGCTGCTTAGTGCTAGGCCATAAAACTTAAGGCTTTAGTTTCTGTTGTCCGAAATAAACGAATGTTATTTTATTTTATTTATTTATCATTATTTTAGAGGATTATTTTACGTTTCTTTTTCTAAGGTTTTTTTTAAGGCGGTTTTTTTTAAGGCGGTTTTTTTAAGTAAGTATACTAATATTATCAACTACCGTTGAAAATTTATACAAGTTTCAGTTAATTAGTGCATAACCCATTATTTTAAGTATTCTCAGCTGCAAATATATCAGATATTATATCCGTAGACTGCTTTGAGTCGATACCTATGCTCTTATTCATCAGACATGGAACTCTTGGCAGAGTTGGTGTATCCATCGACTATAACATTACACATTTTCCCTGGGTAGTTACGCTTTATGAATTTTAGATAGTGTTACACACAGTGGCCACTATGCCTCCTCTTGGCCAAATCACTTTATGAATGAGGAATCCTCCACCAAGTAAAATGACAAGGTTCTGTAGGTGACTTGGCTTGCTAGTTGCATCAAACATGGAGTAGAGGACTGATTTTTAGATTTTCCTCATCCCATTTACATTAAGGAGGCTTAAAGTTAAGGAGTAAGGTAAAAACCACATATTTGAATAACGACTGTTTTTCAAAGCTCATATCTAGACAACGATTGAAAATAGGTAAAAAGTATGTACAATCAAGTTGTAGAAAATTTTATTAGTTTTCTTTATGCAGTACGACAAAATTTCCTATGACTCATCGTTTCCGAGATATAAGCAAAAAACCAAAAAACGGGCCCTTCTTTATCCCCCCCCCCCCCCCCCTCCTAGGGCTCACCTCGGAGGGGTGGGGACTTTTAGTATGTTTGTCTCTTAACTGGTCCAAACAAAGTCCCAAAGTCAAACTTTCTGCTTTCGACCATTCCATCCACAATCACTCATTGACCAAACAGTCTTACAAAAGTACAAACAAAAAATAACAATGACAATAAAATGACATCTGATAGTTTAATTACCACAGCGTATTATATCTGAGAACTCATTCGAGGGAGCAGTGATAGACTTGACAGACAGACTGTCATTGACTTCACACCAACTAAGTACTTATAATCCATTGAGTCTTATGTTTACTGTTCGAAGCTACTATAAGTAAAATGCACAGCCCTCACTCGCTTTCTCACTATTTTTCTAATTATAATTAAGGTGAAACCTTAGAAATTGAAACGCCAGCCTGACAGCAAATGTGCCTATTTCGTAAGGCACACTTTGGCTCCCCCTTTCGAAAGCGGTAAAGCCAATGCATAACGCAGTGTCTCAGATATTCAAGGAAAGTAGAGAAGTAGCCTTAGCAAACATGCCAACTGTCGTTAACGCGAAACTTACTCCACTCGTAAGTTTTGAGTTTGAGCTTAATTCCCGGCGTCCTTGCAGGTATCTCGTATACAGTGGGCCGAGCAAGAGATTTGAATCCTGCGTAACGTTACGATATCGTATCGAAATCGAGAAACCTCGCCAAAATCACCACACGCGGACGCCCCCTTAAGTATCTATAAGAAAGGTGCGCAAGCACCGGTGACGCAACGAGGGCGAGCCGCGCCGGCGCACCGCACCTGACCACCGTGAGATCGCCCAAGGACGCGCCGCGCTACGGCCATTGCCGTTGGCATGTGCCATGATCAATTGATCACTGAATATTGTTACATTAGATAAGAAAATCCACGTATAGATTAAAGTTTGAGAAAAAGTAATATGGGGATTATAAACGGCAACGTTGTAAATCTAAATGATCATAAGTATACCAGCTTATGCCCAGTTCTCTAGGTCCAGTGGTTTAGGCCGTGCGTTGTCTGTCTGTCAATCAGTCAGTCACGGTACTGTTTTATAGTTTATACTATATGACAGCTAATTTGTCATTTTGACGCTGAAACAGAAGTGAATAATCTAAGATAATAAGATAATAACACCGCACAGTGCGGCACATATCCCTTCAAAACGTCGAATGGCTTCCAAAATTGAACCCCTCATAACAAATGAAGGGTAACGGAAAGGACATGGTCTAGTCACCTTAGCAACTTTTTGAGTTACCGCGATTTGAAAGTTTGTAACGATGTATAAGCAGTTAATTATCCGTAAAATATGTGATAAAAAAAGACAACTTACACAAATATTTGTATCTGTAACTGAGTGGTAACTTATAGTCTATTGAGTGCTCCACAATTTGAGATTAAAATCTCGTTTTAAAAAAAAAGTGACTAGACGTCATGTGACGTTCTTCCCGTGTACCCTTCAAATGTCATAGCGAGCAAAAAGCTTTAGATAAACTCAAATTACACTGCCGATGTCATCTGTGTAATGAGCGACGGCCTTCTTCGGGTATTAAGCGGGCGGGCTAATCCATTTAGTGCGTGACGCGCACCGTCCGCCGTACTCATGCATTAAGCCGGCATCACATCTAAGACAGGTACACAAATATTTTGACAAAACATGACTGAGAAATAAGCCAATAATGAACGCGTCTGTGAACTTATGCCAGCAACATCAATGGTTGAGGTCGAGGAAAGCCGAGTTTGCCGATCGGCTACAATTTTTTGGACACATCAAGGGAATTCCTCGGTCTTCAGCGATTTTTAACCCCCGACGAAAAATAGGGGTGTTATAAGTTTGACCTGTGTAGTGTATCCGTGTACCTGTCTGTGGCATCGTAGCTCGCAAGCGGATGGACCGATTTGGATACGGTTTTTTTTGTTTAAAAGCTAGTTTAATCGAGATGGTTGTTAGCTAGTTTCATGAAAATCGATTAAACCGTTTTTGAAATATTGAACTTTGAAATGACAATAACGGGGGTTTTTCAACTTTTCTAAGTTGTCGAGACTGTAACGCGGCTATTTGATATTTGGCTACTTCATAAAATATTCGTAGCTATTGTAATTATAACTAATGAATTCGTTTTTTATCGCGCAAAGCGAAAAGATCAGAAAAAAATTAAAACAGGCTTCCAAATTTGTCGTAATGATATTACGTTACTAACATTTTCATAGTAAAACTGATTGTCATAATGCTGGTCTTTTCCTACTATTATAGAAAACTTATGATATGCGTGTACTTGTGTAGATAAAAACATTTGAACATCGTGTTGACATAATAATAATCTAGCATCTTCTTTTGAGTTTTCTGTTTCCATGCTATACGTTTCTACATAAAATATTGAAAAACAAAGGAAGTCGCATACTCATACAAATATACATACGGTTGTTTCGTTACAACGCGACTCACTCGGGTAGGCACCCTTCTGGATTACCTTTGGATCTAGCCCTTACGACTAATAACCAACTTAGAAAAGTTGAAAAACCCCCGACATTGTCTTTTAAAAGTTCAATATTTCAAAAACGGGTGCACCGATTTTAATGAAACTTAGCTAAGAACCTTAAACTAGCTTTCGAACAAAAAAAAAACCGCATCGAAATCGGTCCATCCGCTTGCGAGCTACGATGCCACAGACAGATACACAGACACACAGATACACATGTCAAACTTATAACACCCCTCTTTTTTCTCGGGGGTTAAACAAGACCTAAACCACATTTCTTACTCACTCTTCGCTTTCCTAAAACGTTATAATTTCCCTCCCCATTAATCTCAAGGCGCCTCCGCACGAATAAAATGGTAATTGAGGAATAGAATAATTATTTTCTACTACTTAGGTTTAATTACTTGAAGCCATAAAACGTAATTATATCATATTACGTTTTATGTTCACTCGGCGGATGAGTCGAGATTAGACGCATATTAAATAGTAATTGATTATGAATTACGAATGTTATTATAGCGGTGAGATAATTAAGCTTCCTTCCGATATCGAGATGGAGGCACGCGATAAATTATAAGTTAGATACATTAAGCACACACGAGATTAACGTTAGTTGTTTTATTTTATCTGGAGGCGGGTTGGCCCTGCATGATAACGTGCGGGTGTCGCACAAGTGTAGCCGCCTAGCACGTGTGGTGACACTATAGGTAGTAAGGTAATTGTTTGTAGTTCAGGTCGCATTGTTACAGAGTGATTCTGATCAGAGATTTGTATTTTAAATGCAAGTGTACAGAGGATCGAGCACGACTTTACGAATGCTGCGTCACGTAAAATCGAATAGTAAACGTTGTCGAGTTTGTATGGCGTTTGGAACAGCGCCCGCCCGTGAGCGTATTTGGAACTAAAATTTTGTATGAGGTTTCTCGATCTCGATACGATAACCGTAACGTTACGCAGCATTCGTAAAGTCGTGCTCGACCCTCAGTACGATTACTCTGAGTTTAAGTAATTAAGTAAGTAAACATTTTATTGTACAAATAAAAACCTAAGTCACAACACTCAAATTTGAGTTTACTACTGACAGACGGGTTGACTTCATTTCATTTTCAAATTTAAAATCGTACAAATCTGTCAAACATGTTACAGATTTTGTAATAAGTGCTTTATTTACTTGTAAGGCATTAAATTTGAAAATGAAATGAAGGCAACCCATCTGACAGTGGTAAACTAGATAAATCGTAGTGTAATTGAGATGTCAAAAGATGGCAAAGACAGCTTTTAATTTAAAAAAAAACTACTAAAATCACGCAGATTGTCATGCAAGAGTAGGAAACAACTGGTTAAGGTGTACGTTAGATGTACTGCACTTAATGGAACGTGGACACTGACACAGAGAGATAGGGAAAGATTGGAAGCTTTTGAGATGTGGTGCTGGAGGAGAATGAAAGGCACAAGTTGGATGGAACGGAAGACCAATGAGGAAGTACATACTATCAATGGTTAATGAGGGGAGAACGATCATGAATACCATAGAGAACATACGCGGGAAAAAGATCGGACATTTGATACGACACGACAATTTCTTTAAGACCATTTTAGAAGGAAACATTTAAGGACAGAGAGGAAGAGTTCGACATGGGCGAAGCTACATGGACCAGATAAAGGAGAACGCCGGTGTCGTGTCGTATCAGGAGGTCAAGGACGGCTCATAGGAGAGATGATTGGAAGAAACTCCACCGACAAGAGTGTAACTCTTAAGTTTAATGAATGAATGAATTGAGATTTCAATAGAATGTGTTTATATACCTATAAATACTCACCACACCAGCACAATTAATTATTTAATTATTAATTAATCGCCCACTCGATATTCCCTTGTTATTTATTGCAAAGAATTTATCAATTAAATAACAATTTTCATATTCACAACGATCAGGCAAAATTGCGTGGGCGATGAACTGTGCCGGTGAGTTTATGTACACAGTTATTTATTGACGCGTAAACTTTGGATGAATATAACTTGAAACTAAATAATAGTCGAATTTGACCACTAGGCCGATCACTACGAAACATAAATACAAAGAAACTTATAAAAACTGGAAATAGTAACTTCATGCTGACCCTGAATAAAAGGTAAAAAAAGTCGTCACAGTTTATTGTTAAACGGTAGGTACAAGTAATTGAATCAGGAAGCAAAGTGCTTTTAAAACTTTAAAAAAACAAAAACATTTTCGGTTCCTACCCCGGACAGCGGATAGTGCTATGATAAGCCGGTTACGGTTCGGCTTTGCATATGTTATTTTGCAAGCTTTTACCTCACCTCGTATATCAAAGTATATAGAAGGAAAGAGGTCATCGATTTATATGAGAACTGGCCGTGAAACATTTTACTTAGGGGCCGTCCATTAATCACGTGATCTTTTTTTGAGAATTTTTTTTAAACCCGCCCCTCCTCCTTAGTGATATATGGTGAGGTTTAAGACCACCCCCCCCACCCAACAACACGTGAATTTTTAGTATCTACAAAAAATCTTAAATTTTTTAGAACATTTTAGAATATCTTAAATAAAGGTATAAAGGAATAATCTTATTTTATTCTGAAATTAAGGACCATGATAAAAATGTCTAGACAGAAAGGCGGCAGGTTGTTATTGATTGGCATAAAAACAATGAGAAAATAAATACACGTGATATTTTACTACACCCCTCCCATTCCCCCTTGTGACATTTCGTGATTTTTGACAAATCCCTCCCCCCTTTCAAGCCTCACGTGATTAATGGACGGCCCCTTAGGTATTTTGACGTCACGAGTCTATGTAATTTAGTGAGGAAATACCTCAATTAACAGAGCTAGTGTTTGGACAGTTAATCGTTGAACAACAAGGTTTTTTTTTAAACTTGTCGTCGCGCGGAAAGCGGTCGGGAGCTGGAACGAGTAATAAAAGGTTCTCAGAGGGTCGAGCACGACTTTACGAATGCTGCGTAACGTTACGGTTATCGTATCGAGACCGAGAAACCTCATACTTTATTAGGTTTTTCGTTTCTAATTGAACTTACTTCAATACATTTTTCTTTCTTCATATTTAGCATCAGTTTTGAGGACAATCGAAAGAAAACACGTTACTACTATACCAATGCACGCATGGCCAAATATTTGAAAGCAGCAGGCAATCAGCTGCAGTAACTTAGCCAGCTAAGTGTGTATTAAGTATTACATTGTGCAACATAATGATGTTAATGATACGTCGTCGCGGGCAACACTTTTAACACAGACCGATAATATGCGCCTTTCGCCCATGGGCTTAAAATGGATATTGCAGCGGCAGCGGTATAGCGAACCGTGTAGCAATAGTGATTGCAGGATATGCGTTGTTAGTGACGACAGCTTGTTATTATATCATTGGCAATAAAGACTATGCTTGAGGTTAAGGTCAAAGAACTCTTGTTGAGTTTTCAACAGGCCTTAAAAAAGTTTGTGGCAATTGGTCTCCAGCCATAGTGACATTTACTGTGAAAACGTTCCACAGTGGGTGTGATATGATCCAATCGGTGCCATAGTAAAGTTTGTCATTGGTTGTGATTTTCTAGCGATTGTAGTATACGGCGTTTTTCTTTTGAAATAATTTAAGTTACAATTTTCATTTAACTAACCTTACCTGAGGCCCAAGTACGAATATTCGAATCCTGCGTAACGTAGTAGAGTAGTAATGTTATCGAGAAATTGGCATGACGTTTGGAACAGCGTCCGCCGGTGAGCGCATTTGGAACTAAAATGTAGCACCAAGCGAAACTGGTGGGGGCAATTTGGCGCATCTGTACAATTGCGCACCAAATTGTTAAGTTCTGAGTGTATTTCTTTAAAATATATTTTTCTTATTTCGCATTTTTTGTACCTAACATAATAACACTAGCTTTTGCTTGTGACTTATTTTGCTAGTATGTTTATTCAGAGTCTTGGTTGTATTTTTACCTGCTTTAAATTACCCATGATGTAATTAGTTTCCTTTTTAACATAACAATTCACGTCGTAAACCGTTTTTCTGGCTTGCCGTGTACAAACTTTAAATTTAGGATTTTTTTTCACCAACTACGACATCATAACGTACTTACTACTAATAGTAAAACAATCCGTACGCAACAGTACCCAAGAGACGCGTGACGCGTGAACGAAGCGAGGGAGGGGAAGAACGACTTGATCTACCAATAACGTGTCGGCGCCAGCGCGCACCCTCCCCTCACCCCTCTGCGCAACCAAATAGACCTAAGAATTGACTTCTGCGCATGCCCCTTCCACTTTTGGCCAGCGATCTTAATTCGCCGCGCGACCTATACGCAGGATTCGAATATTCGTACTCGGGCCTCAGGAACTAACTCGCGGCGTAAAACGTCGCGTGACTCGACCATTTTTAAGGAGTATTAGCAACCGCAACCGAATAAGGTCACTAGGTCGTCGGTTAAACCCTCTTTAGGGCATGGAAATATTAATTAAATATTAACCAAGTAGTAATAGAGGGGAAAGGGGCGGTGACCGGCAAGTTCATTAAACTGTGACTCGGTTAAAAGTTTTTTTCGGACAAGACGAAGACAACGAACGGCAACAAACGTTCTGCAGTAACAAAATTCATCATCATCATCATCATGTCAGCCGAAAGACGTCCACTGCTGGACATAGGCCTCCCCCAAGTAAACAAAATTATAACCAGATAAATTAAACAGGCTCGCTGACACAAGACAATAATTGACAGAGCTACTTTGCTCGCATCAAGTCAGAGGCCTAAGTGTCATACAAAATTAATGGTACAGAGACCTCTCTATAGTAAAACTAGCTACAGCAGGCTCATTATTTTACAGGAACGCGACATTGTACAGCCATTGGCCGTCCGCTTGGTTTTATGGTCCTTGCTGGCATCATGGAACAATTTTTACATCCCTCTAGTACAGACAGCAGCAGATGTAGCTAAGCAACCGAAGCGGTCACAATGATCTGCGCAAGCTCTTATGTCTTTAACAATAGAGCCATGCTTGGATAATTGTGACCGCTTCGTTTGCTTAGTTACTTTGGCTGCTGACTGTACTAATAACCAATCTACTGTTTGTTTTATAAATATCATGGGACAATAGACACCAATTCACCTAGTCCCAAACGAGGCAAAACCTGTGCTATGGGGACTAGAGAACGGATAAACGTCCTTATATAGATAAATGTATACATACTTATATACATATTAAACAATTATTCACTTAAAACTCTCACTTAGCGTAGACGTGGTGGCCCCAGACCTGGATCCCGGTAACCCCTGTACAGATTCTGCTTAAGATTCGAACTTAAATGTAGTACTTATGTCAACTACTCGCCTACCACATAGTTAAGATGAACAACGAATTTAATGTATCTCAAGACCTCTGCCCTCTGAATTGGAGAAGATTCGCTAGCGTCGCGCCTTGAACCGGTAGGCGAGGCCCTCCAGGAATACACCGGCCACTAATTCGACCATTACAACAATTAGCCGTGCGCTGCCTAGCATTACAACAATTAGAACTCGTTTGGCCACCGTCGTCGAGACGACCTGTCATATAACTCGTTGTAGTCGGGCGATCACCCACGACGACAGTGCATTTTCAAAATAAAATGTATTTTATAAATGTGTTTCGCTACTACCGTTTTACTCGCTAATCTTGCCACTAAGCTGCAGTGCTTGCTATGTTACGTTACGGCGTGGAGAGTAAGGTTCTCGAATGACGTCCACAGACCGGGAGACGAGCTGTCGGTAGGCCTCCGAAAAGATGGAGTGACGACCTAGTAGGGATTGTGGGACCGCGGTGGATGCGGAAAGCACAAGACCGGTCTGAGTGGAGAGCCTTGGGGGAGGCCTATGTCCAGCAGTGGACGTCTTTCGGCTGACATGATGATGATGATTATGGTGGAGAGTAAGGGCTACTATCCATCTATCTTTCTCGAACCATCTTACACTGGCGAATTGGCGAATGCAATAACAAGCACTATTCATCATGTCATTTGATATTACACATGGAGATAGAGATGGTTTTATTATTCAAAAATATTTATGGACAATGTCAACTAATCAACTTAAATGCGCCATTATATCAATCATAGCAATTATAATTATGATTTATATAGCAATTGACATTTGACATAGCACGCTCCGGAATATAAATTAAATACCACATTTAATATAACTTATCAACAATCGCCATTATTCAATAATAGTTTGCTGTGAGTTAACTAGTTCCACATTCCGCAACGAGGAATATCTTAATCGAACTTTTTCACAAACTTTAAAAACTACATGTTTGGCTGCGCGGATACCAGGCAATGCCGCGTCACGCTGTATTCTCAGAACTACTAATTGATACGAATTTCCATTGCAATACTGGGAACACACCTACGGCTGTGTCTCGATCGATGTATATGTAGGAAAACCTTGATTTCAAAAAGATCAAAACATCTAATCAGTCAGACGATGACAACAAGTCTGTAAACAAGTTATACCGACATAGAAGGAAAGAGTTCATGTACAGTCATCAGCAATAGTTGCTAAGCAACCGAAGCGCTCACAATGCAGAGCACGGCTCTATTGTTACAGACATAAGAGTGCAGATCATTGTGAGCGCTTCGGTTGCTTAGCAACTATTACTGCCAACGGCACCCCGCGTGCCAAAACAAGAGCTGAGAAACTCATAGCTAGCCGCGAACTCAACCCACTCCCGATGCCAAATTTTAAAAACAAAATGCCTTGTTCAGTAACGAACTGTTTAAGCACCACCAAAAAAGTTGCAGCTGTTAATCGAGGCATTTCCTTTCATCGGTAGTACTTTGTCCTAAAATATCTAAGCAAAATGTTACACGCTCGGTTCTCATACAAACTCTCTACTTCTATGCAAGCTATTTTTAAAAGACTTCAAAAAAAGGAGGAGGTTCTCAATTCGTCGGAATATTTTTTTTTATGTATGTTCCCCGATTACTCGAAGACGGCTGGACCGATTTCAAAAATTATTTTTTTGTTTGAAAGGGTATACTTTCTAGTTGGTCCCATTGTCACCAAGTCAGGATCTGATGATGGGATCCCAGGGAAATCGAGGGCAACCCTCAAATTTCATAGGTTTCGAAAGATATTCAAGTACTTGCGTTTGGTAGTCATCATCTCGTGTTGATGAGGTGATGATGGAAGGTGCAACTCCTTAACGGTTAGGAGTTGGAGGATAATATTTTAAATATTAACGTAACTAAAAACTGTGAAATAAAAAATCTTTTAACAAAAAGTAAAACCGCCTTGAAAAAAAAACCGCCTTCAAAAATATGAAGTCTGTGCTTCATTCCAGAAATATTCCGCTAGCACCGCACCGACTTCATATTTCTACTAGGCCATAAAACTCTTGGCTTTTTGGGGATTATTTTATGTTTCTTTTCTGAGGTTTTTTTTTGAAGGCGGTTTTACTTTTTTGTTAATTGATTACACTAAGGGCACTTTTTGCTATGACTTCTATCCTAACTAGACAGTAGCGTCTAGTGGTCGTGTGGAAGCCTCCTCAGTCAACGGCCAGACGAGAGGTCTTGACCCCGCGTGACCTTTCCAACGCAGCATATCGATCGCTTATCATCCGCGTGTGCTTGACAACTGCGGATAGGCGCAATGTTACTGAACTTTTTAGAACACCGGGGTAATTACCCCCAGAGGGGTAAACAAAATACTATCAAAAATGGGGACGGCCAGTATGAGGGAGTCACACTGGTCTTGCTTTAAAGGGGTTGCCAGCAAAATTATTGCAGTTCCCAGGGGCAAAGGTGGAAAAAGTTAGGAACAACTGTTTTAGCGGAAGACAACTAAAAATAAAACAAGATAAACAAATCAACAAACCACCATCTGCGTCTTGCTTGCATGTTTATTTGTGTATAAGAACCGAATTCCAGGAATCGATAGTAGTACCTACGGTTCCTACTTTAGTTTTAGTTTAAAGATCCTGGTTCGATTCCCGGCAGGCTGTATACTTTCCAGTAAGTATTGAAAGATTCGTAAACAACAAACTTCAAAGAACGTTAGTTTGTTTCGTTTACGCAAGTTTCTTTTGCGACCAATTTCCTGAATGAAATTTCTGGTGTTTATTTTAAGGGGTATATACCATTAGGCATACTTAGTTCGTTATTATAATTGGGGTCACCTCTATACTCATAATAGGTACCTACATGCTAAGAGTTGGGACGTTGCAATCGACTCTACATAGTGACGTTTTCAAACCATCGTGGCTTGAAAACGTCACTATGTAGAGTCAAGGTCAGAAACATATACCCCCACAAAATCACATCAACCTTATTGCCACGGTAATAAAGTCTGTTTACATATTTTAGTAACTCTCAAATGTAAACCAAGGACCAGGCGGATTGATGGCCAAGGAAAAAGTAAACTAAGCACATATAACTTCAGAAATACGGTTCTTCACTTAAAGGTATAGAGGATAATACCCGCGTGCAGAATATACTTAGTTCCGTAGTTAACACTGCTAAATTATATAACAGTAGAAACTGACAGCTGGTAGACACTTCTTCATACATTAGTGTACAGCGCTGGACAGGAACTCGCGTATTGGTAAAATTTTGTTATTTAATTGATGAATACAATTAAAAGTTATAGTGTGAGATTATAAAAGCGAGGTGTGGCACACTTCTTACAAGGTGAACAGTACATACAACAGAACAATAAGGAACGCCCGTTATTGAAGTTTTTAAGAATTCCAAATTCAAAAGCAACGACGCCGGCGCCGCCGGAACACCGGCTTCCATATTTGAACCGGCCGGAAGCCGCGTAACGATGCGACGCGAGCGCGGCCGAATTAACACGAACGAACTAACGTAGTTTTTTTTAATACGTTTAAGGAACGTGTGTTACTTGACAATGGAAGCATTAGCGGGGCTAATCTACATTTAATATGGAACTTTTTTTACAACTTATTCTCCTACAAAAGGGCAAGGCGGGTGGTGGCTAGCTTTTTTTTTAAACTAGGTTCGTATGCGCGATCGTAACATAACCGACACGTGCGCGAATGAGATTTCTCGATCTCGATACGATAACCGTAACGTAACGCAGGATTCGACAAGTCGTGCTTAGGGCACAGCATCGTGTTCATTTTGTATGGGCTGACAATTGGTATCGGAAACAGCTAGCTGTCACAGTCGTACAACTGACATTTCAATCAGATGACGAGTGTCAAAATAGTTACGCAATAGGGCCCATGTTCTTACTTTACTTTGCCGTACGTTTCTTAAATCGACGCCTGAAGAATCATCGATATAATACAGCGGTTTTTTTTTTTATTGTAACATCACTAGCTTAAGGGTCGGCCGCGGCACAACACAACAGCTGCCATTAGCACTTTTACCGTTAGAAGGGCAGCCTTACGCGGCAATGAATTTAATAGGTTAGATATTAATCTATTACACATAATACCATTAAGTACTATATTGTTGTAGTAAGTGCTTGATAACGTCTGGATCATAAGATAGATAATAAACAGCTAAAGGAATATTACTATAAGAATAAAACATAATAACATAGTAGAACGGAATCTCTTTTGACCGAGACCAAAACGCCGTCATTTATATACCTACTTCCCCCTTCACGTCGTTACACCCCTCTGTCGTCAAGGCGTGTTGCTAGGGTTAATTGCTGTTAAATGTTGATTACGTCTAAAGATAAATAAAGATAATGTCGCTAAAATATAAGTTTTTCTTTATTTTGAAATCATTATTTTTATTCTAGTTTTACAAAATATGAGGTTTATAAATCATTACGAAGGTCTACATATTATAGACACTTCTAAATAAGAAGTTATTATAAGTGCCATACCAAATGAAGCCATTTAAGGTGATTTATGTAAGTATTACTTATCTACAAATATAAAATAAAATACATACAGGCTCACGTAAAACTATTACAACCAAATTATAAACAACCAACCGCGCGTGCGGCAACAGTCTGACTGAGTGAGTAGTCTGTTTAACAAATACTCTAATATCGTGACCTTGAGCCCATCCGGAGCGGGAGTTTCCGTTCTACTATGTTATTATTTATTCTTATGATATTACACTGAATCGATTCAACGTAATTAATTTCAAATATGGTCAAATTAATATGACTGAATTCAATGTCGGCTGTTTATAGTTGCGATAAGCATAAATGAAAGAGGTTTGCAAAACATTGAAAGGCTATCATTGTTCGTTTTAGATTCTAAATATTTTGTTCAATATTTGAAATGAAGGCGCGCTCCTTGTTAAGTTGTGCTTTGAGTTCAGAGGTCATACGAAGGTACATTCAGCAGCAAAAGGAGCTCAGCAACCGACGCGTTCACAATGATCTAAGCACGGCTCTATTGCTATAGACATAAGAGCTTGTGCAGATCATTGTGACCGCTTCGGTTGCTTAGAAGTATCTACCATAAACATATTCCTCAAAACATTTTACACTTAAACGCGAGACATTACTACTTCAAGGAAATCTTCCTTTTTAAATCAAAGCATGTTCTTTAAGGAAACATCCTATGTCTGTTCGAGCCATACGCCACGACACATAAAATACTTGACAGTAACAGCAATAACTTACTTACCACAGCAAAATGTACTCGGAATATCAAACGAATCAAACACGAGAAAAAACGGCACGGTAGGTAGGTACCTACTAAATCGTAATCTCTTGGAAGTCAAGGCATCAAAGTATCCGTTTCATCGTCTCAAAAGGTTTTCTGAGGCATTCGAGTTACACTTTGAAAAAGATAAATAAATGTTACAATTATCTTTGAGAGGTTCTTGACGTTGCTTGCAATAAGGAGCTTAGTATCGTGTATCGTGAATCGTGAATCGTGAAGAGCCGTTTGCTCATTACATTATACATAATATTGTTCAGATTTTGTGAATAATGCTCAAAGGCATTCGAGACGAAACGGTATGAATTATTTTATCTCGTAAGAAAAAAACACAAAGTTATGGTTGTTTTGATATACCAATCCAGTCTAACGAAATGCAAAATAGCAAAATTGCAATTCGTAAGTAGAAGAATAAAAAATTGCCTAGTTCCCTATCCCGTGAGAATTTGTAATTTTGGCGAACCTTTATGACACTCTAGGTATATAGGTATATGACCGCCGAAATTTTAGGGACTCTAGTATGCACGCAAAATTTCAGCTCAATTGGAAACTGAGAAGTAGTTTTGATTACAGACATACATTAGGACAGGTGAAACTAAATACATAAAAGTTTCTTAAAATCAACTTCAACATTACAACTAAACTTAGTTAAATAAATATTAATTAATAATTAGCTCGTAGTTACGTACATTACAAGTTTTACATGATTTGTCTAATTAATAATTACGAGTGCAATATCTTACAGACTTAAAAAATATGAGCAACTTAACTCCACCACAAGGGCGGAATGCTGCACAACATTACTTTAAAATATAAGCTTCCGATGAAAAGGCTTGAAGGCGAACTTGTTCAAACTGTTCAAAGGACAGCTTAGGTCGTTCCAAACTTGGACATGATCTCAAGTCTTAAAGTGCTTTCGAACTCGGAGAAGCGATAACCGGTTATAATACTTATAATAATCGGTCGGCGCATGTTTTGATCTAGTTAAGCTGCGTCTGTTTCCTAGACAAACAATAAAATTGGCTACCGCGGTCCCGTAGCGGGTGTTACTATGACTCGGTGACATACGCATATCAAATGAGAAATTAAAAAAAGTGTTTTACGTGCAAAAGATACACTCGACAAGAGCTTATTTCGCGACGCGTATGAATAAGGTAAACGGGAGTAATGGTAACAAAAGAAACCGCTATTGTCCGCGTGCAGAATACTGAGTCTCTCGTGTAATTTTTGGCTAAGAAAACGTCTCGATAAAGTCTAACCCTGTTATTCATAAACCTATTTTAACTAAAATGCCGTTAAAATTCGTTTGTCCTTTTTTGTCACATTGACATTTTCGTTAGTAAGAAGAAGACAAAACCTATTTTAGCTATCCAGGCTTAAGTGACGTTTATGAATAAGGCCATAAATTACTATAGTATAGGCAAATCGGCAGCGCCTCTAGCGGTACGTATTAGCAACGTATACTATTCTCACACGCGATCGAAACTTTTGTTATGACTTGAAATTGACACCAAGGGGCTACTCTGAAGTCTGAAATTCGTACCCGACCGACCCGCTCACGCCAACATAGGTCAATACGAAAGCGAGAGGGACGATCGGGTACGAACTTCAAATTTCGAACTTCGACTTTCGGTCTTCGAATTTCGGACTTCGGGCTTAGGGGCGGTGGGCCGGCAGTGACAGCGATGATCACATCGTCGCCAGCTCGGTGGCAAGATGGCAACCTACACGCCTCGCTAGTCACGAGATGAAAATTAACCCGGCCACCCGTCTACGATTGTGGTCTTTGTAACCAGAACCACTTACAAACCGTATAATGCAACAAACACAAAAGAAGCCGTACCGTTTTCGGAGCAGACGGGAAGCATTGAATAATTTAAATACGAACGCAATTGTTTACGAAGAGCAAGCAGACTCCAGCCGCTTAATCGCACGACACACAGATTGATAGGATGAGAGCTAGCGTATCAATTTATTACTTATTAGTTGCTAGTATTAAAATGCCGATCTCGGAGTATCGTAGATACGTACGGTCGAATAAATTAATTCCTGACCCACCATGGAACCTTTTCACTGTAAACGTCATAGTGACATCGCATAGCTTGACAAGGTTTTCCTTGCTCGTTATGATGTTTACTATGAAAACGTTCCATGGTGGGTCAGGAATTGATTTACTCGACCGTACATTGGCAATGGACATTAGGACGCTGATTTAGAATATGTTGCTACTCCGATCGGTGTATATATATATTAAATCGATAGGTTTATAAACGTCACTAATAATTAAGTTGCCAAGTTGCTTAATCTCAAACCAAAGATAGATAGTTTCTAAAAAGCATCTGCAAACCCCCCGGGGTAGCGAGTGTCTATGGGCAGTGGTGATTACTTACCATCAGGTGACCCACTTGTTCGTTTGCCTTCCTTGCCGTATAAAAAAAACATCGCATATTCATTTATGATTTACAAAGTTGAGTCAATTTGACGTAATCATTTCCACGTCCATTTACAAATTATGATTGATACTTTTAAGCTCTAGATCCTCAAAAGCCCCGTGTACGCGCATCGCGGAAGAGCCAAGCCGCAAATAGGCCGAAAGCGAAACAAACACGTACACAGACACAAAAGCCCAATTTACACATGCAAGAAAATTCTTTCAAATTGCATTACGTTGCCCGGCTGTAAAGCGAACGAGGTAGAAGTGGTCGATCGGGTGCCGCAGTGAAATGTAACTCGTACGTTGTTTCATGCTGTGCCCTTAGTGTAATCAATTAACAAAAAGTAAAACCGCCTTAAAAAAAAACCTTGGAAAAAAACGTACAATAATCCTCTAAAATAATGATAAATAAATAAAATAAAATAAAATAAAATGCGTTTATTTCGGACAACAGAAACTTAAGCCTAAAGTTTTATGGCCTAGCACTAAGCAGCAGAAATATGAAGTCGGTGCGGTGCGAGCGGAATATTCATTGAATGAAGCACCGACTTCATATTGCTGCTGCTTAGTGCTAGGCCATAAAACTTTAGGCTTTAGTTTCTGTTGTCCGAAATAAACGTATTTTATTTTATTTATTTATCATTATTTTAGAGGATCATTTTACGTTTTTTTTCTAAGGTTTTTTTTTGAAGGCGGTTTTACTTTTTTGTTAAAAGGTTTTTATTTCACAATTTTACGTTGATTTAACATTTTCAGAATTATCCTCCAACTCCTAACCGTTAAGGAGTTGTACCTTCCATCATCAGCTCATCAACATAAGATGATGACTACCGGACGCAAATACTTGAATAGCCTTAAAAAATATATGAAACACATGATACGTGCCTATAAAATTTGAGGGTTGCCCTCGATTTCCCTGGGATCCCATCATCAGATCATGACTTGGTGACAATGGGACCACCTCAGGAGTATACCCTTTCAAATAAAATAAAAATGAAAATCGATCTACAATTGACGGAGTAATCGATGTACATACATAAAAAAAATACATACAGTGGAACGTAGAACCTCCTCCTTTTTTTGAAGTCGGTTAAAAAGCACAAAATACGTATCGATCGTGTTTGCGTTTAAATGTCAAATAGTATGAGAATTGTTAAACGCGAATGCGGATCGAGACTTATTTCTTGGCCTGGTTGGCGATTACACTAGGCGCTCTGGTCAATTAGCGTAGGTACAGTAGATACACACGTTACACACACGAGCGCACGCATTCCCGACGCGATTGAGAAATCAATAGAAGCGTCGCGGGTCAAACAGAGCATTAATTCATGTTATACATGAACGAGTGCGGTGATTGGTTAATTTGGACGTTTCGGACGCCGGATTGAACTCCTGAACGACCAGGGAAGTTACAAATGTCAGTTTGCAATGACAGTTTGGTGCAAATTGCTGACAGGAAGACTTATGTTTTAGTGCGCTTCATATTTAGATCGAATTGTCATTAGTTACCATATCACTTTGGATATTTGAAGGGTACACGGAAAGAACATGTCTAGTCCACGCACCAACCACCCTCTGGACACCGCATCTTTTATAATTTACTTTGAAAGTTATTTCGAAAAAAGCCGCGGCAAGCGGGCCGGGGAATGCGTCATGATTGGTTCATATAGATTGTCATCTCGCTTGTCATCTGGTCCTTCGCCTTGACATTTGATGTCCAGAGGGTGGTTGGTCCGTGTGTCCAGTCACTGTCATGTGCATTACCGTGCTAGAGCAGTAGATAAATTGTCTACTCAATCGTCAACTGTGGATAAAATACCGCGACAAAATTTAGCATGCTAGCCACCGCCACAAAAAATCGTTTATCGTTCATTGGTAGATAAAATGGGCGGATTGTTGAATACACCTGTATTCTACACTGATAGGTACCTACCTAACGCTGGTCATACAGGCATTCCTTGAAGTGTCCGTCACGTGTATCTTTTCTGAGTGAATGTCATGTACTTCTGTTTTTAACCCCCGACGAAAAAGAGGGGTGTTATAAGTTTGACCTGTGTATCTGTGTATCTGTCCGTGGCATCATAACTCAAAAACGGGTCGACCGATTTTTTTTTATCGAATGCTAGCGTAATCGAGATGGTTCTTAGCAAAGCTTCATTAAAGTCGGTTCACCCGTTTTAGAAATATTGAACTTTGAAATGACAATGTCGGGGGTTTTTCAACTTTTCTAAGTTGGTTAGGTTATTCGTATTCATGTTTTAAATAAATATATTGCATTATATTACGTATTGCTGATCTCAATTCCCATAGGGATAAACCTTAAAATGCTAGAGGGGCAGCTAAGAGCATCACTCTCAAATTAACTCTTTCGCCTCATCGGTGCAAACAATTCTAACCGGTACAATGGACGCGGGCCTGTATAGTTTCACTTTCGAGCGCGCAGGCGCCGGTAATAGTCGGAGGATCGCGATCCGCTCGTTACGTGTTAATTAATGGCTATGGAATAATAAGCGTTGGAACGAGTGATTTATCGGCAAAGGGTGGCGCCTCGGTAGCACGAAAGATCGTTTCTCATTCATTCCTAGCCGTTCTTAAAATTATTTTTTATCTTTATTTTCTAATGATATAGTGAGCTATCTTTGTACAGTGCCCTAAGCACGACTTGTCGTATCGTATCGAGATCGAGAAATCTCATACTAAATTTTAGTTCCAAATACGCTCACGGGCGGGCGCTGTTCCAAACGTCATACAAACTCGTTATAGTTTACTATTCGATTTTACGTGACGCAGGATTCGACAAGTCGTGCTTAGGGCACAGTTCATTTGTGGTTATGTATTGTAAGAGCTGTTGTAACTTTAGTTTAAAAAAAATCGACTTTGTCTTTCCGAAAGCGCCATGACTATAACGTCGCCATGGCAACGAGCAACACTTAAAAGTTGATTGATCCAAATATTCCATGCACCTATAAGCAATGATATTACATATACAGAAGAGGTAGATATGTCATCAGCACGCCTAAAATGAAGCGCAGAAAAGGCTACAAATTGTAGCCTCTTTGGCCACAATCTCTTTCAAATAAGGTCCAAACTTGCGCGCAAACGTCAAAATGTTCGGAACATGGTTTTCGATTGTCTTGTGAGCATATGACGTTTCTTTACTTATAATATCATTGCCTATAAGTTGTGTCATCACCATGTCAGCCGAAAGACGTCCACTGCTAGAAATAGGCCTCCCCCAACATTATAAGTTGTGTAACTATTACAAAATATTATAAAAGGCCTTCCTTTCCTCTATCGCAATCGCGTCCCGAGAATTCAAACCGACAGCTTTTTATCGACGCGCTCCGCGTTCCTATTACCAGCATTATTTGGACAAACGTGCTGAAAATTGCTCTATAACTGCTATATAGCGAAACGTTCTCAATGCAACATCCTCAATAGCCTATCCAGTACTTGCATAATAGAGCCGAATGCTCAGTTCCGTCCACGTTGGCGTAGCATGACATTGGCAGCTTGCCATCGCGTCTGAGGTGCACCTCAAGGACGACCTTCGTGTCTATACATTGTTGCATTGTGAGTATTGATATTACGTCAGAGAGGCTAATAAAAATAAAATTTCCGGAGTTCCTGCGATGTGCGATTTTAACTAGACCAGAGGCCATATTGCGTAACTATTTTGACACTCGTCATAGGATTGAAATGTCAGTTGTTCGACTGTGACAGCTAACTGTTTCCGATACCAATTGTCAGCCCATACAAAATGAGCACGCTCCTGATTACGAGCGAGTTAGACAATAAGCATCATAGTCATCATTATCTTAAGCCTTCCTCAACCAATTTGGTGTAGGCCTCCTTCAACTGTCTCCATATCGCTCTGTTCTGGGCTGTCAGAATCCAGCTCTTCCCTGCCACTTTTCCAATGTCGTCCTTCCAACGCATCTGACAACGCATCTGGTAACGTTACCAATGTCACTATGACAATTCGAACTCCATTTCATTGCCAATATGAAGCACACTAAAACAAGAACACTTTTAGACAGCAATTTACACCGAACTGTCATTGTAAACTAACATTTGGCCGGGTTGACAAGTTGACTAGTACTTCGTTGAATTTTACTGGAAAGTATCGTAGCTCAATAATAAACAAAAAAGTTACTTCGAAAAACAGTCGACCACTGATTCAATGAAACTATATTGTAACTTGTGTGGGTATATCCATACAAAGTAACAGATGCGCTCGACCAGACAACAGGCTATGATAGCTGCTTTCGCGACTTAACCTTACCATCTCAATGGTTTAACTATTGACCAAGAGTTTGATTAGAGCACTGGACTCTACTATTCAAGTGCTCCCGCCAAGCCGTGCCATACGAGATGACAATCCATTATTGTGCATTCAAAGCGCGCCGCCGAGCTAACGATATTAAAATTGACTGTTCTCTGCTGCAGATTTCGTCATTGGGTAACGACAGGCTTGGTACCATCTAGATAATTCCCTATCGTTTTACGGCACTAAACTCACCGGCTTAAGATTCGCCCTATTTTCCTTGATTTTTAGGGTCCCGTACCTCAAAAGGAAAAAACGGAACCCTTATAGGATCACTTTGTTGTCCGTCTGTCTGTCTATCTTTATGTCAAGATCCTTTTTCTCTGAAACGCGTGGAGGTAGCATGGTGAAATTAATATAAAATACTCAAGCCTGCGGTCTCTTGAAGCCGTGAAAAAATTCACCTTCTGAGTCAACGCAATCAAAAGATACAGTCATTAAAAAGGCTATTTCCATACAAATTGCCGAAATCCGAAAACCTACAGGGTACTTCCAGTTGTCCTAGAAACTTCAAATTTGGTATGAATGTAGATCTTATAGCACCACTCCGAAAAGTCTCAAAATCTAAAAAAAATATGTCTGTCTGTAGATTTCGCAGACCAATATAAGTTGACCCCACACTGTATATTTTACTTAAGAGCAGGGCTCTGCTAACACTGGACTTCTTAAAACACCGGGGAAAAGCGTTAAAATCTTTCTACGGAACCCTCGTGCGCGAGTCCGACTCGCACTTGGCCGGTTTTTTTTTTTCACTATACTGTGTCCCACTGCTGGGCAAAGGCCTCCCCTTTCCCCTTCCACATGTCTCTGACTTCGGCCAACTCTCGCCAGTCCGGCCAAAAACGCTCCAGATCGTTCCGACATCTCCTTCTTGGTCTGCCTCTGCTCCGGTGTCCGTCGCATGGGATCCAGTCGGTGGTAATTCTGGTCCAGCGATCCGGATGCATTCGGCATACATGTCCCGCCCTGTCCCACTTCAGTTTGGCAGTTTTACAGTAAATAGTTCAAATAGGGTGTGCGATTATTTGTGACGGTGAGTATATAAAAGGTCTGCCA
This sequence comes from Clepsis dumicolana, assembly GCA_963691665.1. Classification (NCBI taxonomy): domain Eukaryota; kingdom Metazoa; phylum Arthropoda; class Insecta; order Lepidoptera; family Tortricidae; genus Clepsis; species Clepsis dumicolana. The sequence goes on along the minus strand of OY829505.1, from coordinate 35,124,557 downwards.
CGATGCCAAATATATGGACGTATTAGGACGAGAAATTGGGTAACAGTAACAATTAATGCACAACAGCAGCAAGACAACGCGAGTTTGCCGAATAACAACAATAGTTCGAACACGTTCCTTGTGACACAAAAGAAAATGGCAAGAATTCAATTTATGTCCAATAAACTATCTCTTTACTCATTCTAGATTCGACAATCTTTCCTCATACGAGTCCAATTAAAACACGCAGTAAAAAACACCAAAAGTCGTACCGACGACCGCATCGCTACCGCTAAAAATACCAATTATAAATAAACACGTGGAACTAGCGTTGATATTTTGGCTTCGCGTCGCGTGTATAAATATTATTAGGGATAACCAAATAAACGATCAATCTCAACTGCTAATTTTATTTAATCAGACCATTGAAGTTACAGATAATTGCACGCTTATGATTGATATGGAGAAAACACTTTCTAAACCTAAAAATAGAACCGAAAAAAATAGTAAGCCCGAAACGATACGTCCGTCCTATGCCAAGTGCCCGCTAAGAATGCTGGCTCAGACTGCGCTCCGGCGCTCACAATGGATGTCGTGACGGCGGAAGTCAACTGACGATCCATAAAATCAATATAACGGTGTTGCTAGTCTTGTTTATTCCTAATACGGCCAATCCTGCGATCCTGTCGTCCTCGGCAGGTTTCTAACTGTGGGTCACCTCCGCATCTTCAACTAGTTCAGTTGATGCAGCAGTGCGACCAAGCCCAGCCGATACTTCGGTGATCGGAGACTCTACACCTGGCGTGTCAGATTCCTCAGAGCCTAAAACATGCAAGCAAATTATTAATTAACATCCTAACATACCCACTTAGAGAAATTTAATTGCAATGTAAACAGATAGAGATCAGTCTAATTTTAAAAGATTGCAATAGCAAAATGCAAGTATGTTGTTATGGAATGGGACTCAAAGCATTAAAGCTCTTTATTTAGCGAAAATAAGATTCTCTACGTTACTGTATGGGAAGCATAAGTAGGTATTACTTTAAAGGTAAAATCTAAGTTAGAAATGAAAATAAGTGAAGGCAATAGCAAGTTCAAAAATGAACAGTAGAAGTTTTAATTTCGAATAACAAGCTGGCATAGGCACCTTGTTAGCTTACCACGCTTGTCATTTGTCAAAATTATGACTGCAAACTGTTGACATAGGCACAATGTTAGCGTATCACACAGTTGACTAAAGATTTTGCAACTCTTACTGCCGGCATAGGCACAATGTTAGCATACCGCACAGTAAGTCAAAGCGTCCTCCGCTCTACTCTGCTGGCATAGGCACACAGTTAGCATACCACACAGAAAAGCATCTAATGGAATTGCTGGCATAGGCACTCTGTTAGCATACCACACAATAAAAGCTTTATCATATTGTTGGCATAGGCACACAGTTAGCATACCACACAATAAAATATAAAACTTACATTCAAACAATGCGGAACAAGTCTCAGGCGTCCATTCTCCTCGCCACGGCACCATGAACTGGGCAGCAGCACACGTGGTCTTCCCGTAAGACCCAGCCAGCAGCTTTAACTCATAACGGTCATTTTTCAACACCTTCTCGACGCGATATGGTCCTCGCATACCTGAATCGAGTTTGCCTTGAGACTGCGAATATTTTATCACGAAAACAAAGTCATTTACTTTGAATATTCTAGGCGGTCGTCTGTCCTTGTTAACGTATTCATTTTGCGCTTCTTGATTTTGTCGTAACCGCTCAGCCGTCCTCTGTCTTGTCATAGTCCTGAACGACTCTCGATTTTTACGCGGTACTTCCACAGCAATGTCACGTATAAGAGCACGAACGATAGGAGTCGTTGTCTCAGAGCCAATTAGTAAATTTAAAGGGGTTACCTGAGTGGTTTTTTGTTTGGTTATATTGAGGACTAATTGCAACCTCCAAAGCTCATCTGACCAATCTGACTTAGTATGATTTGCCTCTATACGTAGCATGTTGAGAACCGTACGCACATATCGCTCTACCTGGGCGTTCGAATGGTGCATTTCCGGAGTAATGTGGTAGATCTCACAGCCTAGTTTTGAAACCCAAGTAGTAAACTCACTGGATTCGAACATGCGTCCACGATCCTCTACCAGTAATTTTGGAGTGCCAAATAAAGAGATAGCATTCTTAAAAACCCGTATAAGCTCAACAGTATCTTGGCGGTAAATAGCGTACAGCAACGTGTACTTAGTAAAAGCATCTACTAGTACAAGAACGTGCTTATACCCTTTCGACTCTGGCAAGGGCCCTAGTACATCGAGATGAACGGTATGAAATGGGTCGTCAGGTTTAAACCACGAATTAATTGGTTGATGTGGGGCTCGAGGTACACGTTTACAAGATAAGCAAACAATGCAATGGGAAATATATTTAACGACGAACTGTCTTAAGCCGGGAAACCAGAAATGTTTCAAAATTAGGTCTGTTGTTTTTTCAGCATTAATATGGCTGTGTTCATCGTGGAAGACTCTAAGTAAACTTAAACGATGTCCTTTGGGTACAAAACACAGCAAACGCGACTCCTCACCTACCGGAGTATAATTGTAATAAAGGAGGTCGTTTCGCTTTACGTATCGATTAGAGTCTAGTTTACCCTCACTGAGCAAATCTAAGAGTTTTTTTGTTTCGTCATCGGCTGACTGCGCGATTTGAGCCCAGTTGCGAGGCTTAGTCACATTATTAACGACAGGGTTGCGACTTAAGTAGTCAGCATGCGGTAGTAACACGCCTTTGCGATACTCAATCTCGAAACTGAAATCTTGGAGGTAGATCCACCATCTTGCAACTCGCGGCAAAAGGTCTTTTTTAAACTGGGTAGCTTTTAACGCGTTACAATCAGTAACAATTTTGAACTTGAGTCCTAACAGATAATGCCGAAAATGCTGTAGAGCTTTAACAACAGCTAACGTTTCAAGCTCATATGAATGGTAGCGCGATTCGGCACCCTGAGTGACCTTACTAAAATACGCGACTACCCGTTTTTGTCCGTCCCTGGCCGTTTGTAAAAGCAGCGCCCCATATCCAGCACTACTGGCATCTGTATGTACCTCAGTTGGTAATTGGGGATCAAAAATCGCTAGGATAGGCTCATTAGTGAGAGAACTAATAATTTCAGTACGAGCTGACTCTTGCTCAGGACCCCAAATAAACTCTACGTCTTTTCGTGTTAAACGTGCGATACATGCAGTTTTCTTAGCAAAATTAGGAATATAGCGCCTAAAATATCCCGCTAGACCAAGAAACTGTCGAACCTGTTTAACATTTTGAGGAGTAGGGGCCTTAACTAACGCCTCAATTTTACTTTTGGATGGCTTTACTACACCGTTGGAGATTATGCGTCCTAGGTACTCGACCTCGGTACAAAGAAAGGAACACTTCTGTACATTTATAGAAAATCCTGACCGCGTGAGAGTATCGAGTACATCGCGTAAAAGTTCGAGTCCCTCGTCTACAGTTGAGCTTAAAAGCAACACGTCATCAATATAAACGACTACCTTACCTAACTCGATAAACTTTCGCAAGGTGTTTGATATGATCCGCTGAAATATTACCGGCGCGTTAGCTAAGCCATACGGCATTTTCAAGTATTCATAATGGCCCTCGCTCGTAACGAACCCAGTGTACTTAATGGAATCCTCAGTCAAAGGAATTTGATGGAACCCGCTAGCCATGTCTAACACTGTAAAAAACTTGCTTTTGCCCAGTCGGTCTATATGGTCACCGATCAAGGGCAGAGGGAACCTATCCTTAACAGTGATCTTATTTAACGCACGAAAGTCTACACACATGCGGTCTGACCCATTCTTTTTCTTGACGAGTAATACAGGACTGGCGTATTCGGATTCAGAGTCGCGAATAATACCCTTAGACTTAAGGTCATGAACTATTTCACGGACTTTCTGCTTTTCATCGAATGACATTCTATAGGGCCGATAACAAACGGGCGCGTTACTATTAACTCGAATTTGCATACTACCTGTGGTAACAGTCGAAGTGGCGGTACCCGATATCATAGACTCGGAGAAACTGTTAACTACTTGTAAGAGTCTATCGCGGTCGTCTCCCACCAAAGATGTTTTTACAGACAAGGGTTGCTTTTCTAACCCTAATGTAGCTACATTGGAAACAGATTTATCACGCGTAAGTAACTGCTGATTTTTGGTTCGAACAAAAGTTACGCCATCACGGTTTAAAACGTCAGTTCCAATAATTATTGGGGCATTCATACTTTCGCTGGGGACTACGAGCAAATGTATCTCCAATGTAATTTCACTAAACTCAACGGGGAGCGTCACATATGACGACACCTTCGTGATCGACGTACCTACCCCCTTAAGTTCACAAAATATTGGTTTCCTAGTACAGGAAAAGTGGTTCACAACCGCAGATGATATTAGCGAAACGTCTAAAGCACCAGTATCAATTAGAACATCAGTAGGTATACCTTGAATGACCGCAGTTATCATGTCGCGGTTCTGACGCTCATTCGGGGCTGAACAAAAGCTAACGTTCTTAGGATTTCGTGAGTCTGAACGCTGTTTAGCAAAACAACTACTCTCGTCGTGACCGTTTTTCTTACAAAAAGAACAACGGTCATTCTTTTTTGCAGAACAATCTTTAGATACGTCATTCTGCTCCTTTTTAACGCGTTTTGGACAACCCGGCGCCTTGCGACCCGATTCGCCACACGTAAAACATTTAACTTCTTTCGGCGCGACATTTGCTGGTCGTTTAAGGTTACCTTTAGGGTTGGCCTGTCGATGGTTATTATTTAAAGGACGAATTGATCGCGACCTATGAACTGGCTTAACGAACGTCGATAAAAAAGAGACAAGTTCGTTAGGAGACAAATTAGCGTTTGTCGCGCACGCCTTAACGTGAGGGTTTTTAATTCCTCTGACCACAATCGCCGATATTAAATCTTCGCTTAGACCTTTCACGACCTTTAAACGCAATAGTGAACGCCTAGCGTAATCTGCATAAGTTGCATATTCGTCAGAATCAGTGCACATTACGTTGTAAAGAATACCCGCGACATCAATTTTCTTAACGCACAACGACTTAAAATCGCGTTTAAAATTGGACCACGTGCGGTCGGTAGTGACCCAATCGCTTAACCAGGAGCTCGCATCTCCTTTTAGGCAAGTCCCAACACGTGACAAACACTCATTATCATCCCATTTGTTACACGCTTGAGCTCTGTCGACCTCTTGAAACCACGCATCAACATCATGCACGTTAGGATCGAAATTAGACACATAATACCGCTGCGTATGCACTGATTTTAACGAATTTATAGCATCGACAATTTTTTCCGTATTATTCTCAACCGCCGAAGCCCGAGAGGCAGGTAAGGGTGGTGTTTCGGAACGCAACCCAGACGATTCTCGGTTCTCTAACGCATTCAAACGAGACACAATTATGTTCAAGGACTCGCGAACACTATTTGACTTCGAAGAACCGCTACGACGTCTATTACTAGCCCTATGTTCGCGCCTGCGCCTGCGACTACGACTACAACGATGAGTATCCTCCATATCAAGTTAATGCACTTCAAATTAATAACGGATGGAAAAGCAAAGCGCGTAGTTTGATCCCACGATTGATATTAGGGATAACCAAATAAACGATCAATCTCAACTGCTAATTTTATTTAATCAGACCATTAAAGTTACAGATAATTGCACGCTTATGATTGATATGGAGAAAACACTTTCTAAACCTAAAAATAGAACCGAAAAAAATAGTAAGCCCGAAACGATACGTCCGTCCTATGCCAAGTGCCCGCTAAGAATGCTGGCTCAGACTGCGCTCCGGCGCTCACAATGGATGTCGTGACGGCGGAAGTCAACTGACGATCCATAAAATCAATATAACGGTGTTGCTAGTCTTGTTTATTCCTAATAATATGATTTTTATTTACGTCGGTTCTGTTTACAATTGCGACGTCTTTCTGTCGTCGTATGTTTGTTTGTTTATTGACGTCGGATGACATCAATGTGATTACTGATAACGTGATAACTTTAAAACGCTTCATTGTTACGCAACAGGCGCTTGTTTAGATTTCCTATAATTCGATTTACCTATTTGTTAAAGAGATTTGATCCATATGATTAGTTAACCCATGACTGTCATGTCATTGTTTCCATTGAAAATTTTACAAAACAGTAAGTCTTAAGTGGACTAAGGAAGCATGTATGTCATCAACTAATCGCTTTCCAACCTAATTAACTTATGCGACTATTTTCTCTTATACTCGTAAGGCGATTGCAACTCTCAGATTTATTTTACGATGTATCGGTGCGCTAAAAAGATGGGGAAAATAGTTAATTGTTGATCGATCACGCAAATTGATTGCAATTTGGTATCTTTCAGATAACCATGGTACCGGCCTTCAGAGCAGCCGCATTGCAGCCTCGTCGCCTAGACCCTCCTGCTAACATAAAATATACGAGCTGTTACTGCAACTGTTCTATAAGGTAGCGGTGAACACATGATTCGCGAGCACGTTGCGGGTGACTTACTTATGTCACGCGAGTCTTTTTTTCGCTATCTTCTAACCAGATTTAAAAGGCGCTCGCTGACCGGCTACACTAGCCGTTGAGAACACAGTGGCTTTCAACATCGTGGCCAGCTTGAACCACATTGTGGCTGCAACCGTTACAGTAACAGCTCGCATAAAAGTAGCATCACAGCCTATTTTTCCGCCAGTGGCGTATTAGTAAAACATATTCTTGACTTATCCGCAAAAAAATGCTAAATTCGCTGTCATGGCTATATTAAGTACACAAGTGCCTTAGTTGATAGAATAGAGTCCATGGAATCACCAAGCATGGTTTGCTCCGAGTTGTACCGATCTCTGTCGAAGCGCCTCGGCCATGGAGGCCTGGGACCACGCGCCATAGCGTTTGGCGGGCAGCCATGGTGCCGACCCGCTCTACAGCCGCACTGCAGCCCGTTCGCCTTGACTGGCTTGATAAAGCGTGTGCTAGTGAGAAGAGTCGATTGTCCTGGTGTAAGTCCGTTTAGGAAAATATGCACTCTCCAACTCAACGTTTGGCCAAAGAAAAACGGCGCATTGTGCTGCTATAACAGCGGTCTTTATAAGGGTCTTTTGTTCACGAACTATAGGTTCATTACTTTTAATGTTCATATCGGTAGGCACGCCGTTTTAATGAGCGGCTTATCCTGGCGCAATAAACCGATATAATACTTCACAGGAGCCGCGTAACGCTTTGTAATCTAACATATATTTCTCGTCGGTGCATGTTAAAACTCTAACATCGCAGACTTCTCAATTGCGAACATAGATAGATAAGGTTCGCTACCGCTTTATTAACACAAGTATAGCGTAATGCGTTGCGAAACCGAGTCATCTGTGTATATTTACGTTAGCCTCTAGTAACGACTCGCTGAACACAATATAATACAGTTAAATAAAAAAAAGCTATTGCCCGAAGACAAGATGCTTACAGGACGTGTATGCAAAGTTCTGACCAGCAGTTACACGCGGTACACGTAAGGTTTGCGCGTATGAGTGTATAGCAAGAATGACCAACTAAGCCCGCCGGGCCACAAAGTGACAAGCCAAGACATCTGAATTTGCCCGCCAACTCGTTAATCGGCCAGCCGGTCAATAGCTCGGCGCAGCTATAGTTGGCCACACTGCTTCCACCTCTTGAAGTAGTGGCCCGGCGTCGCCTGACTTAAAAATTTTAGCCCAAGTAGAAAATAGCTAGCCCAGCTAGAAAACCTAATGGCCAGCCTTGGTGTTAAGCATTTAACGTTTGTAAGCTTAAGCTTTCTCCGGCAGTATTCCCGGAGCAATACAACTTAGGGCTCTTTAAATACCTCAAAGGGCCCCTCAAGTTGCAGTAGTTCATGGTCGGTGATTGCTTTACATCAGACGAATCGCATGTTCATTACATCTCCATCTTTAATATAGAGGTGACAGCGACAGGTTTGTATAGACTTTGACACCAAGAATCAGTTTCTTGCAGTTTTCTCCTTTGTTACCACAACTACAAATCGCTATCGGAACTCCGCCGCCACTTATAGGTACATTCAAGACACGTGTCGTTAATACTACAGATATAACGTCGTGTAATCGTGGAAAAAACTTTAGTGATTTTTTCATTAAAATGATACGACCTAGTTATCAGTCATTTTAGTTATTTTTTATGGTTTTTCCGTGCAGCGGCACTAACTGCATGCATGAAAGAGTTCACGGGGAACGTGTAAAAAATTATGTATTTGTCACATGAAAACAAAATCTGATTTATTGTTGACTGTACTCGTATTGCCATCCAACTTACACATTCATATCCAAGTCGATGCTATCAACCGTTGAAGAGTTCCCTCCTGCGGAGACGATCCTGGTCGGGCCACCAGAACTTCAGTTATTGTATTGTCACCGAACGTACACACATAAGTATGCAAAATTTCATCTCAAACAGTTGAGGATAACTGCTTTAAAATCGACCAGACCATACAATATATACAAACATTGAATGTAAAATCAGAGCTTGTAAAAACACGTCATTTCTCGATACTAAAATTGCTTGAGTGCTGTCGCCATTTTTGTTTTAGAGTCATCGAAGCAGACATGCTGATAATTATGTTAACGAGCATCTTATCATAAGCGCGTGTTCTTACAACAGCTCATTTCCATAATAAAAAAACATTAACTTAGCAAATGGTACCAGTATGATAATACAACGGGCGAATAGTAGGTAAAATACGTGGTAGAAAATCATAGCAAACATTCGAAAGGTCGAGGTGATTAATTAAAATTAGGCCAACATTTAAACGAATTTTAATTGGGTCTAAAATTAAAATGCCACAAAACGAAGTTAAGTCGTTTTATGATGGCGCGTTACAAACTACAATATAATTGCTAGGCTATTAACGTCTGGTAGATAAGAGAACGTACATATTTTAATGGACAGGTAAGAGTTCCTTATATTTACTTTTTTTTTCCTTATTCCCTCATACAACATGCAGTAAGTAAGTAAGTACATGCGACTTGGACGCAACACAAATTGCTAAGAGACTCTCTGTCAGAGAGGACCGCGGACGAAATAGACCAATAAGACTGGGCTGCAAATTGTGCCACTAGCACTAAAGTAATTTGTTGAGATGCTAAGTTCACAGTGACTAGTCGCGGCCACTGGACGTGACCACAACCTGCGGACTAGTTTTTTCTTATATTTTGTATAGCATCGGCGCAAACCGAGCGTTCGAGTGGCCGCGTTCGAGCCACAAGCTGCGAGAATCGCCCGCGCTAGCTACTAGTGGTTGCGCAATGTAAAGGCAGGCCTAAGATCCCTTCATTCACCCATCTTCTCACGTCTAAGCGCAGTCTTGTTCCTTACACCCACCCCATTACGTAATCCAAACAATTTAACACGAATTTTCACGCACACTACAAAATAGGCTCATCGAAAAGGAAGGTAGCAGGAAACCATAATATCACCGCCTATCCAGGCTGCACGTAACAATATTGCATGAGGCAGCCGCCGTGCATTAATCTAGATGCAGATGCACCGGCAGATGCGGCGAGCCACTTTTTGCTGCACTTTCACATTTTGCGGAGCCGCTGGGAGAACTAGTTGGACATGATCGGAGACAGTGAATTGGAAATGGAAGGCTGGCGATGTTGAAATTAAAAACGTCCGAGTAAAGCTAGCCAGCAATGAACGGAGGGAACTTGGAAGCGTTTCTAGTGGCTAAAAATGGTACAGTCAGCAGCAATAGTTGCTAAGCAACCGAAACGCTTACAATGATCTAAGCACGGCTCTATTGTTATTGGCTTAAGAGCTTGCGCATGTGCTATTTCACCAACTTTATAATTGTCAGTTTTCAATGAAATTCGGTGTCAACTGCTGACTTGAAGAGCTTTTATTTTAGCGCGCTTCACAAAGAAATGTAGATCGAATTGTCATTTAAAACTAACAATTGTAAATATGGTGAAATAGGGGAGAGATAATTGTGAGCGCTTCAGCTGCTTAGCAACTATTGACTATACCTACACTGCCTGTTGTGCTATATTTGGTAATTTTCTGATATCATCCCTGTTATGTATAGAATAAATAGGTACGTTTTTGCACCACAATTTCTGGCAAGTATGGCGTTCCACATCAAAGTAAACGAGAGATTAGCCATTATAAAATTACGATTGCAGGTTATAAGTGTTTTAAGTGTGTCATAAGACTATTCGTTCTATGACAGCTAGAATTCATAAAACGATGATTCAACAACAATACCTAGTGAAGTGTTCTAATCACAATCATCAGCGTACATTGAATCTTGGAACCACAAAGCATGAAAATGTTTATTTATGTACACGTTTCGCATTTGTGTGACTATATCATTGTATATGGTATGAGTTTGTAAAGTGTGTAAAATAAACGTAGCCTAATACGGAGACGTGTGCTGTGTGTGTGTATGCCTTTCCTCCAGTGAAAAATGGCAGACATAACCTAACCTAACCCACTTAGAAAAGTTGAAAACCCCCCGACATCGTCATTTCAAAGTTCAATATTTCAAAAACGGGTGAACCGATTTTAATGAAACTTAGCTAAGAACCATCTCGATTAAACTAGCTTTCTATTGAAAAAAAAACGTACCGAAATCGGTCCATCCGTTTGGGAGCTATGATGCCACAGACAAATACAACTTATAACAACCCCTTATTGGGTTGAAGATTAAAAATGTAGTACAAAATTAAGCTAATAGCAACTCGCATCGTACTTCGAACTGTATCAAAGCAGCTCTCTCTATCACTACTTCTAAACTCGTTTACAAATCCTTTGAATTCATTGTTCAACGTTTTGGCTTTAGAGCTTGTGCGATCACTTGCCTTGTTAGCGATAGTGTCTGCTCTCGACGTAACGTAATACCCTTTCTTTTCTTTTGTTCAGCCCTTAAAAAGATAAAATGGCAAACTTATCCTTATCTTTGTGAAAATCCCAAAAGTCACATTAAGAACTTGCAGGTTTAAGGAATACCGATTGGAGGTTGCCGTAGACACATAGATGTTGTATCAGGATACGACAGTTGGCCTCCTTGACATTGTACCATCAGAAAATTATTTTTCTAATGAGTTAGCTACCTACAGTCAAAATATATTAACAACAGAGATATTGTCTAAGACTCTTAACACACTAGCGATTTGCGATCGAGTGCTTCATACTAATATCGCTCGCGGCGAACACGGTGCGTGATCGCCTCAATCACAGAATACATAATAATACAAGTCCTCGATACAAAACTCGCTAGCAAATCACCGGAATGATAAGACTATAAGGGATGAATGTATCGATTTCATAGTTAATTATTTTTTAAACCCCGACGCAAAAAGAAGAGTGAATTATATCATGTAAAAAGTGTCAAAAAAAATTTAAATCCCCCGACATAAAAAAATTCTATAAAAAGTAAAAAATACTTATATTAATATTAATGGACCAGGTCCAGAAAAAATATTTTCTTTTTTTTTTTAGTTATTTTAGGTTTTTTTAAATTTAAATTCAATTACTTTAAATCTTTCATTTTGTCTACTACAATCACTTATCAACCACCCTCTGGACACCGCATCTTCTATAATTTACTTGGATAGTCATTATGAAAAAACCCGCGGTGCGCAGGGCCGGGGAAATGCGTCGTGATTGGTTCATAGCTTGTCATGTCGCTTGTAATCTGGTCGAAAGTGAACCGCGATTGGTGGCTAATAAGATTTATAGGTGCAAATGAGCATATACGTTTCGGAAACGTTCGCCCTAACGTTTGGTGTCCAGAGGGTGGTTGGTTAGTGACTACAATTTACACAAACTTGTTTCATTTTCATGTCATCAAAATGACCACACACACACTGGTATTTTCTTTGAGAAAGTACAACCGTAGTCAGTGCAAAGGGTAAACGCTACTTGCTCGGCGGGCAGGGGACAGGTGGCAATCGTGTCGGCCCGCGGCCCGCGGCCCGCAGCGGGCCAAGGTTGACCGCCTTGACATTTTCAAAGTCCTGGCCTGCACGTTTATAGGGGCAACGTTACATAACGATTGCAGTTTATTGAAATACTGTGACCAGCTACTTTCGAGTATCGTCAGATGATTAAAAGCAATATCGTGGTGTAACGTTTTTGCATGGATTTAAGTTTTTTTTAATATTTCGTTCTTTTGGAATGTCTCTTTGATTCAGTTCTATAGCGTTGACGTTAAAAGGTCGTTTTTCACTGAACCAGCCCTTAGAAAGCCCTATGTATAACCTTACCAACTTAGAAAAGTTGAAAAACCCCCAACATTGTCATTTCAAAGTGTAATATCTCAAAAACGGCTGAATCAATGTTAATTAAAACTTAGCTAAGAACTGTCTCGATTAAGCCAGCTTTCGATTAAAAAAAAAACCTCCCATACACCCATACTCACAGGTCCAACGTATAACACCCCTCTTTTTGTGTCGGAGGTTAAAAATAGATGAATAAATGTTTTTTTTTTAAAGTCACGATTATAAAACTTAAACAAGGTGTAGGGAGGGGTTTTGCGAAATACCGACAGGATATGAACTTCTGCCATAGAAGCAAAGCCGCGGGCGCAAGCTAGTCTACATATACATATACCTGTCCAGGGCCCAATCTTTGGCAAAAACAATGGCACGACGAATTACAAATCCCCGTTAAATCCACAATTATACATTTAACGTCAGTTCGCGTCTTAATTTGTTGATGATGTCGATATCTTGTGGCTGCCGTTAAAACTATAGCTGAAGGCATTGCGCCAAGCCAAATAAATGAAATCAAACTGTATTAGCTATTTGCTCGGTGCGCGGAGAACCGCGCCGCGTTTACACGTCCTACACCAGCGGTGGGCAAAGTACGGCCCGCGGGCCAGCTCCGGCCCGCGAAAGGATTTTATCCGGCCCGCCGCCCGTCCGTCGAAATAATTAGTATATGGCCCGCGATAATTACATTTCGAGTCAAAATCAAAATATCAATTTTTTTTTTTTTATACTTTCATATGAATCGTTGATAAGTAAACAATTACTACAATTCTTGCCTTCTGGCTCGCCCTGAGAAATTTCTTAAATTTTCTGGCTCCCCATGAAGAAAGTTTGCCCACCACTGTCCTACACAAAAACAGACAAAGGTAACAAAACTCCACATGTAGAGCTCTACTATACGCATGTTGGTATTGGAAATACATCAAAGAAAAAAGATACGTATTCTAATTTAAACGTGAAACGAGAACCTTGGATCCCCTTTTAATAAGAGAATACAGAGCCCAACACGGAAAATTGTGTGATTTGGAATTGTTAATAAGTATTTGACTGGAAAGGTCGAAGGTAAAAGACCCAGAGGCAGAAGCCCGAAAAGGTGGTCGGACCAGATCTATGAACAGCTGGAGTTACCAGTCAGCGCCGCCTCCACCGGGCGGTCCGGGCGTCGGACCGTATCGGCTGGAGGCAGACCATGAATCGTCTAAGGATTCACGATCCTCAGCAATAGGGGAACGATTAAGAAGAGAATGGATCCGATTCTACAGCGGCCGCTAAAATTCTTAATTATATTTAGGCGTCGCTAAGTCCCTTTGCTATTCTATGAGCGGCTGTCATAATCAAATGACAAGGCCAATTTGAATCTGACGTTTATTATTTTAGGCGGTCTATTCAATTTAGGTTTAGCCGTTTAAGTGCTATTCTTTGCGTGTCCTTTTTAAGCAAAAGTCAAGCTAAACTGCCTAATTTTAGCGGCGACTAAAATAGTCCCGTTTAGACCCCGATTGCTTAAAATCAAGTTGTGTCGGATCGATTCCTTACTATATTATTCATTAGAAATGGATGACGAATACGTGATAGCTGCTCTGGTGGCCGAAGAGAGGGAGTATGGCGAGGGTGAGGGTGAAAACAATTATTTGAAGAGTTTGCGAGATTAATCTAACCCGTTTGACCGGTCCGAGCAGAAGTTTCGGAAATTGTTTAGGCTGTCGCGGGATATGGGCCAACACGTAGTGGACACTAAACTTTGTGTGCAGGGGATGCGCTACTGCAACTTACAGGTTACAAGCGGAAGTCTCTTTCTAACGACAGGTGATAGAATGAGACTTCCGCTTGTGAATTGTAATTTGTAGCTTTATAAAACACGACCCAGGAGTTCCAAGATAGTTTTCCTCCAGGACAGTTTTTTTTTTATTATAAAGCATTGGCTACAAGGCTATCAACTTAAACACGATGCCAGGAGCCATTTTCTAAATGTTGCCCATTCAAATTTAAGAAAATACGATTCCATACATTTTGACGAATTTCATTCATTCATTCGTTCACTTATTTTTTTCAAGTAGCAACACGCTCAATTTAATTTAGAAATTTTAGGATACGGATAAAACCCGGCTAAATTTTGTCAGCTTGACATTCTGGAATAGCACTTGTTAAATCCGCCGTCTAAATTTTAACTAAAAATTAGAAAATTTAGTTTTAGGCTATTTAGCCGATGTGCACGTACGTAGAATCGCAGCCAATAAGTATTTAAATGGAGAGGAAGCGCAGACAGTAAAAATTATTTAATATTATAATAATTAAGTTAATTAATTACAACAGAATTTCGGCCAGCGAGCCATCACTAGTGACTATCGAGAGTGAAATTCTTTCTAGGATTGCTATTGTCGAATGAGGTGTATTTGTCATTCTCAACCAATAAGAAACAAGGTACTGGCCTATGATTGGTGGAAATTGACAGTTATCCTGAGGCGAAACAATGAGTTGTTTGTCCCAAAACACTTAATCGTATGGGGTCATGTCAAACTCATAGTTAAATACTCAATACATGTCACAATCACAAGATACATTTACATACATCCCGTTACTCGAGCATACGTCATTCGCCCCTGACATTAGCAATAGGAAAAGCCTTATATTACATAGGTAAACATGAACTTATGTAGACTGGTGCAACCATATCGCATTCCAGGGGGCAGGCTAACTGCTCACTTCCTATGTCTCGTGTCCTGGACGTAACGAGGATAGCACCATTCAGTTCAATTGTAGAATCGCGCTGCATTGTACGGCTTACATGCGGATCTGGAATATTGCATATCGCATATAGTAATATAACTGCGTAAATGGTAATTGAGAACTGACCGGTTGTGAGATAAACAGGGAGACGAGTAGGGTCTGGCAGTCACGATCCGGTGATGATAAAATATGAAAAGCTTAATTTATATATATTTCCTATTTAGCTGAAGAAAGCTAGAAGAAAGACATAAAAACCACTTCTTAATTTTTTTTCAGCGGCATCCCTTGGATTATTCCATTCAATGCCTTTAGAGGATTTTTTATGTGTTTTTGAAGGCGGTTTTATTTCTTGTTAAAAGATTTTTTTCGTAATACGGTATTTTGATAAATCACACACTATTTCAGAATGATTTTACTCTACAACTGATCTCGTATAAGGATTAGCACGTGGCTGATATAAATCCACACGGTACTTTACTGAACTAAGTACCTTTGACGTTGACTTTGATGTTAATCGGTTCGTATCACCAAGCAGTGTGGGAAGTAATCAACAATGTCACGCCTACGCTGTGACGTCACAGCGATGTCGTGATGATGTCACAAGGCATCCCCATCCTCTCACGGTCCACTTGCCTCAACACTAACAGATTTAATAAGGGCGTGGGTTCGAGTCCTGACAGCGATGAATATATAACAAGCTGTCTATAATAAACGGGGATAGATAATATAAGGTGACGTATTTGGATAAATTGATGAGGGGTAAAAATCTGTTTCAAGTCACATTACTTAATTAGTAATTAGGATTAGGACTACCGTATTGATAATTAAAACAGCATTTTAATTTTAGATGAATAGTCATTCAACAAAGCATTCACTCCTTTTTACCCGACTGCTGAAGGAGGGTTATATTTTTCGGATGTACCTACTCATGTGTATTTATATGTCTAATTCCACAGCCTAAACTGTTTGACGGGATTTCAACGTATGCGGTGTCATTAGCTTCGTCTCAATTGTGGGAGTGACATAGGATATAAATTGTTCCCAGAATTGCAGTCGTGTTTTCTGTTTTTAATATGTAGTTGTTTAGAGGTTATTCATTGTTTGTATTTTTAATGTAAGTACGTATCATAACATAACACACCGTTCCACTGTCATAACAAATTCTTTATTTTTTAGGCTGGTCGTTTGTTATTCGCGTGCTTTGCAACCACTCGATCTCACATATGATACACGGACCAACCACCCTCTGGACACCGCGTGAGCGGGCCGGGGGAATGCTTCGTGATTGGTTCATAGCTTGTCATCTCGCTTGTCATCTGGTCGAAAGTGAGCCGCGATTGGTGGCTAGAGAGATTTATATGTGCAAATGAGCATATGCCTTTCGGAAACGTTCACCCTGACATTTGGCGTCCAGAGAGTGGTTGGTCCGTGTAAGATAACAACAACAAATCTAAAGTACTTAAGTAAGTAAGTAAACGCTTTATCGTACAGAAAATACAGAAATAAATACAAGTTACAAACACTACAAGTACAAAGGCGGACTTATCCCTCCTTCCACTACTGAAAACAAGTAGATTAACAACAATTTATTGTTTTCGTTAATTAATAAAATTACAGTCGAGTTGGTAAACTCGGTAACTGGATCGAGTCAGTATTTAAAGCAGTCGAACGGCAGTTAAATGCTGGTGGCTGTCAATGTGAGAACTGACACGATCAAATTGAACCGTAAACCAAGGCACGAAGCGTTTTTGACGGGAGTCACCTGTTTGCACTACAATTATACAATTACGCCGTACGGCACAGTACACCCTCAAGCTATAGATTAACTTGGGGGGCGAATATCCAGCGACGTTACGTCAAATGGCGCAACGTAGCCCCCAAAACGTGTCGTGTGATGTACCTAGGTCAAAATCTGTTACGTTCTTACAAACTTGAACAGAAATCGAGCACAAATGCGAATCACTAAACCATTGATTGCCAAAGTGGTCCAGGTGGACCCCTGGGGGTTCAAGGGGGACTCGACGGGGGTAAATGTTGCCGAAAAAAAAAACGGGGGTTCACAAGTTTTCAGTGAGGTATTTAATAGATAAAAACAAAAACGTTGGCTTGTTTTACATGCCTATCAATGTAGGCAGAAAATATACTACTCAAAAATATTAATAGGGGTAAATGACAGCAGTAGTGGGTCCACCGAAATCGGTAAAATTTTGAAAAGGGTCTACGAGAAAAAAAAGTTTTAGAACCTAAGCACTAAACCTTTCCTGCAGCCAACGTGGTCGTAACCTGTCATAGTTTTTGGCAGAGGAGAAAGCGCGCATTAAAATCTCCCGTCATAGGAGCTTTGTGAGTTAAACCGAGGCGTCCGTCGGTTTAATGCAATCGTTAAACTAAATAGGTTTATGCCCTATTAATGCTGATAACGGTTCCGAGGCGATTCGGCTTGCACTAAAATCGGGCTTGGTTTATGGCGGCTCCTTCCCCGAGCAGATAAAAAATAATTGGAGAGGAAACGTAACTTAACGTGAGTTAGTGTCAAGTTTTTGCGAAGATTCAGAATTGAAATTGTTTTTTTTAACAAACATTTTCGGTGGTTAAGTAGCATAATTCGGCGTTTAAGGTTTTCACTGTGTTGAGTGTGTTTCTAGATTTCTTTTAGATAAATAGTCACCAGGAAACGGGGCAACGATATATGGGCAGTAGAGTTTTTTGACACGAAACATATATGTAGATTTCGCTTAGCAGCGTGTGATGATAATTCGCCGTGCTTTGCATAGTTTCATGCCGTAATTCAATTAAACAACAAAAATATTAAATGATTAAAACAATTGATAAAATATACAAATCAAAAGCCACAATGAAGAAAAATACAACAGAAAATAACAATAAAAAACCACATTGCGTCCTCGCGAACAAACCAAACAAAAATACTAAACGCTGCTTATCTTAACGACGGAGCCGCGGCGGGTACTTTACATAAATTAATGACATTAACGTCGTCACCGCGGCTAGCACAAATTGCCGGGACTCCCTACGTCGCTATTTACACAAACATATAACGGAAACAACATGTCCAGTCGCTCTTTTTTAAAAACGAGATTTTAATCTCAAAAATGCTGAGCACTCAATAGACTATAAGTTACCACTCAGTTTACTTTACACACACAAATATTTATGTAACTTGTCTTTTTTATCACTTAAAATTACATCCTTCCAAACTTTCAAATCGCTTTAACTCAAAAAGCTGCTAAGATGACTAGACATGTTCTGCCCGTGTACCCTCCATATACGACAGCCTCGTTAGGGAAAGTGACAAACGAGAGACGCGTTGTCCCCGAGCGACTTATTTGCACTGAGTCGGCCAACAGAGTCCTTCGGGCAAAGGACTTATAGTCGAAACTGTATACATTAACCTTTTCGACGCTAAGACAAACGTCACAGCATTCATTCATACGCCAAACCGTTTTCTTGAGCCCTGATACGTAACGTCGCAGAAACTCTTCCCAATCATCCACAACTGCAATTATAGTGCCTCGCCGCTCTAAAGTCCAGACATTGCACAGCTATCAAGTTTCTGATTATTAACAATGTTAACCATAGGAGAAAAATGTACCTGTAAAAAAGGACCTGTTTGTACGCCACAGGCAAACAAGGAAGTCTATAATTTTTCAAGTGTTATCATAAGCTAGACTTACCGACTGGAATGGTCTTGGAAGTTCCCACCGTCAAGCAGCCTGACCTTGGCGAAGAGCACGGCCGAAACGAAAGGCACTTCGGTCAGCTCCTCGAGGCAAGCCTGGACGCCGAACTTGTACCGTTTCTTCTTGGTCATGAACGCCATCACTGCATCCGTGGATCGAACTGGTATGAGCCGGTTCAGTCCGGATAGAATCGGGTAGCGCTGCACCTCACATGTATGGGTTCAGGTTAGGTTGTTCTGTGCGTGGTTCCGTACGCTTCGCTGTCGCATAGCGGCCGAAGCGATCTGAAAGAAATTAGTTACTTAAAACATATAATAAAAAAAAAGTAAAACTCCGAATTCAAAAATAACCTTAGAATAAAACGTAAAATAATCCACTAAAACCATGATTTTTATAGCCTAGCACTAGCAGGCCCCTTTTTCACCAACTTTACAATTGTCAGTTTTCAATGACAATTCGGTATCAACTGCTGACTTGAAGAGCTTTTGTTTTAGCGCGCTTCATATTGCCAAAGAAATGTAGTTCGAATTGTCATATAAAACTGACAATAGTAAAGGTGGTGAAATAGGGGCCAAAAATATTAAATCGCTGCGGTGAGATATTCCGCGCTCATCTTTGAATGAAGCACCGACTTCATATTTCTGCTCTGCCTCCTCCTTTTTTGAAGTCGGTTAAAATGCCTTACGAGTATACTAATATTAATTGTGTAAGAAAATAAAATCACTGAAAAACGCGGGTCCTATTTATTGTTTGTTGCCACTGAGATCTATCTTGATTGCGGTTATTCATAAAGCTAACACAATCTATGCCACCGAGAATATTTATCTCACTATCGATTGGCTACGTAATCCTACGAAAACACCTAGATAACAACCAATGTTCCTACCTTAGGCAGCATGAATTGTACAGCGTGCAATCACTATGAATTTCCAAGCAGAGACGCGGATATTATTATCCTGAATATATTATGCGTTCCCCCAGAGTCGGACCCCAGACGTTTCTCACTGTCGAGGAATACATCTAACTTTTAAATCCGCAGACGAACTGTCGGCAGGTCGCCAAAGGTAACCTTCAACTTGAAACCTTGTCTTCTTACGGCCGTTCCCAATATTCAATCCACGGATAGTTTTCCTTACCAACAGTTACATTTTGACAGATTACCCATAGAAAATATGTCAAAATGTAACTATTGGTAAGGAAAACCCTCGGTGGATTGAATATTGGGAACGGCCGTTAACCGGCTTAACAATAAGTGTTATAATCTAGATAAAACGTTATAATGCGAATAACTGTACGACTATCGGGTGACAGTTTGTACCTGAAAACCTTTATTTTTAAAGTTAATATCAATAAAACTTAGACTAGGGAAAAATAGGGAGTTCTGCCACGGGTGCGAAGCCGCGGGCGAAAGCTAGTAAACAGCAATTCATAAAAATCAAACAAGCGTAACGAAACTTAATTAGTCCCGAAATTCCGTTGGAAAAATCTTTTCCACGAGCGCCGAAGCGAGTGCGCGCAATCAGATATTTCGTTTGGCACAAATCGGAAATGACATGTTTGGCTTCGGGTATCTATAAGTAGATGTGCGCTATGAATACAGGAATACTGGGAAATGAGAAATCACCGCCATCTAAATACAAATCCGACGGATTGATTTATAAGCCGTGAAGTCCTAGTGCTTCTTTCATCAAATTTAATCACGATGGAGAAATGAAAAGGACTGGAATTTTACAGGAAATTAAACGGTTAGTTGAGGCTTCCCAGGCTCGTTTCAAAAGTTGGTGCACGTACTCAATTAGAGACCCGTGCGACCAGCATTCAGATCCCACGACGAGATAGCTGCTGAATAGCCTCAGAGCCAGATTAGTCCTCGAGAAACCTCGGAAAATTTTAATACTGTACCTGTTTACTCGTAGCATTGGGACGACGCGAAATTATTTTTTGCGAAGAGGCTTTTACTTCACGTAATTTAAGGATAAAAAAAGCGAAGTTATTCGGTCGGTCGAGCAGGGACTTGAATGTAAAGAAAATTTTCCAACTCTTTTAGTCAACTTTTAAAGTCGATACAAGAATGAAACTAGCACACTTCTTGGAAAATAAAAACCGATCAAGAGCGTGTCGGACACGTCCAGATAGGGTGTCGTAGCCGTTACAAAAAAGTCCTTGCATATCAAATTGCAATAACGTATTTTTACTATTTAAGTAATTTTAATAATTTGGCTTGTAATACCAACTTAGTTGATTTTAAATTCATTGTACGCAATGTTGCCCTGATTTTTTTCACATTTCCAAATCACCTCCCACTTTACGTGTAGAAGAAGTAGCCTAAAATAAATGTCATTCAAGATTTTTATTCCACCACTTCGTCGGCATGATTAATATATATATATGATTGCCAAATTAAAGCTTCCTAGTACCAAGAGTGTGAGTTATACCGCGAACAGACGGACACGGCGAAACTATAAGGGTTCCTTGTTACCTATGATAACTTTTATAGCTCAATATACTAGCTAAATATACGGTAAATTTTATAGCTGATCGATTAAATTGGTAGAGATAGTATACTGCTGAGTCACGGTCTCTATTTTCTCGCCAATTAGCCCAATCTCATTTAAAATATTCCAGGCTGGTTTAATTTAGGTATATTGACTGACATGAAAAAAATATACTGTCAGCTTTTTCACGCGCCGCATATTTCTATTTTAGAAATCAACTGTTTTCATATGAAACTACCGTGAGATTAAACCACAGTGAAATAAACGGATCAAGCACTGAACTTGTGTCAGTCGAGTGTTTCACACACCTTAGTGACAAAACAAAACGACATGTTTCTTTAAAAAACAAAGCAGCATAAGAAAATAGACAGATTAAATAATCTCCGTACTATTAATTAATCTATTTCGAGACAACAGGAGCGCAAGCTAAAACTTAAGACAGACGTTGACAACTTACATAACTGTCGAAACTTTAGAAGACCGCCACTGAATGAATCGCTTGCGATTCGCGAGGTAGCTTCTATCTGCAACAAGGCAAACGTTTTCATTAAAATTATGAACCGTTGTAAACTCAAACATTTTAAGGTTAATTCTGGAAATTCCAAAATCCAACTGTTTAATATATTTAACATGCATGCATAGTGACACAAACGGATCATTCACGTATATAAGTCGAGTTTAGCCAGACATGTTTCGAACTAATTCGAAGTTCTACCTCTGGGACAGCAAGACAGAGAGGCAGTGAGACGCACACTGCGTGCCTTAGGCCCTGCTCTCGAGACTGCTAAGCTTAAACTTGATTCTGTGTATCCCTTATCCTTTTACATTCTGTTGAATAGCGCAACGTGTTATGTTAGGGTTCCATACCTGAAAAGGAAAAAACTTAAACCTTATAGGATCAGTTCGTTGTCCGTCTGCCTATCGGTCTGTCAACCACAAGTAAATCAAAACCTATAGGGTACTTTTCATTGACCTGTAGAATCATGAAATTTGAAACGACACAAACCAAACGAACCAAACGAAAATTGTTAATTTGTCGTTATTTAAATACCTTAAACCATAAACTTGAGTTATGTTATATTGTTATAGAGTGTACGTTCCGACTCGCACTTGGTCAATTTCGTTCAGAGGGGTGTCAAAGCAGTAACCGGCTTATTAAATATGCAGTTACGTACTGCCACTAAAATAATAAAAACTCCATAAGTTGTAGACGCAGATTCCCGCAGGGGCCCTATCCCTGTTCCAAGGTGATGCCGGTGGCACCCCGCCAACATTCCGAATGTATGTGCTGCTTTATATCAAACATTTTTAACACGTGATGATAAGAGCTCGTTATTTAGGCGGTACCGAGCACACCGCGAGATGAAAGGGATTCTTTAACGTATAGGTTATTTTATTATACATTTATGGTAGTCTAGAAGCTGTAAGTACTTCCGTTGCTGGCCAGTTAATACCAAGTTTTCTCGAACTGCTACCGAGATTATGAGAGATTAAAATTACAATTAAAGTAGGTACAGAACAAACTTAATTAAGATGTTGTTAATCCTATCGTTCGTAAAGACCATTAGTTGCGCCCACTAGTGGTGGTGGACACCAAGCAACTATTAATTGTATGCAACTCAATGATATTATAAGTAAAGATACGTCATATGCTCACAAAACAATCGAAAAACATGTTCGGAACTTTTTGACATTTGCGCGCAAGTTCGAACCTTATTCGAGAGCGACTGAGGCCACAGAGGCTACAGTTGTAGAATTTTCTGCGCTTCATTTTCGGCGTGCTAATGAGACCATATCTGCCTCTTAGCATTACACGGGGGGGACTAACTATGTTTTATATCTGTCCCATTTTATGGAAATGTAAACTTGTAAGAGATTATAAAATGTACATAAATAATATGTCATTTATTTGTATTGTAGAAAGTTACAGTGCGCGGTGGCTAGCCACAAGTCCACTCTCACAGAACAGTTTGCTTCGATACCAAATAAAATGCAACGGATAATCTCTCGCGCAAGATAAATAAACGAGTGAGGCACTCCAGTCGGCTGCTATCGTAGACGAGGGTAAATCCGAATTGAATATTCATTTTATTTCATATTGTCGGAATCTAGAATATGCAGATAACGGCCGCGGCCCTGCCCCTATACTACGAAGTGCAATATTCGAACTTCTTGTCGTGCCGTCCTGCTCACGCTAATGTTATTTAATATAAGAGTGAGCGAGACGATACGATACGAACTTCGATTTTCGAATATCGTAGCAGTCCCCCTGAAGGCTTGTACGTATTTGTTCGCGTGGTAAATTCGATTCACAAAGCGAGCGAAGCACAGGTGCCAGAGATGAGATCTTTAAGCTTCCTTGACTATATGGTAGCTGGAGATTTCGAAAACAAAGCATCTCTCTTCTCGTATGACAGCTGGGCATAAAGCAGACTGACGGGAGGCGCCTTTGGCTTATCTATGCACTACAATTTCTCTGGCATTTTTTGAGGGGGACGAGGAACACACACGTACAGCACACGTCTGTGCTCATGTCAAAATTTGTTACGTTCCTACAAACTCACACTAAAACAAAACTGTCACACAAATGCCAAAACCACGCACACAATCAACAGACCCTGATCATTTTGGTCAGACTTAATGTTAGAGTTTTGGCAGAGGGGAAATCGTGCGTTAACATCTCCATTCCTTTTCTACTCTAAGCAGCTGGGTGTAAAAGCAGTAGAAATATGACTTTAAAAATCGATACTTTTTTTTGGAAAATAAATAAAATGTGTACACCTGATATTGTCGCACGAATAGCTTTGGCAAAGACAGCTTTTGAAATCACCCAGCGTAGGAAGCAAATAGTTAATAGTTAGGGTGTACATTTGAAGTATTGTAGAGTCGAGGAAAGTAATTCCTGACCCACCACAGAACATTTTCATAGTAAACGTCATAACGATTTTCCTTGTCAAGCTATTTAATTTCCTCGACCGTACTACATGTACAGACAACAGCAATTGAGCAGTTACTACGCTATATGGATGATAGCTTTGCGCATCCATATTAATGCTTATTAGTCCTACAATTGATCCCATGGATCCATTTACCTAAATTAGACCTCAGCCTTACCCTGTTCGATATAATTTACTTATAAATAATATTTATAGAGTTATCAATGCATCAGTCGGCTGCTCTAGTAATTCGCAAAGGACGTGGGCACGTGGCAATTACCAGGGTTACCCACGCATGAAAAGAGAATAGGGGAAATAAGTATGATTTCTGTAATCAAATTTTAGCGGTCTACCCGTCAGGGCGAGGTGAGCCACGGAAGGGCTGGAAACATGATTACAGTCGTAATTCTGTTGAAATCGTGATGGAGTTGAATATAAATGTGCAGGTAAAGTAGGGATCTGTTTAAGTAATAATAAGTTATTAAGCTCTGAGCTCTGATTAATAACCTGTGTACCTCTAAAAGCAGAAAAAGTCGTACATGAAACTCAAAATTTAGAGAACCGTCACGTCACCGTATCATTGGGGCAATGGGACAACGTCACCGCAAGAATCTCGTCAAGAAGTCGTATAAAGGTCTTTAAGTCTTTAAGTCCCAGAGAGCGCTGCTCATTTGGCAGCTAGTCAGAGCCTTGGCCCAAACTCCAGCAACGCGGAGAAGAGCTGGGAGCCAAAATTGATTTACTTATTTATTGATGTCCGATTAAACAATGTCCGACGCTGGGAGGATGAAATTGCCAGAGTAGCTGGCAGAACATGGACGAGAGTGGCTGCATGTGAGAGAGAATGGACACTGCTGGGGGGACCTTTGCCAACGGGCACACAGATGCCGAAGTATAAAATGTTATTAGGTTATTAGGATATATTATTCGCGGACAATTCAGATGAATAAATAAAAAAAATGAAAAAAATCTATACAATGAAAAGAGAGGAGGGGAAAGGCCGCCGAGGATAGGGTATTTAGATCAAATAAAAAAGAAGATAGACGTTGTGTCGTATCAGGAGAAGGAATGCGCATTGGAACGGATTGGAGAGAACTGCATCGACATAAGTGACGGTAAATTTACACTTTAGAAAATGTCATCTAGTTACTGACTGACCACCAATATGTAATTCGATACTTAGTACTTAGTACTACCGGAATGTTCTCGGTAATAGCTGGATCAATACATTTCAATTATCAGCATTTCATCCTCTTACGGATTATGTGGGCTAGGTGGCTAGGTGGCTAGTTACAGGGAGGTGGGGTGGCAATAATAGGCAATTTACCCTACTCTTAAACAAGATGATGAAATCCACTTTTTTTGCCCAACGGCGGAAAGCAAAATAGGCTAAATAGTAAGAAAATAAAAACCGATCACTCTCTTCTCCGCTTCGCCTGTATAAACGACAACCCTTGGTGACGTGACGTGAGCACGTGAGTCAGTCGGCGCCGGCGCTGCGATAGCATGCTAATGTGGAGCGGTGTAATCGACAGGACCTACTTTAAGTAAGTAGGTATATAGCACATAACTTACACAAGGGTGACGGAAATTCTACTATTACGCGAACGAAATCCCGCCGAAGCACAGGATTTAAATACAGTTTGACATGTAATTAAATAGTGATTTCTTCTTGAGTACTAAACCATCAATGAGCGAAGAATTGGTAGACTTTTGACGGAGTTTGTTTTGAGTAATGTTGGTAGGTAGACGGCGCCACTCTTGCCAAGCCAGCTCCCGTCGAATTAATGGAAGCAATCACTTTCAGTTAACGACTTTTCGGAGCAGTTCAACAAGATTTCAAGACACCAAGAATCTCAATTACGCCCGATCCATACTAGAGAAAGACAGATATTTTTGCCTATTTTAAAGAGCCTCGATATTTTCGGCGGCTGGCCGTTTTTAATCAAAATGTGTAGAACTTTTCATATCAGAACTGGCATAATTACTTTTTAATGTACCCAAGTCCGTCATGTCTGTGGCTGTCAAACATTTCACGTAATTTTCCGGTAATACGGCACCGTTGAGTGTTGAGGTTATCGGTGAAGTTTTAATCGATTCTCGTTTGACGCTTCCCGGCTACGAATACTTGGCTAACGTCAATTAATTGGATTTACATGAAGTTAGCCACAGTTCGTGTTTGATGGTTCGCTGACTGAAGTTTGGCGTTCGAACACGATTCGGTAATTAGTTTACTGGCGAGACATATCAGCATTTTCAATAAAGAAAACATATCGACGAGCGATCATGTTTGCGTTTACGTCATATTCATTCAGTGACGATATCAGGTTGTTTACATACTCAGTGTTTGCCGAATTTGCTGTCTGCTTTGCGCTTTTCTCGACTCTTACTATGAGTCAATGACATTGTTGGCATAGCAACTGTCTCTACAAAGAGCCTGCTGAAAGAACTCCCTTCACAAAGTTTGAACTGATTAAACATTAATGGTGCCCGTAAACGTAATACGTTGGAAACTCCCTGCATTAACTCTGTTAGTTTACTAACGGGTAGCAATTTCCCGAATGGCAAATTGAAACTGTGTAAGGTATTCACGCTGACGGCTTCACTGACGGCACTTCACTTCCGCGTGTTTCCGATGTACGAATTGATTAATACCTCCAAGTAGAATAAGTTCTGTTAAAACTTATTTTTTTAATACAAGACTTTTTACTGGACTTTATAACCATTTAAGATTTTAAATCAACCCGACTAGGTACAGGAAGTGGGACAACTGTAACTTGCAAGACTTGACCTACACAAACCTAGACAATAACAGGGCAAGTTAAATTGTAAAATATCTCGCGTTTCGCTCCCAATGAGCGAACCATAGTTAAAAACCTAAACCGGCTTCAAGCCAAGATTAGGCATGCTCCTCGATTTCCCAGCCAAAGTAATCCACAAAGGCTTTGCGAAGCATAAAGACATCAAAAGCAAATTCCTAGATTCCAAAGACTAAGAATGTTACACACTTTAAGACAGGATAGGATAAAGAATCTATTTATCACGTACCTAGATGGAACTAAAATACGCTGACGCGATATATACGCAATGACGCGATCATTTTGTAGCGTTTTTGACGCCAGACAGTGACCATGTCCGGACGCCAAGTCAACGACTACTGTTTGCGATTTTGACGCAGCGAAATAACGCAGCGTCAGAACCATGGTATGTTTCAAAGTTCTCCTGCGTAAAAATAATACCCGTACTACAGTCTTTCTTATTGTTTTATGGATATGATACTGCGCATCCTTGCTCATCAATGCCGTCCCAACTCCCACTTTTATTTTCTTGACAAATAGCAAAGTACCGAAGTTGGGCGAGTAGTCGAGCAACTCGTCGCCTTCGACTAGGGTGGCCGGAGGCTCGATACGCAATATAAGGTTCCGAATTTTTGTTTTGTTTTATCGATCCACGATTCGTGAATCACCTGTCGACAAGTAGACGTCAATGCTGATCGGGTACGTACCGGGTGGGTTTAATGACCTTTATCTACACAAGTGTCATAAGTCCTCTATAAAGCGTTCAGAAACCTTAGGTACATCAGCACATCACTATAAGAATTTGAATCACCAGCATTACGACAGTCAGTTTTACTATGAAAATGAGTTTCAAATTTGGAACTTTTTAAAAAAATAATACAAATTAGATAGGCCAACGATACTGAACTTCAGCTCGGTATGTTCGTCCATGAAAAAAAAGTCAAATTCATGACAGGTTTGCGATGCCTTCGGCTTCTGAACCTAACTTAGAATACTTATAATGTGTGTAGATAAAGTAATGTATTCAACTCTACAAAATCATGCCTTAAATCTGATCTTATTATTGTATATCGAGATAACACAAAGGCAATGGATCTAACCTAACGTAAACCTGGAGTTATTTTCTTTTAGAGTTATTAAAATTTAAAACTAAAGTGTCCTAATTATACTCACTGAAACATGGATACACTGAAAAAAAAAAAAACAGAAAATGCTAAAACCCCGGGAATCGAACCCGGATCCTCGACATCCCGTGTCGCGTCGTGTGTGCGGGGTTAGCATATTCTGTTTTTTCTGTGTATTCATATTTCAGTGCCTTTCTAAAAGTATAATTGATAATCACGGGAAAACCGTAAAAAAAAAATACAAAAAGATACTCCATTTGAGATCATGTATTGTGTTCCTCTTATCAAAGTAGGTACAGTAAGTATTAGATACACGAAATGTCAAATAAGAACGAAGCGACACGATACAACATGGATGGCGGGCATCTCTATCGCCGTCACAGACGTGCCAATTGGGAATCGATTAGACGATTTCCGTTTATTGTTACTGCCACATGTGTAGTTTAGTAAATTGCGAACTCAGCCTTGTTCCGAACTAGGAGAAATAACAATCCAAGTGATACATAAACACACATATGACCGTGTGAGGTGATCAACTTAGTATCCGGTCCGGTGGTAATGGGAAAAGGCTTGTAAGTATTCAAAGTTTATACATTAACGACATTACCGCTTTTTGTAGCTAGCGAGCAAATGGTAGAACTGAAATCTAAGATAAGTTTTTTTTAGGGTTCTGTACCTCAGTAGGAAAAAACGGAACCTTTATAGGATCACCTTTGTTGTCCATCTGTCTGTCTTTATGTCAAGACCCTTTTTCTCTGAAACGCGTGGAGGTAGCATGCTGAAATTAATATCAAATACTCAAGCCTGCGGTCTCTTGAAGCTGTGAAAAATTCACCTTCTGAGTCAACGCAATCAAAAGATACAGTCATTAAAAAGGCTATTTCCACACAAATTGCCGAAATCCGAAAACCTACAGGGTACTTCCAGTTGTCCTAGAAACTTCAAATTTGGTATGAATGTAGATCTTATAGCACCACTCCGAAAAGTCTCAAAATCTAAAAAAAATATGTCTGTCTGTAGATTTCGCAGACCAATATAAGTTGACCCCACACTGTACATTTTACTTAAGAGCAGGGCTCTGCTAACACTGGACTTCTTAAAACACCGGGGAAAAGCGTTAAAATCTTTCTACGGAACCCTCGTGCGCGAGTCCGACTCGCACTTGGCCGGTTTTTT
Organism: Clepsis dumicolana; assembly: GCA_963691665.1. NCBI lineage: Eukaryota > Metazoa > Arthropoda > Insecta > Lepidoptera > Tortricidae > Clepsis > Clepsis dumicolana. Next base: position 35,095,295 of record OY829505.1, on the reverse strand, counting down.
TTTATTCATTCGGAGAACAAAAAGAAATAAGTGTACAGAAGATAGTACAAATATTCTAAATAGAGATTATCATACACTTACTCCCTTAACTGATCTCATTAAAACACATGTGTGATAATACTGATAGGCTAACCTACACGTCATTAAAATCTAACCGGTCAGAATTCCTTCCTGATAAGCAACTTCAGACGAAACAAAACAGTCTAACCAATTAATAAGGTATCCACCTCCTTCTAACAATAATTTACTTAATTAGCACATAACCTATTTTTAAGTTGAAGTACCTATTCTTCCGTTATTGAGTGACTGACAGACAACGCACAGCCGAAACCCTTGGCCCTATAAGGCTGAAATTTAGAACAGAGGTTGCCTTTATGATGTAGACAAGCTTTAAGGACGGATTTGTTGAAATCTCACGGGATAGAGAATAAACGGGATCATGCGCTTCGCGTACGAAGTCACGGGCAAAAGCTAGTCTATTTATATAAAACAAAATCGTGTTAGTTACGCCATTTATAAGTCAAGAATGGCTGGACCGATTCTTATGATCTAGCAGAAGAGGGGAAACCTCAATACCTTTGCTACAAAATTACAGTTAAACCAAAGGCGATGAGCCAGATGCGCGCGGCCGTATCATCACCGCCGGCGCCTGCAGTGAGGCCAGGCACGCGCGCACCCGCGAGCGCCTGGGAAAAGTGAAAAGCACTAGTGCGAAAAATCCAACTTTCCGCGTGCCACTTTCTGAGCAATTTTATTAAAAAAAAAAAAAACCGGCCTTACCCTGTCAACATTTCTTCCAAAGCCAACGACCTCACGATACGACATTGACATTGTCTTAGTCTCAACTACAATATTTGCAGCGTGCTCACGGCGGCGTTGCGTCACCAGCACGATGCGTAATGAGCGAGCCGGACCGCCGCGTAGACGTATTGCGGAGGAATTACGTCATGCTAGATACGTATTCATAATGTGAAAAAAGGAACAAAAAAAAGATTTTCTTTGGATTTCGTACCACGATCGGAGAAATGGAAACCATCTTGTCCATTCATTTCTTGTCATTTCAAGGATCAAACTGCCTTTTTTTAGTGTTTGTTCAATTAAAAACAATATTTTACGAATATTTTCGAAAGCTTAGTCGAGTAAATTTTGACATCATTCAAACTAATTCACAGTTTAAAACAGTAATCAATCTACAAACAATGCACCGAATTAATTATCAATAGCCGAAGCGCTGCCGCTGCGGCCGACACCGAGCGGAAATCCATATTTGACTGACCGATGAATCCCAGTCCAAATTCCAAGCGTTCTTGGTATCTACAAACTTACCTACTGAGTTTGTACTGTGACGTGTACTAGCAAGAATTGCGAAACTTAAGTAGCTCGCAGAACTGATGGCCGATGGGGTCAGAAGGTTCTCGGATGGCGTCCATGGACCGGGCGACGAGCTGTCGGTAGGCCTCCAACAAGATGGAGCGACGACCTGGTAAAGATCGCGGGACCGCGGTGGATGCGTAAAGCACCAGACCGGTCTGAGTGCAGAGCCGCGGGGGAGGCCTATGTTCAACAGTGAACGTCTTTCGACTGACATGATGATGATGATGATCTGTACCCGCAAGTCCCGCAACACTATACCAGTAGCCAGTGTTGGCTAAAGTTAATCCGATTACGACTAAAAAGTTAATCGCGATTATTGACTAAAGATTAATACTTTCAATCGTTAGTTACAGATTAACAACTAATTTAATCTAATCTTGCATCTAGGTTACGAATAGGTAAGTCAGTTCGCGTCAGTGGATTAACCATTAATTTATTCTTACAGTCATCTTGGGTATTTTTCTGTTTTTATCAGCTTTTGCTGTATGCAAGTAAAATAATTCGTCCTTGTGAACTTTAAGTAAAAATAAATAAGTAATTAAATTTATTAAATTGCAAAACTTTAATTAATGATTAACGATTACTTAAACTAATCGGTTGCTAAATTGCTATGATCATTTAATTTAATTTATTAAATTTAATCGTGATTAAGTTAATCCATAAAATTTTCAATCGATTAATTAATTGACTAAATAAATTAATCTATTGATGACAACACTGCCACTAGAGACATCCCAATCACAAGGAAAGCGTTTGCGGAATAAATAATTGTAAAATTTCCACTTCAATTTCGTTACGCAGCCTGGATTCCGAAACGGAAACTTAACGACGGCTCGTTAAATCGCTTCGAAACCGTGAATTTCGTTTGAGTTTACAGGAATTAAATGACGCGCACTTATTAATGGCTAAGATAACCGAACCAACTTAGAAACGTTAAAAAAACCCCGACATTGTCATTTCAAAGTTCAATATTACAAAAACAGGTGAACCGATTTTAATGAAACTTAGCTAAGAACCATCTCGATTAAACTATCGATAAAACCGCACCGAAATCGGTAAATCCGTTTGGGAGCTATGATGCTACAGAAAAGTAGGTAGCCAATGTAAGTCAGGAACTGTACGTTTTTGTAGAATGTTAATAATCCAAAATTTTATTCAGCAAATAGGCAGTTGAATGCTCTTTTACATATTTTTTTTTTAGTCTGCCAGCGCTTTCGGAAATACCATGATTGCCAAGAATTGGCATAAAGTATTTTTTTTCTAAAAACAAGTTACATCAGCTTTTACAATATGTAACCACAGATGAATTTCACAGAAAAAAAACATCACCTTCTTCCATTAAAAGCCAGTACTTCTATCAATTACGTTATTGTCTACTCGTACGAAGTCGCGGGCAAAAGCTAGCGATCTATATAAAGACTCCCACTTTTGTGGCGATATAGATAACGTAGCGCGGGCGAAAGTTGCAAGCTTTAATAAAACAAGTCTTAAATTGAAATGAAAGATGACATCTTTTAATATCGTCCCGTCACTGCCGGTGCCGGGGTTGTCCTTCTCCTGCCCGATAATAGCTCTTTTCAGACCAGCAAAACTTGTCACAGCGTTTTCAAAGCTTAATGCTAGACAAAGGACTAATGGATTTACCTTTGTTTATTGAGCTTTCCTAACTCCATTACCAGATAAAAGGCGTATCAAGAATAAATAAGCAGACGCCGACGGCTACATTTTGTTACTTGATACAGTATTTGGTTGACATACAAAAAGGTCACCTTCACCTTGATTTTTTGAGTATTTCGTTTTACACGAAAAACAATGGAGCATCAGAACAACATGGTTCCTTAGATATAGTATACAAAGTACAAATGAATGAGTAAGTATGAGTAAGAGCTGAATTTCAATTTTAATATCGACTCCATAGCTGACTTTACGTGCAAGGAAATGTCCGGACCCTGATGATCAGCATGCTTATTGTCTAACTCGCTCGCAATCAGCATCTTGTTCATTTTGTATGGGCTGACAATTGGTATCGGAAACAGCTAGCTGTCACAGTCGTTCAAAAAAAGACATTTCAATTCGATGACGAGTGTCTAAATACTTACGCAATAAGGGTCTCTGGCCTGTTTCAGCTTTGATGTGTCAAATCTGTTGTCAATGCTGCAATTGTCATGAATCAAAAGTTTAAAACACTTCTAGTCTAAACACTTCCAAAAATTCAATCATTATCCGTTTTACAAATTGCGTAACATCATATTACTTGTTTTTTTTTATATGTATGTACAAAAGCACTTTCCGCATGTTAATCAGAAGTGTTATTCTCCATTGTTGCGTTCATTGGCTGTTTCGACGTAGACATGCCAAATCGGTCCCTCCGAGTAATTTTTTCGAGTCTACTAGCGCTTTCGGAAAGAGCATGATTGCCAAGAAGAATTAATATTATCACACAAGTGTCAGTGGGGTCAGAAGGTTCTCGAATGGCGTCCGCGGACCGGGAGACGAGCTGTCGGTAGGCCTCCAACAAGATGGAGCGACGACCTGGTAAAGATCGCGGGACCGCGGTGGATGCGGAAAGCACAAGACCGGTCTGAGTGGAGAGCCGTGGGGGAGGCCGCCGTCCAGCACCGGACGTCTGTCGGCTGACATGATGAAGTGTGACTTAATATCGTAAAGTGACAGTAGCGCAAGTATAGCAGACCTTGAACTACACTCTTAGTTTTTGCCGTTTTCTATTAAACACGGCACGCGGTATAAAGAGGCCAAGAACGCAGTAAAAGACAACCGAGACAACTTGGCACCAAATAAAAATTACGAGTATCGCTATCGGTAGTATACTCAGCTGCAGAAGTAGCTAAGCAACCGAAGCGGTCACAATGAGCCACACAAACTCTTATGTCTATAAAAATAAAGCCGCTTAGATCATTGTGAACGCGTCGGTTGCTTAGCTACGAGGGCTGTTTGATAAATACCCGTTTAAGGAAAAAATTTTTTTTTTGTATATATGCATTTATTTTTCTACGTAGTCACCTTTTAACTCTATACACTTGTTCTACCTATACTCAAGCTTCAATAAACCATCCAAAAAGTATGATTTTGGAAAGTCATTAAAATAGGCCTCTGTGGCGGCAATGACTTCGTCATTTGATCCCAATCGCTTGCCACCGGGGCATTTTTTTAGGTTGGGAAACAAAAAGAAATCACATGGGGCCAAATCTGGAGAATACGGGGGGTGAGACAATAGTTCGTAGCGTAACTGTGCTAATTTAGCCGTCACAACTCTGGACGAATGAGCCGGGGCGTTGTCGTGATGAAACAGTACTTTTTTCTTTTTTAAATGGGGTCGTTTGTCCTTCAACACGGCGTCAAATTCATCCAATAAATTGGCATAGTACTGCCCTGTTATTGTTTTTCACTTTTCTAAATAGTCAATATGTATAATACCCTGCCAATCCCAAAAACCTCCACCTCTGAGCACCTATGAGTTTTTCGGAATTTATGTGTGAAATTACATTTGTAATTTATCATGAGTTTTTCGGTGAAGGAAAACATCGTGAGGAAACCTGCACACTCCTGCGAAGCAATTCAATGGTGTGTGTGAAGTTCCCAATCCGCAATGGGCCGCGTGGGAACTATAGCCCAAGCCCTCTCATTCTGAGAGGAGGCCTGTACCCAGCAGTGGGGCGTAAATAGGCTGATGATGATGATGATGATGAATCCCAAAAAACGGTCGCCATGACCTTTCCAGCCGATGGGACGGTTTTTGCTTTCTTTGGAGCAGGTTCACCCGGTAAAATCCACTGCTTCGACTGCTCTTTCATTTCCGGGGTGTAGTGGTGGACCCACGTTTCGTCCACGGTCACGAAACGACGCAGAAACTCCTTCGGATTACGTTTGAACACGGCCAAACACTGCTCCGAAGTAGTCAGTCGGTTCCGTTTTTGCTCCTCCGTGAGTAGACGCGGCACCCACCTCGCCGATACTTTCTTCATACCCAATTTTTCTTCTAATATGTGTTGTACCCTCTCGATTGAAACGTTTACAGTATCAACGATTTCTGGAAGTTTAATTCGGCGGTCGGCTAAAACGATATTTTCAATTTTCTTAACCATATCGTCTGTAGTCACCTCAACTGGCCGGCCTGGGCGATCCTCATCAAAGACGGTTGTTCTCCCCCGCTTAAACTCGTTATACCAATATCTGACGGTTGTCATAGAAGGAGCACATTCATGGTAAACCGCTTGCATTCTTACTTTTATTTAATCACATGTTTTTCCTTCCAAAAATAAGAATCTAATTACAGACCGATACTGTTCTTTCTCCATTTTAACAATTTTAAGTTCACGCCTTCACTGAATCGTTGAAAAACAAAAGAATGCCATTTTTTTTTAATTTTCCCGCCTCTGAAAAATGGCTTAAAAAGGTGGTATACTTATTTGCGGCCAGTGATATTAATATATTTAGAAAACGGGTACTTATCAAACAGCCCTCGTACTTTTGCTGTTGACTTTACAGTAAGAGTAAAAAATTCAAGCAGTCAAGAAAAATAAACTTTCGTTTTTTTCTCTAATCGACCAAGGTTTTGATGACAGTTCCTACTTCAGAAACAAAACAACAAGGCTGGTGGTGGTAAAAATAAAAATACAAAATGTTGGTTTCAGTCAGATAAATTTAGGTTTTCAATTAGTATGGGCAAATCGGCAGTCTCTAGTAGCGGCACGCAATGACAACTCACAATTCTCATAGTATTTGTCATTTAACGCAAACGCAATAGAGACGTGTTTTGTTCTGAGTGATCTGTTCGTTTCGCTATGGTCAATTCGGTCGCAGCGAAGGCCGCCAGCGGTCGCGGAAAACGCCCAAGGCCGCGCGGACCCTACAGGCAGATCGTGATTCGGTTCCGTAACAAACGTATTTTCCTTTTGTTAAACACGTGACGACCTCGACCCATCTAATTCGGAAATGAACGGCCTATCCAATGGTCATTGAAGATTATTCTGACCTGACGCATGTATTGGAGAGCAATGTTGAAGAGAGATGTGACTAAACTCTCACAAAACTAGAGTTACCAGATGGAAACTTTAAAAGTCCGGAGGAAAGGATTTTCATTGAAAAATTTTGAAATTTTGTCGCAATTTGTAAATTTTCTCGCAAACGTAATTTAGTAGAAAAAAATTAAATCATTGGTTCAGTGCACTGGATATCATCCACCCATCGGGCGAATAAAGAAGATTAAAAAAGTATTAAGCCAATTAAAAAAAATCTACTTTAATCTACAGAAAATTCTAGCAATCCTGAGAGGAGCCTATGGTAGCCCTACACCTACCCAAAACTATAACATCGTGATAAAAGGAAAGAGTTCATCTATACTCAAGAGCAATAAAAACGGGTCACTTTGTATGAACAATTTCATACAAAGTGAACCGTTTTTTGCTGTTGAGCGTATTTGTATGGGAGCACAGGTATTTTGACGTCACGAGCGCAATTTAGTGAGGATATACCTCGATTAACAGCTCCAACTTTTGTGCTGGTGTTTCAGTTAATTATTGAACAAGATATTTTGTTTTTAAACCTGACGTCGCACGCGGAAAGTGGTCGGGAGCTGGAACGCGTAATGTAATGAGGTTCTCATACCTTCTTTTCGGCAAGCGAGGTACATACACTCTTCCTGATATAGTCATGTGCAGACTCAGCTCTTTAATATGAAAACTCTTGGAGCAATCAGAGGCTTATCAGCTTCACTTTTTAGGGTTCCGTACCTCAAAAGGAAAAAACGGAACCCTTATAGGATCACTTTGTTGTCCATCTGTCTGTCTGTCTGTCAGACCCTTTTTCTCTGGAACGCGTGGAGGTAGTACGCTAAAATTAATATCAAATATTCAAGCCTGCGGTCCCTTGAAGCTGTGAAAAAATCAACCTTTTAAGTCAACGCAATCAAAAGATAAAGCCATTAAAAAGGCTATTTTCATACAAATTGCCGAAATCCAAAAATCTGAAGGGTACTTCCAGTTGTCCTAGAAACTTGAAATTTGGTATGAAGGTAGCTCTTATAGCACAACCACTCACAAGTCTCAAAATCTTAAATTTTTATGTCTGTCTGTATATGTCACAGACCAATATAAAATGACCCCACACTGCGTACATTTTGCTTAGGAGCAGGGCTCTGCTAACACTGAACTTCTTAAAACATTGGGGAAAAGCGTTAAAATCTTTCTACGGAACCCTCGTGTGCGAGTCCGACTGGCACTTGGCCGGTTTTTTTTAATTATTCAATAAATGGTAGATGACAATGACCACTCCTATGCGCTGAAAATAGTTGTGTGGCTTTGTATCAAGCAGAAAGTGACAAAAGCTGATACGTTTCAACCTTCACGGTCACAAGTTATAATTACATTACAAAGCATGACGAGCCGAGTCGAGGCTTACAACCAGCTGTAACGCTAATTCGTGTATGATGACCAAACCGAGATTTTACACTACAAAGAAAAACATTTCTACGTTGCTAAGCCGTGAACAAGATACAAGGAGTCGAACAAGCGTGGCGATGAAACTTACAAATTCATGAAAAATTCACTACGATGTATGGCTAGAACTTCCTTTGCCTCAAGGTCAAGATCACAGCGAAATAACTATTGAAAAAAGCACGAGTCACGAGCTCAAAAGCAAACGTTAACTACGCCGATTTTCCGCATCGCATTCAAACAAAAGAGCTGTCGGCATTGAGACTAAGAAAACGCATTTTGAAACAAATTATTGCAAATGAATACAAGTGTATGAAAAATCGTGCAAATTGCATTACATCGCGTGGTCGTGAAGCGAACGTGTTCGAAGTGGTTGATTGAGCTCCATAATGTAAAGCTACTTGCACGACTTGCACTTACACTAAACTTGTAGAGGTAACGTTAGACCTCCTTCAGATTTAAGAATCCTAAGTCAATATTTCTGTCGCACTGACGCAGGCGGTACCAGAATCAGTGCGATAAGGACATCTGCATTTCAGACTAAATTTCTAAGTAAAAACTCCTCCAAAACTTGATACTCGTAAATCGTAACGATCTTCTGGAAACAGCACATGTAGCACGGCGCGCCATTTTGTCGCTTGTCGCGCAGTGCGTCCCTTTCATAGTCACGGAATCAGTGAAGAACGCACTGACCGACAAGCGACAAAATGGCACGAGTGCTAGCCCTCCTGAACGAGAAGGAAGTACACTGTATCGGACTGTTTTGATTTTTGCACTTATTCTTGTGTTGCCTTGTGTTTGTTGTGTGTTGAGGTTGCTCGTTTGCCAGTTTACCTCCGTTTTCAAATAAATAAAGATTTATACTTACTGGGTTTTTGTTTGCGGCCTATTCGTTTAAAGTAACCTACCACTTACAAATACAAAAAAAAAACAATACAGACAGATACAGATACTGATAATATTGATCTTATTTGAAAAAATCATTGATCTAGGGTCAAAAACCAGGCAGTAAACAGTCGAGAATGTTTGTATAGAAAAATGACTGCTAATGCTATCTCTTAAGCGTGACCCTGGGGTTGACGTAAAGGGGCCCACCAACCGCATGGATTATGGATCCACTCAAGAGCTGCTGTCTGTCGGAGATAACTGACTTATGCTGGACGACAAGAAGTAAAGCGAAAATAAAATGTACATATTTAAACAAGACTGCCGTGATAGTGAAATAAAAAGTGTTGGTAGGCCTCCCACAAGGTGGACGAACGAACTGGTAAAGATCGCTGGACGCCATTTAGGTAGCACAAGATCGATCGTTGTGAAGGCCAATATCTAGCAGAGGACGTCTTTCGGCTGGTGTGACGATGATAGTGAAGAAAGATTTTGGGAGTAATGAAAATTTCAAATCATACGACATGAATCCAAGGAATTTGCCAAGTCACTAGAGCGTCAATGAGACTACAAAACTATAACCAAGATCCAGTATGCCGTAGGCAGTCACATTCCGGAATAAGGTTAAATACTCTCCACTCCATGCCTAGTTTTAATGATCCCATTTGACACAATTATGCCACGACGAGCTTCTTCAACTCCCATCCCGCTGTTCAAGCACGCATTTGAAGCGCCCTAGACCCGTGCGGTTAGTGCGCACGCGTCCACACTTCAAGACAGCATAGTCGCGGGAATCCGCTAGACAATAGCAAAAAAACACATTATACATTATTCTCGCGTATATGTCACTTCCTTGATTATATCTGAGAGCACGATTCGTAACATTTTCAGGGATGCGATTTTACAAGTTTTTTCCAACCGTAAAAATATCATACGAAAATGGTGAAGATATTCCTTTAGGCGCATGTCTACAGATTCTTGTGTCTACAGATTCACGTGTCGACAGATTCCCATTGTGTCTACAGATTCTTGTGTCTACAGATTCACGTGTCGACAGATTCCCATTGTGTCTACAGATTCTTGTGTTCTACAGATTCTTGTGTCTACAGATTCCCATTGTGTCTACAGATTCTTGTGATGTACAGATTCTTGTGTCTACAGATTCTTGTGTCTACAGATTCACGTGTCGACAGATTCCCATTGTGTCTACAGATTCTTGTGTTCTACAGATTCTTGTGTCTACAGATTCCCATTGTGTCTACAGATTCTTGCGATGTACAGATTCTTGTGTCTACAGATTCTTGTGTCTACAGATTCTTGTGTCTACAGATTCCCATTGTGTCTACAGATTCTTGTGTTCTACAGATTCTTGTCTACAGATTCACGTGTCGACAGATTCCCAATTCTGCATTTCTGCAGTTTCCGAATTCTACAGATTCCTATCTCCACCTAACAAAAAGAATTATATGAGTGTGTGCCGAGCGTAACGCTTAGACCTGAGTTATTCGTGTACCTCATGAAAAAGACAGAAATAAATGTGGCGCAGACAAAAAGAAACTCTCCATAAGCGGTTTTTAACTAAAGCAGAAGTCATTTTGCGACGCGGAAATAAATATAACACCGAAAAAGGTTCTGTAGACAATGATAATAGATTTGCAACCGTGACTTGAGCGAGTATCACGAAGCAAATAGATCGCTAATTGTTCCTAGATTCACTGTATCACTTCAAGGTAATAAAGGCAGTATGACTTCAGCGGTAAAGGCACCATTATTTTTATCAATACCCTAAAGGCAAGATTTATTTACGGGTAGGTACAGTAATCATTTGATTCCTGTAGGCCGAGCACGAAGTTTTCGAATCCTGCGTAACGTTACGTTATCGTATCGAAATCGAGAAACCTCATACTAAATTTTAGTTTCACATACGCTCACGGGCGGGCGCTGTGGGTCGAGCATGACTTTTCGAAACCTGTGTCACATAAAATCGAATAGTAAACGTTGTCGAGTTTGTATGACGTTTGGAACAGCGCCCGCCCGCGTGAGCGTATTTGGAACTAAAATTTAGTATGATGTTTCTCGATCTCGATACGATAACCGTAACGTTACGCTGGATTCGCGAAGTCGTACTCGACCCTCTGTTCCAAACGTCCTACAGATTTCTCGATAACGTTACTACTCGATTACGTTACGCAGGATTCGAAAACTTCGTGTTCGAGCCTCTGACCCACTGTTTAACGTTCTCACAGTAAGTGTCATACTTAATAATTTTCCGACACGGGTCACGATTCATTTGATCCGATAGTTCATCGAAGTCGTATGGATCTTATCATATTCGCCAACTAGAATTTAAGTATGCAAGTAGAAATTAGAAACATAAAATTTCTACATAAATCTACATAAAACAAAGCCGTGTTAGTTTGAACACCATTTATAAGTCAAGAACGGCTGGACCGATATTATGATCGTTGATTTGTAGGATTTATCTCTGCTCCGAATAGGCGCCGTCCATTAATCACGTGAGGCTTGAAAGGGGGGGGGGGGGGGGGGGGGGGTGTAGTAAGATATCACGTGTATTTATTTTTTCATTATTTTTATGCCAATCAAAAACAACCTGCAACAATTCTGTCTAGACATTTTTATCATTTTTAATTTCAGAATAAAATAAGATTATACTTTGTTCCTGTATTTAAGATAATATTCTAAAATATTCTAAAAAAAATTAAGACTTTTTGTAGATACTAAAAATACACGTGATGTTGGGTGGGGAGTGGGGGGGTAGTCTTATACCTCACCATGTTTCACCAAGGGGGAGGGGGGTTAAAAATGCTTAAAAAAACATCACGTGATTAATGGACGGCCCCATAGCAAAAAGTTAGGAAGAAAATTTTATTTTTATTGGGTGTTCGGTCCTAAAAAAAAACAAACCTTAAACAGTACGATCGAGCGTTCGTAAGCCAATGAGAGTTTATTGGCGTCGCTGAGGCCGGAGGACGGCCTTGAGAAGCGCGCGCGCAGAACAGTACTACCATACACATATTAGCTAACGCAGTAACTCAACTAGACAGACTCCGACCAATGGCGAATGTTCCTTACCCGAAGGGTACAAACGGGACTCTAATACTAAGCCTCCGCTGTCTGTCCGTCTGTCTGCCGTTCAGAGGGCTGTATCTTTAGACCCGTAATAGCTAGAAGCTTGAATTCTGCAATTCGGCGCTGAAACGATAAATAATAAAAAAAAAAACAATCGAAACGTTATAAAAAACATGCAGAGTTAATGTGTCGTCTTTGCGAGAGGTCTTGACCCTCGCTCCGGGTCATTTCTGGTGCAGAGGTTGTCCATGGTAATGCGGCAAGTTGGGCACCTTTGCGCCTGGAATGACGCGGGGCGGTTTGTTTGACAGATTGTGTATTTTCTGAATTGTAATGTATGTTTGTGCTTAATTAAGAGTTAATTACATTACGATGGTACGGAACCCTTCGTGTGCGAGTCGGACTAGTACTTGGCCAGATTTATAACCAACTTCAAGAAAGGAGGAGGTTCTACGTTACACTGTATGTTTTTTTTATGTAACATATTCACCGATTTCTCTGTCAATTGCTAACCGATTTTCAACATTCTTTTATATTCAAAAGAGTATACTCCTGAGGTGGTCCCATTGTCACTAAGACTAGGAGCTGATGATGAGATCTCAGGGCAACTGAGGGCAACTTTATAGGCACGTATTACGCCTTTCGTATATTTTCTATTGCTATAAGATAGCTATTCAAGTATTTGCGTCTGGATAGACATCATCTCATGTTGATAAGCTGGCGATGGCAATTACAACTCTTTAACGGTTAGGAGTTTGAGGATAATTTAAATAGGAATGGATTTTGATGATTCTTTTTTTTTATGTTATACTGCCGGGCGTTCTGCTGTGGCGGGCACCATCGGAGTGAGCTCACGTCTCAGACCATCCAGCGTCAATAATCAATTACGATCGCCTACTGTTGCTAACGTGAACTCGACACGCCCGTGCTTTGAGAGCGAGCGAAACTAAGCGATTCCACAACCCACAACAAAGCAGAGCGCCTAGTGTAATCGCCGATCAGGCCAAGAAATACGCGTTCGCGTATAACAATTCTCATACTATTTGACTCTTTAACGCAAACGCGATCGAGACGTATTTAGTACTTTTTGATTACACTAAGAGCACAGAGCCTCTAGTAAGTATAATTTTTGGCACAAGAAAACGTCTCGATCGCGTTCGCGTTAAAGTCTCAATTACTAGGGGCGCTATTACATTTTCACTTATCAAGCTTCCGAAAATACTCATAAAAAACCGATGCCTCACTTATTACTTATTACTGCAATTAAAACGATTTTTAATTTAACAAAAACTAATAAACGGAGGCAGTCTGATCACTCAAAATTATGATGTCATAGTTCTTAATTCAATACTAACTTCATACTAACGGATCGTTTTGACATTTCATAAAAAGTTGCTGATTTGACTAAGAGGAAACAACCCTATTGGCAAAAATAATAGCCGCAAGGAAGTGAAGGTGTATGAGGCCTGATGGCGAAAGCTAGTTAAGTATTAAAACATGAAAAGCAATTTTTATTTAAACAAAATATAAACAACACTAGTTAACATTTCACGTTCACATCTCAATCTTAACTCAACAATTATGCTAACGTTTCCGATTTCTTCGCAAAGGCATTCTCTTATCTCAGCCCGTGCGCTTGAGTCTTATCAGCGCCGCGCATGCGCGGCACCGACACTTGAACGCCGCCGCCAATAGACACGTTACAGGTTACAGCGCTGTCAGATATACTATCAAGAGTTCAACAACAAGATTATCGTCTCTCCTCACCTTATGCAAAACAGAAAACAGACAATATTTTGAGCAACCGTGCGAGCACAGTAGTCGCGTTAGGTCTAATCAAGGACCATAAAACCAAGAAGTGTCTATACGATGCCGCGTTCCTTTGAAATATAAGCCTGCTGTAGCTAGTTTTACTACGGAGGGGTCTCTGTACCATTCATTTGGTATGACATTTAGACCTCTGGCTAACACAATAGCGCCATCTAAATTCGTTTTTTCCTTCAGTTCATAGACGGCGCTATTGAGTTAGCCAGAGGTCTAAGTGTCATACAAAATTAATGGTACAGAGACCACTCTATAGTGAAACTAGCTACAGCAGGCTAATTATTTTACAGGAACGCGACATTGTGTAGCCATTGGCAGTCCTCTTGGTTTTATCGTCCTTGGATCTAATAGTATTGGTGGAAGTGAGTTCGAAGTGGGGGGGGAGTGAAGGGCCACGAGTCGTCATGTTTGTGCTATCGCTCAATTGATTGTATTCCAGTTATTTTTCGACTTTAGGGCCATGTTTCGAGCTGATGAGGAGCTGACCCCGCTAGTCTGAATCTCCAACTCCTTCCCATCGCTGTAACACGTCATATCATCGCCATAAACGTCTTTACTTTGGTTTATCGGGGCAAAACAAAGGCAATGGATTTATCTACCCTAACGTAGTACTGAAGTTAGTCTTATGACTCCTAGTGAAACATCAAAACTATTATTGTGTTCCTCTCCCCAAACAGCATACAGAAAACTAATCAAATTATAGTCTTACAAATACGAAATGTTGTCAATTACAATTTTGGAATGTTTACGACCCCCACATCCACTACGAAAATATCTGTTGACAATGCATCAAAACGGAATCGTACTGAATTTTAAAAACAAACCACTCCAAAACACGAAATTACCAACAAACAAACGTTGTACCATTGTAACGTTGATGCAAACCGAGCAAAAGTACAGTAAGCAGCAGAAGTAGCCAAGCAACCGAAGCCGTCACAATGATCTGCACAAGCTCTTGTGACAATAGAGCCGTGCTTAGACCATTGTGAACTCGTCGGTTGCTTAGCCACTTCTGCTGCAGACTGTACGTTGTTGTCGTCAGTGAAATGTGGATGTAAAGATCCCACGATTGTTCGCGCGGCGTTGCTGCCCAGACGCACAATGCGTTGTTTTGCAGTTTCGTTCGAGTGTTTAATGAACAATCGGTGGCAACTCGATCGGTTGGTATACTAATAAAGCGTGTTGCCAATATCAGGCGAGACCCTTGTTGTTGTGCGGGGTAAAGCACAATGTAATCATAAAAACATCAATTAGAACAATGCTACTGCTACTACATTAACAAAATTGGCTATGGAAATCACAATACATAAGATCACACGAACGTCACCAACGGAGCTGAAACAGTCGCTGTGGCCGAAATAGGAGGAGAATAATAAAAATAATAGTACATATAAACAGGAAGTAAGTAGATATGTAATCGCTCCCGGATTGATGATTCACAAAAACCTTTTAACAAAAAGTAAAACCGCCTTCAAAAAAAACCAGAAAAGCAGAAATGTAGTAAATGAAGTCGGTACTTCATTCCAAGAATATTCCGCTAGCACCGCACCGACTTCATATTTCTGCTAGGCCATAAAACTCATGGCTTTTTGGGGATTATTTCATGTTTTATTCTGAGGTTCTCTTTTTTTACTCTGTTAAAAAGACCGAAATGACCACTATTTCTGACAGCCCACTTCAAACAACTCTACGAAAGTGACGTGACGAACGACCATGCCACCGGTATTTTTTTCAAACGCACTTAAAGGGAACGTGACTTAATAATATCTTTACTCTGTAACAGGGAACCCTTATAATTTCGCCATGTCTGTCTGTCCGACTGTCGGCGGCATAGCTCAAATTATTGGTACTAGAACGCTTAACTTTACATGCATATATGCATATCAACTACGCCTGCGAAGTGGTATGTTAAAATTTTGAAATAAAGTACTTAGATAAAGTGTATTCAGATAGACAAATACACTTAACGCACATATCAAAATGCCATACTTTAAGTAATTTTCTTATTAATGACGTTTTGTCCAATCAATTCACCGTGAAAGATGCCATGTACAACAAAGAGATAGTTCACTTTAAATTATTATGACGAGTGCTGCATGGAACGGATGAAACAAGTCGCAAAAAAAAGTAGATTTCTATTGACTACAATTTAACTGTGAAAATCTTTTTCAACTTACTAAAAAGTGTCACTTGCGCATTTTTGTTTCGTCCGATAAAATGTTGACAACGATTTAAGGGCCTTATTCATAAACGTCACTCAAGCCTCCATTAGCTAGAATAGGGTTTGTCTTCCTCTTACTAACGGATATGTCAATCTGATAAATAAGGACAAACGAACTTTAACGGCATTTTAGTTAAAATAGGTTTATGAATAATAGGGTAAGAGTCCACCTCAGGCGAACGCAAGCCCGTCTGCCATCAAGTCAAGTCTTCATTGCGCCAGCTCGATTCTAGCAAAGTGAAATCGAACAAGGAACTGTTGAAACGCATCGGCACTGGCGAAACGGGAAGTGACCTGGGAAGGTGCGTACGGAGGAACTGCATTGCGACAGCCGGATCCCGCTGCTAACACATGAGGAACCAGTTCGGCTCTTCACCGGACCAGCGGAAGCGTGCATCCACCGATGGGCCGACACTATACGGCACACGTACTAATACTCGTTAATACCACACTGGTACTACTACAAGAGAGCGTCGACGTATGAGTTGCGTTACCAATGCGTGCTCTGTAGGTGTAGCACAACACAACTCACAGTGCGAATTCTATCTCGCGCGAGAACAACTGCCTGTCCTTTTCAGTCACTCAGAATGCAAAGGTACGGGTAAAATAATCTCGCACGACAAAGTCGGTTCACGGACCGGGAGACTAGCTGTCGGTAGGCCTCCAACAAGATGGAGCGACGACCTAGTAAAGATTGCGGGACCGCGGTGGATGCGCAAAGGACAAGACCGGTCTGAGTGGAGAGCCTTGAGGGAGGCCTATGTAAAGCAGTGGACGTCAATCGGCTGACATGATGACGACAAAGTCGCGGCCAGTCGAGCTAGCCAGACAGCACGTGACCTCAAAATACAATAAATTGTCGGCTGCGGGGTGGCGGAAACCGGTGCCAGTGTAGGGCTGACATTGGCCATTCCGCATGTAACTCTCTGGCAACAAAGCCCGCATTTGCCAACTTTGTGCAAAATACGATGTTAAAATTTTAGTAAAAAGGCCTATTGTATCATTTACAAGGTGTTACCCGCTACTTCGTGTTCTGGGATAAAAGGTAGCCTAGTTTAACAGCTATAATGTATTAGACATAATGTGTACGTGATTTCGACCGCGATTACCATATTAGGTTCGATGAGCTGAGCGCCTAGTGTAATCGCCGACCAGGCCAAAAAATACGTTTCGATCGCGTTCGCGTTTAACAATCCCCATACTATTTGACACTTTAACGCAAACGCGATCGAGACGTATTTTGTGCTTTTTGATTACACTAAGGGCACTGATGATATTTGGACGCAGTTCAGTTACATGTATCATGATCATAAATTAATGTAATCGTGGTCAATAGCCTGCTCTCATTATGTGTAATGTAATTAAATCATTTAAAACTTTTCATTAGTGAGCAAATTTTTAGAATGGGTACAGTAGTTCCCGAGTTTACCCCGTTCATACAAACAAAGATCACTATAGATAGACGAAACTAATAACAATTAAGTCACGCAGAGGGCCTTAAAAACGCTTGTCCCCCAAACGAAAGGTTATTAAGGTCGTTTAAAGGTACATTAGTGATTGGACAAAGCAAATGAGGAAGCGACCGGCCAAGGAAGTAATATCAAGCGCGTACGGGAAGTCCAGTCCTGTTATTTATTCGGATGTTTTTGTTTTCTTTAATAACATTTCGGTGCTCATTCACGACGTAAAATGTCCGTAAAATTACTTCGATGTTTCGACGGCACGGCTGCCGAAGTGGTCACGAGTAGACTGAAGGGTATCATTGGTAAGCCGCGCTAATGTTTCGTACCCCCACTTGATCTTGTTCAATTTATACCGACACGCCATCACTCACAACGACACAACCAAAGATTTATACGAAGATCCCGACGTCTGCAGATTCCATGCAGATGAAAGCTTATATCCGTCGTCCCGGTTAATTTATTAGTACTTCCTGATTTCAACAGCTTCATTCCATTCTTGAGTAGAAATGACGATCGGTGGAGAGGATTTTGGGCTTATAAAACTCAATCCAAAGATTTGCAAGAGGTTTTAAGAAATGTTTTTGACGTTCACAGGGAGCGCTTACAGCACACGGATAGCAGGAGGCCGGCCATTTTGTCGCTTGTCGCTCAGTGCGTCCTTCGCTGATTCCATCACTATGAAAGGGACGCACTGCGCGACAAGCGACAAAATGGCGCGCGTGCTACATGTGCAGTTGTATTTGTAAAGATGACCCATCTAATCCAGCTATCTCCAATGTGATATAAAACAACGACGTGCCTATTTACCCGTTTGTATTTACACGCACGTAAACAAACGGGTAATCTACATTGATAAAGGGGTCCGATCATTTTCCTTCCGCTTACAGGTTATGATTTACTTATTTAATTTATAAGGTCAACACGTCATACTTGACCACAATCGGTCTTAATTCTACAGCAGTATTGTCATGGAAATGGAACGAAAGTCCGTGATGACAAATGGCAGTGGTGGCAATGGCAACGCAATGCCTATTCTACTAAGAACAGTTTCGTATAATTTTCTGTAATTACTTAATACTAACTCATGGGTCATTTATATCTGAAATCTGAATAAAGAACAGGTTTTTTTTTGCGTTTTCGTGGTTTCGCCCAGTGGCGAATGCCGATTTCATAACTTTGCAGCAATCTAACCGCATATGTGCGTATGTGGTATAGTTACCTGAATAAGTCTCCGGTTTGACAGTCGAAAACGAATTCTTTTAAACGTGGGCAACAAGACGGAGACTCTTTGTCAGAGTGCCATCAAATTTCTAGACTTACACCAAAGCCAAACTTTAAGGATGAAATTAAAGAACGCACAAAATGTCCCTTCTAGGGGTCAAATTCTTTTGAAAATTCAAGTGCTTGGTCCCTAACCGAATAGCGTACACAGACGACCTGATAATGTCGTCAACGTAAACATCACTTATGACCTTCTCTGACTCCCAGCCTAACGAATCACCTTGACAGAACGGTACAACAACCGGTTGGCGGGGCATCGCATGACAGATGCACAGCGAACTAGTTTGGGTTGACCCGAGCGACCCGAATCCTCGTCGCCTAAATTAAATGAAGCAATATAAACTAAACGCGTAGAGCTATAGGTACCGTCTAGAACTGCTCTTACCCCTAAAGGGTTATAACTGTGTTTCATGAGGGGTAATGAACAGTGATGACTTACGGATCTGAGACGTGGTCGCTAACGATGGACCTTATAAGGCAGTTCAAAGTCACTCAGAAGGCTATGTAGAGTGCTATGCTCGGGGTTTCTCTGCGGGATAGAATCAGAAATGATGATATACGCATTAGAACTAAGGTTACCGACATAGCCCGAAGAATTGCGAAACTTAAGTGGCAGCGGGCGGAGCACATTGCTCGCAGGGCTGATGGCCGATGGGGTCAGAGGTTCGCGAATGACGTCCACGGACCGGGAGACGAGCTGTCGGTAGGCTCCAACAAGATGGAGCGACGACCTGGTGAAGATCGCGGGATCGAGGTGGATGCGGAAAGCACAAGACCGGTCTGAGTGGAGAGCCTTGGGGGAGACCTATGTCCAGCAGTGGACGTCTTTCGGCTGACATGAATGAACAAAATACCATCAAAAATGGGGACGGACAATACGAGGGAGTCCCACGGACCTAATGTTGTGGTAGTTAAAGATCAAATCAAACATAATATCCTCCCACAACGATACCGAATGTACTGTAGGTACTCTGCAGCGGTCATTGAAGTCGGCCCAATTTGTACCAATTGTAAATAATTAAAACGGTCGCCGACACGGCAGCCAGACTTAAGAGCACACAACACAAGTATTAGCGAATTCAAATAAAGGTCGTGCTAGACAAATGCTAATAGGACGGCTAGTACAAAACCGGCGCTTTTGTCGCACAATAAACTATTTTCTTAACGTACAGCATATACTAAAAACATATTTTTGTAAACATGTCTGGTTGTATGTGGGAAGGAATAATGTCTACTGATTCATTAATTAAAAAAAATGTTTCAAATTGAAGCGGGACGCAGACGATGTAATAAGATAATGACTTAGCTACCTACCGTACCAAAATAATACTAACAGTCCCTTTCACTAACTTTACAATTGTCAGTTTCAATGACAATTCAGTGTGACCTGCTGACATGAAGAGCTTTTGTTTTAGCGCACTTCATTTTGTCAAAATAATGTAGTTCGAATTGTCATATAAAACTGACAATTGTAAAGTTGGTGAAATAGGGGCCAGATTTCAAAACTCTTGCAGCATCATCACACTAGAGCTATTTGAGAGCGAGTTTTGTATTGTGGCGATCACGCAACGTGTTCGCCGCGAGGGATATTAGTATGCAGCACTCGCTCGCAAACCGCTAGTGTGATAATGATAAGGCTGTAAGAGCGTGTTTCCAATAGCATTACCACGTGATGAATGCAGTGGGGAGCAGGGGGGGGGGGGCAGGGGGAAGCTCGAGCGAACCCTCTCCACTTCAGCTTAGGCAAAAAATGCTTTCGTATCCAGCTGTTCTACACTACAAGTCGCAATTCGACGTGTTTTTTTTTAAATGACCTCACTATGTCTACTGCTTACAGAGCCACTGCTAGTCAACTTACTAGTTGAACAATGTGTACTATGTAGTAGTCCCTATCATCATCATGTCAGCCGAAAGACGTCCACTGCTGGATATAGGCCTCCCCCAAGGCTCTCCACTCTGACCGGTCTTGTGCTTACCGCATCCACCGCGGTACTACTATGTGACTGGCGAATTCTGCGCACCCTAACTCTGATAATAAAATGTTTCTCAGTTTTATCTAGATAAAGTACCTAGTGTTGATTGAACCTCATACGTCAGATCAAATTCGTATCGTAAGCATAAGAGATATGAATTTGATCTGATACTTGGCGAGTGGATATTCTATCGCTGTCGCCTCTACGCCGCTAAGAAAATGCATGTTTCCAGTTACAACTCTAAACAAAACATTCTCCGCGTGTTTGACACGCTGCACACTTTCAATTTCATACTCCAAATAAACTTGTAGTGGGCTGATTTTTAAGCCGAAAGCTGTCGTAAATTCGTTTCTCATGAAATATCGTGTGACTGAACATGAAATTGCTCCATAAATAATACAAAACCACTACTCCAGACGCGTAAGCGTTCAATTCTCCTGGCATTTAATCAACAGTTTATTTTTTCTCATTTATTATTACAAAAATATTAACATTTTTTTTGACATCACAGCACAGCACAAGCGACTTTGTTGGACAAAAATAACGCTCCAAAATCAAAGCAAAATGGCATTTACCGTGCAGCTAACAGCGACTTCGACAGGGGCCCCTGTCTATAGGTGGGAAACTTATCTGACCTCTCGCCAGCGCGGTACAGGGGTTACAAGGCAAAGGGGGTGAAGGAAGATACCGAATATACCGCCCGCCCGCCGCCTTCACCCCCCCTGCCGCCATACACGCCAGCCCCTGTACAGCGCGGGCGAGTTAAATTGTTTACTTGTACATATAGCTCGCTCGACTTATGATAGAGTATAAATAAAAAGGCCCGTCGGTCTAGACCAGAGCCCAGAGAACGCCCGGGGTCAACGACCCGCAGCCTGACCGCCCGACGATTCGCTGTTTCGACAAATTGCTGGCTTTATTGAGGGTCTCGGCGCAAGCGCAGCGTCTGACAAACCAATGGGCATAAACGCAATCGAATGATTAAGTTTCAAAATATAAAAATCTTAGTCAGGAAACGTAGCGTAATTACGGGTATTGGACCTCAGCTACAGACGCATTTTAAACAGATTAAATTTTTTTAGACAGATTTTAGACAGAATACTATTTTGAATAACAATAAAAATAAAAATAAATAAAATTAAAGTTACCTAATTTTACATTAGCCCATATGCTGCCTGTTAAAACCTAAACAAACTAACGTATGTACAACGCAAAAGCTTGTAAAAATAGAAATAAAAAAACTTTGCTACTCTCTTGTTTAGTCTGTGGTAAACATACAAAATAATTCACTTCATAGTGCTATCACTATTAGGATTTGCAATAAACCATAATCCGGAAAGTGTCTAATCATTTAATTTTTATCAATCACACGTCACACAAACATGACCTGCTTGCATTATTATTGTTAGTTAGGTAAATATTTTGCAATAAAAACTTACACACAAATTTGCTAATAGGTTAGCAAACCGTGCTTGTAATAATTAATTAATTGATATATGGAAATAATTAACAATTCTCGATATTTCAACAAATTTTACATGCTCAATTACACAGAATTATGTAACGTACGTACGACACGTAGGTCAACACAAGAATCATAAAATAAAAATAGCAGTTTGTGTGTTTCGCTAACTACCTATGTTATTGTTTTTTTTTTGTAAATTCTTAGAGAGAAAAAACATGGAGGTCGCATATGAAGTACAGGAGTCAATACTTATTATTATAACAATGCGGTTTCAGAAAAACATAAGAAATAACTGTAGACTTTACTTTGAACCGAACTTGAGTCAATCATTAATCATTGTATTATGCATGCTGGGAATAGAGCAGAGTAATAAAAATAATGATAATACTTTTAAAATAGTCATTGAAACATGAATACACAGAAAAAAAAATTGAGAATGATAACCTACTTAAAATACTGTTTGAACTCGTCTCGGTAAAGCCGGTGAATAAACCCAGTGACGTCACGAATCTATCGTATCGGTAAACGCGAACGCGAACGGCAATAAAATTAATTTACTTAATTGTGTTACGATAAAACGTCGATAATAAATACGCGGGACTCACAGGTGAGTCACAAACCACACCTATACTGTATGGCCCCTAAATATTTCACCAACTCTACATGTCAGTTTTCAATGACAATTTGATGTCAATTGCTGACTTGAATAGCTTTTGTTTTAGCACGTTTCATAAGATATTAGGAATGAAATGTGGATAGATTTGTCATTGTAAGCTGACATTTGTAAAGTTGGTGAAATAGGAGCCTGGCAGTACCTACAAACATGTAAGTCTGAGTATTACAGATTGTAGAAGTTATTAATTCGAAACAAGGAGGATAGTATATGGAGTGTCAAAGCCCATACTACAAATCGTTCCCCGCAGTTATCTTAAAATTCAGGCAATTTCTAGATGGCGCCAAGGTCGTAGCCAGCGGGTCAAATAATAACAAAACAGCGGTTCTAATGTGTCACTCAAGCAAGGTAGATGGCGCTGAATGTAAATAAGAACGATTCAAAGTATGGGCTTTGTCAATCCGTTTACTTTCCATGATCCTTGATTCGAAAGTAACCTCACTTTTTTTAATCAGATTTTTCAGTTACTGGCCTCTAATTTCATATGGCAACACTGACTATGAATACTTCACAATGCTCTTGGTAATAGTTCGGGACCAATACATTTTAATTCAATAACATAATATCAGCATTTTATTCTCTTACATAATATATACTGGCGAAGTGGTCAATTACAGGGGGGGGGGGGGAGGGTGGCCGGTAATAGGCAATTTACCCGAAATCATTTTTAATTGGGTATATATCAAAAAAGTAATAAGATATCTAGTTAAAAGATACGAAATTTAGATAAACGTGGTATTGAATTGATTCCGCTCAAGTAGTTGGGTGATTGGTGCAAAATTCTTAGCGTAATCGATTTGTTCATACTTTCATTAAATTGGATTACATGCGTGTATCGAGTTTGACGTGCCCTGGCATTGACGTGTCGGCAATAAATGCTCAGGGGACAGCCGGGAGGCGCCTTTGGCTTGTCTATGCACTACAATTTTTCTGCCACTTTTTGAGGGGGACGAGGAACACAGACGTACAGCACACTTCTGCACTTATGTGAAAATTTGTTACGTTCCTACAAACTCACACTAAAACAAAACTGTTACACAAATGCCAAAAACACGCACACAATCAACAGACCCTGATCATTTTGGTCAGACTTAATGTTAGAGTTTTGGCAGAGGGGAAATCGCGCGTTAACATCTCCATTCCTTTCCTGCTCTAAGCGTTTTAGCGTAGAAATGTCAAAATTTTGACACCTAATTTGATTAACCTTAGCGAATAACACCCCAGGATTGTCACTAAACCGAAAGCAGAAGTACTGACCCTTATTTCAACAAAGTGACAGTTCAGCAAGGACGATTCGATGTAAATCTCATCAGTCTTGATTTTAGCGCGCCCCATATTGGTTATGAAAAGTAGACCAGATTGTCGCTATCATCTGTTGTCAGACACGTTGGTTGTTTGGACTGCGGGATTCACCTCGCGCCACCCACCGACCGTGGATGCTCTATGCAAGCTTTGATGACAGACTACGAACAGGTTGAGTCATCAAGTTAGGCGTTAAGTAACGACAGATGCTAGACGTGCTTGCGCCATTCAGTAGCCTGTCATTGTGGGTTTGCGCATCCCACATTGACAAATGACTGCAGATGTATAAATATTCAACGGATCACTAAATTTTGCGTAGAATTCTCTCAACGATCTCTTAAAAGTCTAACACTTTTCTTAAACTATGTTAAAAGCATGTGTGAGTAGCAAGCAGGTCGTTTTAAGTAAGTTAGTCATCGAACATTAATTACCTACTCAAATAACCGCAGTAAATGGACGGTGTAAAGCGAAACTACTTTTTTAGATGGGGATCATATATTAGGGACAATGATACATACGATTCTTTAGTCGCATCAGTCTCAAACCAGTCTTAAACCTTCAGACGCGCAGCATCAAGCACATTCGGAAATATAGTGGGAAGAAGGTAGTAGCACAAGACCGGTCTGAGTAGAGAGCCTTGGGGGAGGCTAAGTCCAGCAGTGGACGTCTTTCGGTTGACATGATGATATACAATAGAAATGGCAAAAAAAAACTAAATTAAACGAAATTCAGACATTATGAAAACGGGATATTGACCGCAATTGCCTATAAGGTTTGATTAATCCCGTTCAATATCCCGTTTTCATTATGTCTAATGCAATTAACCGCGTATTATTTAAAACTGTTAAACGAAATTAGTTTTTTTGCAATTGAAACAATTAACACATAAGTACCTATATTAAGTAAAAAATTAAAGTAAACACTTGTGTTTACGCCTTGGCTTGTGTGTATAAAATGCTGATAGGACCAAGTCCGTTCTTCAAAAGTGCGTGATTAGGTACGAAGTGATGAAAGTAAATTGGTTTGTTCAATATTTGGCGTTTCTATCGAACACCACTTTACATTTATTTAACATCTTCCGTCCAAGTGTGTACCAACACAGCGTCGCGGCTTCCCGCAGACCGACCGGTCGCAGTGAAAGTAAAATTGTGCGGCTCGCAATTTTCCAGGAAACCCCATTTCTCTGACCGCGGACATCGCGATAGCCAATACTTTTCCGCGTTGACCTTATATGGGGAAGGGGCGAGTTTTCTGAGCGTCTCAGGTAATCGACGGTCAAAAAAAACGTCTCGATCGCGTTCGCGTTTAAGTCTAATTACTATGGGCACATTAGCAGCACCACTATTGGCACGTATCGACAACAATCAATTCTCATACTATTTGACACCCATAACGCAAACGCGATCGAGACGTATTTTTGGTCGTTGATTACAATAGACGCTCTGAGAGTATAGTCCGAGTCCTACAAAACCTTAGGTCTACATTTGGGGTTTAGCGCTATTCTCTTGTTATTTCACACGTGAACGCGTCAAGATCATAGATATTTGATGCCACAAAGTACCCACTACAAGAACTCTGTATGGTATTACTAGACGAAAATTAAAACTGACATTCAATTAAAAAAAGTGTTAAAGAGCGATTCTGAAATCCCCAGATAAGCTGTTAATCCACAGATAACAGAGGAATTATTTCACAGATAAGACATTTATTTGAATATCAAGAATTATAACTAAAGCGGCAGTGATCCTCAAAGTCGCCATAGCTATTCAAATAGTCGTAATTAACGAATACTAAACACGTTTCATGTTTATACAAAACAAAATCGTCACTAACAACGTAACAACGTCTCTGAGTACATCGGGCAATCTGAGACCTTAATTGTTTAACGCCATAAAGCAGACAGACGGGAGGCGCCTTTGGCTTATTTATGCACAACTACTATTTTTCTGCCACTTTTCGAGTTGGACGAGATATACACCTAGGTACATACAGTACAGCACATGTCCACGGCATGTCAAAATGTGTTGTTACATTCCTACAAACTCGTACTAAAACAAAACTGTCACACAAATGCCAAAAACACGCATGTACAATCAACAGACAAAGGGAATGTGCATTTTGCACAGACTTAATTTAAAAATTATGGCAGACCGAATTTTAAACATCTCCTTTCCTGCTCTAAGTCTAACAAGCTCGGCTTCGCGTTGACATTCGCCATCTCTTTATCACACCATCTTGTACCGTTTGGAAGAAAAAGATGACAATAAACCCACTGATTTAACTTATATATACTGAGAACCGCCTTTATTCAGCGGCTGACCATGACGCATGATGACCTTGCGCTTTCAGACGAGAAAAAAAAACGATTCGTGAAATTGCCGTCTTTAGACTAAGTGTCTTATTACGAAAAACAAAAAAAAAACAGCCATTTAGTTGTAATTGCAGTTTCTTAAACTTATTACTGTCAGCGCGGAGCCCGAGCTAATGTCACGTGATCGTACAGACTTGCCTTTTAATTCTTCACGGCGTACAGAAAATTTACTTATTATAATTTCGGACTATCTAGGTACTGAGACATATGTATCAACATATACATATCGAATACACGACGTAATCCTTTCGCAAACAAAACCTATGCAAGCAAGACATTTGCTGTGAAATGGCACAGCCACATAATTAAAGTAGTTGTAAGCAATGCTTCCGATAAAGCATCCCATATCCATTTTCATAACGTCATAAAAGCGCCATTGAAAATCTGGTTATCGATCAAAAACCCGCTACAAACCAACGTCGCGCCGGGACTGAAATATTTTATTCACAAATCCTAAAAAGCGACATTTCGCTTTTACACAGTCTGTCAACCTTGACCGATGCGCTGTGGAGGTTCCATTTAGTTTTTTTTTTCAGTTTTTTTTTGTTGTCCGTTGGCTTTGCTGCTTTGATGTTACAGCTCAATTTCTGACCTTTCGATATTTATTCGCTGATTTTCAGCCTTTGAAACACGGCGGCTAACGTGCCAATTACTTTGGACTCGGAGTACTTTTCATTTTTTAAAAGCTTTGGCTGTGTCGGTTAGTTAGCTGGACTAGTTGGTTAATGTTTGTCAATTGGTTTTGGCCTCCGACGCTGGTAAATTGTCAAATGAATACTTCGTTATTGGACGTCATAGTCATCAAGTTTAGTAGACGTAGACGGTTGATGACTAAAATTGATGTTTAAAGACAAAGTTATGACAAAATTAATTATTTCATACACATTATGCCTTATATTATTATCATAGTAGACCGTTAGTTCAAGACAAAATGAAAGAATCAGTGAATGCGGTGCCGGTGGTTTGATTATCAAAAGCTCAACAATTTTTTTGGAAGAATTCCGTCCAAAACAAAACTACTTGCATATACTCACTGAACCAGGAATACACAGTAAACCAGAAAAAATTGACTAACATGGATCCAAGACATTCTGTCACGTGCTTACCACGTCGAAAGTTTTCCATGCATTGAAGTAACAGATTGTTTATCAGTTTATCACCATTTGTCACCACAATACAAGTACATATTGTATATTTATTAACTATCCATTAGCTAATCCAGTACTCAATTCGTACGCGTAATCTTTACCACACCAAAACCAAATCGCAGTTAAGATCCGACCAATCTCGTGACAGCCATTACACGCAAAAACGACACAAAAAATGGAATAGTCTGCTCGGCGTCATGCCGACTCGAATTAGGTACCTTTGAAAGGCAAAAAAACATGGATGCTGCCCGGTGAATCGCGTGATGGCCGTGGTCCGGTGTAAATAGCGCAAAAGCTGGCGACCTGAGATTTGGAAGATTGAGAAAGGATGTTCGTTCAAATAAACTTTTTTATACATGAATGCATAAACGAGAGACGACCTGACGCTACGTCTCCATCAAGATGGAGCGACGACCTAGTAAAGATCGCAGAACCGCGGTGGATGCGGAAAGCGCAAGACCGATCTGAGTGGAGAGCCTTGGGGGAGGTCTAAGTCCAGCAGTGGTCGTCTTTCAGCTGACATGATGATGATGATACATGACATGAATGCAGGGACGCGATCAACTCAACGCGGGAACTGTCCTAATGTAGGTAGTAGGCACCCCCAATCTTTAGGTACTCTGAATATCAAAGTAAATAGGGTAATAATTCGTCAAAATCTGGGTGCCAATGACTGAAATTAAAGTGCCGATATTAGGGAAGTTTGGCCTAGTATATTCCTAAATCATATACGTCTCGAATAGCCGCTCTGTCGCGTATAAAAAGTATATGATGCTGCTGGCATAGATAACGACAGTGTATTAGATGTTATATTACTAGGATTTGCGTGGACATAATATTTAGGATTAACCAGGAATTAATACTACTGGTAACTCGTTCGCCTGATGGCTTGCACAGCCATCAGAAACGATGCATTACCTCTTGACACTGCTTAAACAGTCTATCTATTTAAAACTAAAATCTCTACGCAAAATTAAAACGCCGCGAGGAAAAAATCACATACATAATTAAGTTGCGAGTCGACCTAATTGCGTGAATCTCATAAAGCCCTACGACCGAGCGTAAACGTATTTCTCCGCATGAAATAACTCCATATAACACCATGTATACTTATTAGTGTATGATGTCACGTCCACCGTATGCAACAGACAGCGATGTCGCTTCAATGGGTGCTTGACGTATCAAGGGGTGGGGCAAAGGCTCTACAGACCTCTCAAGGCTGTTCTAACACTAGAAGGCTGGTACGGTCAAATGCAAAAATATCGTCATCATCATGTCAGCCGAAAGACGTCCACTGCTGGATGGCCGCGCGGCTCTCCACTTAGACCGGTCTCGTGCTTTCCGCATCCACCGCGATCCCGCGATCTTCACCAGGTCGTCGCTCCATCTTTTTGGAGGCATCTTGTTAGGTAAATCAATACAGATAAGTCCAACTTCGAGAAAGAGGTCACTCGTCGAATCCGACTCGGCTGGGTAGCGTTCGGGAAGCTTCGCAGTGTCTTTTCATCTAAATTACCGCAGTGTTTGAAGTCAAAAGTCTTCCACCAGTGTGTTGCTAGTGATGACTTACAGATCTGAGACTGAAAGGCTGAAATTTCGCATATAGGTTGCCTTTGCGGTGTAGACAAGAACTGATGACGAATTTGTTGAATTTCCCCCAGGAAAGAGAATAAACGGGATTTATATATTTTATGCGCGTACTAATTCGCGGACAAAAGCTAGTAAAGCAATAATTGTATTGGTGTTACTGTAATGACGTGTCATCCTCATCACCTCCAACCTATTTACGTCCTACTAGGCACAAGCATCGTCTCAGAATGACAGAGTTTCGGCTATAGTTCCCACGCGGGCCCAGGCGGATTGACAGCTTCACACACATAATTAAAATGCTTCGCAGCAGTGTGCCGGTGTTATTTCGTGTAAGTAGGTATACACACATTTATGAGCACGTAAATTTATAAAAATAGTAGCGGGATATGGTGGATGCAGAGGGCATGTAGTGCGTTTTTATTTGTGGTCGTCTTTGGGGACCACCTATTTTCAGGAAGAGATATTGACAAAAGTATGAGTAGGATTGCAGCATCACTCCACTTGGGCGCCTCATGCTGTGCTCCACACCGCTGCCAGTGTGGTGCTCCTGTTGATCGGCTCGGTCACCACAGTTTGTCATGTTCCAAAAGTGCAGGAAGAATTCCCCTTCACTCCAGCCTTAATGTCATCATCCGTCGCGCTTTTACTACCGCCTGTGCGGCCATTCTAGAACCATGTGGCCTCATGCGTGACGATGGTAAAAGACCTGACGGAATGACTCTGGTGCCGTGGAAGTGTGGAGGGCCTTTGGTGTGGGACGCCACGTGCGTAGATACCCTTGCGCCGTCCCATGTTCCAGGGACTACCAATAGGGCTGGCGCAGCGGCGGAATCCGCGGAGACCCTTAAAAGGCGCAAATATAGTACCCTCGACAGCGGGTACATATTTGAGCCTTTTGGGGTCGAAACATTGGGACCGTGGGGACCGGGAGCCCGAAAGATTTTAAAAGATCATTCTGGGCGCCTGGTCAGCGAAACACGTAACCAAAATGCTGGCCTGTATTTGGCTCAAAGGCTTAGCATTGCCATTCAACGTGGCAATACCGCCAGCATTTTGGGTACGTTGCCCACTGGAAGTGGTTTATTTTTAGATCTATAATTTTTAAGTTAGTTTTAGATATTTACATTTTAGTTTATAACATAACGTGTACTTATTTCGATAATTTAAAGTATGAGTTCAGTAAAGATCGTAAGGACCGCGCAAGGCCTAAATGGAAACTAGCTCTTGGCCGGTGGGCCATAGGGATCAAAATCAAGCTATCGCACTTTGAGGTCTTGAAACTAGAGCTCATTCAATGAAACTGCACGTGGGCGTCTTTGTCTCGCTCCATGACCGAAATTAATTCAAAAAGAAAGTGTTTTCGAATAGATTTTTGGTAACTATTCCGCAAAATTATAGTGTCACTACAAAAAACGAGGAGGGATGTGTTTTATATACATCGTAAACAATGTCACACAGGTATCCCTTTATCACATAGCATTAACTTTATAATCTGTTTCCTTCTAGAAACAAACATACCTACTTAGTCCAGCCAGATTTTCGATCAACAACAATATTTCACCAACCTTAGTAATGTCAGTTCACAATGACAATTCGGTGTCAATTTCTGTCAAACTGTACAGTCAGCAGCAATAGTAGCTAAGCAACCGACGCGTTCACAGTGATCTAAGCACGGCTCTATTGTTATAGACATAAGAGCTTGTGCAGATCATACCTACTTCTGCTGCCGACTGTAGATCGAATTGACATTGTAAACTGACAGCCAGGGGTGTTATTCTCTAAGGGCCTTATTCATAAACGTCACTCAAGCCTCCATTAGCTAAAAGGTTCTGTCTTCTTTTTACTAACGGAAATGTCAATGTGACAAAAAAGGACAAACGAACTTTAACGGCATTTTAGTTAAAATAGGTTTATGAATAACAGGTTTAGGTTATTCACGGCCGTATCAGCGTCGTGTCGCAGTGTCAAATTAGCTGTCATATAAACTAAACATTAGCGTGAACTTAGCTTTGTTATAAGACGACAAAGGGGATGAAGGGAGTAGCGGGAGGCAGGGTAACTCACGCCCGGCACCTTCACCCCCTTCTCGACCTCACCCCACGCCCCTGTACCGCGCAGGCGAGTACCGAGTTCATTTGTGTTACAGTGGCTTGTGCTATTTACCCGACTGAGAAACGTAAAGGAGAGTAATGTGTTTAAAAGCCTATGTATGTATTTATGTATGTTTGTTCCTTTGTGGCACTCTCTAGAGACCGAACGCGTTGGCCGATTTTAATGATTCTTACGTCAATCGATTCGTGTTAATCTTGCAAGTGTCCCTACAGACATGACAGTAATTTTAATCCAATATGGCGACCATCAGATGCCATATTGTGAAAAATAAAAAGTCGACAAACTATATCAGGTGGGGTATCATTGAATAGGTATTTAAAAACCAACTTTAGGTTTCTTTCATAATTTTTAATTTTGTGTGACCATTTTTAGTTAATCGTTTTTGCGGTCGAGTTTTTGTTTTTAAATAACTGTAGTGTGCAGTGTGTCCTTTTATGACCGATACGGTGCGACAGCGACAAAATACGAAGGCGTGAAGTAGTAGATACGCAAAGTTACAATGCTTATCTTGATTCCGTCTGGTATTTTCTCCAAAATTATCAATAATTATTATGTCACTGAAGAACAAGCTGCTCGTACGCAATTAAAACAAACAAATGATAACCGTACGGGTACGGGTAGGCGTAGCGTGGTAACAATTACATTAATAATTTATCTCGCAGCGTATTGGCGCAGCGTGACGTCACGTCTGAGTCAGCGTGTGTGTAGCATATGGTCTAGCTCACGAGTTCCCAATCAGGGGGGCACGCCTCCGAAGGGGGGCATAGATAGATGACAAGGGGGCGGAAAGCGTTTGCATTTTCTTTTTCTTTTTTTATACCGCTAAGGCGGCAAATTGGTAAAAAAACAAAAAAACAAACAACATTAACAAATAACATTTCAATGTTATGTTTAATTGTTTTAATTTAATTTTTAAAGTTTGTTTAGTAAAGGGGGGGGGGCATGAAATTATTATAAATAGTCCAGGGTGCCTCAACAAAAAAAAGGATGGGAAACCCTGGTCTAGCTGCTGATTTATTTGGAGACGAAATTTTTTTTCCAGCCTTTCGAGCAGCGCTAAGAAATGCACTGGGCAGCTAAAGAGCACATTTTTGCATTTCTAAACTCGTCGCGATGAATCTTGTGTCCTATGACACTTACAGGACAGTGACAGCGACATTTCTAATAGTGTTATGCAAGTTTCGATACTTCTATTACTAGGGTTCCGTAGCCAAAATGGCAAAAACGGGACCCTTATAGTTTCGTCATGTCTGTCTACCTGTCCGGTCCACGGCTTAGCTCAGAGACTATTAACACTATAAAGGTATGCTGTAATTTTATATAGATGTACCCTGTTATTCATAAACCTATTTTAACTTTTGCCATTAAAGTTCGTTTGTCCTTTTTTGTCACATTGCCATTTCCGTTAGTAAGAAGAAGACAAAACCTATTTTAACTAATTTATCTAGGTATTTTTAACTGACTTCAAAAAAAGGAGGAGGTTCTACGTTCCACTGTAGTACGTATTTTTTTTTAAGCCAATATATTAGACTGAAAAAGTGCTGGAATAAATACCTGTAAATAATTTTTTTCGAGGTAGATACCTCTCCTACACATAGACTGGGGATGATTTTTTATTTCTCACCTACCCCATAGCGTGGGGTATAGAATTTTCTTCTTTTTTTTTAAGTCTGTAATTGTGTCCTGCTGCTTGATGGCCATAGACCTCTCCTCTGGATTTCCACATCTCCCTATCCTGAGCCACATGTAGTCAATCCTATAATAACTATACATGTTTTTTTACAGAACTATTGTGTTAACATGATAATCCATGAATGTATTTCCTGTTTTTGTTCTAAGTTTATTTTTATTTTTATTATTATTTATAAATCTACAATCAGTCGCCAGACTTTAATTAGATGTTTTGAAAGAGGAAGAATCATTGAAGAGGGACAGGGCCATTGCCTTGTCCTCTTCCAGCCAGGGAGCACATGTGCCCGCTTCAGTTGTTTGATCGTGGCCGAATTTAGCAGCAGGTTCGCCAGAGGTTTGGGGTGACTGTTTAACCTCTCTTTGTGTTTCAGTCTGTAGCGTTCAATTTCTTCAGCAATTGTTGGCATATCCAAATAGTCATGTATTTCAGTGTTTCGAGCAAACCAAGGTGCACATGCAATTGTTCTCAGTATACAAGTAACAAAAATAATAGATACAGGTAAGTAAAAATGTGTCCAATGAGTAAAAAAAAAAAAAAAAGGAATTTTCCTTGTAATAAGTTGGAAAACTTTGGACCTGATCTTGAATTTTTTTGTGAGGAAAAATCTATTTCATAACTAATTAATAACCTGATAGCTATGTAGATTATTTATAGAATAATAATTTGATTTAATAAAGGCAATCTGGTAATATACAGTAAATAGTTACTGCAAATTTAACTTCTTACTGTCAATGAGTGAACACATAATTGTTAGTAGTTATTTAATTACATTAGGTATAATTTATAAATGTTGGAAAAAATAACTTTAACAACATCCATTATCTTACATAATACATTATTGTGCAGCAGAAGAAACAATGTGTCTCAATTCAAAAAACTCATTAAAATGAAAAATACCTTACTTCAAATTGTCACAAACATAGACCAACTTTATATTTAAATTTAGTCATATTTTATCAATTTAAGTAACAATTAGAAAAACAGTTTTAAATGATTCGCGGTTAATTGCATTCGACATAATGAAAACGGGATTTTCATTTCAAAGTTCAAAAACGGGTGAACCGATTATAATGAAACTTAGCTAAGAACCATCTCAATTAAACTAGCTTTCGATTAAAAAAAACCACATCGAAATCGGTCCATCCGTTTGAGAGCTATGATGCCACAGACAGATACACAGCTACACAGGTCAAACTTATAACACCCCTCTTTTTCGTCAGGGGTTAAAAACAGAATCTTATCGGGTCATAATAGCAACCTATGACTTGAAATTTTTTAGACTCTTAACCAGAAACTAAACCCGATCCGGACAGTCCCCAGATCGCGTCTAAACTAGGATCAATATGGGATGGCAACCTTATGTAAAGAAACTTTGCCATTTTGAGACGAAAGTTTTTTTTTTTAATTATAGGTGAAAAGGAATGGTCCACGGGCAACTTTGTATAGAGTCTGGTCCCAAAATCAACAAAGATGAGACTTAAGTCATTTCAATATAAGTCTTAAAATCACTTAATTTAATTTTATGGTTAGTCAGAGTGAATACAATCTATGAGAAAACAGGTCTGTCTTATTGAGAATACAGATTATTATTATTAGGATGCCGAAGTGTGTATAATTAAAACATTTTTGTAGCTAATTAATGGTTTCATTAATAACATGTATTATTTTGTTTACAGCAAATGGTTATCTCATTATATATCAACAATTAAGTTGTTTAGATGACCTGCGGGATGATTAAATGTGCCTGCCTAATTCTAAACACCATATACATATATAATAATGTGTGCACAACATCCAAAATACAATATGAATAAGTATCTCTGTTCTGCAATGGAATTGGACTTGGTACCAATAGAACGAAATAAAGTAGATTTTAAAACCTATTTAATGACCTAACTCTCAGCACTGTTGGTTTTGGGACCGTTTTGATGCATGGTACTTTCAAAAATACCTGCTATGAAAGGGAACTAAGTCTGAATTAATAATGCTTGTTAAAAAGTAGGCATGCACTTAATTTAAGGGCACAGTTCTATTAAGATTACCTTAACATAGAACCTCTGTAACCATATGGTTAACTAGCCCAGAAAATTACTGTTTTTTTCTGTTTCATAGTCTATAAGGCAGAATTAATTTCACTATTGGCAATGATGTTACAGCTAGGAATTCTTTTTTTAATAATACATGTGTTATTAATTTTGTATTTTACTTGACTAGATATGCTTCGAAATGTTAATATGCATTTAATTGCTTGAAACTATTATTTATTATAATTTTTAAAAGTTAATTTACACTCAAAATACATAAGTGACTCAATTTTATTTTGATTCAGCTAAAAGGAAATATTCCCTTCATACTTTAATTATTAATTGAAGTTGGTCTTTCAAGTATATGCTAATAGGTTAGGATACAATCTGGTCAAAATTACTAGACTGATTAGTATGTTAAACAGCTAAATAATACTATTCATACATAGTAACTAATAAGTAAACCAAAATGAGTAAAATACAGAAATAGTTAAGTTGATTTAACATTTTAAACAAGACACTTGTGATTGAGTGATGACCAAATAAATAATAAACAACACAAGTTATCCCAATTAGATAAACGGTTCTTCATAAGGCACCAAATCAATAAATAACAATGAAAATTTTACTGGCACAGACAAAATGACCTCACAATCTTAATGACCTGTTCAGTAACGAATTTTCAAAATTACTGAAACATTTTCAGACAACAGATAAAGTACACTCCTCAGCGGGTTACCAGTTGACTTTTTAACCGTTTTATACTCAATATCTTTGTGTGATACAGCACTTCAAAACTCCCAGTAACCAAATGAGTAAAGTAAGTAAACAATGCTGGTTGACGCAATTTTTAGGCTAAATGGCAGCAGTCTTTAACGGATTCCTGTCAAAATCTTGGCGAAACCTCAGTAATGTAGCAAAGTGAACAAAAAACACGTAACTAAGTAATGCAAAACTTACCAGCAAGTTTAAAGTTTCACAAGGAACACTTCATAAAAATTTAAGTTGATTACGAATACACCGTTCGGACACTGGAAATCTCACTGCACAGTTCAAATTAGGAAGTAAAGGTACTCCGTTTACAGCGCGTTTTGCTCCCGACTTGAGGTACCGACCGTTCAAGACATCACATCACATCAGACCATCGGCCATTGCTGGCTTCGCTCGCTACTCGCTAGCGCTTACTTACAATCGACGAACGAACACGACGAACCATCAACGAAGCGACGACGAACTTCCGCCGTCATTTCTTTTTTCTACCATTGTGTTGCCACTTATAAATAAATATATACTTCCATTTTTATTGTTTCAAATAAAAAAAAATATCGCAACGAAAATTTTTCTCGGGAAATTTTGTTTGTGTTCGAAGATTATCAGGAAATTCAAACATTCAATCATTTGCCATCAGTGATATGACTTATCATTTATCGAACTAATCAAGTACTAATGTTTTTTAGCAAAGAATTAAAAAAAAATGTTTTTGTTGATGGTATTTTAGGCCTTATTCACAGGGTGACAGTAAAGTTGCTCCAGTAGCATTACTATTACAACACTGCAGCGGCAGTGCAGGGGTGCAGCGCACAAATTGATCCCTAGAAACTTGTTACTGACCTAAAGCGTTGCTATGACTTTAAATTTTACACTGATATGTAGGTTGAATGACAATGCAAGTTTGACGACCGAATAGCCTAGTGATTAGAGACCCTGACTATGAAGCTTGAGGTCCCGGGTTCGAATCCCGGTCGGGGCAGATGTTTGTATGATAAATACGAAGCTTGCGGTGGTTGTTGCTGAGCCGCCTTGATGTCGTTTCCTTCTCTTGTCAGCAAGTGTCTCGAACCAGGCTTCATCGCAAAACTTGCGACCCTCCACTACACATTTGCGCCAATTTGACCGATTTTCCGCGAGCCTTTCCCAGTCACGGTGGTCAATTTTAAAACTGGCCATGTCTCGTTTGGCGCAGTCCTTAAAGCGAAGCAATGGCCTCCCAACATCTCTTTTTGCATTCGCTACTGCACCTAACAGGACACGTCGTGGTAATCGGGAGAGGACATGCCCTAGCCAACGTAGGCGCTTCTGTTTGAGGAGTGCGGTCAGACTAGGCAGCTGTGCGATTTCAAGAACCCTCTCGTTAGTGACTCTGTCTTGCCATGATATGCCCAAGATTTTACGAAGGCAACGCATGTAGAAGGAGTTTATTCGACGCTCTTGTTTTGCGTACGTTGTCCAGGTCTCAGCTCTTGGTCTTAGTGGTGAGATGTTTATTGTACCATACTCTTGCACTCAGCTTCCCGAACATGGTCGCCGCCTTGTAAATGCGAATGTCAATCTCCGCATTAAGCGAGAGATTATTTGACACGGTCGACCCTAAGTAGCAAAACTTGTCAACTACCTCCAACACGGTGCCGTTCAACGATATCGCTGGGGCCGTCGGAGTGCCTTGTGCTAGAACTACCGTCTTTTTGGTATTTACAATGGTCTGTAAATGGGAGTGAACTGATAGGAAAACCTACCTAAAATTAGGCTTTACGGCTAAGAAATCCTATCTAAGTAAGCGTATTCCATCACGCTCATGGTCGATTTTATCAGGTTCAATGCATGAGCATAATTTATTAGGATTTCTTACTTGGTAGAAATATAATAATTAGTCTACCACGTTTTTAGTGCTAACAACATCACATAAAAAAAAAAGATTGAAGCGTTTGTAGGAACTAAACCGAACCACTCCATATCTCAATAATGTCAGGGTTTTTCACAGGTTTTTCAACTTTTATGTTATTCAGACCCCCTAGCACGCTAACGTTTAACCACGACATAAAGCATTTGTCCCTATGCACTTGCATATTTATTAGAAAGTGACGGATGTCTTATGTCGTAAACATTTAATTTTACTTTACATTTAGTTACGTTTACGTTCATGATTTATGTTACAGAATGAAATACTTCTTAGACTTAGGTATGTTTTGACATTGACAGTTCTGAAAACTATAAACTTATGTTTGGTAATCGGGATTTGTGAAATAGAAATAGTTACACTTTTGTCGTCAATGCCATTATAAACGATGGTTAAGTTTCGTGATGCCGCTGCGGCTTATAAATTCTTAAACGGCGTAATTTGCGTATACAAACCATCATGCGTTCCAGTGAGAAGAGTTCAACACACGATCATAACCAATTTGTGCAGAGGTTAGTTTTAGATATTAGATACTTAACTTAATATTTACTCAGTCGTTTGGTCAGAATTCACGTGTGCCAATTTAATTTTATTAAACTTCTGTAGAACACTTTTGTCATAACATCCTTCAATATCCAATAAAGCAATCCATCCCATCTGAGAACTGTCATTTTTTTTTTTGTTATGAAATTTATTCATGACCATAGCTGCACAACTCTTCACCCTCACCTGTTTTACTTTTAATCGTAATTATCTCTTTATTTTCAACATGAAACTACCATGGGATTCAATCATAATTAAATAAACGGATCACTCGAACAGTCGAACAAACTTAGGAGTAAACATTGTTGGGCTTCACTCAACTGATATATTAATTGTGTGAATGATTCACTTATTTTACTATAATCTTTTTATTTTTAATTACATGTTTACATAATGCCAGCATAGAACTTATTACATTCAATTTACGCCTAGATCTAAATGCGCTGCCAGATCGTCCCATAGAACAACGTGTTGAGATAGTGGGAGCCACAAATGAGGCTATGGCTGTGAAGCTCGTTCCCAACTATGCTGATGACCCATTGGCCTGTGGGCCAAGGTATATCCATGATGACTTCCGATGTTCCTGGGCCACACATCTGGGACTGTTCAGCAGTGGTGTACTGTGTAAGTGAAATGTTGTTCAATATTCTTTTTGTATATTGCTTATTGGAGTCAGGTACAAAAGATAACAATTTTTTTTATGTGTATAAACTATCTTAACCATAACTATCTTGTGTATAATCTATACCTATAAAACAGCACCGTGACTGACTAACAGACAATGCACAACCTAAACAACTGGACCTAGAGACTTGAAATTTGGCAAACATGTACCTTGAGTATCCTGGAGGTGCACTAAGGGATTTTTCGAAATTACTAGCTCATTTTGAAATATTTCATGGGGGCAAAGCCACGGGGCATATGCTAGTATTATATATAAGTTCAGCAATAATATTCCATAAGGGTGAGGCACAAGAAGATGTATC
Source organism: Clepsis dumicolana (assembly GCA_963691665.1). Classification (NCBI taxonomy): domain Eukaryota; kingdom Metazoa; phylum Arthropoda; class Insecta; order Lepidoptera; family Tortricidae; genus Clepsis; species Clepsis dumicolana. The sequence continues at coordinate 35,056,151 of OY829505.1, read as the reverse complement.
AGAGCATTCGAATGCGAAGAATCCTCTGAATTTCGATCTGCTGTTGTCACCTGGAAAACCTTGCACTAGAAGATTTAATTTAGCATTATTTTGCAGGAAAAGATAGACGAAACACAGATTTAGTTTTACATGACACTTTAAATTACCTTATGATAATGACAGTTGACATGTATTGCTATGTTGTTTTATAACACATTTTTTTAATCTTATTATTATAATATCTGGACATTGACAGATTGAGATTGATATTTTCACTGTAAACAGATTAGAGACAATAGGTACTTTCAAGATAGTCCCTTACAAATTTTGTGATGATTTGATCATAGGGAGCTTGGGAAAATAATAAAGATCACGGATTGAAAGATGCTCATAAACATAACCAACTTCAAAAATAGGATACACTATGACTAATCTAAGTTCACCACTGACAGGTGGGTTGCCTTCATTTCATTCTCAAATTTAATGTCATACAAATAAAATACTTATTACAGAATCTGTTGAACATGTTACAGATTTTGTAAAAAGTGTTTTATTTGTACGCCCATCTGTCAGTGGTAAACTCAGAGTAATCATACTGTAGAAAATTCTCTGGGTTTTTTTCCCAACACTAACACTGATATTTTTACTCTTCACCAGTACTAGGAATTAATGATGGCACCCGACTCACATATAAATTAAACACGTCTCGACTGACGAGGGCATTTAAGGTGCATGGCCAGTTGGGGAAAGCTACAGACACTTACTTCTGGAACGGACGGACAGTGGAGCGTTCTACTTACAACCATGTTACAAGGGAAAAGATTGACCAGGTTGTCTCACACATGCAAAGTTCACATCAAAAGACCATCTATGAGTGAGTGTTTATTTTTCTTAACTTTAAAAAGTATTCCAACGAATTGAGAACATCCTTTTTTTGAAGTCAGTTAAAAAACGTATAAGATATCAAGAAGATATCAAAGCTTTAAAACTTACAACTAGAAAATTTACAATGTAATGTCACATTAACATTTTATTCTATTTTTGATGTTTTGTTTAGACTTTAGAGGCTTAACTTCGCACACTATTCCAGCCTCATTGGAGGACTCTAGATGACCTCTCTTGGTCATCTTTTTTAACACATCTTATTTAAAAAAAAACTGTAGTAACAACAATAAATTAATGCATGACTTTATTAAAAAAAACATTGGCTCTAAATAAAAATAAGCATTAACCCTATGGTTCAAGGACTATTTCTTGAGTGGTTATTTAATGTTAATATTTAATTTATCCTTTTCAGGATGACAGGTCTCCAGATGGAGTCACAGACCTTGTATGATCTGGCTTCGAAAGGTCCCATCAGACCTTCGGACAACAAGTTACCCGTGTTATATGGCATCAAGTGTGTTCACTTTAAACCACCGGATTTTACCTTAGGTACAAAAATAAGTGTTTTAAGTGTTGCCTGTTGCTATGGCGACGTCTCCTCGGTCACTCGTTAAAAGAACGATTTTATAGGAGACAAATGTACTAAAAGTTAGGAGTTTGAAAAGTTAAGCCCATTTCTTCATGCCTTATCTCCTAAGCATGCTAGTAGTATACATGACAACCATATCACTGTTGTCTCCTGAGTGACGGGACAGAATAACAACACTTAAAAGTTGATTGACCCATTTAATATCAATGATATTATAAGTAAATATACGTCATATTCATATGCTCACAAGACAATCGAAAAACATTCGGTGTTGTTGTTTGTATAAATATTAACATTGTTTTGATGAAGTCTGTGGTGGATGACTTTTTTGTTTTACATTTAGTTTTAAGTTTTAGTTTAATTAGATCTACAAAATAAAACTATTTTTATCGAAAAACATGTTCCGAACATTTTGACATTTGCGCGCAAGTCTGAACCTTATTCGAGAGCGACTGAGGCCCAAGAGGCTTCAATTTTAGCCTTTTCTGCGCTTGATTTTCGGCGTGCTGATGACATATTCTACCTCATTGTTTAATATACTGAAATTTAGTAACTTTACTTATAAAAAATGTTTGGTCAATTCTAAAATTCAATGGAAAACTAGTCTTTTTTAAACTTTTAAATAAATGCATGTTGTATTTATTAACATAATAAAAGCAATTTACAATGACATTAAATCCAAGCTGAAACTATAGTTAGTTACTTTTGGTTGGTTCCAGAAATCCAGTCCGTTAATGAGTATGACAAATACTTCTGGGCCCTCGTCCACGATTTGGGCGTACAATTAAAGACCTCTGCCCACTGCACCGGGGTCCAGTGCGTCCGACAGGGAAGGTTCGACGTCAACCTAGCGTTACTCCGCAAGCACTGGCAACTGGGACACATTGTTGACAACATGGAGGCCTGTAGAACTATCATGGAGGAAAATGAAGGGGTTCTAAGACCTGACAGTGTGAGGTTGACTGCGTAGAAGTTGATAATTTGGTCCAATCAGCAACTGGTTTGGAAATGTCAAAACGGTCGCTCAGTATGAAGTTTTTATTGAATTACTTAAGATGTGATGACATAATTTTCAGTGATCAAACTGCCTCCTTTTATTGGTTTTTCTTAACCCTATACTTGGCAGTGTATCTCATAAGTACGATCGAGGAAATTAATTCCTGACCCACCATGGAACCTTTTCACAGTAAACGTCATAGTGACATCGCATGGCTTGACAAGGAAAATCGTTATGACGTTTACTATGAAAATGTTTTATGGTGGGTCAGGAATTAATTTCCTCGACTCTACATAGGCAGTACATAGCACAAACGTCATCTATGAATTTTTCTGCTGTTCAAAATTATGTCGTAAACCAAAGTAACTGAATGTGAAATATGGTTGGCAATAGAAGTTGAATAAAAGTGTTACTTTAAGTAGTATAATGTATGTATGCATACATGATTTGTGATTTCCCATTTTATTATTTCAATGAGCAATTTGTACTAAAATTGTGATTGTACTGAAACGTTTTTTTGCTGAAGTAATGTTGTAAACGTAATCTAGCATTGTTATTTTACAAATCATTTTCAGTTTTCAATTCCCATTATTGATTATATTTAAAAAATCGCGTAAGTAGTAAATTTATATTCCTTACTTCTGCATCACTAGTGTAAAGTGTAAAATAAATAATTTAATATTTTAATGTTTTTAATTTTCCTTACAATGTTTTTTTTTTCTACATACATTCTTATAGCTGTACTCCGATGCGAAATAAATCGCACACCATTTTTTCCTTGATTAATTAATGTAAAAATTGGTTACATAAATAAATAATACTTTTACAATAAATAGTAAAAATAGGGTCCGCGATTAATTGTGCCGCTGATTATATTTGACGACCGAATAGCCTAGTGGTTAGAGACCCTGACTATGAAGTTTGAGGTCCCGGGTTCAAATCCCGGTCGAGGCAGATGTTTGTATGATGAATATGAATGTTTGTTCTTGGGTCTTGGATGTTTAATACGTATATACGTATGTATTAATCTATATAAGTATGTTTATCCGTTGTCTAGTACCCATAGTACAGGCTTTGCCTAGTTTGGGACTAGGTCAATTGGTGTACAAATTGTCCCGTGATATTTATTTATTATTATTATTTACATTCTGATAAAATGCACGACGTACCTAATAGACCGACGAAAAGTCTAGAAACCGGAGTCCGGAGAAAAGAGGAATTAAAATTTCTCATACTTAATTTTGGTTTTTTAATATATTAATTTAATTAATTTACGACAAAAATGTGACAGTTAAGAAGAAAGTAGCGCCATCATTTAATTTCTTGACTTTTTACCTATTTATGTAGTTTGGTTCCTGAGATTGATTCTAATCTTTACTCAGCTCCTTGTGGAGCCCGAACGCACCCTACCCCAAGGACCGAGCGTTTCGATGCCAAACCGCAGGAACTCATATTGGGCGTCGAGAAAACTGTATTTTTTTAATTGATTTGATCTTATTAAAGTAAGAGAGTATGTACTAAATTAGACGTCGAATGGTAAGAATATTATAAATGGTAATGGAAGGTAAATTAACCCAAACATACCGGGGGCATGGGCATCCACAGTATGATTCGTCGACGCTGATAAGTCTGATAACAAATAATTTCATGGAATATTCTCAAAAACTATATATCCTGTGGTAAATGTAAGCCTTTATTTAGTTCAGATCCAATATCAGAAATATTTTATTATTTGACTCTCTTGAGCCATGACATGAATTCTGGTACAAGTGTATTATACTAGTGTACCAAGATGATGCCAAGAATTAGGCACATCACTACCAAATATATTTTTATTTTTTTGTTTTTCAGCTCTCATTCATTCATTTCATTCACTCATTGACTCTTTGGTTTGACTTGCTTGACTCTTGACTTTGACGGTTTTTGTGTCAACATGTCATTCGTTCATTCATTCATTCACTTTCTACCTAGGCATTCATTTGAGTGGTCGTGCGGCGTGACCAGATACCCGCTAATTTACGTGTTAGCAGACGAAATAACGCTAAGTTTTTAATTAGCAACTTCGTTAATACCACGATCTTTTCAAGCTACACAAGGTATCTCATCAGTTAAACGTAATCAGTGAGTGCGTAGTTGCATTATACCAATATGGCGTCGCGTGTGCCGACCGGAATAAAATTAATTTTCTTTTACAGAGAAGATGTCGCGGTACAGAGAATGGGACTTGTCTTGCAAGGTTTACGTCGGCAACCTGGGCACAAACGCTTCTAAATATGAAATAGAGAAGGTATTCTCCAAATACGGGAGCATACGAAATGTGTGGGTAGCAAGGAATCCTCCTGGATTTGCTTTTGTGGAGTTTGAGGACCCACGGGACGCAGAAGATTCTGTACGAGGGCTGGATGGGACGTAAGTACTATTTCATTATTCAGTCGTCCTTTCTAATTGCGCAAAGTATTGATCCGAGGGTTGAGTTCGTTACGATATGTTCGGTTAAGCTCATTCATACCTGATAGTGACGCGTTAGAGCGAGACAGAATAGACCTTAGAACGCTGTGCTGTGATATCGTCAGCCATCTTGATTTCGTTTGAGACCTACTTTTTGCGCATGCTATTTTTATTTTATTGTTAGCGTTTCTGGTCGCATTTTTAACGTTTTCAACGCCAAGAGCCACTAAAGTGGTCGAGTGCTGTCGTGCCCACCACGCCAACAACCCATAAAAAGATCGGAATAAAGTTGTACTTTGATCATGAATAAAATCTATTATGACCTGCTTTGCTTTATTTTTACTGGCTTAAATTTTACACTAATTCATGTCTTGTTCCTTATAAGAATTGACGAATGTTTGGACAGCTCAAAATGTGAAAATTTCGGGATTATTCTTTGGATATGATTTGACGCAATAATGTCAGTGTCCCATACGCCAACAGCCCATAAAGTGGTCGCTAGTGCTGTTGCCGGATCTGTATTATTTATATTAGATTTTTGTTAAAATATTGTTACGATGGTGTCTTTTCCAATAATTGTAACCCTATCTATTTTATAACATTAATTAAATCATCGTCTTAGCATATAAATCTACTGAGACAAAATTTAAGCCTAATAATTACAATTTACTGACATTGATCTGTCGTTATAAAAATATATCTGTATAGCGTAACAGTCACTTCTCTATGATCTTGGGAAATCATAGTTCCTTATACACCAACAACCACTTTAGAGGCTAGCCTATGACGTCATTGACGGTAAATAGTCTGTACTAGTGATGGCATAGTGGTGTAAATAAGAAACAAAATTAGTAAAATGGAAAGGTCTGATCCGTTTTGTTACGTATGAGATTCATTACATTTCTGCAAAAGAGTATAGGAAGATAAAATCAAGATTTACACCTGCAAGTTATTACTGTACTGCAACTATGAGTAAGTGGCAGTTATCTGCATCTTTTTCTTGCATAAGAGATTGTCTTAAAACTTGATTCAATAACTTATAGGTGTAAATTCCGCTTTGCATTAGAGGCGGCAAAACTCCTTACAAGAAGTACTTATAATAAAACCTTATCAATGCAATTGTCTATCATTCTGATTGTCAACTATTATGGCAGTAAGTGGGTAACTGCCATGTACTCTGTCGTGGACCTTTCGCTTTCGATATCTACAAAAAAAATGTCTACTGCAGAAGAATTAATTCGTATTTTGGAAAGTTAAGACTGCAATGACTATGAGTTTGAACAAAACGAAGAATTAAATATTTTTTATGATATCGAGGATGAAAACGCACTATCTTGTTTGTGTAATAATCGCCAATCAAACATAAGAAAAATGCTATTGTTAATCCCACCGGAAAATATAGAAATATTTTGGATTGCCGTGATGAATGTCCTTGAAAAACATATTTAACGGCATTTTTTATTGTAATGAAATAAACTGTATAAGTAGGTATATGTTGTTTTATTGAAAATTTTATCATTATCACGTCTATTTTATTTGAGAATATTTACTTGCTGTCATACCTACTCATTTGACATACTTTGTATACCATTTCTTTCAAACGTCATCAAGGGCAGTGTAAGTAGAACAAAACAAAATTACTTACTGGTTAATAAATGTAATAATTCGTTTATGCGATAATTCAGGCGTGTTGCTGTTAGTAAAATAAGTTGTACTCACAGCAACACGCCCAAGTCACCATTTAAAGGACTTATGTCAATGTCAATAAGATTGCTTCAATGAGCACTCACTCTCGTACTACGATTAGTACGATTACCGAGGCTAGTAAATTTTATCGATAAATGCTTTGCACAGCACTACGAGATTCGTCATTTTTAATAAGGCAATGACGTGTGAATGATCACTTCATTCAAATATGAGAGTGTTGAAAAGGTTAAAAAGCTGACACGACCTTTGAATTCTTCCTAAACTCTGGTGCAAGCGAAATAACTAAAAAAAAGAAGGGATATGTATGTATACATTACACTGCGTAGAACTGAACAAACTTCATACGTACCTATTATAAGTTATCAATTATCATTATCACGCGTCCCGTTTTCACGCAAGGACTGGGAAAATGGAAAAATAAAACATTTTAAGAAGTCTCTAGGGGAGGCCCCTACCGCACGCTCCTTAGATCCGTCTTGTCGTCAATGTGAGACGCTTGAGTCATAAGTGTGCTACATAAGAATATCTCCAAATTGAGACAGATACGTGCTATATACGTTTTATGGTACTTGTCTTGACATGGGGAACAAAAGGCTTTATACTGTTAAAGATTATTAGAACTGATACCAACTACTGTTGGTTTTTCTATAAAAACATTTCCACAGACAGATGTTTCACATATAAAATTATGCATGATGAGGATAAGCCTTAGCCCTATGTATCTGTTGGTCACTGTGGATGTACCTATTGATAAACATTTGATTTACTTGTCTATGTTCTTGAGGAGAGGGTATCTTTTTGAATGATCATGATTATTAATCATAACAGTATTTGCCTGCGAAGTATCTTGCAATGTTTATTGTTGTTGGTATATGTAACACTATTGCAAAGCGAATTAAGTGTTATATCAATGTCTAACAAAAAACACATAAGGTGCCTCAAATCAGTGTCTCTGGGTCAGTAAACTTTTTATTGCTACTTGTTGCCATGGAGATGTCTCCTGGGTAACTCGTCTAAAAGAATTTTTTGCAAGACAGTCACCACTCCATCAAACATTAGGAGTTTCAACAGTTATATATATGCCGATTCCTTCATGCTTCATCTCCTAAGCATGCAAATCCTGACTTTCGGGAGAGTGGTGCCTTAGAAAATCTTTAATTAGAAAAGTTACACAGCATACATCTCCATAGCAACGAGTGGCAATCAAAAGTTGATTGACCCGTCTTTCAATATTGTCTCATTGCTCCTCATTCAGCTGGCTCCCAAATAAGTTATACATCATGCTGGGGGTTAGCATAGGCGTCGTTTGGTCGCTCAGGTGCGTCCTTCACTGATTCATTCACTTGAAAAGGGACGCACAGAGCGACATTGCGAGAAAAAGGTTCTTGTGCTAGACCGCCAGCCGGCAACAGGCGGACCAAATATTGTTAAATTACTTAATTAATACAAGCCTTTAATTTCTGGTCTGGACGTTGATAAAAAAAAAAAAACAGTTTTTGGACTCCACTTAAAACTACTCGCCGACCCCTGTCCTAGACATTCTAGCTTGCTTGTTTACGTGAAGATTACTAAATTTCAATTATTTTTTTATCTGCAGACGTTGTTGCGGAACGAGAATCCGTGTGGAGATGTCCAATGGACGCACGCGCCGCGATCGCAGGTATGCTGCGCTTCATAGTACCAGTTTCAGTGTTGGAAGGATAAATACCTAACAGGGGGGCATTAGACAGTCGAAAGAAATGTGGAAGACACTCTTAAAACACTACCGAGCCTGGGTGACACAAGTTGTTGTGGCTTTGCAAAGTGGATTTTTTCTTATAAACTGAGTAGCAAACATTTGATGGCTGCCAGTGTTTTATAATAACAGTCGACAAAGACCAACGTAAACTAATATGTTTTGTTAATGTCCTGAGATTTCGACTATCTAGTGTCCCTGAATGGTTTTTGAATTACCTCTAAGTATACTCGGAGGTTCAAACCTTGGTAGTTTTATATTTCTGCCACTAGTGCATATATTATCCTTTTGAAGTATCATAATGAAATGTGTCTCTTATTATCTTTCTTACATCAGTACCAATATTTTCTTCCACATTTTAAGTAACTGTGAAAACTGATTATCCAATCGGAAGCAAAAGTGAGATTATTTTTACTCACTCTTGTAAATTGCTGACGGTTGGATCGTCGTTTGTTTTATATTCCATTTCACTTGCTTTTGAAGACCTTTATTGAGTTAAGTGATTACAAAAACACCTAAGTGTATTTTTTTTTTGCAAGCAGCAAAGAATTTCGTGAGCTCCAGTAGTCAACTGCTGCTGGAGAGCACGAATCTTTTTTAACATCCTAGCTTGTGTCCGTTAGCAGACGAGTCTGCTCTCAACTTCACGGCAGTAATTATAATAATTAAACGTGGTGGGTGTTGGAACTATTGCAGGTCCATTTTATCAACCAACCACCAACACACCGACCTCACCACATGTCTTCACAACTACGGCTCGATAATGTTACCTAATGCGAGCGCAAGTCTCAGCATCCTCCGCCATCGGCTCTCCGATACTCAACGCGCCGAAGCCAACATCTGCGTACCCACCTCACATCCCCGCGTTCTAAGAATAGGAACCTAACCTCATTGCTTCACCGACTGACTGCACACACCGGGCACCGAATGAACCCCTCTGATTCAATCTGAATCTCTTTACCGGACGGGCAACCCCTTAGTCCTTCCTCAGCAGCACTCCGGACATACTTCGGCTCCACCAAGTCTCGGTACTATTTGAAATCCTATACTTAGCACTACCATACCTTACCTTATAGCACTAGTCGACGACTTAGGTGTACTTAAATGTTGAATAGGGTTTGAACGTAGTACAATTAAATGGTTCGTGTTCTGTTAAACTTGTCCCTTACCATTTTTTTTTTAAATTATTGAATCGGCAAGGCAAGTCAGTGGTGTGAAGTAAACTCGTGATTTTAGTGCCGGCTGTACACTCGCCGACACCGGGCGAGGACCGCATGTTCTCCCTTTCGAGCCTTATGAGCAAGGACAGCATGCGTGCCTCGACCGGTCTCGGCGAGTGTGTACTTCCGGCATAAATTGTATTACTATTAGCCTGGTACAGTGTAACTTAGATGGGTAACGGATGTATATGATTTTGGGAAGACTAAATTTCGGGGGCAGAAATTTGTAAGATTAGAAGGAATACGAGAATGAAAATGAGGAATTTTGTTTCATTATTTTTATTAAAACTAGGATGCTTTTTGTGCAAATATTTAAATTTCAGTATTAATTATTTTTATTCAGCTCAACAAGAACATTACTATGGGCAAAGGTTGGAAAAACATTTGGTAACTCTATCGTTTATTGGACGTCACAAAATCAACATAAGATCTCAAACAAATCCACTTTGATTGGTAGAAATGTATTGCCATTATTACCCAACAATCCTTGGGTCGGTTAATAACTGATTAAAACCCCGGTTATTAACTTATAACCAACACCAATTACAATACAATAATAAAGGTATTTAAGTGGAAAATGGTCGTCTCCAGCGTATTTACCCACTGCTGGGCACAGGCCTCCTCTCAGAATGAGAGGGCTTGGGCTATAGTTTCCTCGCGAGCACGGTGCAGATTGAGAATTTCACACGTTGTATTTGTGACGTCCACGCCGGGTCCTCATGACGGGAGTCAATGATTAATGAAAGACTAACCGCCTCTCTAAGAAAAATTATGTGACATATAAAATGGTAAAATGTATGTGTGCCAGTAATGTAACGCTTGAGGACTTAAATTTGATGTGAACACGCTTAGATACACAACGAATGAATTGCGAAATAGTGTCATTTTGTTTTCGTATACACCAGTCATCATCATCATCAGCCGTGTTTTACGTCCCACTGCTGGGCACAGGCCTCCTCTCCGGATGAGAGGATTTAAGCGGGCTCAATTCATGGTTATTTTATTCGACTTATTATTTGGGTCAATCAACTTTTCTTTGCCACTCGTTGCCATGGAGATGTCCACTGGGTCACTCGTCTAAAATAATATTTTCTAAGCACCACTCCATTAAACATTAGAAGTTTCGACAGTTATATACCAATTCTTTCATGCTTCGTCTCCTAAACATGCTAATTCTGACTTTCGGGGGAGTGGGGTCTTAGAAAATCGTATTTTGCTGTGTTACCCAGGGGATACCTCCATCGCAAGTTGATTGGCCCAATTATGACCAGGGATCCTAAAATGCATTGAAATACAGTCGAGTTCTCCAATATCTGTACAGCTAACGGTTCATAAATATCTCAACACGGACCTTATGTAACTGGCAATAAGATCTGTCTATAGATATTTTTGAACTTTCGACTGTATTGGAGAACTACTGTACTAGGGTGAAGTGTTTGCATTTTACGATTCCCGTTTATTACTATCAATGCGAAAACAAAACTTCAAAATGGCGCTGTCACAACATGCCATGGCGCCAATCAGCTCACATCAACTTAAAGTCCGAAAGCCGCCATCGTTAAAAAACACTTGAGTACCCGGCTCGAGTTTCATACAGCCTCAAAATCTTCACACCACTCATTTCCGTTGCCCGCGCCCCCCCTTGCCCCCGCACTAACACCGGCCTGTCTCAGGTCGCGCAGCCGAAGCCCACGCCGCCGGTCGTACTCGCGCGGCCGGTCGGGCTCCCCGCGCCGCTCGCCCTCCGTCCGACGCCGGTCGCCCTCCGTGAGGCGCTCACGATCCCGCGACCGACGCAGCCGGTCTGAAAGCAAGAACAGGTAAATATAGTTTTTTAGTTTAGTTTAGTTAATTTCCATAGCAATTTTACAATCGTGTCGCATATAAGTAAAAACATAACGAAGTACTTCACTTAATTCTAGCACACTAAAATCTATATCTATAAAACAGTACAGTGACTGACTGACAGACAACGCACAGCCTAAACCACTGGACCTAAAGACTTGAAATTTGGTAAACGTATATCTTGAGTATACTAGAGGTGCACTAAGAAGGGGTTTTTCCAAATTCCCACGGGATAGGGAACTAGCCCATTTTGAAATATTTCACGTGGGTAATCAAGGTTTAACATTAATAATAGTTAAAAATGCTTTACATTATACAGTCAATGGGGAATATGAACCAGGGATGCACAGATTTATAGGGAACTGGGGAATGGGAAGATTATGAGCCAAATAATAGAATAGAGTAGAATAGTAATAAAAAATGCATGCAAATAGTTACCATCTTCTTACGATCTGCTTATAAAATTTTTACTATACACTAAACTGAGAAAAAGCGTTATGCCCGTTTTCACCAACGACTCCTAAAATTTAAGGGATCCCTTAGCTCATAAGGGACACCTAAGATCAATTTCCGTTTCACCAACGCTTAAGTAACACCTAACTGCTTAGGGGGTCCCGTAAGTTTAGGGGGTCGAATATTGACCCCCTAGCGCTAAGTGACAGTTCGCGCAGTCGCAGATGCGTTTTAATTTTTATAGGTTATCGTACATTTGTTATGCAATAATTAACTTGATTGATAATATTTATATAAAATGGAAGGCTATTTAAATGATTTTGTAGGGTTTGGAAGCTGTTGAATAAATAGATATAATATTCACATCAAAGTTATTTAGATCAGACTGAAGATCAGATGATTTATCAAAGTATGATAGGTACTAAAGATTTTTCATAAGATATACCTACTAGTAGAATGTCGAAAGAAAATGTGCTTTTCATACTTGAAAAAATTTAACATTAGAGGTATTTGGAATATAAGAATAACCCAAAACAGAAGAAGAATAGTTCTGTATAAAGGAAGGCCTCATCGCAGTTGGACGAATGCCTAATACTAATTATCCATCATCAGTCTATTCTTGACCCTCAGAATACAAAACAAACCAGAAGCCGCGTTCAATCATAACGCCGCGCACTGTGTCAATTTATTATTGATTTCGCTATCCGTTTACACTTAAAATAATAATCCTATTGTGTTTTTTTATAAACCCAACGGCATTTCTGCATGTAGGAACCACATGAGAAGCGATTAATTAACATGCGCGCTCGCGAGTTCTGGTCTGTTCTGTATTCAAGGAAATCGAATAACACAATACTTTGAAAATATGTACAGTTCATGAATAAATTATCAGATAACTAATCATTCCAGTTTCAGTCAATGAATGCTCGCTAATAAACTACAATCATCGCACCGAAAGTTCGAAAAAAATTTGATAGTTATAAACTGTTCTGATTTTTCTGGATGGCAAAGATAATGCCATACAACCTAGTCAACATTTAAAAATAAGAAATAAGACGTCAATTTAGTATTAATTATATATCTGTATAGTTATTCTATGTTTTTATAATGTTGGTTAATTTTTTACAGACGATTTTTGAAGTTATTTCTCTTAAAAAAAATTATCGATACAAAACCGGTTTTAGAAATCACTATAGCTAAAACAAACCGTCACTTAGTTAAGTAACCCCTATTAAGGCGTTACCTAAAATGGTGAAAACGAAATTAGGTTAGGGAGAGATGTAAGGGGCCACTTAGGATAGGGGTCCCCTGAATAGGTGATGACTTAAGTGTCGTTGGTGAAAACGGGCATTAGTATCGTAATTTTCCTTACCACAGAGGCCTTAATAATAGTCCTATTAATTCATTATTGCCAGTTCCTAAGAACTTATGTGTACTTGTACAATGATTCTGCAGTATGTCTATAGTCAATATAGTCATCCAGTTGTAGTGTTGTCTAAAGGGCGACTCCGCAACTGACTACTGAACCGATTTGGATAAAATTTAACAGGGACGTAGACTGAAATCTGGAGGACATAGATGCATGCTAGCGATACCTACGTGAGTATAGTACAATATCGCTTTTCAAATTAAAAAAAAAGCTTTTTTTATGTTGGCGGGGTGTTCCTATTAGCGATGACTTGTGGTGCTGAAAAAATTCAGCCACTGACTCACATTGAATTCTCTGGCATTCTATAACACCTCAGTCGCGCTAGGGTCACTGAATCGTCATCTTAAATTACGAAAAATAATGCATTTGGGTCAATAAACTTTTCATTGCCACTCGTTGCCATGGCGATGTCCCCTGGGTAACTCGTCTAAAATAAGATTAATCTAAGGCACCTCTTCAATTAAACATTAAGAGTATCGTCAGTTATATGTCAATTCCTTCATGCTTCGTCTCTTAAGCATGCAAATCCCGACTTTTGGGGGTGTGGGGTCTTAGAAAATCTTATTTTAGACGAGTCAACCAGGGGACATCTCCTTGGCAACGAGTGGCAACTAGAAGTTAATTGACTTATTTTATTTACTTTCACAGATATTAATCAATTGGACTTGCTGACGGCAGACGGACGGACAAACATGTGGCGCCTATGAGTGTGTATGTGAGAGTGTTTGACATGTATGTAGTACAACAATGGTATAATAGTTATATGACGGCGATTTCCTTTTTGCTACTTTTCATATTATTGCCAAGGCATCAATGGTGAATTTCTGAAATCTACAATACGGTACTAGGACTAGTTGGTAGAATCAGCAACAATTTTTTGAACTGACAAAATCAAAACAATCACTGTATGCAGTTTGTATTAATAACTGACACAGAGTTCGTTAATTTAAAATCATATAAATTGCAATGACAAGTGAGGCCTCAACCGACCTCTAAAAAATTCTTTAATTTGACATAAGTCAAGTACCAACCATATATTGTACAATAATCTGTCTTAGCAATTTTAACTTTAAGATAACATGGAATTAAGGAATTAATTGCCCTATTATTCATAGACTTAATGAACTTGTTAAAATTGTAATGAGTTGCTGCCGCACCCAGGGACGTGATTTAACTGTAATGGATGCTAGCTCCATTTCGAAATTTTTGAAATAGTGGTCTAGGACGGGGAAGAGGGGGGCGGGGGATCACATTTCAAAAAGGGCAGTCTTTACATCTGACGAGAACAGTCCGCGATACGACACAGTTTTGTATGAATAGTCTTCTCTACAATTTAATACTAACGGTCGTTGCTGAGAGTGGCAGTTACTTAGATTTTGAAAGAGACAGCATCTAGTTAACTAGTTAAAGTACGATAGAGTTATGAATATAGGGATGTATCTTTTAATTTGATTATTTAAGGACACAATAAATAATAATGATTAAATATGGAATGTTTTATTTTAAACCTGTATACATAATTATTATTAGTTAACATTCGTAAAGAATATGAAAACTTTTAAACATTTGAACTCTGGGTAAAAAAAAGGAAAGTAAATATCTCATCACACAATGCAAATAATGCAATATAAAACATACAATAGTAAAAAAATATTTTATTTCATAACTATACTCACCGGAATAATTAATCGCCCACCCTATCTGTACCTATAAAACAGTACCGTGACTGACTGACTGACAGACAACGCACAACCTAAACCACTGGACCTAGAGACTTGAAATTTGGCAAACATACCTTGAGTATCCTAAAGGCGCACTAAGAAGGAATATTCGAAATTCCCTCGGGATACGGAACCTAGCCTATTTTGAAATATTTCACGGGGACAATGCCGCGGGGCATGATTTTTATTTTAAATCTATTGTAAAAGCATTCATTGATTAAATAAGTTTTCACTATTATGAGGGGAAATACAACGCGCGATTGATTATGCCGGTGAGTGTATAAAAACCTCGTGTAAATATTAAAAACTAAACATTTTGATTGCTATCATAATTTTCAGTGATCAAACTGCCTCCTTTTATTAGTTTTTGTTCAATTAAAAATCGTCTTAATTGCAGTAATAAGTGAGGCATCGGTTTTTTTTATAAGTATTTTGCGAGGCTTGATAAGTGAAACTGTAAAATCATTTTATTTTGACATCAGTCAACAACCCTATTAATTTGCTCACCCGCGACAGGCCAGTCTTTTTTTTCTTACATATAACGCTGGTTAAGTAGGTATACATAAGTATGGACGGATATTATAATCACAGTTTTTAGAATTATTATAGTCTTATCACTTATCAGTTTAAAAGAACAAGGTTATAATGTAATAATAAAAGTAGGTACGCATCTAATGTAACAGCTCTGTGTTAGTAAATTTTTACAAATTCCCTTGTTTTAAGCAGACCTTGTTAAACTGATAGATAAACAGAATAGCCATGTTCGTTTGTTAGATGCGTACCTTGAAAGCATTTATTACTTGTAACGATGCACCAATTCACTTATTATCAAAGTTAATCAAATATCTACACAATACAAATGGGTCAATCAACTTTTCGTTGCCATGGAGATGTCCCCTGGGTCACACAACAAAAATATGATTTTCTAAGACTCCACTGCCCCGAAAGTAGGATTTGCATGCTTAGGAGATGAAGCATGTAGGATTTGGTATATGTATAACTGTCGAAACTCCTAACGTTTGATGGAGTGGTGCCTTAGAAAAACTTGTTTTCGACGAGTGACCCAGGGGACATCTCCATGGCAACGAGTGGCAAAGAAAAGTTGATTGACCCAAATATTACATTATCAGTAATAAATGTTACCAGCACTACACTACTGCTCCACAACGCTGTTGCCTGCTTTTGCGTGGCCTAAACTTTTAAGAGATTCTAAGAGCATCGCCATGTAGGTACTTGTAGTTGCTTAACGTAAGAATAATAATTATCCGTTTAAAATAGCCACCAAAGAAAAAGCTACTCGCTGTATAATTAAAAGGTGTTTTCGTAGTTGAAGACGTTTTTCATCGTTCAATTTAAAACAGATCAACTATTAGACATAATGAAAACGGGATATGGACTTACAGTGTTTGGTTCATACAGGTAGCTCATAAAATCTATAAAGGTTTCGCCACACAGCGAGCGGGACGGGACGTCGGCGCGACGGTAGCGCGGCGTGGACGCCACACCACGGGCGGGACGGGTCTGTTTGACTGCTAATACGAAAATTCATGGAAAACAACATGGCGGGCCGCGCTCACGCCCCGCCCGGCAGCACTCCGCGTTGTATTCCCGTCGGGCGCGGCGGCAGCGGGTCGTGACACGCCGAGCGCGACGGCGCTGTTTGACGTCGTCTATGTTGACTAGTACATTACAGATGCTACCGTCGCGCCGTCCCCGTCCCGCTCGCTGTCTGGCGAAGCCAGGTAATCGCGATGAATATCTCGACTGTCCAATGCAATTAACCGCGATTTAAAACTGAGATCAACTACTCCTTCTTAAAAGTGACCGGTCTCTGCTTCCTTTCGAAAAAATCGAAGTACACATAAGTACCCACAGCCACGAACACCGTACCCACTACATGTAAAACAGTCAGGTTATTCTTAAATACTACGGAAGACAGTATCAGTGAAACGAATTTTCTTAAAGTTAATATGAAAGTTACGGTGACAGACGATTCTCTTGTCGCCAGCTGGTGGACGGAGTAGGTACACCAAAACTGGGATATCATGTTGAGCCCTACCAACAACCATGTGTCGACGCGTAGACTGAGCGCTGCTGAATGTATTTGCGGGTACATCGCCAGGAAGAGGGGCAGAGGTATGGCATTAGTGTAAAACAGCATCTGGAAATAATAGTCTATTTTTATACAACCACAACTCTTCGGACAGCTATTCTGTTTTTTTATACGACAAGGAAGGCAAACGAGCAAGTGGGTCACCTGATGGCAAGTGATTACCACTGCCCATAGACACCCGCTACCGCGGAGGGTTTGCAGATGCGTTGCCAACCTAGAGAGCTAAAATGAAATGCTTCTTGTGCCCGTAATTACACCGGTTGTCTTACTCTCCACACCGGAACATGACAGTGCAAGCCCTGCTGTTTTTTAGCGGTAGGATTAGCGAGTAAGATGGTGGTAGCGATCCGAGCGGACCTCGTACAAGGTTCTACCACCCGCAACGCGGACGCCATTCGAGAACTTGGCCCCATCGGCCATCAGTCCTGCCCTGCGAGCATTGTGCCCCGCCCACTGCCACTTAACATCTATTTACATAATTTTTTTGTGAATAAATGATCTTTTATTTTATTTTATTTTTATTTATTTTATTTTAAGTAACGTAAGTTTCGCAATGCCGGTAACCTTAGTTCTTGACGTAACTACTACGTATTCTCAATATTTGACATGTCAAAGCGAACGCGGTCGTGCAATGTACACTAATAAGGGCTCTGGACAAATTGACTTACTTAATTAAAATTAAGATAGCACATTCGCCTATTTTTCAAGCATTCTGAGTAAATACTTAAGTAACTTAATGCCGACTACATTTCAAGAATCATTATGCTTGCTACCGAAAAGAAAATGTTACATAAGGATTACATAAAAATGATTAATCGATTCGATTTGCGATGTTTTAATTTAGATAAGTGAAATGATTTGTGATAAGAGAAGGCTATGCTATTAAATTTGAAATGAATTTAATGTGTTGCTAAGTAAACGTTATAAAGTCTAGGGTGAATGGGCATTTGCTAGGCAAGCACCACATCTACCACATGTAGGCCATGTGGTGTGGTGTAGACCACATCTTCGTTTACCATCAGGAGTGATTGTGGTCAAACGCAAGCCTATTGTGTATAAAAACGGGCCAAGTGCGAGTCGGGCTCGCGCACGAAGGATGCCGTACCATTATCTATAAAAAACCGGCCAAGTGCGAGTCGGACTCGCGCACGAAGGATGCCGTACCATTATCTATAAAAAACCGGCCAAGTGCGAGTCGGACTCGCGCACGAAGGATGCCGTACCATTATCTATAAAAAACCGGCCAAGTGCGAGTCGGACTCGCGCACGAAGGATGCCGTACCATTATCTATAAAAAACCGGCCAAGTGCGAGTCGGACTCGCGCACGAAGGATTCCGTACCATTATCTATAAAAAAACCGGCCAAGTGCGAGTCGGACTCGCGCACGAAGGATGCCGTACCATTATCTATAAAAAACCGGCCAAGTGCGAGTCGGACTCGCGCACGAAGGATGCCGTACCATTATCTATAAAAAACCGGCCAAGTGCGAGTCGAACTCGCGCACGAAGGATGCCGTACCATTATCTATAAAAAACCGGCCAAGTGCGAGTCGAACTCGCGCACGAAGGATGCCGTACCATTATCTATAAAAAAACCGGCCAAGTGCGAGTCGGACTCGCGCACGAAGGATGCCGTACCATTATCTATAAAAAACCGGCCAAGTGCGAGTCGGACTCGCGCACGAAGGATGCCGTACCATTATCTATAAAAAACCGGCCAAGTGCGAGTCGAACTCGCGCACGAAGGATGCCGTACCATTATCTATAAAAAACCGGCCAAGTGCGAGTCGAACTCGCGCACGAAGGATGCCGTACCATTATCTATAAAAAACCGGCCAAGTGCGAGTCGGACTCGCGCACGAAGGATGCCGTACCATTATCTATAAAAAACCGGCCAAGTGCGAGTCGGACTCGCGCACGAAGGATGCCGTACCATTATCTATAAAAAACCGGTCAAGTGCGAGTCGGACTCGCGCACGAAGGATGCCGTACCATTATCTATAAAAAACCGGCCAAGTGCGAGTCGAACTCGCGCACGAAGGATGCCGTACCATTATCTATAAAAAACCGGCCAAGTGCGAGTCGGACTCGCGCACGAAGGATGCCGTACCATTATCTATAAACAACCGGCCAAGTGCGAGTCGGACTCGCGCACGAAGGATGCCGTACCATTATCTATAAAAAACCGGCCAAGTGCGAGTCGGACTCGCGCACGAAGGATGCCGTACCATTATCTATAAAAAACCGGCCAAGTGCGAGTCGGACTCGCGCACGAAGGATTCCGTACCATTATCCATAAAAAACCGGTCAAGTGCGAGTCGGACTCGCGCACGAAGGATTCCGTACCATTATCTATAAAAAACCGGCCAAGTGCGAGTCGGACTCGCGCTCGAAGGATTCCGTACCATTATCTATAAAAAACCGGCCGAGTGCGAGTCGGACTCGCGCGCGAAGGATTCCGTACCATTATCTATTAAAAAACCGGGTAAGTGCGAGTCGAACTCGCGCACGAGGGGTTCTGTAATTATCTATAAAAACGGCTAAAAATCATGTCTCTCTCACTTAAATATTAATTTTATTCTATTTTTAGTATTTATTGTTACAGCAGCAACAGAAATACACCATCTGTGAAAATTTTAACTGTATCACGGTTCATGAGATACAGCCTGGTGACAGACAGACAGTCAGACACAGGACAGCGGAGTCTTAGTAATAGGGTCCCGTCTTTTACACTATGGATATGGAACCCTAAAAAAGGCCAAGTAAAGTTCCAGCAATATGCGTTCCTTAAAACTTTCTAGTTAGACTTTTATAAGGCTTCATTATCATAATTTTGTCTATGTACCTCATCGGGATGCTTCCCGTATTTAGAATACAAAATCTCCTGCTGCAGGCCAGTATATGCACCAGTTATCAATGTTGACAGCAGAATGGCTATTCCGATGCACCAGTAAAGAAATCTCCCTCTACTCTGCTCTATGGTGGCGCCTCCATACATAGCTAAGGCCACTCCAACACTGATCAGGATAGAGCCGATAGCTCTCAAGGTTTTTGGAGGCCGTTTGAATGTGTACCATGATACTAGCATGCTGGCCGGGGAGGATGCTGATCTGAGGAGAAAAAAATGTGATTTCGCATAAAATTATTGTTTTTTTTTTTTCACTTTTCTCAAAACCCTTTACGATAAATACGATAATGGTATATGTGTTATATATTTTCAGAACTGGCTAGCTGAACTCTAGACGATATCATTTTCATTGTCACTAGACCACTTTTTTTTTCTTCATATCCTTTGCCTGAAACATGACCAAGCCTATAATACTCGGGCTGGCATAAGGAATCTAATGATACCCGGTTAAAATCGGTGAGCCGTTCGCGAGTTTCAGCAGAATAAAGAAACTCACATAATTACATACTTACATGTATACATGAATCCTGAAAACAATACACTTTTTTTTGGGCAGTCGTGTAAAAAAACCATGATTTTGTGCTAGTCATACTTTGTACTGCATTGTCACACCAATTATCCATGGGGCATGGACTTAGAGCAGGAAAGGAATGGAGATGTTAACGCGCGATTTTCCCTCTGCCAAAACTCTAACATTAAGTCTGACCAAATGATCAGGGTCTGTTGATTGTGTGTATGTTTTTGGCATCTGCATGACCAAAAGACCACTTTGGAAAAAATACCACTAATCGAGCGTAAGTCAGTCTTAGTTTGGTCGAACAACAGCGTTATGATGTATGGCTGTCATAATGTTGTATTGTACTGAGACACATTTTTTGTGAATTTTGTACTAGACCCAAAGTCCATGGTGTTAGTAAGTTGATGACTGCAATAGATAATGGAGATGATAGAAAAATAGTATTACATTATAGATAATTTACTCACCTAATGATCATATGTAGTGTAGAAGGCACATGCAATGCATAGACATAGTTGTTAGCGACACTTGTCACGAAAAATAAAGCCACAAGGATAGCATATTGTTTCAACGGGATTGAAGACTTGACCTGAAAATTTAAAACTGATATTGTCAGTGGTAACTGATATTCACAACCCAAAATTCTCTTAATGCTGCACTCAGAAGCATCAATTAAAATTTAATAGGTGCTGGGGTTAATGAAAAGTGTAATGATCTTAAATAAGTACAAAAAAAAACTAATAAGTATTTTTATTTTTTATTTTTTTTGCGTTAACACTTCCTTAATCGAAAATGACTGTGCTATTTACACATAAACATCTGAATAAACAATACATTCAGATACCTAATGCTATAAGGTAGGTATTGGATTAATTGTCTTAAAGTTGATAAAAACTAAGTTGAAACGTGGGTGCTTGGGTCTCGTACTGTTGTTTTATTTGTAGTTTTACTGTAGTTTTATTGTTGACTGTACTAACTTTTCAGAAAATCATTTTAAACTTAAGTCACTTATAAATAGGTACTTTACTGAAGCTGCTCCGCGCTGCACGGCAATTAAAAAGAAAATTACAAAACTTTTAAACTTTGTTAGAGAACTACGTACCGTGCCGAATTTAGAAGTAAATACGAAACCTTGTAGAGATATAAATAAAAACTGAAGGAACGTTATTAAATTAGCGCTTTCTGGCGCCCTCGTCATCAGTATTTCCATTAAAAAGGCACTTGAACAGCATCCTAAAAAAACTTTGAACACAGTTCCGCTAAAATACATTTTTAACAGTTCAGGGAATCAACGAAGCAGTTTTACTCGCATTTATACATTACTAATACACGTGTAGCCGGTTTTACGCGCGTTTTATACTGATTAGAAATGTAAACATTTGTTATCTTGGATGCGAAAGTTTTGTGAACAACACATGAACAGCGGCACACACAGCCAACTTTGTCCGTGCACGTCAGCTATGGAAAGACGTCGTGTCAATGTCAAGTTGTCACATTCGTTTCGTTCGGAAATGACACGATGCATTAAGGGTATATCATAAAATAGAATTAGATTAGGTATACATATCTTGAAACATGGGCATTTTTATTATGATGAATGTCAGTTTTTTTAAGTTTTTTGTACATTCCTACTAACAGAAACATTTTATTTATCCAAAAATCAGAAAAGTATCTAATTTTTACAGTGGATGCCTGACCTCATTTAATTTAATTACTCAACCTAACAAACCATGGTTATCTTTTATGGATCCACTAGACAGACACTATGGTCGTGCAAAAAAAAACAATGGACTTTGCACCCGGACGTATGCATATCGTAATTCGAAGAAGCATTCGAGTATTTGCTTTACCTATAAGCAAGTATAGACTTCTCAAAAGAAATTGTTGGTGTCATACTTACTAGATTTAACTTTTGGGTATACATATCTTGAAACATGGGCATTTTTATTATGACGAATGTCAGTTTTTTTAAGTTTTTTGTACATTCCTACTAACAGAAACATTTTATTTATCCAAAAATCAGAAAAGTATCTAATTCCACTGTAAGGATGCCTGACCTCATTTAATTTAATTACTCAACCTAACAAACCATGGTTATCTTTTATGGATCCACTAGACAGACACTATGGTCGTGCAAAAAAAAACAATGGACTTTGCACCCGGACGTATGCATATCGTAATTCGAAGAAGCATTCGAGTATTTGCTTTACCTATAAGCAAGTATAGACTTCTCAAAAGAAATTGTTGGTGTCATACTTACTAGATTTAACTTTTGGGTAGAGTGTAGCCATATCTTGGGGTGTCTCCCTTCCTTTTACAAAACAAAATAAAAACAGTAGCTCCTCGCCTCTCGCTCGGTGTGGATTTTGAGAACCCCAAACCCTCTAATCTGACCATATAAAACCTAGATTTGAGCATAAGAACAAATAGTTAAGTATTATTTATTCTTATGGTTTGAGCTAAATAAGGCGACGCAGCGGTATAACAATCACTTTATAATGACAACATTGACAACTGCCGGTGCCGTCTACACTTGTCTTTCATTGTTTTTACATCTTGGGGTTTTGATCCTACACGCAACACGCAGTTATCATGTTACACTGTTAGTTTTAGGTAGGTACATGACACCTTTGTGTGCGGGACAGCGCAGTCCAATTAGTTTGTAATTATAGTTTAAGATAGGTTAAGATTATATTATAATAGTTATATAAGTATCGTATAGAAAAATAGGCTAAGCTCATGTAAATAGATAGTAATAGAAAGAGAAATAAAATAGTATCGGATCCGGCCCCGGCCCCCACGCTCGCCCGAGTGTGAGAAGGACAAACGAACCCGGCGCCCCGGGCCCCCGCTCTCGCCCGAGCAGTATAAATAGAGCCCGCGCGGCGCTGGGTAGTCAGTCGTCTCGGAGTCTTCTCACAGTCGTCAGCCAGCCATCTCTCTGGAAACAACCTCTTCTACGGATCCGATCAGAAGCCGAAAGCGTCGCGTTTTATTTTGAACCCCAAAAAGTGCGGGTCTATACAGTCCGGCCCGTACATTGGTCCAGTCGAACCGGATAGTTTCGCGATGCCGGTAACGCGCTCCGTCGGAAGAAGAGGCGAGTCTGCGTCGAGCGGCATCACAGCCGCCGCCTATACGACGCCGTCCGAGTCTGCGGGCATCACCGCCGATTCCGCGACTACGTCTGCAGTCTCCACACGGACCGCCGCAGAGAGCACACGCATGGGGCCGACACCGATACCTCCACCTCCGCCACCACCACCGTCGGCGGTCACAGCGACGACTCAACCGCCAAGAAGCACCACTCCTACCGTGGTGGCCAGACCACTCGACGCGCGGGCAACGGCTGCACTGTTGGCTATCAACCTCGGGGTTGCGACCCCGCGGGCGGACGCCGCACTGGGATCACCTGCGGGCCCCGGCACGTTCGCGCCACCGCCGCCGCCGAGTGAGAAGAGCGACCTCGCTGCTACATCGTCAGCGCGCAAGAAGAAGAGCAGCAAGGCATACCGCGCTTCAATAGTGCGACAAGAGCTGATCAGGCTACAGATGGAGCTGGCAAGAGCGAAACTCGCAACTATAGAAAATGAGGACAGCGAGGACGAGGACACGGTCGTTGAAGACACGGCCGAAGAGCCCAACCGGGCGAGAAGGGTGCAGGATTGGGTCGACCAAAGTACGAGGGTCTCGGGACACAGGTCTCCAATTCCTGCACCCAGGCAGCATGACGCAGCCAACTTCGCGGTGCCCGGGCCGGAGCCCGGTGCCTACATGCCACCGGCGGGGGGCGTCCCCGCCAACTTCGCGGCGCCCGGGCCGGAGCCCGGCGCCTACTTGCCACCGGCGGGGGGCGTCCCCGCCAACTTCGCGGCGCCCGGGCCGGAGCCCGGCGCCTACTTGCCACCGGCGGGGGGCGTCCCCGCCAACTTCGCGGCGCCCGGGCCGGAGCCCGGCGCCTACATGCCACCGGCGGGGGGCGTCCCCGCCAACTTCACGGCGCCCGGGCCGGAGCCCGGCGCCTACGTGCCACCGGCAGGGGGCGACCCTGCCAACTCGATGGCGCTGGAGCGATGGCTCGGCGCACAACAGCAACAGCAGCAGCATCAGCAACAACTGCACGCGGAAAGAAGTCCCGCGACGGCGCCCGGGCAAGGGCTCGGGGCCAACATGCCACCGACGGGGGGCGACCCCGCCAATACCGCGACGCTTGAGCAGGAGCTCGGCACCCGCAACAACCAAGCCGCAGCGCCCCAGCCTGCACCAGGCGTGTGGCTCGGTGCCGCAGCGACGCCGAGGCAGCAGCTACATAGTGCCATACCGCCGAACGGAATGCAAGCACCGGCGGGAGCAGTCCAGGTCATGCAGCGGCCTCCTAACCCGCTTGCCGACCTCACGACGGCCATCACCATGGCCATTACCGCGGGCCAGCAGCAACAGCGGAAACCTGTGGACTTACCAGTGTTTATGGGCTCGCACCAATACTGGCTTTCGTTCAGGAAAGCATATATAGATACAGTGAATAGTTTCAGTGATAGTGAAAACGTTTATAGACTTCGCAACAGTGTAAAAGGACGTGCGCGCGAAGCGATAGAAGAACTGTTGATAAGTGGTGCATGTGCAAGTGACATTTTTAAAGTATTGGAAAATCGGTTCGGGCGTCCCGACGCCATCGCACTCGCCGAGTTGGAACGCTTGCGGTCGCTGCCGCGGCCAACGGACAACCCAAGAGACATTTGCATATTCGCGAATAAAGTGTGTAATATAGTGGCTACGCTACGCGCTTTGGATAGAGCCCACTATATGTACAACCCGGAAGTCACGAAGCACGTGACAGAGAAGCTCGGCATGAACATGCGATATAGATGGTTCGAATTTGTGGCGGGCCAACCTCAAGAAGAGCCTGACCTGCTGAAACTCTCCCGCTTCCTACAGCGAGAGGCTGATATCTGCGCGCCGTTCGCTCCGCCAGAAATAGTACAGTCGGCGCAACCGCAGTATCAAGAGCGCCGGCCGCCAACGCATCGAACGCTTGCTGCCATAGAACGCAAACAATGTCCAGTGTGCAACCACGGAACTCACAGCACCGCCCCCGAATGTGCAAAGTTTACACAAGCGGTGCCCGCACAGCGCTGGGAATTTGCGAAAGAAAAGCGACTATGTTTTCGTTGCTTGCGATATAGAAAATATGCACACACGTGCAAAGCAAGGAAATGTGCGATCGACGGTTGCGAGAGATGGCACCACACGCTTCTACACACAGACGAAGAGGTCACCGTGAAGAAAGTCTGCGACAACAAGAAGGAAACGCCAGTTGAAACAGTGACCTGTGCATGGGCTTGCGGACCACACTCTTTTCTGAAGATTTTAAAAGTAAAAGTGTCCGGGCCTCTGGGCACGAAAGAAGCTTGGGCCCTGCTCGACGACGGCTCAACGGTCACCCTCATAGATAGCCAGCTGGCCGAGGACGTCGGAGCGGAGGGACCGCTTGACCCTCTGCGCATTGATGCCATATCGGACTCCACTTTTGAACAAAAACGGAGTCAGCGAGTGAAGATAGAACTAACAGGCGCAGGTCGAAAATATGCAATCCAAGCGCGAACGATGAGGAACCTTGCACTATCTGCGCAGCGAGTCGACGAGGGAACGGTCAACGAATGTCGTCATCTACAGGACATAAGAAACCAACTCGTCTACACGTGTGGCCGTCCGAAAATCCTCATAGGCCAAGATAACTGGCACCTGTTAGTGGCGCAACAAATGCGACGCGGCCGTCGTAACCAGCCAGTAGCCTCCCGCAACCCGCTGGGGCGGGTCCTGCACGGCGCACACACACGTGCGCTGGGAGCGTGCGTAAACTTCTTGCACGAAAAGCAAGAGACGATCGAAGAACAGATGGAAAGATTCTTCTCAATAGATAGCCTCGCCATCCAGCCTGCGCGTCCAACGAGCGACCCGGAAGAAAAGGCGAGAAAAATTATGGAAGCAACAGTTAGAGAAGTGGAGCCGGGCGTGTACGAAGCTGGCCTGCTGTGGAACAGCAAGAAAATAGAACTGCCACGCAATTACGACAACGCGCTCAGCCGCCTCCACAGCGTTGAAAAGAAGATAGACAAGAATCCAGAACTACGCAAGAAATACGCAACACAAATGGAAGAACTCGTGACGAAGGGGTACGCCGAGCCAGCTCCCGCTACCACAACGCCGGGACGAACCTGGTATCTACCTCACTTCGGAGTCATTAACCCTCTGAAACCCAACAAGTTCAGGGTGGTGCACGACGCGGCGGCAAAAACAAAGGGGACGTCACTCAACGATCACCTAATGTCCGGCCCAGATTTATTGCAGTCGCTGCCGGGTGTTATGATGCGATTCCGACAACATGCGGTGGCAGTAACAGCCGACATAGCAGAGATGTTTATGCGAGTCAAAGTGCGAGAAGAAGATAGAGACGCACTAAGATATTTGTGGAGAGGAGCAGAGCGAGGCGACACGCCACCCACCGAATATAGAATGACGTCGCTTATTTTCGGAGCGACGTGTTCTCCATCAATTGCGATATACGTGAAGAATTTCAACGCCATGAAGCATCGAAACATAGATAATAGAGCCGCAACGGCAATAATAGAAAATCATTATGTCGATGACTACTTAGATAGCTTCAAGACAGTGAAAGAAGCCATCGACACATCGTCTGCCGTCAAACAGATACACGAGATGGGAAACTTCAACCTCCGCGGCTGGACATCAAACAGCGCGGAAGTGATGATAGCCATGAAGGCCACATCCGAACAGCCGAACGCCGTTAAGCTCAACGACGGCGGCCCGAGCGAACGTGTCCTGGGACTTATCTGGAGACCCGGAACAGACGAACTAAGCTTTAACCTGGACCTGGCACGCATCCCGCCAGCCGTCCTCGAGACCGGAACGCCGACGAAACGTGAAGCACTAAAGATAGTGATGTCATTATATGACCCCATGGGCTTCGCGTCACCGGTCACAATAAGAGCGAAGAGTCTGCTACAAGAAGCATGGCGCAGGGGCATAGATTGGGACCAGCGACTACCCAACGATCTCGCCGATCAGTGGAAAGAATGGCTGACACATCTAAAAGCTCTACGGGATGTGTCAGTACCCCGCGCTTACCCAGGGTTCAGCGACGCCTCCAACCTACAGCTGCACGTAATGACAGACGCCAGCGAGTCAGCCTACTCCGCGGCGCTGTATTGGCGCGCCGAACAACCCGACGGTCGGGTGTACACATCGCTAGTGCTAGCCAAAGCGCGCGTCGCCCCACTGAAGCTCACATCGATCCCGAGACTGGAGCTCCAAGCAGCGGTAATGGGCACGCGCATGGCTGAAGTAGTGAAAAAAGAACATAGACAACGAATAGACAGCACCATCTACTGGACGGACAGCAAGACAGTGCTACACTGGATCCGCAGCGGCTCACGCACCTATCGCCCGTTCGTTGCACACCGCATAGCTGCAATAGAAGAGACCAGTAAAGTCAACGAATGGCGATGGATACCAACGAATTTAAACGCTGCGGACGATGCAACCCGGGACGTACCAGAGAACTTTACAAAGAATCATAGATGGTACGAGGGCCCAGCCTTTCTGCGTCAGCCACCGGAAGAGTGGCCAGAAGAAAAGGTCTTGCCTTCATCAGCAGACAAAGAGACGCCCATCCTGACTGATGAAGAAAGAACCAACTTTGCAACACACCAAAATGTTGCGATAGTTGCAAGCGAAGCAGTTCCTGAGGCAAGCCGTTTCTCGAAATGGGAAAGATTGGTGCGGGCAACCAAAGCCGCACTAGAGGTGACGCTACACGAGCGGCACCCTAAAGAAGAGACGCTCATCACGCTGTTGGCCGAAGCCGAATTTACGGTCAACAGCCGGCCACTGACCCACGTGTCGGTGGACCCAAACGACCCTGAGGCACCCACGCCGAATCATTTTCTCCTCGGGGGCTCTGCCTGGGCACCGACACCTGGGACCTTCGAAGAAAGTGATACCGTCGGACGCGCCACCTGGCGCACATCACAAAGACTCGCCGACCTGTTCTGGGCGAGATGGATACGGGAGTATCTCCCAGAACTCCAACACCGGCGGGAGCCGCAAGGGCGCGGCCCCGCGCTGTCCGTCGGCGATCTAGTCCTTATCGTCGACGGCACCCTTCCACGCAACACATGGCCGCGGGGAATCGTCACCGCCACGTACCCCGGTGCCGACGGCATCGTGCGAGCTGCGGACGTGGCGACCAAGGGCGGCGTGCTTCGACGCCCCACAAAGAAACTGGCTGTCCTGCCTACGGCGGTGCACCAGTCGACTGCGGTCCAGCACGCGGAAGAAACTTCATCACCACGGCGATGAACGGCGGGAGAAATGTGCGGGACAGCGCAGTCCAATTAGTTTGTAATTATAGTTTAAGATAGGTTAAGATTATATTATAATAGTTATATAAGTATCGTATAGAAAAATAGGCTAAGCTCATGTAAATAGATAGTAATAGAAAGAGAAATAAAACAGTATCGGATCCGGCCCCGGCCCCCACGCTCGCCCGAGTGTGAGAAGGACAAACGAACTCGGCGCCCCGGGCCCCCGCTCTCGCCCGAGCAGTATAAATAGAGCCCGCGCGGCGCTGGGTAGTCAGTCGTCTCGGAGTCTTCTCACAGTCGTCAGCCAGCCATCTCTCTGGAAACAACCTCTTCTACGGATCCGATCAGAAGCCGAAAGCGTCGCGTTTTATTTTGAACCCCAAAAAGTGCGGGTCTATACAGTCCGGCCCGTACACTTTGGACAAACCGAAGCAAAGATTCTGCACGTGTTGAATATCTACACCCCACAACAAGTACTTAGTTACTATTATATTATCCAGCTGCAGGTTGCAGTTGTACGCTAGACCGACTGCATTGACAAAACTGCTGAAAGACTGTAACTATCCGTGCAGTCTATCGGGAGCTAGGGCGTAATCCAAATACTTAGTCCACGGTTGGGACAGAAGGCATCTGTGCCCAAGAAACCAATACATTCCAAAAATTGGCAAGGTGGCCCCTATGACATGGACGGTATGTGGATTAGAAGTTCTCTACAGTTGGACGCCTAGACCTGGAGAGCTAAGATGAAATGCCTCTTGACTCTTGTGCCTGTAATTACATCGGCTGTCTTACTCTCCACACCGGAACACAATAGTGCAAGCACTGCTGCTTAGCGGCAGGATTAGCGAGTAAGATGGTGGTAGCGATTCGGACGGATCTCGCACAGGGTCCTGCCACCCGCATTTTAGTTGTCAAAATGACTGACATTTTGGTCGGGTCACGATTCATAATTTGGTTCGATATTACCGCAATCAGTGTTGAGTTCACATTCCCTATGACTATGACCATCGCTGGGTCAAGCTATTTCATTGACACCATTCTTGTCGACGTAAGCAGTTAATGTCACATTACCATCGCCGTTTGAATAAAATGCCCAATGAATTGGATCTAACTGAAAAGTTTTTTACTGTTTTCGTGGTTTGATTTCATACTTGCTGAGGGCACGTGCACCGAAGTCGACACCTATGCGTATCAACAGTTCTACTTTCCAAATTACGACAAGATTTATCGACTTGATCGTAATACGGAATTAGTAGGGTGTGTGACCGGCGCCAGAGAGAGTGCTTATTGTCGCCATATTAAATAGAACCGTGATGTGACGGAAGAACCTAGAAAGTTAAGGTTCACACTAAATTGGCAATTCATAGTTGATGAACAAAGGTGCTGCCGCGTCGCAACAGCCAACAAGTTTGGAGTTTGGTTTAGTCTGTGGCAAGAAGTCCGCCCGCCATTGCTATTCTATCCTGTGCTGTCAGTCCGCTTTGCCGCGCTGACACGTTAGTACGTGTAGCAGCTTCGCGCCAAAATGTTTGCAACGATTTCGCACGAACTAAACGCTGTCCAGTGACTTTTCGTTAGTAACTGTTTTTATAAAAACAGTTTTCAATAGTGTTCTGTGGGATTCTAGTGATAGTGTTTGAGTTTAAATAACGACTGCACGATGCGAAAGTTTTTTATTAAATTCGTCAGTGTGCACGACATCTTGCAGGGAAAATGTTGAAGGGATATTTTGTTTTGGTGCTCGTTTTCCAACATTTGCCAGCTGGTGAGTTTTTTTTTAAGTAACTTAGCAACATTATGCCAATGTGAACCTAATGTTTTTAATTGACTGACCGACCTTAATTATCATGGTCCAATTTTAAACGTGTTTTTAAAAACGTTAAATAACGTTTTTTTTTTGGTAAACATAAGAATGTACCATCGTATTATTATTCATGTTTAGATACATTTAAGATGGATAAAAAATAAAATTATAGGTAGGTTACCTATTATATTTATTTAAGTTAGTAGCATATAGATAAAGCAAGCTTTTTTTTCTCAATTTCGGTTTAATTATAAAATACTTAAAGGTTTTTTTTATAGGTTAAGTAGGTGTATACTAAATTAATAACAAGTAGGTAGCTACTTAAATTACAAAAACGAACGATTTCGTAACTGTTGCGTTTTTTCTTACGTACCTACCTACCTATAAATACCTTTCTTGTTTGTTACCACATCTGTACCTAATTAATTAACGTTTGTCGGTAGGTAGGTACAAAATTATATTTCATACCTATCGTTATTTGACCAATTTGTAAAAAAAAAATTACTCTTATACTTAGGTACACTTTTTAAATCTACTTTGATTCACAAGTAACTACACCTTTTATCGATTTTAATACTTTGTGAAAAAAAGTAAAACGGGCAAAATACAAAATCAGTTAAGAGTCCTATTAAATGTAATCGAGCCAACTAGTTACAGAAGTGAGTATTATCTGAATTAAACTTCACTGAACTCGAAAAATTTTAAAAAGGTTTTTTAAGATAGAAATATAAAGCTTGATAGTGTAGGTAAGTACATAGGTACCTACTTGTGCGGTAAAAAAATAATTCATTACACTTTAGGCAAAGCCTTCACGTACTTATTTAATTTACCTTAATGATAGACGACTTTAAAACAATCATTATTTAGAAATAGGTACCTAACCCATTAACGAAACGGAACGAATGGTTGCAGTGTTGCCGCTCCCAAATCCAAATTACCCCGTCGCATTTTAATTAGGTGAAAATCATCTAGGTAACTAAGTATGTACTGAGTCGAGCGTACAGAATCGTTTTTTTTTAATGTGTTTAATTCACTGTAAAACCTATGTTATGCTTAATGAGTATTGTTATTAGTAGGTAAGAGCCACGAAGTTACACGAGCGGACGAAATAGGCAAGCCACGTTTTAATAGCGTACCTACCTATACCTAAATCCTTTAGGTTGGTACCTATTTAATTTTGTGTTAGTTATATAATCATGACATACTTTAATGTTTGCCGTGACTTACTTTATTACGGAGGCTGTAAAACTAACAAGTATCTAACTAACTAACTAACTTAAAGAAGATGAAGGATATTATTATAATGTAATAAAATAATATATTACACCATTTAAGGATAACATCCTCTGAGATTCAGTAATGAATTGACAGCGCCTCTAGTGGCACGTATCGACAACCGACAACAAACAATTCTCCTGCTATTTGACACTTAAACGACGTCCTAAACTGACGTCCCTACTCGGAGTAGGTACTCGGCGATTACACTGGCTAGGCGCTCAGCTCTTGTAATGTAAAAAAATACTTATAAGACTTCAACAGATGTTTCTACTTGACCAAGTTTTATGTTACTTGTAATTAAAACTGTCACTACTTTCACGTAAAGACGAAATCCTCAGATGCGAGCCAGCATTCCTGAGATTTTTAACCTCTTAAAATCCACTTCCGTGAAGCAATATCCATGATAATAGACAGTAGAAAAACCTTTCCCATGGGCCACGGGCCAGGCAAAAATCAATCTTATGACAATGTCATAAACATTTTGACAGGGGAAAGCTTTTCTCAATTTAATTAAAAAAAAAAATTAATTATAGATACATCTCTTTCAGCTACTGATAGCCTAATACTCAGTTTGCAAACGCAAGGAATATCGTGGAAGCGCTCTATTGCGGCGCTGGTTCGACCAATCAAAACTCAATAGGTCTACGGCACCGTAATGTAATGCGTCTAACAAAATATTTCTTAGCTTTTCAGGCTTCAGTGTCACGATGTGTCGTCATGTCATCATACGTTAATTGATCTGTTTGCTCGCGAGTGTCGTGAGGGAGTTAATTTCCATCTCGTATGGAATGTTCACGAATTGTTTGTATGCTTGGTTCTTAGCGGAAGCTTGTGGGGATATCGGGTAAAGGGAATTAATGATGATTTAATGATTACAGCTATTACAGCCATCAGAAACGATGCATTATCTCTTGACACTGCTTAAACAGTCTGCAACTGACTATAAGGCCAATGAGTTAGTGAATGATTAATTGATGTTTAGTTAGGTAGACTCTAGATCGACATTTAATATGAAACTGCCCTCACATGGGCATGGTTCGGCCTAATTTATAGCTCTTCCTCTGAGTGAAACTGACTTATGTACGTGAGTGATGCGATTATTTCAACGCTAAGTCTAGGTCGAATTTAATTATTCCTTGAAATACTTACAGGGTGAAGTAATACATAGGTCCCAACCCAAAACCCGTCATGAATATGCACCGTGTACACGTAAAATACACAGTGTTTATAATACCTACCTAGTTAAAAACCACATTTGCCACCGGCGGTTACATTTATGTGGAACTATAAATTGCCTTTAACTTTGAAGCGAGCGAAATTATCCAACTCTTTTAAGTCGTTCGTAAGTTTTCTAATCTAAAGTAGAAATACACTTAATAATTCGGTCTATAAATAGCTGTTACATTGAAACCGACTTCAGCCTTCTTGCGACCTTTATCTAGACCGCATTGAATGCAGAATTTAAACTATTTCAAAAGGTTTCCGGCCAGACAAGATCCATAAGTCGTCGTAGATAGGAGGCCCTGTACTGTAGTGCTTTAAACCGTTCGTTGTAATATGGACTGATTTTATTAAATCGATTCATCGACTTGCCTCAAAACTCCAAATCAATTTCGGCAAGCGTGACCCACTCCATAAATTCTTATACAGTAATTTCGTTCCTTTATTAGGGCTTCCTTATACCACTGACCTAGTTTCAGCGCTGTGCTACTTCTGAGAACGGTAAAGATGTGTCATTTGATTCGACCTTATTAGCGAATGCACTCGTTGCGGTTTAGGAAATGATGCTGCTTCGTTGTCCCTTATAATGTAATGTATAAGAAAACTAATGAATTGAGAGGAAATCGGAAACAGAAAGCTTAGAAATACACATTATAAAGAATGAATTAGAGGAAACTCCAGTTGTAATTTGACCGTAGGTACGAACGACGACAAGCTCTATAAAGGATTAGGATGATTGATGGCATCAACTTATTGCTTACTTGCTTTTAGTTATGGGTGGACAGCATCAGACAGATACTGTTACAGTAATGAGGAAAGGTCTTGGCAAGTTTATGCTGCAATGGGACATCCATAAAGACAGAAAAACATTTGCTAAAGTCACAATTACATGGAACTCTATAGGCGGATCTTGTATAAGCTTTAGACTTAAAAAAATCATAGACGAACAATTGACAATGGCTATTTCATGAACACGAACAATCAGTCTTTCGACAGTACAGTTGCGAAGCCCTTTCGACCTAGGTCCTGTTCAAATTGCATGTTTTTTCTTTTTTGTTAATGACATTGTCGTCATTTTCAGTTGCTTCAAACTCGTGATGGTTTTCTAATACTATTAGCAGACTATAGTTTCCTTTATCTCTGTTTCCATATTAACTAATAACACATGTCATTTCATCATCATTAAAAGCAACATGTTCCGTCTATAGAAAAATCTCATCATCATACCTAATCTCTTTCTTTCGCTCGCTAAAATTCGCGAAACTGGTGTACGTCAAAACATCGTGAGCCAGACTTTAGTTTTCCTCAATTGAAGTCTGCGATAAATCCCGCCCCCCGATGCATGGTTCTGAGAATACAATTTAAATTCCGATGATTGTGTTAAATGAATGCTGTCACGGACAACAAAAAAACTTAATTTACATGCAATCAGAACCTCTGGTACGTTGTCTGGCAGATAATGTTTTATTACTAATTTTCAGAATTATTACTCAGAATCAGTAAATAAATAAAAATAGTAGAAGTATTGGGAACTCCTCTAGTTATAAGATATTTTGATTTAGGATTTTTGACATCTTTTTCTATATAATGTTACCTTTGTTGCTGATAGGTTTTATTATTCATCTTTAAAACATTAGTATTGTTCATTTACGTAACTGAATGCCACCTTGAGTCATCCAAATTCCACCATTAACAAGGAATATGCTAATTGCATCAGCGTATTCAACACAAGATACGCAAGACAGAAAATGCCCTAATCCAAAACAAGCTTTTAACACTGTTAAAACGTAACACACCTTGGAGATATGGATGACGACATCAGCAAATATACGGTATTGACAACACCAATGGTAAGAATTAACAAGATTGCGTAACGTTTGATGAAAGAGCTGTGAAATGAAATGCATCGGAGAAGACGCATATAATGAAGCCATGCATATAAATTATTAATCTATTTTTAAAACGCTAGTTTTTTTTATGCAATTAAAATGGCTTGGAGTTAATTGCCTCTATAGAACGTATGATTGATCGTTTATGAACGTCATTGTATTCACTAGTCGCATGGACTGAAGCAGTTTTTATAGGTTTTTATCTTCAGTCTTCAGTATCATTTTTGTATGTTTACATGGGACACCGCAGCTATGCCACATGTAGGGGAACCTTAAATATTGTAGATAAGATATTTTGTTGTTCAAACTGTTCAAAGACATCCCTTTACTCTGTTAACATGAGACGCTTGATATTTACCTGCTGGGTCTGGTCTGACGACGTGATCATCTCGGAAGATTGTATATCTTATACCAATGTTGTCTTTATTTCTATTAAACTTATAATAATTTATTATATTACACAAACAGTTATGGTATAAGAAGACGAAGTATTTCTAAATAGAAGAAGTATTTCTACTTGGAGGCCGACTTTAGAAATCACACCTGTGGAAGTGCCATTGAAAATATTAAAGACCACCTAGGGCTCTTTAAGATTATAGCAAATGTTCTGTATCTAACGTAGAAAACGTCAAGCACCTATAATGGGGTTTACGACAGTATATGTATCGCGTGAATTAGACATTTGGCAGCCACTGTTGTAAATGGTTTTGGCCGCATTCGCACTGAAGTAAACGGCTTGCCAAATAACTAAATAATTTCAGCATAGTCGGTACCTTTCTCTACATTATCATCATCATCATCACCAGCCTTTTTTTACGTCCCACTGCTGGGCACAGCCCTCCTCTCAGAATGAGAGGGTTTGGGGTTCCCACGCGGGCCCAGTGCGATTGGAAACTTCACACACATCATTGAATTGATTCCCCACGATATTTTCCTTCACCGAAAAGCTCATGATAAATTGCAAATGTAATTCCGCACATATATGCCGAGAAAACTCAGCGGTGCGAGCCGGGGTTTGAACCCACGACCCTCTGCTTGAGAGGCCATAGGTCAAACCACTAGGCTGTCACGGCTTTTTTGTCTCTACATTGTACTACAAAATAAAGTTTTTTGTAAAACTGATGGTGGGATGCCCCGGACATGTCCAGGGGTCCACGTAACCCCTTACGGAAATCAGAATTCAGAGGTCTTCCTCCCGGCAAAGGGAGACTAATTACTAGAAAATATACTTGAGGGGACTCTTGCGCAATCTGCCCTACGATTAATTAGTTTATAATTGCACGTTAAAACGAGTTAACAGCTGTCATCAATTTTTGCATTTATGTTTCTTAATAAAATAAACCGGAATACCTATTTCCTGTGGTATCGTAGATTTATAATAGTAGACATTCTACGAGTATAACCTTCTGAGAAAAGTTGACATCTGCTCCAACCTTCCTCGAAAAAGAGCATCTTGTATGCAAAAACGGTATTAGTCTTCTCGCCTGATCTGCATGATCACTATTTTTTTTACTGCAAACCACACCTTTTTTTATAGCAGCTCGACAAAGTGACTACATGTCGCCTGATGGTAAGCACACAATGCAGTCCAGATAACAATGATGACGGAAGTGGGACATAATATCCCCTTATCCGTCAGCACCGTCATGCCGGCTTCGCAAAGTGCCTCTTCACACTTCTCTTGAAGGAACCAATGTTGAATGAGGGTGGGAACACCCAAGTATTTAGCAGTTCAAAACCTTGATGCATAAACAACAGCTTTTAATATTTCAAGCAGTTTGTCATTCAATAGACCATCGCATCCCCCGTAAATACGTCGTTTATTTACAGAATGCGTATCTGCTGGGTAAAATAAATTGTAAACCATTGTGTACAGACCTATTTAAATTACCTGGATAACAACTGAATATTACTGCCTTTGAGTTGGCATGAGCCCACATAAGCAATGTCGTAAACGCTTACTGCCAAATTCTAGTTGATAGCTATTGTCCTAAATAACTAGAGGCGATAGATTGTTTCCGATGTCATATATATACATACATGATGAGTAAAAAAAATATCGTGCGACAATTGACACGAATTAGCCTAGTCCCAACACTCAAATTAAGCAGAGCTGATGTTATGGGTAATAGGCAACGGTTAAACATACCAGGTGTGGTCAAATAACGTGTGGACAAATGAGGTACACATGAAAAAAAAAAAAAGTGCTGCCTGCGTGATGGGCCCTGCCGAAAGTTCCAGGACTGGAACTTAACTTTTTTAAATTTAGGTTTAGTTTTAGTCGTTTTATTTACTTAGTATGTAGTTTTAGTCTCTTGTACATTTGTTCTAAGTGCATTGATAAAAAGTACTTATTATTATTAAAAAGGACTTAAGTAGGTACCTATATAGATTAAATTTTCACTTAAACACACGTTAAACATCCAAGACTCGAAAGCACACACATGATACAAATATCTGCCACGACAGGGGATATTAAAAACAGGACAAGTACCTCTTTTCTGTTGATATTATTGCACTCGTTACCATCTCCAATACGTTCTTGACCCATTCGAAGAATTGACCTGTACTCGCTCGCAATTGTTTTTAGATCAATTCACACCAGTTAAGGTTCCACGGCCAATTACAAGAGCAATGGCTTAATAAATGGCCACAGATTGAATTCGAAGGCCGATCTAGTTAAATACGCCTACCGCCTACACCAAGTTTACGAAAGCAAAAAAATACAGCTGTTGACATGAAACACACGGATTACGTCGGCGTAAAATTACCCTTCTTTTGGGGAGCGCACTTTAGCATGGCAGCACCAATATTTTAATTGAGAGTACTGCCTGAAGGGCTGTGCATCTATGGATGGTCATAAACAATTTTAAAAAAATTGGCGAACCGCCCGCCACAGACTTGACATTGCAATTAGGAACAGATTCAAATTTAAACGAATGCTGTTCTTTTGTTCTATTTTCTAGTGTTAAATTAAACTACCAACGTTCTAGGTTGATCCGTGATCTGTTTTATTTCTAGCGAAATCTAGTTCCGACCAAGTAGGTGCTTTAAGTCTTTACTCTACCACATATAGTACCACAAACTTACCTGTAGAGTGGCAGAAACTGGAACTAATGAGGTTGCACACTATCTCACGTATATCATGCGACCGCAGCGCCGCAGTCGACTGGAGAAATAAGTTTGCAACCAACTGTTCCCGTGTGACGGTTCTCACTGTTCTCAGGGACAGTTAAGTTAGTTCTCGGACCGTTTGTTGGCACAGTGGGCGAGAAACTGTAAAACGGATTTGGGTTTCGTCGGGAAAGCTCGGTTGGGTTGCTGGTTGGAAATAAAAGAGGCTGCGCGGCTATTATTTTCGAGGTGCCATGCGTATTTATAAACTAGGGACTTGATTGCGATTAGGGTGGTAACATTTCGAAGAAACAGAACCACGTACCTCTGTGAAACTTATCAGAATAAATTGCAGAATGATTTATGTAGTTGGCAATATGATATTTGTAGCGAATATGATCGACGGTGGTAGGTGTACGCGGTCTAGTTATTCCTCGATAGGTACAGTTTAAGGTGTTGACTGGCATCATACGCATAATGTCCATTTCGCGACTGTACAAAGTTGTATATAATTGATGACGGTCATGATATCTTTAAAGAGAAATCATTCTCCTTTGCCATGATATCAATTTAATGTATTCATAAAATACCCGAAAAATCTTTATTTATTTTTTGGAAATTTATAAACCAACAACTTTTAGCTAAATTACGTTGTGTCTCTTTCATGCTAAGGCAAATGTGAAAGTGATAGCTGAAGACAAATTGTTCGCTTGGAAGCAATTACGAAAAGGGCAACTCTTGTAAGCTGCCATGGTGAGGAAAGAAAGCGAAGTAGGATTCATTTTAAAAAGTTCAATCGACCACTCAAAAAAAATTTTTTTTCTGGTGCCGAAGCAAAAAAGCCCTACGTTCGTACGAGGAAACCCAAGTTTTCCATACAGATATGCAATAAGTACTTAATTTGTTTGGCTTGTCAAAAAAGAAGCATTGTTGTTTTTTAGCCGGCGCGCCAGTGGCAGTGACATTCAAGCCACAAGGTCGGGTGTGACAAATTTTACCGTACAGATACAACGTACAATTTAGGCAAAATGGTAGAACAGGGTGCGATAATTAGTAGAAATCGGTAGAATTCAAAATGAAAAATGGATCTCTAGCACTCAAGGTTATAATTATTACATTCTTAATTATTAAAAATGCGTGCAAAATTAATAATTCAAATATTTGTCTTAATTAACTTATGGAAAACAATAAATATACATGAAGAACAAACTTACCCGGGCATCTCGGGAATTAAAATTGCCAGCTCAAAACATCGAGATTTTCCGCCATCTTTCTTTCTAAATCTCATACTATACTTACATACTAATGAAAGAGGCTATTCATATAGAAAATAAAATATGTATGTGTACCTAAATAGTTTGTGTTGTACACATTATTTATTATACTGTATTTGTACCTATGACACGTGAATAGCATCGAATAAACAATTAAACAGCCCCCCGACTACGAAGTGCGAAATTCGAACTTCGTGTTGTGCCGTCCCGCTCACGCTAATATTAGTTTACACGAGAGTGAGCGGGACGATACGATACGAACTTCAATTTTCGTAGTAGTCCCCCAGTCCAATAAATCCTTTGAATATGGCAACAATCGAATAGAAAAGTTTCAGTTCTTCTTTTGTCCGCTTGTTTTCGATCTCTTCAGTATACATATAATTATAATACGAGTTGTGCATGCAGTAAAAGTTAATTTATATTTATTTATTTATTTCCATAACTATTCTACCATTACCATATGAATCAAGATATCACGTACTACACCTGGACAAACATTTTTTGTTGCGGATCACGAGATGGATTGCGTCAAAGATATTTATTGAAGTCGTTACGTAATATTTGCAGATTCAAGCCACACAATAACTTGAAAACACATTTTTACATTTACACTATTTTCATTCTTGCACAGTACGCTTCAAACTTTAATGCGCTTCTGAACTTCTGAAGTTGTTCACGCGCTGGGAGGGCATCGCGGTCCCGCTCCTACATACCCGTTAGTCTCTGTGCGTTTCGCTTCCCCTACAGTTAACGTTGCCATCTGCAAAAACCAAAAAGCCGGACGTTAAGAAAAATACAGGATTTGTGACAAAAATTACCGAATAAATACATTGCGGCGGCAGAAACGGCCGAAAATAGAAAAAATTCTAAGTATCAATTTCTCGGTCCGAATTATAATTTTGTTCCTCTCGGGTTTGAAACTTTGGGTCCATGGGGTCCCAGCGCTTACAAGCTTATTTCTGAGTTACAAAAGCGCTTAGTTGATGCAACTTGTAACCAAAGGGCTAGCAGTTTTCTCTCTCAAAGAATCAGCATCGCTATTCAGCGAGGCAACGCTGCCATCCTTTTGGGCACTATGCCAGGGGGGCCTTATTTAGATTTAATTTAGTTTTATGTTGTAGTTTATTTAGTTTAAGCTTAGATTTAATGTCATTGTAAATTGCTTTTAATACATATTTAAAAGCCAGACTTCAATCCCAAGGCCGGACGCCTGAAAAGGGTTTTGCGGTGCGATGCGGGGTGGCGTGTGAGTAAAATGTTCTTAAATACTTATTAATTTCTAACATCGATATGTACGTTGTAAAAGCCTTACAAAAGTCGGACGGGTCGGACGCATCCGGCTTTATCCGGACGGATGGCAACGCTACCATAAGAATAAATAATAACATAGTAGAACGGAAACTCCCGCTCCGGACGGGCTCAAGGTCACGATATTAGAGTACTCGTTAAACAAACTACTCAGTCAGGCTGTCACGGCCGGCGTCGCCGCACGCGCGGTTGGTTGTTTATAATTTGGTTGTATAAGTTTTACATGAGCCTGTATGTATTTTATTTTATATTTGTAGGTATATAATACTTACTTAAATCACCTTAAATGCCTTCATTTGGCATGGCACTTATAATAACTTCTTATTTAGAAGGGTCTATAATTATGTAAGTACGTAATGATTTATAAATCTCATATTTTGTAAAACTGGAATAAAATAATGATTTCGAGGTAAAGAAAAACTTATATCTTAGTGATATTATTTTTAGACGTAAGTACCTAATATTTAACAGTAAGCAACCCTAGCAACACGCCTGGATGACAGAGGGGTGTAACGACGTGAAGGGCGAAGTAGGTATATAAATGGCGGCGTTTTGGGCTCAGTCAAAAGAGATTCCGTTCTACTATGTTATTATTTATTCTTATGACGCTACCTACAGTGCCTTCTTTTTTAAAGGTGGGAAATGCCTTACGCATACCCCCGCGCCGTGGGGACAACGCGGTGGTTATGTGGAACTCGCCTCCCCACAACTTCCCTTTATAAGGGGAAAGTGGGAGGCATAGCCACCAAAACCCATCGGTGTCCCGGTTGGTAAGAGCTGGGGGATACATAGGCTTTTATTTATTTTGCATGCACCCTCCCGCCTTAGATGGGTAAAGTCGATGGTGTAACCATATTTATAATTCGTTTAACAATGGCCATTGGGCACTATCATTGCGATCAAAAAGCTATTGAACTGCACTTCTCTATTTATAAACATAGCGCTAAGTATTCAGCTTCTTGGTATGCAGTACACGTTTGTTAACAACCAGCGAACAACACGTGGATTTAGTTAGGGCCTCCAGGTTAGGCTTCAACTCACACTAACTGCAATGCATTGTCTTATTTAAACTATTTAACTAACATTAAGTCATCCCATCGTATTTGAAAGTAGACTCGATTATATTCTTAAAAATAAATATCCCCCATGTCAACCGCCCAGGCCTCAGGCTAAACTACATTGTGAATTAGGCTTTCTATACATCGGTATAAAAGTGGTTTTAAAAGAGCTCAATGAATCCTAAAAAAAATTACAGGATGACCTAGACGACAATCGAAGGAAAAAGCAACAGCGCTGCACAGGTACATTTGGAAGAAAGGACGCTTAGTCTTTACATAACCTTTACATAGCAGTGCGATTCGAAATATGCTGCTTACAAATAACTCTTTTGGTGGCAGTCGAGTAAAATGTTGTAAAAAGTACATGCTGTGGAGATGGCAGACGTACTGAATACGCTATTAGTGTGTACTGCGGTGCCAAGTGTAAGTTCCGACGTAAGAAAAGTGACAAATAAATATTATGAGAATCTCCATAGTTTGGCTTAAAAAAATATGACTGCGAGTGTGTTAGTCACATCGCTAATGTCTTGTGTGTTTGTATATAATTCGGCCATTCATGCCAAGACGATTACTATTAATAGATCAGCTTGTTTACCAACACGCTTGTTGCCGTGTATCGAAACGCTTTACATTTTAATACATTTTCAGTTCAGTCAACTACTTACTGGATCCAAAGTTTTCGCTTAGCGTATTCAGTATTCATATATACCA
Source organism: Clepsis dumicolana (assembly GCA_963691665.1). Taxonomy (NCBI): domain Eukaryota; kingdom Metazoa; phylum Arthropoda; class Insecta; order Lepidoptera; family Tortricidae; genus Clepsis; species Clepsis dumicolana. The sequence continues at coordinate 35,013,564 of OY829505.1, read as the reverse complement.
TTGCGATTGCACCTGGGCAGTGAAATATTTTAAGATTCGGTGCTCTGGGCATGTAAGGTTTGCCGCCCAAGATATTAACGGACATATAGACATATTCCAGACATAGAAATATACTTGCGCCGCCTGCCGCCCCGGAGCATGGCTCTAAGGTAAATACGTCCCTGTTTGGGCTGCACCGTTTTAAGTTCGATTTACCTAATTTCGTGCTACGAGCTACATTACGGCGTTCAGTCGGTTTCTTATAATTCGATAGTTCCTCGCCCCCGCAACGCAATTAAAATTAATTAAAGCGATAATTTAGGGGCCGGAGTTTATTCGCTCATCTTTGTTTCAAATACTGAACGAGATATTTAGAATCGAAAACGAGTATGGACAGCCCATGCTGCGCCTTAAGATAAGCGTGCATTTACACGTGCGCTTGCGTTGTGCCTACTCGTAAGTCCACTTATTAACGTGCAACCGCGCAATTAATTACTTTTTATAACTACTGTAGATGAATCACTGCAACAATGTTTTTAATTATCTTGCTCCGCTAATTCGTGGCGTAAATCTAAGAGTTTTGTCTCATTTTCAGCCGCAGTTACGTGTTAACGCTGGCTTTATCTTGTTAGCAAGGTATTACAGCAGTAATACTGTACATGTACCTACGTATGATATAGCAATATACATGTACTTACCGTCTACGGGATTCGGTTATCCCTACCCCGCGGGAACTACCTATACAATTATCCAGGACAGTCTAAGTTTTAATTTAGGGTATAAGCTATCTCCGTTCCAAATAACAAAAATCTGACTAGCCTTTTCAGGTGATGAAGTAACACACATGCAAACACATCATAACACACTCAATCACTCATAAACCTTCGTATTTATAATAATACATAGTTGAGTGTCTAAAGCCCAGTTAAGACTGGCAAGAAAAATCTCGTAAGTCGCATTTCATTGCGGCCCTCGATAGACGCCATCTATGTCGTTAGATTCACAGCTTCACAATGTACTCCAAATTACAAAAATTTTCTTGCAAGTCTAAACTTTGCTTAAGGTAAAGTAATATGAGTTAATATCCATTTTTGGCACGGGCCAAATTGCGCGTTAACATCTTTTTTCTATGCTATGTGTTCTTGCTGTTGATAGAGACGAGTGGCGAGGGGTCTTTGCTCAGCAGTGGGATACTCTACCAGGCTAATAAAAAATAAATAATAGAAATCTGTTCAGGAGGTACAATGTGCTAAAGTATGTTAACACACATAGACCGAAAAGGCTTTAAAACGATAACATAACTTCACTTTGCTGCAAGCAGAAACATACAGGCTGTGCCTTACCGACGACCTGGTTCAATGACCCTGTTTCACGGTTGCTAGGCGACTATAGATCAAAGAAGTACTACAAAATGTAACTGGATTTAAATAATTTTGTCATTGTTGTACATTGCTATCACGCAGTTACTGTCAAACAAGATTGAGTATAAGCTAATGATAATGAGTAACGTACCAAAGCACCTTAAATTAAATAACTTTGAGCTGCGTTATACGAGGGCTGTTTGATAAGTACCCGTTTTCTAAATATATTAATACCACTGGCCGCAAATATGTATACCACCTTTTTAAGCCATTTTTCAGAGGCGGAAAAAATGGCATTCTTTTGTTTTTTTTTCTCATTTGACGACGATTCAGTGAAGGCGTGAACTTAAAATTGTTAAAATGGAGAAAGAACAGTATCGGTCTGTAATTAGATTCTTATTTTTGGAAGGAAAAACATGTGATGAAATAAAAGTAAGAATGCAAGCGGTTTACCATGAATGTGCTCCTTCTATGACAACCGTCAGATATTGGTATAACGAGTTTAAGCGGGGGAGAACAACGGTTTTTGATGAGGATCGCCCAGGCCGGCCAGTTGAGGTGACTACAGACGATATGGTTAAGAAAATTGAAAATATCGTTTTAGCCGACCGCCGAATTAAACTTCGAGAAATCGTTGATGCTGTAAACGTTTCAATCGAGAGGGTACAACACATATTAGAAGAACAATTGGGTATGAAGAAAGTATCGGCGAGGTGGGTGCCGCGTTTACTCACGGAGGAGCAAAAACGGAACCGACTGACTACTTCGGAGCAGTGTTTGGCCGTGTTCAAACGTAACCCGAAGGAGTTTCTGCGTCGTTTCGTGACCGTGGACGAAACGTGGGTCCACCACTACACCCCGGAAATGAAAGAGCAGTCGAAGCAGTGGATTTTACCGGGTGAACCTGCTCCAAAGAAAGCAAAAACCGTCCCATCGGCTGGAAAGGTCATGGCGATCGTTTTTTGGGATTCGCAGGGTATTATACATATTGACTATTTAGAAAAGTGAAAAACAATAACAGGGCAGTACTATGCCAATTTATTGGATGAATTTGACGCCGTGTTGAAGGACAAACGACCCCATTTAAAAAAGAAAAAAGTAATGTTTCATCACGACAACGCCCCGGCTCATTCGTCCAGAGTTGTGACGGCTAAATTAGCACAGTTACGCTACGAACTATTGTCTCACCCCCCGTATTCTCCAGACTTGGCCCCATGCGATTTATTTTTGTTTCCCAACCTAAAACAATGGCTATATAAAAAAAAAATGTTTTTTTTCCATAAACGGGTACTTATCAAACAGCCCTCGTATGAACCCCATGCCACATTTTAATAATTTAATGTAACTATTAAGTTAAATATTAGAAGTGTATACATACATATAGAAGCTGGGGTGTTATTCATAACCTAAGAGGTTATGAATGGATGTTTCAACGTTAAGTGCATAAAGCAGACAGACGGGAGGCGCCTTTGGCTTATCTATGCACTACAATTTTTCTGCCACTTTTCGAGGGGGACGAGGAACACACACGTACAACACACGTCTACGCTTCTGTCAAAATTTGTTACGTTCCTACAAACGCACACTAAAACAAAACTATCACACAAATGCCAAAAACACGCACACAATCAACAAACCCTGACCATTTTGATCAGACTTAATATTAGAGATTTGGCAGAGGGGAAATCGCGCGTTAACATCTCCATTACTTTCCTGCTCTAAGGTTAAGTGTCAAATCGCTTGTCATTTAGTACGAAAATGTGACACTAGGAGCGAGGTTGCATTTAAGATTATCACTGTCTACTGCCCTTTTTCATATCCATAGTCGGAAGTAAAAAGTTCTGTTTATAAGACACTGGCACCAATATGTTTAGTCATCTTACACGTAATTTCTTAGTGATCGGATCGCCTTACGCGAACTAAAAATAGCATCGCTCTTTAACTGGTTTTGAACCTGTCATATCACAATAGAAATGATACTGACACATGTGTGCAGTAAACAACCTCTCGGCCTATGTGTGCGTTTCGGTACGCGAGAGGGGGCGAGCGCGGGGCGCGCGGTGTGTGGAAAGCGGACGCAGTGCATCTTTCTGTTTAAGCTAATAAGAAAGGGATGCAAGAATTTTAGGCGTGCTGGTGTTCATTATTGATATACCATTTGATCTTCCTTTGTTTTCCGCAGGCCTCCCCTCCAGCCTGCTATGCGGCAGCACGAAGGAGGTCGAGCTCGGCAGCAGCGCAGGCGCCGGAGCGGCCATAGCGCTGGCACTAGTGCGCCCCCCTCCGGCGCCCAGGGCGCCGTGCTCGCTGCGACTAGTGGCGCCTGATGCAGCCGCGTTCACTGTCAGACTCATCGATGTTAAGGTATGTTAACAACGCTTAACGTTGCCATCTGTAAAAACCAAAAAGCCGGACTTTTGGATCCCAAGGCCGGACGTTAAAAAAACGGGATTTTTGACAAAAACTACCGAATAAAACACATATATTATTTAAAAGCTGGACTTTTGAGTCCCAATGCCGGACGCTTAAAAAAGGGTTTTGCGTGCGGTGCGTGAGTAAAATGTTCTTAAATGTTCTAACGTCGATACGTACATTGTAAAAGCCTAACTAAAGCTGGACGCAGTCAAATTTGGCTTTATCCGGACGGATGGCAACGCTAACAAGCCTCGGTTTTGCAAGGATTAACTCGTTACGCTTGATGAAAGGTCGCTGAATTCCTTGTGAGGGGTGAGCTTCAGATTCACCTGTTCGGTTGCGCTTTGCGCTTCGATTGACGTTGCAGGGTTAAACTATGGGGTAGTTTTTTATGCAATACTTATGATATGTTATTGGGATTGAGTGCAACATGGGGTCAAAAGTGGCTCTCGCTCAGTAGGGGTGTTGATAGTATTGATATCATACTTCGGTTACATTTACTTGCTACATGGGTCTCTGTCTTATTCAGACGTAACCACTGTATCCTGCCTTTGCACTTTTGATAGGAATTATGAATGACAGTAGTATTCACAGTTTGCGTGGAAGAATAACCTTTACCTCTAAGAAACTGAAATTTGTATTACACTGTTAGACGACTATAGCTTTAGATCAATGAAAGTACTGACAGTGCTTATCGACGAATCCAGCGAAGGACGTCCGGAGGTCGACACATTCCTAATTATTAATTACGATACGGTAAACATAGCTCTTCAACAAACTGTACCCACTGTCTACGTGACTTTTAAAACGCTTTACGAAACAGTACGAAGTGTTGTCGGGGAGCGAAAAGTGGTCAGCCTTGGTTATGACTCGATTATTACATTTACAGCAATAGCTGCTTACATCGTAGCATCCGTATCGTATAATGCGAGCGATTTCACCGACGCCCGATAACAAACATGTATTAACTTGGAATATGTCGCTGACGTCGCCGTACCCGCATATTTTGTACCGTTTCTCTTAGTTCCAATTCCCGCCACCAGCCCTGATAAGTTGGTGCAGTTTCGCGCCAAATTGAAACAAAATGGCGTTTGCACGAAATGGCCGCTGTTGCAGTCACCGATGCGAATTATTTAAATTCTGATCACAATACAGTATGCGCTACGTGACTGGTTTATTTTCGATGTTTTGTGCTTACCGTGGCTTTACCCACGTATAGGAAAAGTTTCTCATAACTACAAAAAAAAACTGAACGCTCAACGACACAACGTTATTTTAGTTAGTGTACTTTATAGTTGAGTTATTTTAGTTAAAAATATGTGGTCCTGTTATTTACACGATGTTCAAAAACGGCACAATCAGTTGCCTTAGTGCCCAATTTAGTAACGACGGCACTTTTTCGCTTTGCGTTATTTTGTATTTTTGCTCAGCGATTTGTTTATTTATGCCTGCCATGCGAGTTACTTTTTAAGCAATACTAAGGCAAACGTCCCAGTTCCCGACACTGACCCAATAGGTGCCCAATAGTTAACATCCTTAACCTTATACATAGCAAAACATTGGTACGTTTAATCGATCGTCATACACAGACGATCTAACCTGATCTATGTATATTCTCCATTTTTCCTGACGTCCCAAAAGGAAATCTTAGCAGTTAGCATGAGTCTTCTCCACACGTCACAAAACTAACATATTTCTAGACGAATAGCATTTACTTAGGTACACGACAAAAGCAATTTATAATGACATTAAATCTAAGCTATAAAACTAATTAAACTAAAACTTAACACTAAATTAAATCTAAATAAGGCCCCCGTGACATGGTGCCCAAGAGGCTGGCAGTGTTTCCTCACTGAATACTTTATAGGTTACATTTATTTATTTATCTTTGTGGTTTTCCTCCGCCGCACGCGCCGTACACCGTTATCTTAATTCGAAAATACACGGTTCTAATTTTATACGAGGATAACTGATTTACTTATGTACCTACTACAAATTTCCATACAAATTGCAAATTGAAATCAAAACCTATATGGTACTTTCTTTGGTCCTAGAAATTTGAAATATCTTCAAGACTAAGGAGAAGGTTCTCAATTCGACTGTATGTTTTGGGTTCCGCACCTAAAAAGGAAAAACGGAATCCATAAAGGATCACTTTGTTGTCCTTCTCTCTGTTTGTCTTGTCTGTCTGTCAAGACCCTTTTTCTCTGGAACGTGTAGAGGTAGCAAGCTGAAGTTAATATCAAATACTCAAGCCTGCAGTCCCTTGAAACTGTGAAACAATCAAACTTCTAGGTCAACGCAATCAAAAGATACAGTCATTAAAAAAATAGTAGTTTATGCAACTGCTACATACTGAGGGTCCTTAAAACACGAGTGTGTTTTTATGAAACGAGGCGAAGCTGAGTTTCATAATAGGATCACACGAGTGTTTTAAGGCCTAATTATGTGGAGTTGCATACATTACTTTATCTACACACATATTATAAGTACTCTAAGATGGGTTCAGAAGCCGAAGGCATATATCATACCCATACCTGTCACGAATTTGATTGTTTCTTTTAAATCATAGACAAACATACCGAGCTGACGTTTCGCAAACCGTTTTTTTTTGTTACAAAAAAAACATTATTAATTATACATGTCGTACTGAACTCGACTTATATACGTGAGTGATCCGTTTTATTTCACTATGATTGTAAATTACGTTAGCTGTCAAATTCGAAAAATCGAAAAGTCATTACGACATCGAATTCGATGTCGTAAGACTATTACTTTACTGCTGGACCTGCTGGTCGTGGTGGTTGGCGGCGGAGGCGACGATGTACTGCAATGCAGGTCACTTTCTACGGTTTCTGAACGCATTATAGAGGACTTATGATATGTGTGTAGATAAAGGTTATTTAAACTTACCTAAGTTTATTAATGGCCGTTTCATCGGACATGGTTCAAATCGGCTGTCATTTTAAGTGCTGAAAAGTGACACCTAGCGCTCGAGATGCAGGCGAGGCTGGATTTGAGAATGACACTGCAATAAATATACATTTATTTACATATTAAAAGCATTTTACAATGACATTAAATCCGAGGTAAAAGTAATTAAACTTAAACTTAAAATAATAAGGTGCTGGAAATATATCTTTTTGCAACTTTCTCTGAAATGTTCTCAGAATTTAAGCAACTTATTAGAAACTTATCATTAATCAACAAAATAATTAACTGTATCATACTGAAACATGTGCATAAATATTATGGAGCATTTATTATGAACATTTAAACTTTACTTTTTTAAACCATAAGTTTCATGTTGCAAGAATGTTTTCAGAACATTCTCGAGAATGTTTCCACGTTTTGGGAATGTTCTGCAACTTGTACATTGCTACCGTGGCATGGTGCCCAAAGGCTGACGGCGTTGCCTCGCTGAATAGCCTATTACATATAGAATAATACAAATTTCGATGTACTTATTGTACTCTACATTAGAAAAATAACTGTGGTTTAGGAACTAATTGTATATTGATTCACAGTAATTAAGGTTTTCCCAAAGCTTGGTCACTTGATTAATACGTTTATAATTGTATTGGTTATTTTCTTAATAATCCTTTGTCTGCGCGGTTAAATATATAATACATTACGTATTCTGTGATAGTACCTGATATGGCAAAATTATGTAGGTACGGTCAAAGGCAAAAATATGTATCGAATTTATTCACCACAACAACAATACCACAACCTTAATTCGCCGACATAAGAGCCATGGCATTTTACATTTATTTTGAGTATGTATGCACCCATAATTTTGCACTTAACTGTACATACGTAGTTATTTAAGTATTTACTAACTAAGGGAAATGTACGGAATTACGGAGTATTAAGGCATTTTTGACTTTCCAAGCGATTTCCAGTAAAACCGTAAATCTCAGCTAATATAAATTGATTCACATATAATGACAGGCTTTCAGAGTATAAAAGACATATCATAATTATGTATTGAATTGCTTTTGTTATGATTATTCCTTATTTTTGTGGACCTCTTATATGTCCGTTATTGCGGTATAAAATTTGGCCGTGCTGGTAATCCCGTTAATGTATGCAGGTAATTCCGTTATATGCAATTAGTGCCCAATCCCTATAGGATTAATGAAATAGAAAATTTTAACACGAATGTGATATGATCTGAAATAAAATGTTTTTAATATATTGCATTCTAAACAAAAAATAACTTTTAGCTAACTAGGGGAGATTGGGGACATTGGAAGCGTGTGGTACCGTGTGATCCGTTTGAAAGTACGTATAAAAGTTGAGTTTAGCTCGACATGTTTCGGACTAATCATCATGTGTCCGAAACATGTCGGGCTAAATTCGACTTATGTACGTGAGTGATCCATTTATTTCATTATGATTGAGTCTTACGGTAGTTTCATGTTAAAAATACTTATTAATCTCTTGAAAACTAAGGATACAATTACGAACTTACTATCCAGTAATAAGAGACACAACCAAAAAACAGTGCAGGTAATGACGGAAGTCAGAACGTGGTAAAATTTAAACAATTGACACTTTAATTATTTGATTGAATTCTGTAGTAATATGATTATGTTATTGATAGATCCCGTAAATTATACTAAATCATCGATCTTCAGCTAGTAAATTAGCGATTTCCTGCAGAGGTTTTTTGTGGTAAATGTTCAAAAAGTAGAAAAATTGTTCGATATGGACATCTTTTTTATAGTAAAGATTAAATAAAACCATACTACGTAATTTGATCCCAGACTATGCACTATATCGTACTCGTAACAGTAAAGTTTGTTAGTTTATCTCATCTTAATCCTTGGTAAAATGCAAAATAAAAAACCCCTTAATTTTCCTTAATTTCGTAATTCATACGCTTTTAGGGTCATGCCTAGTTTTTATTGTACCTAAATACGGCAATCAGTAAATTGTCAGTTATTTACCAAATAGTAATTGAAATGGCATGAAACTTTATCTAATCTGCTTGTTTCAAAATCGACTACAATAATTTAAATAATTTATTATGAAAACAGTTACCCATAATTTATAAAATGCTTATGAAAAATGTACGCAGCGCTTGTGTGCCCGACTCATACGCTACTGTTTTGGCGGTTAGGCGCTGTTGATAAAGTTTAATGATACAACAGCTGACCCGATGGTTGCAGTTCATTGATGCTGTGTTTATTTGACTACATTTTGATCACACTTAATATAAAATTGCAAAAATGTTTGCAATAGTGTATGGATTTCTTGTTTTTGGGCCTTAAACGTAAACTTACGGAATTCCGTACATTTACCTTAGTAGGGCAGCAACTGTTGCTCGCGACTTCGTCTGCGTATTGTTATTTCTGCAAACTTTGGATAACGATATATTTTTTTTTAATTTTCTAGGACCACAAATATAAATTAATAATAAAACTGTCTATGCTTTGTTTGGAGCACAAAAATATTTCGCACAATTACAATTTATGCTGCTCAATAATTTCGATACCAGCATCCGACTGAGCATTTCTGAGTAACTTCTTGACCACTGGCAGTGACAGCGAACCTCAATCTACTCAAATCTACTATGTTGACAATGCTTGTCTATGACAGAAACGCAAATTAGCCGCATGTTAGTAGACGGGTATGACATCAAAAAAATAGGCTTCTGGCAAATAGCATTAATGTCATGGATGAGAATTAACCCTGATATTCATAAACCTATATTAACTAAAAAAAATGCCGTTAAAGTTCGTTTGTCTCTTTTTGTCACATTGACATGTAACGAAACGTTATGTACAATGTCTGTGGCAGCAGGCGTAGCGGAAAAGTCGTGTGTAGTCTGTGGCTCTCTTGTTTTTGGGCTAAAACGAGGATGCGCGTGATTGTGGGGTTGCATTGATTAACATTGGATATTTGTGTTATTTTGAATGTAAAAGCTGGAAAAATAAACGATTGAAACCATCCTGAGTTCCTGTTTGACTGACCGTATCAGCTCAGAAGTTGGATAAAACGGCGAAAATCATAATTTTCGCACCGCCCACGAGTCGAAAAGTTCCAGAAAATGGTGGGCAACCATGATAGTGACCGGAGACTAGAGACTCCACCTCGGGACAGATGGCAGTTGGATGCTGCAGATGGAGCTCAGACACAGCGAGACAGCGAGCACAACCGGAGAAGTCAAATGATACGAGGGAGCCGGGAGCGCGAGTACCACCGGAGGAGTCACCCAGGACAAGGGAGCCGGGGGCGCGAGCGGCAGAGGGACAGCGAACACCACCGGAGGAGTCGCACAAGGCGAGGGAGCCAGGAGCACGAGCGTCAACGCAGTCGCAGCAAACAACGCAGTTACCACTGGGCTCATAATCGTGATGGGAGCCTGCAAAAAGGAAGACCAAGCCGTTCCATAAGCAGCAGAGGTTACCAGAGTCGTCGCGACTACAGTAGCAGAAGGGACAGAGAAAGGACGTGCCGTAATAGCCGTAGTCGCAGCCGGAGGCTATCTGGTAATCGTGAAAAGAGCCGATGCGACTCCAAAAATGAAGCTATATATACCAGAATGAGATTACTTGAAGATGAACTATGCCGGGAGCGTGAACTGAGGACAGAATCTTTTAAGGCATCTACACCAAGAGTTGATAGAAGCAAGGAATTGGAACGAACTCAACATAGTAGTAATGATTTCTTTGAACAATTTCTCAAGTATTTTAAAGGCAAAGGTGGGCATAGCGAATCGTTTCCTACCCTAAATAATGTTATCCCAGACTTCGACCCAATGTCTAAGGAACAAACCATTGACGTGTGGTTGAATAAAGTAGATGAAAGCGCAGAAATATATGGGTGGAGCGATAGGCAAACAATTCACTATGCCCTACCAAGATTGATTGGACATGCAAAAATATGGTACCAGGGTCTGCCCTCTATCAGGCACTCGTGGGCAGAGTGGAAACAGTTACTCAAAGAGTCCTTCCCTGCCACTGAAAATTATTGCGAGTTGCTCACTGAGATGCTTGCTAGAAGGGCTCGCCCTGGAGAGTCACTGGAGCTATATTATTATTCGAAAATTAATTTACTTAATAGATGTAGAATTTTTGGGCGTGATGCTGTGGATTGCCTCATATTTGGTGTAGAAGATAGGGGCGTTAGACTAAGTGCTCAAGCAGGGAAATTACATAAACCAGAGGAGACCTTAGAATTTTTTAAAAGTATAAAGAACCAAAATAGAGATGCTATTGATTTTAAAAGGGACAGTAGCTTCAGGGACAGGCGAGTTTCTAATAACTCATCCAATTTGCCAACCACTAACTCATCACGTGGTAATGATCAGTCTAAAAACAGATCAAAAATAGTATGTTTTAATTGTAATGAGTCTGGCCACCCAAGCTTTAAATGCCCAAAACCATTAAATAAGTGCACGGTATGTAATTTTATTGGACACAATGCCACCGAATGCCCAAAGAAAAACACAGTGGTTAAAGAAGATAGTCAGACTAAAACAAAAAATGTTTTAGAAATTATGTGTGAAGCTAACAACGATAATGACAAATATAAAATAATGATTCTAATTAACGACGTAATGATTCCATGTCAGGTAGATTTAGGCAGCCAGGCTACATTAATACGCGAGCATGATGCCTCTAGGCTAGGGATTCAGTGGATAGGGGTAGACGGCCCATTCCTGAGGGGATTAGGGAATGTACCCTACCTGCCCAAGGGAAAAGCATTCGTGTCCATAAATGTACAGGGTATAATAGAAGATAACGTGGAAGTGTTTATTGTGGATGACCGCTTGATAAATACTCCCGTATTATTAGGTCATAGTTATACCGAGAGGCCTCAACTTAAAATCGTCAAGACCGGTACAGAACTATGTTTCGAACGAGAAAGTAATGTAAACGGAAAAATTGCTCTCACTGCTGCTGACGGTCTTGACCTAAACCCAGGTCAACTAGCTACTATTCTAGCCGAATCGAACACTACCTTTAGCGGAAATATTTATGTAGGGGGGTCAGTAAGGGGGCATGCCGGAAAAGTATACTACTTATTACCCGGAGAATATGAAATGACACATGGCAAATGTCACCTGATTTTACAAAATGTAGGTACTGAACCAGTTTATTTCAAAAAGGGAGTTCTTATTTCTAGATCAAGAATAGTAGGGCCTGGATTGAGTATCAATACTTTAAGCGTAAAACCTCCAAGCGAAAATGTCACGGCAATCAATGACGTCAACTATGGCAATCAACTAACCGAATATGATAAACAAAGGTGTAGGGACTTATTTACAAAGTATAAAGACTGTTTTTCAAGCGGTCTTCATGACTTGGGATTTACAGCAGCTGCAGAGATGGAAATACAGCTGAAAGACTCCACTCCCGTTGTTTACAGGCCATATCGTTTGTCATATTCGGAGCGTCAACACGTGAGGGGGATGGTCGATGAGATGCTAGAAACGGGAATAATACGCGAATCCAACTCGCCCTACGCGAGCCCCATAGTTCTTGTTCAGAAAAAGTCAGGTGAGAAACGTTTGTGCGTAGATTATCGTGCACTCAACAGCCGCACTAAAAGAGACCACTATCCTTTACCTCGCATTGAGGACCTTTTAGATCAGTTGGCAGGGCAGGCATTGTTTACGACACTTGATTTAGCATCCGGTTATCATCAAATTCCCATCGCAGAAGTGTCCAAGGAAAAGACTGCGTTCGTTACGCCTGATGGGCAATTCGAATACAATCGAATGCCATTCGGGCTGGCTAATGCCCCCGCTGTGTTCCAGCGGGCTATACACAAAATTTTAAACAAAAGTAAAGTCCCATACGTCATTATATACATGGATGACATTTTAATACCTTCGAAATCCTTCGATGAAGGCCTACAGCGCCTCGAGGAAGTACTAGGTCTACTAAGAGAGGGGGGACTTACCTTAAAAAGGGAAAAATGTAATTTTTTCGAAGAAAGCATAAATTTTCTCGGCTTCGAAATAAATAAAGCCGGGATAAGACCAGGGAAACTGAAAACCGAAGCGGTTTCGAAATTTCCCGTGCCACGAAACCAGCACGAGGTCAGGAGGTTTTTGGGACTGGCTAGTTTCTTTAGGAGATTCGTGAAGGGGTTTGCATTAATAGCTAGCGCCTTGACTAAACTCTTAAAGAAAGATGTTTCATGGTTGTGGGGCGAACCTCAACAAACCTCTTTCGATAGACTGAAACAATTACTCACCGAAAGACCTGTACTAGCATTGTATGATAATAAGGCTGAAACGCAACTTCACACCGACGCCAGCAAACTTGGATTAGCTGGTATCCTAATGCAGAAGACTGGATCTGACCTTTGGAGACCGGTTGCATATTATAGTCGCCAGACGAGTCCGGACGAGCAGAAGCTACACTCGTTCGAACTAGAGACGCTCGCGGTTATAAGTTCACTAAACAAATTCCGCACGTACCTAGGCATAAAGTTCGCTATCATATCCGACTGCAACGCTTTGCGTTCGACATTTAGTAAACGCGATTTAGTCCCGCGAATCTCTAGGTGGTGGATTCAATTCCTAGAATTCGATTGTAGCATCGAATACCGTCCGGGCGAAAGAATGGCTCATGTAGACGCCTTGAGTCGGGGACCCGTGTCCAGAGAAATAGAACCCATCCACACACTCGACGTCCTTATCGTGAATACCGATGACTGGATAACTACAGTGCAGTCAAGCGATGACGAGACGAGAGTTATCAAGGACATTTTAGAGGACATTAATACTCCTAAGGTTGCTGACATTCATAAAAACTATCAGTTGAAAAATGGACGAGTCTTTCGTGTTATGGATGATGGAGAGTTGAGATGGGTAGTTCCTAGAGGGGTACGTTGGCAAGTTCTTCGCGCCAATCATGACGAAGTGGGTCATTTTGGGTTTGACAAGACGTTACAGCGAGTTCGATCGATGTTCTGGTTCCCAAAAATGCGTAAATTCATCCAGAAATATGTGAGTTCATGTCTTGAATGCGCTCACCACAAACTCCCATCGGGAGGGAAGGAAGGGCTCCTACACCCGATACCCAAGGTCGATGTCCCATTACATACTCTCCATGCAGATCACCTCGGTCCATTTCCACGCAGTAGATCAGGCAATACTTACATTCTGGTAATCATAGATTCCTTTACTAAATATGTATACCTCGCACTCGTTAGATCTACCAAATCAAAGGCAAGTGTAAAAGTGTTTAAAACATATTTTAGCCTTTTTGGTAATCCTATGCGACTAATTACAGATAGAGGTACAAGTTTTACAAGCCAAAAATTTAAGACCTTCGTACAGTCAGTTGGTATAAAACACATCCTCAACTCAGTAGCGACTCCACGAGCAAATGGCCAGGTCGAGCGCTACAACCGCACGGTCCTGGCCTCGCTAGGTGCAATGACGCACGGCAAGAATAGCGATATGTGGGACACGTGTTTACCAGACGTTCAATTGGGACTAAATACAGCTGTTCACGATGTAACCAAGAAGACACCTACTGAGTTATTGTTTGGGCGGTAATTAGGTAACCCGTCACAAGGAATCCTAAATGAAATTGATGAAGACATCGGAGCTTCTTCAAGCAATAAATCTGTAGAGGAACTTCGAGCAGAGGCAAAAGACTTAATAAACAAAAAACAACTTGAAAACAAAAAAAGGTTCGATAAGCATCGTAAAGCAGCTAGGACATACAATGAGGGTGATTTAGTTCGAGTTAGAAGGGCAATTATAGGTGGTACAGGTCAATCAAAAAAATTAGAATCCCGTTTACAAGGACCATATAGAATAAAGAAGGTTCTTCCCAATGACCGCTTTGTTATAACGGATACTCCTTTGACAAAGAAAGGGAAGCCTTATGAAAATATTGTGTCTGTAGACAAAATATTCCCATGGCTGAGCTTTAATGCACCGACAGACAGTTCAAGTGATGAGAGTGATAAAAATGATTGATTAGGTAGTTATGATCTCATTGTAGTATAAAATACTAAAGTAATTGATATTGACATGACTGATTAGTTGTTATGATCTCATTTACATTATAACAAGATACTAAAGACATTTTATTATTTAATTATTACTAATTCTTACTATAGCAATCTTAGAAATACTGTTCTTAATTAGACTGTGTTAATTAATCTATTGACCTGATAGGCTGTGATGTGATTATATTTGTTACTAAATAGCTGAGTAACTAGACTTATATAAAAAAAATAATATCAATAGCTAAGTGATGGAAGGCTTGAATCATAATGATAGATAGGTACATGTAAATTAATAATTGTAACTTGTGTCCTTGCTGAGTGACATTACTATTGATTTGATTTTAAATACTGTCAGTTATATTGATAATTTGGATAAGTTAACATACCTACTGCTGGTAATACGATAGTGAGTTATAAGTCAAATGATGCAAATAATAATTAAAAAAAAAATGTGTGATGATTGAGACTTTGATAATGTGGTAGCATAGGGCAGGAGTGGCAAGGATCGCCGCCCATGAGTGCTACTACATTGCAGCTCACGTACTAACTTTTGATAATGTAGCATAGGGCAGGAGTGGCAAGGATCGCCGCCCAAGAGTGCTATAATAACATTGCGACTGTTATACTATATCGAGTGAAGGAAGTGCTGGAAGTAACTCCTAATACTGAGCCATATATGTAGAATGATTAATAAAATAGCAGGGAATTCTTAGTTTCTTTGATTAGATAGATTGATTACTAAATAAACGAGAGGACCCGTTTTTGAATAGGATGGCCGACTGTAACGAAACGTTATGTACAATGTCTGTGGCAGCAGGCGTAGCGGAAAAGTCGTGTGTAGTCTGTGGCTCTCTTGTTTTTGGGCTAAAACGAGGATGCGCGTGATTGTGGGGTTGCATTGATTAACATTGGATATTTGTGTTATTTTGAATGTAAAAGCTGGAAAAATAAACGATTGAAACCATCCTGAGTTCCTGTTTGACTGACCGTATCAGACATTTCCGTTAGTAAGAAGAAGACAAAACCTATTTTAGCTAATAGAGGCTTGGTTTGACGGTTATGAATAAGGGCATTAGTCGCCAAGTGAGATTCAAAATTCGACCCCCAGACTCCACTTTAAAATATTTAAGGCCCCGCCGTTCAGGCACCTGTTTCACCAACTTCCAACTTTACAATTGTCAGTACTCAGTTTACAATGACAATTCGAACTACATTTCTTCCGCAATATGAAGCGCGCTAAAACAGAAGCTCTTCAAGTCTTCAATTAATTTCGCCGACTTGTCAATGAAAACTGACATTTATAAAGTTGGCGAAGTAGGAGCCAGACGTTTAGGTACTTACCCATTCGACTCCCACAACTAACTTAGTTAACTAAGTTACTTGAAACCCTATTGCCTCGTTCAAGGTCAAGAAAAAACCTTGGACATTGCCCCGTGGCCGGCGGGGTTCACTTATTCATTCTAACTGGCGCAGTGTTTCGTAAAAAATGTATGGGGGGCCGGAAAGTGGCTATTTCAACTCCCCCCCCCCCCCCAGGAATTAGTTTTTAGTTTTTACTCGCGATAGAACCGTGGCAAACAATAGGTACATACATATACTGAGGTGACGGAGGTGCACGCGTTTAGAATGAGAGGTTGTTTGTGCACACAAATGTGCCCTTAGTGTAATCAAAAAGCACGAAATACGTCTCGATCGCGTTTGCGTTAAAGTGTCAAATAGTATGAGAATTGTTAGACGTTTTTCTTGACCTATTCGGCGATTATACTAGGCGCGATTCTATTCAAAAAAATACGCCTCGATCGCGTTCGCGCTTACGTCTGAATTACGATGGACAAATTGGCAGCGCCACTAGTGGAGTGGCACGTATCGACAACAAACAATTCTCATACTATTTGACGGTCTACGGTTACTGAACGTTACGCATTATAGAGGACTTACGATATGTGTGTAGATAGAGTTCTTTGACTCCAAGGCTGCCAACAGTTATAAGGCTTCACCGGCGTGACCGCAGTGTTGCTAATGTTGCTGATTAGATAACGCACGTTGATTAATCAAGTATTGTGGAACGCGCGTTATTATAGCGGTTGATAGAGTTAATTATAAGTTTTCTGTTAAAATTCTCATTTTTAATTCAAGCTTTTTTGCCAACTGTACTTTTGTAGGTATTTAACCCTATACCCACATTTTTACTAATAGGATTTTTTCATAGCTTCAAGGGACTGCGGTCTTGAGTATTTAATATTAGTTTCACCATGCCACCTCCTCCCGTTCTAGAGAAAAGGGTCTTGACAGACAAACAGACGGACGGACGGACAACACAGTGATCCTATAAGGGTCACAACGATCCTATAATCGGTATAGCCGTCTTTGAGTAATCGGGAAACATACATAAAAAACCGGCCAAGTGCGAGTCGGACTCGCGCACGAGGGTCCCGTAGAAGGATTTTAACGCTTGTCCCCAGTGCTTTAAGAAGTCCAGTGTTAGCAGAGCCCTGCTCTTAAGCAAAATGTACGCAGTGTGGGGTCAACTTATATTGATCTGCGAAATCTACACACAGACATAAAAATTTACGATTTTGAGACTTTTCGGAGTGATTGTGCTATAAGAGCTACCTTCATACCAAATTTCAAGTTTCTAGGACATCTGGAAGTACCCTTTCGGTTTTTGGAAATCGGCAATTTGTATGGAAATGGCATTTTTAATGACTGTATCTTTTGATTGCGTTGACTTAGAACGTTGATTTTTTCACAGCTTCAAGGGACCGCAAGCTTGAGTATTTGATATTAATTTCAGCATGCTACCTCCACGCGTTCCAGAGAAAACGGGTCTTGACAGACAGACAGACAAACGGACAACAAAGTGATCCAATAAGGGTTCCGTTTTTTCCTTTTGAGGTACGGAACCCTAAAACACCGACGAGTTGAGAACCTCCTTTCCACACCCCGCGCGCCCGCGCTCGCCCCCGCTCGCGTCCTTAAACACAGCTGCGAGGTCGTTTATTGCACACATGTATGCGTCAGTGTCGTTTCGTTTTGCGTTACTGTGTATGTAATATACTTTGCCTGCGTCGCGTCACCTGTCTACCTCTGCACCTGCCAACCATGCTCAATTGCTCACCCCCCACGCTCGGTACGTCTTTTGTTTGCTATATCCGTAGTAAACACGGTTAGTTGTTGACATTATAGCAGGATGCATGTCTTTGTAATGTCTTAAAGGACATTCATTTTAATGCTGGCGTCTTCGAGAGACATTAGGTCTCTAAGAACCAGCTTGACCTTGGTTAAAATCAACTCGGGCGTTGTTTGCAGGCCGTTCTGTTTTTGTAATTTTAATTGTTTAACATAAATTTTAACAATCAGCTTAACTATGAACAACATTGACAAGTTGAAAACTCAATTCAATGTTGCGGATACTTACTACTTTTTATTTATGTATTTCTATTATTGATTTTTGTATTGGTTTTTGTCATCGATCCTATTGACGAAGCCTAGTGCTGATCTTTAGTTTGTTAATTTGTAGTATTTTTTTGTGATGGGTTGCGATAACACTACTTAGGTGCATGATTTAATATTTTGTTAAAAAAAACGCAAAAAACGTAAAAAATCATAAGCAGTTTCATAACATGATTTTTTGGAAAAATACATGGTATCAGATCTGATGCTCCATGCAGTAGGTAAAGTGCTAAAAGAAATAGTTCTGCAACAAAATTAAATATCAAAAAAATACCACAAATAAATACTTTATTTACATAATAAAAGCAATTTACAATGACATTAAATCTAAGCTTAAACTAAATAAATTACAACTTAAAACTAAATTAAATCTAAATAAGGCCCCCGTGGCATATTGCCCAAAAGGCTGGCAGCGTTGCCTCGCTGAATAGCGATGCTGATTCTTTGAGAGAAAAAACTGCCAGCCCTTTGGTCACAAGTTGCATCAACTAAGCGCTTAAGCACAAATATAAATTAATAACTGTTTTATAAATTTCTATTTGTTTGGAGCATAAAATACTTCACACTACAATTTATGATGTTCAATAATTTGGATTCCAGCATTCAACATTCATGATTTTTACATCTGCATCTACACATTTTACTTATACTGTTAATAGTTAATTTACTAACCCTAACTCCTAATTAATATTATAAATGCGAAAGTAACTCTGTCTCTCTGTCTGTCTGTTACCTCTTCGTGGGAAAACCGCTGCACCAATCTAGATGAAATTTGGTAAGAAGATAGTTTGAATATAGAGGAATAACATAGGCTACTTTTTATTCGGTAAAATTATATAGTTCACGCGGGATAGCGATAATCGAAACCGAAATCTATTCGGACGAAGTTACGGGCAACAGCTAGTGTGGAATAAAAAAGTAATTTCTGTCTATGCATTTCCTTTCCAGAGGGTCGAGCGCGACTTTTCGAAACCTGCGTCACGTAAAATCGAATAGTAAACGTTGTCGAGTTTGTATGACGTTTGGAACAGCGGCCGCCCGTGAGCATATTTGGAACTAAAATTTAGTATGAGGTTTCTCGATCTCGATACGATAACCGTAGCGTTACGCAGGATTCGTAAAGTCGCGCTCGACCCACTGACAGGGGGGCGCAGTTCTAAATTTTTTGTAAGTAAATAACTGATTGGTGGTAACGAGAACAAAAACATAAGATAGGATTGTATTAAATACAATGCCATTGATATATACCGTGGCCATTGTGTATGCTGCTAAGCGGAAAGCTCAGTTCAAAAAATGCATACATAGATTGATGTCACAGCTCAACCATAACTTAGCCTAAAGCTCAGTTTCGCCTCAAACGCCTTTCGGCCACATTTACACGTTTACCATGCTCCGCAGAAGCCTGCGCGCTTCTAAAATTGGACACAGCCCGAGTGCGCGCAGGCAACCCGTACGGCTGGTTTGTCTAAAAATAACCTCGCCATTAACGGTTCATAGAATCACGGCGGACCCCCGGTTTTGGCCGAAACCGAAAAGTTAAGTTTCGTGTTATATTTGGGCTTGGGCACAGAACTGGTGGCAATTCGGGTAAAGACCCTTCTTCACTTACAAGTAAAGTACCCTTTTGTGCTTACAAGTAATTATTATTCATTATTATTTAAAAAAAAAACCTTAAAAAAAACGTAAAATAATGATAAATAAATAAAATAAAATAAAATGCGTTTATTTCGGACAACGGAAACTAAGGCCTTAAGTTTTATCGCCTAGCACTAAGCAGCAGAAATATGAAGTCGGTGCGGTGCGAGCGGATTATTCTTTGAATGAAGCACCGACTTCATATTTCTGCTGCTTAGTGTTAGGCGATAAAACTTAAGGCTTTAGTTTCTGTTGTCCGAAATAAACGCATTTTATTTTATTTTATTTATTTATCATTATTTTAGAGGATTATTCTACGGTTTTTTCTAAGTTTTTTTTTTAGGGCGGTTTTACTGTTTTGTTAAAAGGTTTTTATTTCACAATTTTACGTTTATTTAACATTTTCAGAATTATCCTCCAACTCTTAACCGTTAAGGAGTTGTACCTTCCATCATCAGCTCATCAACATAAGATGATGACTACCGGACGCAAATACTTGAATAGCCTTAGAAAATATATGAAACAAATGATACGTGCCTATAAAATTTGAGGGTTGCCCTCGATTTCCCTGAGATCCCATCATCAGATCATGACTTGGTGACAGTGGGACCACCTCAGGAGTATACCCTTTCGAATAATGATTTAACATTTTCAGAATTATCCTCCAACTCCTAACCGCTAAGGAGTTGTACCTTCCAACATCAGCTCATCGTCATGAGATGATGATTACCAGACGCAAATACTTGAATAACCTTCGAAAATATATGAAACACATAGTACGTGCCTGTAAAATTTGAGGGTTGCCCTCGATTTCCCTGGGATCCCATCATCAGATCATGACTTGGTGACAATGGGACCACCTTTCAAATAAAAAAAAAATTGAAAATCGGTCTACAATTGACGGAGTAATACATAAAAATCGATGTACATACATAAAAAAAAATACATACAGTGGAACGTAGAACCTCCTCTTTTTTTTGAAGTCGGTTAAAAAGCCGTGATAGCCTAATGGTTTGACCTGTGGCCTCTCAAGCAGAGTGTCGTGGATTCAAATACCGGCTCGCACCTCTTGAGTTTTTCGGAATTTATGTGCGGAATTACGTTTGTAATTTATCATGAGCTTTTCGGTGAAGGAAAACGTCGTGAGGAAACCTGCACACACCTGCGAAGCAATTCAATGATGTGTGTGAAGTTTCCAATCCGCACTGGGCCCGCGTGGGAACTACAGCCCAAGCCCTCTCATTCTGAGAGGAGGCCAGTGCCCAGCAGTGGGACGAAAAAAAAAGGCTGATGATGATGATTATTATTTTAAACCTGATGCAAAGGCCTCTCCCCAATTCACCCACTGCTTCCGATCTTTCGGAATTAGCCGGCAGAACTTCAAGGGGGATCCTTCTAAGTCTGCTGGGCTGCCTCTACAAGTTTGTGGGACTCCACTCGGTGGCTACCTTGGCCAAACTACTTGAAGTACCTAACAAAATAAAATTGTGGTAACGGAATACCGTGCCGAGATTACGGCTACCGAAATGGATATGAGTAGGTATATGTATGAATAACTGTTTCATTTTATTGGTTTTATTGATTTTTGATATATTAACTCAATAATTGACAGCGTATCTAATAAGATACATAGGCAGTCATCTATGATTTTTTCTGCCGTTCAAAATTATATCATAAATCAAAGTCACTGACTGTCAAAAATGATTAGCAATAAATGTTTACTTAAAACATTTTTGTTCTGAACCATCATCGATATCTATAGCAGTCTTTTTGTATTTTTTTAGTAGATATAAGATCAAATGAGACTAGAATTCAGGTTTTCTCTTTTCAGTTCTGCCAATTATAGGGTTAAGGTAATACTGGTTTTGCTCCTAAGATTTCCAGTGTGTTTTTATCTATTTATTCAAGTAAATATTTATGAATATTCAACATCGTCATCAGCCAGTATCAAAACACTACTGGACAAGGCTCAAGTTAGTATAAAAAAAAACGTTAATTACGATGATTGCGGTAATAAACTGTTTTTCTGCCTTTTTTTTTAGTTTGATCCATCGCGTGTAATCATATAATCGGTGTAGCGTAGAGGTCGGATAGAAAACAATAATTACGTTAATCCATTCAACATCCAAGATTGTTTTTGTACTTTTCATGTCATTTATTACCTCGCGTGGATATTTATCATGACGCACAATGTACGCGAGTAAAAAAAAAATCTACTTATACAATAACACGTAACAAATAACCTAACTAACTTAGAAAAGTTGAAAAACCCCGGAAAATGTCATTTCAAATACGGGTTAACCAATTCTAATGAAACTTAGCTAAGAACCATCTCGATCAAAGAAACTTTCGGTAAAAAAAACCGCATCGAAATCGGTCCATTTGTTTGGGAGCTATGATGCCACAGGCAGATCATAGATACCCCTCTTTTTCGTCGGGGGTTGACAAAACAAAACAAAGGTTCAAAGAAAATACAAGGCAGCAATGGGCTGCCTTATCGCTACAGAGCGATCTCTACGTAAGAACAGATTAGCAGGTGGTGCTATTTAGACATGTTTTGGTAATTACTGACTAACGAAAATACATAACATACGCATAAATACACATGATTACAATAATGTCGACCGTAAGAGATACATAACAATAAATACGTTAAAAAGTTGAAATAGTCTGCCACATAACTCGTGCAAGAGAACACATAGCACTCCACCGTTTCTCGAAGCTTCTCAGAATAATGTTGTTTGTTTTTTGTTTCAT
The DNA here is from genome assembly GCA_963691665.1 of Clepsis dumicolana. NCBI lineage: Eukaryota > Metazoa > Arthropoda > Insecta > Lepidoptera > Tortricidae > Clepsis > Clepsis dumicolana. The sequence goes on along the minus strand of OY829505.1, from coordinate 34,990,975 downwards.
TTTATCGTGTAATTTACGAGACAAAACACTAATATTATTAGTGTAATAGCATCTAGAAACGGGGCCCAGTCGACGTTACCTGTCCTCAACTTAAATAGCCTAATTATGTTAATCAGGTCTAATTTAGCTCACCATAAATTTTTACCATCCGTTCTGTATCCTAGGGAACACCTCACACAAAGTTTTACTAGAATATCATTTAGATATTTTTCGGCCATACTTAAAGTGCCGAAAGCCGAATACCGAAACCAGACTTCCCCCATCCCTAAGGCTCCACCATAACGCCTGCGCAACATCACGTTCGCATTTCTCCTCACACCACAACCAATTATGTGCTCTAACTGCAAAGGATAAAGAGCATATTTACTTGAGTTGACACGGCCGTCAGCAAAAAATCTAGTAAAACGAAAGTTAGCAAGGCGCCGTTTAATGATTTGAAATTAACTTGTTTAGTGCAATTCGATACCGTATTAATTACTGTTGCCATGTTATGTCACGATTGTTAATTGTATCGTCATCAATTTGCAAAAAAGCAAATATTGAAGGAATCGTTGTTTTAGCTTCTTTTCACAACTTGCTTAGTATAAAATAATTAATTTTAATCTGTCATAAACCGATAAACCGATTCCATTAAGCGTTGACGAGTTCCCTCCTGCGGAGACGATCCTGGCCTGGCTGGCTAGATTCCGCGTAAAAGTTTGAAAAAAAAAAAATTGGAGCGTGAAATGCGAAAGGCCAATAGCATAAAGTCTTATGTTTCATTCGTAAAACAAACAGTATGTGACCTTCCTATTTTTACACCGCGAATGTTGTACATAGACCTGTTTTTGAAACGGAAAAACGTTAGGTGTTTCTAATGTGACCATTTGCTGATTGTTTAGCGAACGCCTGCAAATTTGTTTAAGAAACTAATGTCTGAGCAGATGAGAATGGATGTTACCTCAGTACTCTGTAGGTACCTCAGGATAAACTATCTATACCTATAAAACAGTACCGTCACTGACTGACTGACTGCAGACAATGCACAGCCTAAACCACTGGACCTAGAGACTTGAAATTTGGCATACATATACTTTGAGTATTATTATCCTAGAGGTGCATCAAGAAGGGATTTTTCGAAATTCCCGCGGGATAGGGAACTAGCCCATTTTGAAATATTTCACGGGGGCAAAGCCGCGGGGCATAAGCTAGTTTTATTTAACGGCGAAAGTTTATGCACCTGTCAGATCTTTAAAACACGAGCTTCATAATAGGATCATGCGAATGTTTTAAGGCCTAATTACGTATGTAGAGTTACATACATTACTTTATCTACACGCTTATTATAAGGTGGGTTCAGAAGCGCGAAGGCACCTGTCACGAATTTGACTAGATTTTGTTTTACCCGACTGCGAAACGCAAAGGAGGGCAATGTGTTTATCAGCCTATGTATGTATATGTAGGTATGTTTGTTCCTTTGTGGCACTCTAGAGACCGAACGCGTGGGCCGATTTTAATGATTCTTTTCGTCAATCGATTCGTGTTAATCTTGCGAGTGTCAATGGAGACATGACAGTCATTTAAATCAAATATGGCGACCTCCAGACGCCATATTGGAAAATATAAAAAAAATTAAGTCGACAAACTATATCAAGTGGGGTATCATTGAATAGGTACTTGACTAGTTTTTCTCTTTTTTTTTTGTTAATTGTTTTTGCAGTTGGGTTTTCTGTTCTATTCATAGACAAAAATACCGAGCTTTCGACAATTTCGTATCGACATTTTTTTTTTATTGTTTGAAAGCTGGTTGTCGTAATGATGGACATCGCCTACGGATTCGAACGCATCATAGAGGACTTATGATATGTGTGTAGATAAATTTATTTATACGACTTAAATACGTTGATAGGATCGACCTTAGCTATGACATAACAGGATTAGGTAACATACGAACTGAATACATATAAACTGGAGGCATGATCGGAATGACAACTATTTACCTGGTAGATGATTTTATAATGATTACCCAACGTCACGCCAGAGGAATTTTAATTAATGAATCATGAATGTTTTAACGCAATAAAGCCGCCGCGGGATGCTTGATCTGAATGAAGGTAAGCTCAATTTTTGACACCTTGCTGCCTTGTCACTTTTTGCGGGGGTAGCCAGGGGGGTTTTTGGGGGTTCAACCCCCCCCCGAAAAGTTCAGATATTAACATCCATAGAATTAAAATAAGAACAGGCGTGCGGCATATCTCACTGAGTACTAACTAATACCTAATTTTTTTTTTCTGGTATATATCTTTTATTTATTTTATTATTTTTTGTTATTTATTACCAATAACGTGACCCTGAGGGTCAACATACAATGACAATGAAAAAGAAAAATCCATTAAGCAGCTAAAATAAGTAAAAAAAAAATCAATAAATCGGTTATTTTCATTGACCCTGAGGTGATTGAGGTGGTGAGGTATATTGAACTAATTATGTATTTCAACTCGTATACAAAAGTATGTTTAAGTTTATAATATATAATATATATATAATATATAGTTCGTAATATGATTGAAATTGTTTTATTCAAGAACACAATCTTGGTGGTTCGTTTTCATATTTTGAACGTTTGTCTATCGAAGTGAGGAGTTTAATCCATTATGAGGTTTAACTGATATATATTTTGACCTTTATGTATTCCAATCTTAGGATTCAAAACTTATGTCAAGCGACTTTGTATATTTTTATACATTATTACATATTTTGAAATTCGGCATTTTAACTGTATGAATTCCAACCGTATGTATTTTAAATTTATGCATTTTGATATGAACCCAATCTTTGCGGTTGTTTCTCCGATAAATACTATGCATAGGTAGTGTCTTACAGCTCACACGAATAACTTAACAAAGTTAAGAATGCTGGTGGACAAAGAGATGTACTAACACTGCATCGTACAACCAGTCACCACTCTCAGCGGCAAGTTAACTTTGCCGTCAAGTATGATAAATGTGTGTGTGTACATATACGATTTAATAATCAAATCAAGCTCAGGAAGACGTGAGCTAATGCTTACCTTATGAGACATGTTTTTATACTTCCGCGTGACATTTGAGCGTCATTTGTTTACCAATACCATTTCTAGTTTGATAGCAGCTTAGTAGCTTATTCCGGTCCATAGCGAGATTGTTGTGGCCAAGAAAAAAAAACAGTATTTTAGAAAAAAAATACTGTTTTATTTCTTTATTTTCTAATGACACGGTGAATCTTCTGTGTTTAGATATTGTAAGAGCCATGTAACTTGTTTTTGGAAAAAAAATACTTTGTGCCAAGTTTCTTGCGGCGCATTCTTCTTGGCAATCATGGTCTTTCCGAAAGCGCTGGTAGATTTAAAAAAAAATGACGTGTAAAAGAGCATTCAACTGCCTATTTGCTGAATAAAATTTTGAATTTTGAATATAGTCGAAACAGCTATTCGGGCAGAGTCAGACACAGAATATGTATGTAGAGTAGATACCTTAATACTTTCGACAAGTTGCCTATTTATTGTGTCATGACGACCCAATGAAAAGAGTGTTATGCCTTTGTCAACATTGCTTAGCTGCATACAGTTGACCTCAAAGTCAAAACCGTGTATAAACCGTCCACCGTTTATAATCGGGACAATACCACCGAGGCGTCTCCGTACAAAACATTACGACACATGAAAATGACCTCATTCCTTCCACGTCTTATTCCCGCGTCGTTAGGTTCATTTTGAACTGATAAAGCACGTTCTAGATTGTCTATACTCTATACACCTGTTGTGACATATGTGCCGTTACGCGAGTACAGTCAGCAAAACGAGTTTCGCTGAGGTTTCTATGGTTAACTTTGTTTTATTTTTGTACGACTTGGAGACCCTGTACATCTCCTGATCAATTAAATCGTGCCAGTAAAGTGGTCCGGTTTTGCTGCACTTGTCCGTATAATACTATAATAGTTTTATTTTTTAATAACTTGTAGCTATGTATGTATTATGATTTATGAGCTATTGTAACTTGATTTTAGAAGATATTACTTTGTGCCAAGTTTCTGGTCTTTCGGAAAGCTCTGGTAGACTCAATAAATGACGTGTAAAAGAGCATTTACTTAATAAAATTTTGATTTGAATCGATTGTATTTAATTAGATATAGAACAATATGACAAAACAAACCCCCTTTTGTGGCGTTGTGGTAAGAAAACAGGAATAGGTTAATTTGCGGGTGGTAGGACCTTGTGCGAGGTCCGTCCGGATCGCTACCACCATCTTACTCGTTAACCCCGCCGGTAAGCAGCAGTGCTTGCACTGTTGTGTTCCGGTGTGGAGAGTAAGACAGCCGGTGTAATTACGGGAACAAGAGACATTTCATCTTAGCTCTCTAGGTTGGCAACGCATCTGTAAACCCTCCGGAGTTGCGGGTGTCTAAGGGCAGTGGTGATCACTTACTATCAGGTGACCCACTTGCTCGCTTGCCTTCCTCGTTGTATAAAAAAAAAATTGTCCCCATATACATGAAAACCCCAGTTTTCTGCAGTTTCACTTCCCTAATCCACGCTTTAAATGTCAAAGGTAAACAACATATGAAGGGTAGCCCTGTAGATTTCTCATGGCTTTGCTCACCATACTAATAAACATGTGCTAGCCAAGAACAATGGTGTCTTCACATGGTTAATTGACATCACGTGACACGTTCAGAAATACCGTTTTATCGTCTCACGAGCTATATCATTGCGTTTTACGACTGGAATTGTAATAATATTAGATAAGTTATAACGATAAGTTACCTCGTGGTAAAATAAGTCGTAAGTTTTTACTGTGATTGTAGTTTCGTCTAGTGGTTTTTAGGGTACTGTACCTCGAAAGGAAAAAACTGAACCCTTATAGGAGCACTTTGTTGTCCGTCTGTCTGTCTGTCAAGATCCTTTTTCTCTGGAACGCGTGGAGGTAGCATGCTGACATTAATATCTAACACTGGGTAAAAGCGTTAAAATCTTTATACGGAACCATCGTGCGCGAGTCTGACTCGCATTTGTCCGGTTTTTGGGAGATCAAAGTACTCACACACTATGGTAACTGCCCGAATGCCCTAAACGGCCACAATATATAGGTACGATATGCACCTTCAAAGCAAATTATACCGTAAATGGTATAAACTGTAGGTTCACAATATACTGTGTGGGAGAACGTTTTTTTTAATCTTCACTCACTTAGACTTACTCAAACATACAAATTTGTATATAAATACATCGATCGGAGTGGTCTATGTATATGTGTAACTAGCTTATGCCCCGCGGCTTTGCCCCCGTGAAATATTTCAAAATGTGCTAGTTCCCTATCCCGTGGAAATTTCGAAAAATCCCTTCTTAGTGCTCCTCTAGGATACCAAATTTCAAGTCTCTAGGTCCAGTGGTTTAGGCTGTGCGTTGTCTGTCAGTCACGGTACTGTTTTATAGGTACAGATGTATATGTATCATCATAATCACGTCTGCTGAAAGACGTCCACGGCTGGACATAGGCCACCCCCAATGCCTCCACTCGGACCAGTCTTGTGCTTTCCGCATCCATCTTTACCAGGTCGTCGCTCCATCTTACATCATCATTAATGTATATGTATACTTTAGGCTTGAGTCGGTCAGGAACTAAGAACTGTTAGGAATGATTTCCCGTCGCGGACCGAAAGGAACTAAATCCTTTCGCACGATTTGAATCGGTTTTCGCTCCTTTAGTTCAGTAGGTAGAGGAGTGGAGTGGATGAATCGCTTGAGCGGAACGGAGCGGTGAGTGACCGAAACCGAGGAGCGAGAATAAATAGCGCTCGTTCAAAGTGTCTCTAGAGCAAGTGGGAGTGAGATGGACAACTATCATTTCGTTCCGTGTCCTTCACAGATCAAATAATCAGTTCCAACTCGTTCACTGAACTAAAGTAACTAAAAGTCCGAACTAGTTCCTTTCACCGATTGAACGAAATCGGAGCGCTCCCTTTAAAGACCGAGCAGGCACAACTCTAGTATACTTATTCGAAAGTGGCTCACACAAGTGGGTCAAACCCCCGCGTCTTTGAATGCAGTCATTTCCCATTATTTGTTCTACAACTAACCAAATTGCCTTCCGTTCTACTAAGAATAAATAAAACTTAATCGCCTTACGATAAAGGCTTACTTTCTGTACCATGATGATTTCCCACACCCTTTCGTCACGCAAGCTTACAAAAAAGTCGGTCATATTTCTAAGGACGGTCTAATCCGGAATATTTAAAGTACAAAAGCAATTTACAATGACATTAAATCTAAACTAAAACTAAGTAAACTAAAACTTAAAACTAAATTAAATCTAAATAAAGCCCCCGCAGCGTGGCCTCGCTGAATAGCAATGCTGATTCTTTGAGAGAGAAAACTGCCAGCCCTTTGGTTATAAGTTGCATCGACTATGATTTAGACCACAGATGAATTACACATCCGGAATATCATAAGTTTTGAATTAAAGTGCTGGATTTCAACCATAATGGCAATGTCGTTAGGCTCATTTTCTAACGAGATTAAGTTCATAATAGTAATTAGGAACCTACTAATTGTAATGACAAGAAACGGCACCTCATTTGTCGGGAGTCAATAATGCACGACCCTAATACCTAAGTGTTATAAGATGTATTTTTTCCCATTAGTCATCTGTCATTCGCGTGTGGTATGTAGGACCCAGGACCTTGTGCGAGGTCCGTATCGATCCGGATCGCTACCATCATCTTACTCGCTAATCCTACCGCTAAGCAGCAGTGCTTGCACTGTTGTGTTCCGCTGTGGAGAGTAAGACAGCCGGTGTAATTACGAGCACAAGAGGCATTTCATCTTAGCTCTCAAGCTCTCTTAGCGCTCTTAACGCATCTGCAAACCCCCCGGGTTTGTGGATGTCTATGGGCAGTAGTTACCAGGTGACCCACTTGCTCGTTTGCCTTCCTTGTCTTATAAAAAAAATGAATTACTGAAAAATGTGTGTGGTAGTTTGACCGTTAGTTGCAATGTTAAAATAAATGTAATATCCATATGTGTAGGTATATTATGTTATTAAAATTCGGATGAAACAGATCCATGAATCCACTGCACTAGCGATATAACGGCTGCGTGAGCGTCACGCGATTTCACTGCCGAAACCACCGCAGGCGCACTTTCTCCGTCGCATTTGAATTGTATACAAACATTTGAGATCGACTGGTACAATTTTAAGGTCAGCTGTATGTAGCTCTAGCGTGCCATCACTTTTTACATTGTACAGAGTCCGTCCGGATCTCTCTAGGCTTGAATCGGTCAGGAACTAAGAACTGTTAGGAATGAACTCCCGTCGCGGACCGCTAGGAACTAAATCGTTTCGCACAATTTGAATCGGTCTTCGCTCCTTTAGTTCAGTAGGTAGAGGAGTGGAGTGGATGAATGCTTGAGCGGAACGGAGCGAGTGAGAGTGACCGAGCAGGGCAACGCAGCGCGGCCGCGGTGCGAGCGAGATAAATAGCGCTCGTTCAAAGTATCTTTAGAGCAAGTGCGAGTGTGATGAACTACTATCAGTCCGTTTCGTGTCCTTCACAGATCAAAACAGTTCTAACTCGTCCACTGAACTAAAGGAACTAAAAGACCGAATTAGTTCCTTACACCGATCGAACGAGATCGGAGCGCTCCCTTTAAAGACCGAGCAGGCACAACTCTAAATCTCTCCACCACCAGACCGCCTCATACGTTGAAATCCGTCGAATGGTTTATGCTGTAGAGCGTGTCAAAAAATTAGACATACTTACATACATATGTCCACTGCTGACCGGTGGCCTCCCCCGCGGCTCTCCACTCAGACCGGTCTTGTGCTTTCCGCGTCCACCGCGATCCCGCGATTTTTACCAGGCCGTCGCTCCGTCTTGTTGGAGGTCTACCGACAGCTCGCCTCGCAGTCCGCGGACGCCATTCGAGAACCTTCTGGACCCATCGGCCATGACTCCTGCGAGCAATGTGCAATGTGCGTATTTCAGCTGACATGATGAAGACGTACGCTAACCCTCCTTCGGCAGTCGGGTAAAACCAGTCTATACACGGCCTAAGTATGACATTAGTATGGATGGACACATGTACATATTTGAATGGACAATCGAAATATATTAGTTTCCGTGTTATATCAACATCCCACACCTCGCCATATTTGTATGAAACTAATTTGTGTGAGTCGTTAAAAATGAAGCTTATCGTTTCCTAGTGATTTTGCATGACAAAGTCGCCCATTCCATTTATGTATACTTCTCAAAATACAGAAATTACAGAATACCTACACCAGCGAGCGGTACGATTTTTGAATCTCACCCGGTGACTAAATTCAATGATTTCTAAAAAGTTCGTATTTTTGAATCTCACCCACTCGTAAACGAGATCACTGAGTGGCTTTTCGACCACTGCTTGTGACAGCTAACCTCAACCTACTATGTTGACATGCTTGTCTATGACAGAAGGCTTTTGGCAAATAGTGATGTCAAAGTTATGTTATAGATGAGAATGTAGTCACCAAGTGAGATTCAAAAATCGTGCGAACCCGCGAGCGGGCCTAAAACTGACGCCATCAATAGTGAAAAATGGTGAATATCAGTTTCGTGCACACGTATTACCTATACCAGAATATTGCATAGTTCCTATGACAGCGATAGCCGATGCTACGCAGACAAATTAGCATTTAAATTCTCAGTTAAAACAACACAATGCCATTTTAACGTGGCGGAAATAACGTTAATGTTATTATTATTCAGAACGGTGACATTTCGAGACAGGTTCTGTTCGTGAACCTTATTTGAATGTGACACAAGGATCATGTATGGACGTTTAATTTAATTGTGATAGTGGCTGTACCTCCGTTGCTTCGCCCGTTTGTAATTTTTAGGGTTTCGTACCTCAAAAGGAAAAAAACGGAACCCTTATAGGATCACTTTGTTGCCTGTCTGTCTGTTTTTTTCTCTTTTTGCCTAATCTTATTCTGGCACTTCAGTTGCTCGTATATGCCAAATTTTTGTCAAGTCAATCGACTCTCCTTCAAGCCCTGTTTCACCAACTTCAAAAATGTATATTATAACTTTCAAATATATAAATAGACTGAAAAAAAAAAACTAATTTGTTGCTGTCGAGTTTGTAACTTTGGGTTCATGGGGTCCCGGCGCTTACAAGCTTCAGAGTTGCAAAAGCGCTTGGTCGATGCAGCTTGTGACCAAAGGGCTGGCAGTTTTCTCTCTCAAAGAATCAGCATCGCTATTCAGCGAGGAAACGCTGCCAGCCTTTTGGGCACCATAGCTTTAATGTAGTTTAATTAGTTTCAGCTTGGATTTAATGTCATTGTAAATTGCTTTTACTATGTAAAAAACAAGTTAATTATAAATCTTGACATCCCTAAGACGTTAGTAAAATTTTCAGTGTCTCCCAATCGCAATGCCAAATGGTAAGTACTAAAGATAATCTGAGTTGGCTTATAGACAAGAAACGAAACACCGCAGTGGACATTCAAACCCCCTTCAACTTTCTCCGCCATAACACGAGTATGTAATTGTTCCAAGTTGTCGCCCCCGTTCTGTTATTGTAATACCAATGACACAATGTACCACTTCGGTTGGTCCATGGTCCGGTTGGTTGTTGGTTAGGATGACATTAATTATTGACACTCTGATTTTCACTTTTAATGCTACGAATAAAAATTGAAGATTGACTGATGTTGCGGCCAATACCTATTACAGTATCTATAGGATGAGTAAAGATACTTATGTTACGATCCCAGTAAACTGCGCTTGAAAAAACAACTGGTTGCATACAATACAGTACAAATATTCTTTATGGAAAACCACAAAACAGTACCTACAAGGAGAGAAAATATGCGATCTTATTGCTTGCGATGTTTTACAGACAACCAAAATACAGAAACCAAGGTGAAGAGGCTAATTTAGCGTAGTTGGTAGTCTGGTCACTTTCGTGGAATTGTTTGAAGTGGACAGCCAGAAAGAAGTGGTCAATTGGGCCTTTTGTGAATGTTCAACTCGGGCGCAGCAGTAATAGCACAGTCCATACAGTCGTCCGACGAAGGCCTCTAGACAGGTCAATCGTGCGGGGGGTGCGGGGTGCGGGGCGGGCAGGGCGAGCCCCCTTGCGTACGCCGCCACTGCCCGATTAGTTAGGAGCTTTCGCCCTCCTTAGTGCTTTGGCCATGCGGTTGCGGTGTCGGGATTTACGCAAACATCAAAGGCGTCGGACCACTGGTAGGTATATAAGCTCTTTACGCTGTGGTAATAGTTAGTAACATAACACGTCTACTTCCTGTTTATATGAAAGATCAACTGGCTTGGACAGTGTTAGGCATTGTGGGACAATAAACTTATGGTTATGAGACGACATTATCACGGGGTTTTTCTCACAGTCGAGGCATAATTTTGATTTCATGAATGAAACTTGCGTGAAGTTGGATTTCGTGAAGTTTTCGATGTCTCCGATCGATTTTAAATTCTTGAGCAAAGGCGTTTAAAGATGATCTTCTTTCTACTTTGATGATGACCTTGTGGTTAGGAAACGGTCGAGGCATATATTCTACGATGAATACGAATATTTTGTTCTCAAGTCTTGGGTCGGACCCAAAGCCTACCCGGAAGGGATATCTCTAAAGACGAAGGATTATTAAAGCTGACCCCAATTACAAATGGGATAAGGTCGGAAGAAGGGGAATCTCTCGAGTCTTTGATGCTTCATTTCTACATACGTATGTATTTATATACATACAAAAATGATGAGAAATGGAAAACATCTTGAGGACACCAGAGCGTCTAGTGTAATTATCGGCCAAAAAAACGCCTCCGTCTGGGCAAATTGGCATCTCCGCTAGTGGCACGTATTTGACACACTGATAGATTCGTATGTCCTTTCGCAAACGGCGACTGCTGAGAGGAATGAAATCCTGATCACGCCACGTCCGACGAAGGCTGCTGGCTACGAAAATATTGATCTAGAATGTTATTATCCTTATACTGACTGTCTGTAATCAGACGCAGGGTCAGGGGAGGGCATTTTACGTTCGCGTTTACGTCTGACTATGGGCAAATTGGCAGCGCCGCTAGTGGCTCGTATTAACAGCAAACAATTCTTATACTATTTGACACTTGAGACGTATTTTTTGACCGTAGGCTATAAAGCTGTACACTAGACGCACTGAGCGTCTAATGTAATCAACGGCCAAAAATACGTCTCGATCGTGCTTGGGTTACGTAGTTTCACACGTAGTGCCACAAGCGCTGCTTATGTGCCCGTAGTAATTCAGACGTAAACGCGAACGTAAAATGCCCTCCCCTGACCCTGCGTCTGATTACAGACTGTCAGTATAAGGATAATAACATTCTAGATCAATATTTTCGTAGCCAGCAGCCTTCGTCGGACGTGGCGTGATCAGGATTGCATTCCTCTCAGCAGTCGCCGTTTGCGAAAGGACATACGAATCTATCAGTCGCTCAGTCCGCTGTGTGTATGGAAAACGGTCGGGTTGTCGTGTATTGACCGAAGCCACAGTACACGGAAGTACACAGTAAGTATACTGTGGCTCTGTGCCGCAGACGACAGTCGGTTTTCGCTAGTCTTATCCCACTAGAGAGTTGCGAACGTTGCGTGATCGCCTCAGTATAAGACTCGTTATCAAATCAGACAGAGAAATTCACGGGGAAGAAATTTTAAGAAGAAGAAGCAAATTGCCAGTGTGATAAGTATATTTAAGGCTGTCAGGTACTATGTGTCAGACAATGTCAGGCCATGTGTCAGACTTTTTTCTTCTTCTAGCTTGCCACATATCCCACTCCTGAACTGCATCTGTCCATTTATTTAGCTCTGCGTACAATTAATTCATCTTGCCATTAAAAAAAACCTTTTTTCAAATGTCATATCTCTTACTGCTCACCTGTGGTCTGCTGTTCCGTTCCTACGCGTATTACATATAGCAAACCAGTTTATGTTGACTCAACGAACAATGAGAGGCTAGGGTTTCTTTTTTTATTGCGCATCGGCCAGGGAAATCATCGATTTGTTACCAAAATGTAAATTATCTAAAGCCAGCCTCGTATCCCTATCCGGCCTCGTTACGCTGGGCCGTCTAATTATCTACTTGGCTGGCAATCCCTATTTTCTCGGCTTCTTCAGGAATGTACTATTCAACTATATAGGCCCTTATTATTATGAATAAGGCATGTCTGTCTGTCACTACTCGGTACTAATTTGACTTTTTGATGCTGAAACAGACCTGATATAGTGACTTACCTTATATGTAGAATAATATCCCAGACGCTTCTCAGGTAACATAATAAATTACTGGTTTAATAGTAGTTTATGCAACTGTTACATAATGAGGGTCAACACTCGTGTGATCCTATTATGAAGCTCGGCTTTGCCTCTTTTCATAAAAACACACTCGTATTTTAAGGTTTAAGTCCTAATTATGTAGAGTTATATATTATATACCTACCTAACATTCATGCCATTCACGCAGGCTTAAACACATTTCGTTAATGATAATTTAGGATTCGATGGAAACTAGTTTGGCAACGTGCTGTGAGTCAGCTATACGCAAGGACGTTTACGAAAAATACGAAATGCGAAGCGAGTTATCATACCATCGGTGATACTTCAATAATAAAATAAACGACATTCACGAAATTCTATTCTATCCTATTTCCCAAAATGGCGACCAGGCCCCCATTTCACCAACTTTACAATTGTCAGTTTTCAATGACAATTCGGTGTCAACTGCTGACTTGAAGAGCTTTTGTTTTAGCGCGCTTCATATTGTCACAGAAATGTACTTCGAATTTTCATATAAAAGTGACAATTGTAAAGATGGTGGAATAGGAGCCAGAAGGCAAGCTTTGCCAGAGGCCAGGGCAGAGGTCAAATGACAATTTTTGATGACTGTTCAGTTGATTCTACTCCGGAACGTCAACGGACAGGCAGCAGCAAGAAATTAATTTAGACAAAAAATAAAAATCCGACGAATTGAGAACCCCCTCCTTTTTAGGGTTCCGTACCTCAAAAGGAAAAAACGGAACCCTTATAGGATCACTTTGTTGTCCTTCTGTCTGTCTGTGTGTTAAGACCCTTTTTCTCTGGAACGCGTGGAGATAGCCTGCGGTCCCTTGAAGCTGTGAAAAAATCAACCTTCTAAGTCAACGGAATCAAAAGATACAGTCATTAAAAAGGCTATTTCCATACAAATTGCCAAAATCCGAAAACCTAAAGGGTACTTCCAGTTATCCTATAAATTTGAAATTTGGTACGAAGGTAGCTCTTAACCACTCAGAAAATTCTCAAAATCTAAAATTTTTACGTCTGTGTGTAGATTTCGCAGACCAATATAAGTTGACCCCACACTGCGTACGTTTTGCTTAGGAGCAAGGCTCTGCTAACACTGGACTTCTTAAAACACTGGGGAAAAGCGTTAAAATCTTTCTACGGAACCCTCGTGCGCGAGTCCGACTCCCACTTGTCCGGTTTTTTACGATGCGAAATGCATTACCTACCCCCTCGCCATGGGGACAACGCGGTGGTTATGTGCGACTCACCTCCCCGCAACTTGCCTTCATAAAGGGGGAAGGGGGAGGCATACCCTCTAAAGCCCACCGGTGATGCCCTGGTTGGTAGGCGCCGGGGGTTCCCTAGGGATGCACCAGCGACGGGCTCCCGCGCTTAGGGGGAGGATACAACACTTGTTCCCCATTTATTCGAGGACCCGTCTAACTTTTTTTTTACTTGTAGAAAATGCGCTGCATGTCTTTGGGGCAACGGGGGAGGGGAGGAGGGGGGTTCTGCGGGGCTCTCCCACAGAAGGTGGGTATACCCACTAAAATCACACGAGTTGTCTCTGCCATTGTGGGACGCCGCGGAGTCCGCGGAGGATTCTACCGCAACGCCCACAGACCGCCCCGTCATGAGGCCCCTCACTGCGCAGGACCCGTGTAACCTAATCCAACGCCACTAGCGCCATCTATCGAAGGAACTAAATCTTTTTACCGAAAGGGCGTGAGCGTGACTTTATAGTGTTATTGACTACTGCTTAGCAATACGTAGGTTCGAGCTATTCTACATCTACTCGGGAAACACGTAATGCTTATGTCAGAACGCCAAGGTGAATTGTGGGTGTGCGCGGTGATTGTGCGCGGTTGCGATGAACAACAAATTATTGAGCATAAACTAGAATTTTGCTCTTATTTTTATTATGACTTAGAAAGATGACGTGAAAGATGTTGGGTGTCATAGCTTTTTTTTTTTCAAATATATTCTTAGGTACGGCTGTTAACGTAGAAAAAGTTAAAAAAATACTCTGTGTACAAATCGTTATAATCACATCAGTTATGTTCATTTTAACAAACACGTTACACAATAGTACTTAGTAAAAATATTTGTTTAAGTACAAAAAGCAAGATTCACAATGGACGTAGCATAATTCCAGATGTTGGCAAATATTGATTACTTCGTGTAAAACTCATTGTTAAACGTGAGTAATTGTATCAATGAAATAAATACTAGTAGAACAATCGAGAAAAGACCAGGCCCCCATTTCACCAACTTTACAATTGTCAGTTTTCAATGACAATTCGTTGTCGATTGCTGACTTGAAGAGCTTTTGTTTTAGCGCGCTTCATACTGGCCTAGAAATGTAGTTCGAATTGTCATGACAAACCGACAATTGTAAAGTTGATGAAATAGGGGCCAAGTTGAACCAACCACGCAAGTACCAATAAAGCTGCAGTTACTTTAGCAGCAATGTGATTGGCGGATAGGTTTGTTAAGAATTAAAAACAGGTATAATAAATAATAGTTAACTGACTGGCTTCTCTATACGAGCGTTATACAAGTAAATACTGTAATTTTGCGGGTAGTAGGACCGTAGGACCTTCTGCGAGGTCAGTCCGGATTGCCACCACCGTCTTACTTTGTAGTCCTGCCGCTAAGCAGCAGTGTTTGCACTGTTGTATTCCGGTGTGGAGAGTAAGACAGCTGAGATAATCACGAGCAGAGATAAACTGGACCAAAACTTTCAATTTATTTTTTTGAGCAACCGAAACGGCTGATTCCAGCGCTGGATTTACTTTGAATAGTGACGATGTGATCCAGTCTGTCACTGTACTGAACTCGTTGGATTACTGGACTGGAATAATGTGACATGAGTACAATGTATGCAGCCAACATAACAAACAAAATAATGTGCAAAAAACTGTGCATTGTATCAATTTCATCCGGTGACCTCTGCCAGACTTTGCTAGGTATATCCGAGTAAAATAGACTTCAACGCGTCCGTTGACTCCAATGACGTTGTACGATGTATGCTTTAATGGTGCTTCAGCCACTGTCAAAACGGCCATTGTCCAAATTCCTTGTTAAGTCAGCAGCAATAGTTGCCAAGCAACCGACGCGTTCGCAATCATCTAAGCACGGCTCTCTTGTTATAGACATAAGAGCTTGTGCAGATCATTGTGAGCGCTGCGGTTGCTTAGCAACTGATGCTGCTGACTGTTCGTGCTTCTCTTCGTATGTCTATTTACTCGAATGACCACTGTGTGAATTCCTGGGTCATTATTTTCGAGGTGGAGGGGGAGGCATGCCCACTAAAACCCACCGGTGATCCCCCCCCCCTCCTGGCGGGTTGGTAGTGTTGGTAGGCACCGGGGGATCCCTACGGATACATTAGCGGCGCCCTCCAGATGAAATAACAATGAAATCAATATACGAGTATATAAAACCCTTCCTTAACTGAGTGACTGACAGACAACAACGACCAGCCGAAACCCTTGGCCCTAGAAGCCTAAGCACTAAGGACGGATTTGTTGAAATTCCCACGGGATAGAGAATAAACGGGATTTTTATGCGCGTATGAAGTCGCGGGCGAAAGTTAGTGTAACGATAAAAATAGTGAGTTGGTTTTGTACCGAAGAGTGGAGTAATATTAATAATTAAAATGTAAATGAAAATGACACTTCAAAAACTAAAATATGACTTGAAAAGCTGGTAACCTTAGACATCATGTATTCAGTTCAGACATTGCTAATTTCAAGATTTGACATTCCACTTTTAAAACGATCTGTCAACATAGTGACGTCTATAACTATATTTAGACCCGCTGTTGTTATATATGTCTCGAAAGAATGCACAGCGCGGGTACAAAGCTATTAATATACAGGCTGTTCCAGAGACCAACGATGGAACAACTACACAACTTGAGGGCAACAACTACAAGTTATAATTTACAAGCAAGTCTCTTTCTAAAAAAGGTGATAGAATGAGACTTCCGCTTGTAAATTGTAATTTGTAGCGTTATAAAACACGGCCCTGAAGTCTAGCCCCCATTTCACCAACTTTACAATTGTCAGTTTTTTTTCTTTCATTACTTACCATGAAAATTTATTGAATACACACACATATTACAAGCAATGAGAAGGACACAGAGATAAATCAGCAATAGGCTTCGTCAAATATATTACAAATGTCATCCGCCACAGGCTTCATCAAAAAATAATTTAACAATACAACAACAGTTTTTTTTTTTAATCACCGCCCCGACCGTATCCGGTGCAAAAGTTCCCATAACGCTGGCCGCGTTTCCCCGCTGAATAGCTAAGGAAATCCTTTGCACCAGATAGGATCCAGAACGGGGATCACACCCCCTGTCCCTAAGCCTACGTCCCACCTCTCCCACACAGTCAGTTTACAATGACAATTCGAACTACGTTTCTTTGTCATTATGAAGCGCGCTAAAACAAAAGCTCGCCGAGCGAACGAAGTTCTTCGTGGCGACCGCGGATCGCCTTTCCATACCCCGCGCGACCCGCGCTCACCCCCGCTCACGTCCGGAAACGCACACAGCCGCGAGGTCGTTTACTGCACACAAGCGTCAGTGTCGTTTCTTGTTACGTTAGTGTATATATTCTTTGGTTCTTCTTTAGTTAGGTTCTCATCTACAAGTGACACTTCTCAACCGATTCTCGTGAATGTTTGTGAGCAGGTTCGCTAATCATATAGTTTTAAAGAAAAAAAACGCCATAAAATAACCCGCTCTTCGTGAAATTTTGTGATCTGGTTGGACAATTTTATGAAAGTTTTTTTTGTCTAATTTGTTAATAAAATGTTCAAAAATGAGATCGCGAGGTCTACAGCTCACACATTATCCACTAGTGAATGTTATTAGTATAATAACACTAAGCGCTTATTTCAATAGTTTGTCTGTCAACGTCAGAGGTGCCGTGGCAGCTTCATCTGTGAATTTACCACTTAGATTTTACTTAATAAATTGATTGCTGCCTCACCGTGGAATCATTTCACAGTAACCGTCATTGAGACATCACATTGGTTGATAAGGAAAATCGTCTTACGTTTATTCACTGTAAAAAAATTCTATGGAATCACATTGTTTTGTAGGCACTTTGCTCCTTGCTGTCATCAACGTCAATGCTCAGGCCCCTGTTTCACCAACTTTACACATCTCGGTTTTCAATGACAATTGACAACATTTCATATTTTTCACACCTGGAAATTAATATAGGTATCGAAAGGGCTTTGCCTCCTGAACACACCACTATGTTTATAAAAAAATAATATTACTTATTTTTTTAAATACAAGAGAATAAAATAAAATTACCAGTTCTACCAAAACTACGCAAGAATAGGTGTAATGCCTTTGCCTTTTACAAACAAAACACAAGCACAGCAATAATTTGACATGACACATAGTATGTTTGACAATGTCAAATCTGACACCTTGGGTTTTGTTTTTTTGATCGTGACAAGACAAAGGCAATTGATCCATCCTAGCGTAGTTTCGGAGTTACGTCCTTTTGGAATAAGTACCTTTTAATAAATTAATAATAAATTAATTACAAATCCTAATGAAAATTTTAAATCGTGGGTTTGCTCCTCTTTCAAAGTAGATTGCAGACAATTAATCAAATTATAGTCTCAAAAATATGAAATGTTGTTAATTCGTTGTCAAATGCTGACTTAAATAGCTTTTGTGTTAGAGCGCATCATATTGGCAAAGAAATGTAGTTCGAATTGTCATTGTAATTGTAAAGTTGATGAAATAGGGGCCAGGTAAATTACAGTTTAAGTCTAACCCTATTATTCATAAACCTATTTAAACTAAAATGCCATTAAAGCTTGTTTGTCCTTTTTTGTCACATAGGCATTTCCGTTAGTAAAAAGAAGACAAAACTTATTTTTACTAATGGAGGCTTGAGTGACGTTTACGTTTATAATGGCATAAACCATTATTTTGTGAAATGCTGCTATGTTGCGGAATTCCAATGGAAACAGTTCATTAGACTCGACTGGTAATGTCGAATGTCATCACACGATTTGTTTGATTAAGAAATCGATCAAGAACGAAGCGTTACTTATTAATAAATAATAATGTCTAGAGGTCAAATTTCGAATCGTAAGTGTTTGGTTACATGATGACAAAATTTTACTTCATTGAACTCACAACTAATAAGCAATTTACACCGAATTGTCATCATAATGTAAAGTTGGTCAAATAAGGGTCAAAAATATCTGTAGTTCTAATGAATAATTTATTGAATCAGGCGTTACTTTGCGGAGGTCCATATTTATGAACTAAAAAACAATTACTTTGCTCACCCGCGACCACTAATGACAAATAGTTATATCTGTGCGGCAAATGTATGTTTCCATGCAACACCTCCACCTCCACTGCTACACGAATCAACACATGCCACACAGACCCAACTATCACCACCACCACTATACTAAACGCTGACGCGTTTCGGCACTCTCCACGAGGCCATTTACGAAGCACAACAACAACCGCTCAACATGCCACCACTTCCACTACTGACATATGTAAACCATGTACTCAACTTAGTTAATGACAAAACCAACGTACCCACTAATATTTTATAAATTCCAAACTACCCTTTTATGTAAGTCCTAAACTACCCTTTTTTAAGAAATGAATTCCAAACTACCCTTTTTATTTTTATTTTTAATCTACGCCAGGTACCCCGTTATTTTTAACCGAGTACGGTAAAAAGAGAAGTCATGTTGTCATTATTACTATGACACATTATTAAAATTAGAACCAAGTCGTAACAAAGGCGAAGAAACCAAATTAACTTGTTCATTAATAATAGACCCCATGTTGTTGTACCTAATTATTTCCAATTGTTCTAAAACCGATAGCCGCAAACCCTTATCACAATAATGTAAAATTTCGTACGTATCTGAGTCTAACAACGAATGATTCGTTTCTAATAAATGCTTGGCAAAGTTTGATTTCTCTGGATGATCATGCCTATATGACGAGACATGCTCTTTAAATCTAGTATCAAAGCTTCGACCGGTTTGTCCAATGTATACTTGACTACAGTCGCCACAAGTGAGTTTATATACGCCCGACCTGTTCCCTTTATCCACCTTTTCTTTGTTATTACAAAGTCTAGAACGTAAAGAATTAGTAGTCTTAAAGGCAACATTGATGTTATTTGATTTTAAAATATTATAAATCTTGTCTTCTAATGAATGTCAAAATAAAACTGGCACTTCCCTCGCGCAACATCTGCCAGCATCTTTGCTACCATGCCGCGGGGCCCGCGGGGGAGCTCTTTTATACTTTCTTAAAAGATGGTTTTTAGAAATGTGTTATAAGAAAATAATAATGTACTTAGGTACTTAATAGGTCAGTAGTCAATGAGATATGACGCACGCCTGTTCTTATTTTAATTCTATGATTTTTTTTATACGACGAACAAGTTAATATCTGAACATTTCGGGGGGAGGGGGGGGGGGGGGGGTTGAACCCGCAAAACCCTCCCCCTGGCTACGCCCGTGAAACAGTCATAGTATATCGTATTAAGTAACTAATTATGAGAATAGGATCTGACGTTACAACAAATTGGAACAAGTAAAAACGCCGGTTTTCCTTCATCGTGTACCTACTTCTCTCG
Organism: Clepsis dumicolana; assembly: GCA_963691665.1. NCBI lineage: Eukaryota > Metazoa > Arthropoda > Insecta > Lepidoptera > Tortricidae > Clepsis > Clepsis dumicolana. The sequence continues at coordinate 34,971,001 of OY829505.1, read as the reverse complement.
CCTCGCTCCCATATTATCTATCGTACGGTACGCCCGACCTTTACCAGCGGCGATCAGCGAGCGAGTTCCCTGTCCATTGCGCAGACAAGACCTCCCGGCTCCGCAATTAACAAGCAACACACGCGTTGTATTACAATTAGAAAATCCCCCCCCTATACCCCTGGATCTTACGACCAAACTTCAAAAATACGTGAAGATCTTCTACCATCACGGCTTAAGAATGATTTCAATCCCCCCTCCCCCCTGCTTCAAAATCTAGTTACGCCCTTGTCAGTCCATACGCTGACACGTTTCAAGGTCTCTATTACGATCCCATTCTCAAAGCACCAAAACCTAATGCAAACAATTATAAAAAACCTTTTTTTGTTTGTTTTGTAGCTTGGCCGTTCATAGGCGAAATAAAGGCCGACTGTGAACCGAAAAACTTTTCTTACAAACGGCAATTTTCCATTCCGAGTTTTTTGTTATACAATAACATGACTAGGCTGGCATTGTAAAGGGAATGCTATTAAAATATACGGTTGTGGTGAAAAAGTCGAACTGTTATGATTTACGGCCGATTTTGATTTATACCTTTGTTTTTTTACACGGTGTGACGTGCGAGATGCTTTACATTGCTGTGGTCAATCGGTCGCTTATAAATCCATAGCCCCGCGGCCACGCAACGGAACCCAACCCTATAATATTTCCCATACCTGAACACTTACCCTGTTAATCATAAACCTATTTTATCTAAAATGCCGTTAATGTTCGTTTGTCCTTTTTTGTCACATTGACATTTCCGTTAGTAAGAAGAAGACAAAACCTATTTTAGCTAATGGCGGCTTGAGTGACTTTTATGAATAAGGCCCTTGCATTGTAGCAGTGATAATATACCTACTATTGAAGGTATAAGGTCAGGTAATTAGCGTCACTTGATGTATGGGGGTAATTAGGAAGTGAAACGGATGTAGGAAGGCTTGCTTAGGAACTGAGTTGGGATTAAAATTACGCCCTTTATTTTCTTATTTGCGTTGACAGTTAAGTACTTGTTGTTAATACTAGTTCTGTAACATTAGACATAATTAAAACGGGATATTGACCGCTATTACCTTATAGGTTTGATGAGCTCCCGATATTTCGATGCAGTTGCATGCATCATGATCACGGGGAAACTGACGACAGGGTAGATACTAATGTCGTTCCGTCAGTTTGCCCGTGATCATGATGCATGTAACTGCGTCAGAATATCGGGAGCTCATCAAAACTATGTCTAATCTAATGTAAATAACCGCGAATCATTTAAAACTGCTAGTTCTCTAACTCTTAGCTTTTGGCATCCACCGTTTCTATAGCCCCTTAAGGCAATACCATAAGAATAAATAATAACATAGTAGAACGGAAACTCTTGTCTCAACGGGCTCAAGGTCACAATATTAGAGTACTCGTTAAACGAGCTACTCAGTCAGGCTGTCACGGCCGGCGTCGCCGCACGCGTGTGGTTATTTTATTTGTGCGTTCCGTAACTACCTACATCTTGGAAACAAATAACAATGGTGTCAAGTTATTGTGGTGTATTTGGGTGCAATACTTACTTGAATCACCTTAAATGGCTTCATTTGGTATGGCACTTATAGGTAATAACTTCTTATTTAGAAGTATATAATATACGTAGGTACGTAATGATTTATTAAGCTCATATTTTGTAAAACTAGAATAAAATAATGATTTCAAAGTAAAGAAAAACTTATATTTTAAGGATAGGTATTATCTTTAGACGTAAGTAATATTTAACAGTAAGCAACCCTAGCAACACGCATGGACGACAGAGGGGTAACGTGTAACGACGTGAAGTAGGTATATAAATGGCGGCGTTTTGGACTCGGTCAAAAGAGATTCCGTTCTACTGTGTTATTATTTATTCTTATGGCAATACCTACGTTTGGGGCGGAGTTTATTCATTCAAGCGGGACAACGCTATTCGGTAACGCGTGTGTCAATAGAGAGAGGGCAAGTCAAAATGCGCTCAAAACGCATGGGGTAATTTCTCTGGGTAAGAAACTAAGTTATTGAGATATTTGTCGAATCAAAAAGAAGAACCAATGGTCACAGGCAGGCTTAACTTTAAAAAAATATTTCTATCACGGATTTTGTTTACAATCAATATTTCCATCTTTGGGCTATTACTTATGGGTTGGAATATTAAACCAAACATTGAACAAGATATTCGGTACTAAACGACCAACGATTTGACACTTCAACATTACCTCATCTGCTATTTCATCTACGAGCATTTCAGGCACTCGAAATGTTCCACGATATTCCTCATATTTTTTTGAACATTGTACTAATTGTATAGTTTCAGACCAAATTTTCCTCGATCATTGTTCTTCGAACGTTTAAGTGTAATGGCGGTATTAGTGGCAGATGATCTTGAGTCGTTGATTTTAAATAGCCACAGTAGTACTGACGTCAGCTTAGCACTCACGATGGTTGTCACTACTCCGCGGCACAGACATACCGTCGGGTGTCAGAACGCGTAATGAGGTTCACTTCTCATCCCGTCTTTTGGGCACGCGAGGTACATACCCTCTTTCCTTCTATCGTGATGTAATAGTTCTGTGCCTATAAAAACCGGCAAAGTGCGAGTCGGACTCGCGCACGAGGATTACGTACAAAGATTTTAACGCTTTTCCCAGTGTTTTAAGTTGTCCAGTAGTAATGAAAATAATCGGTTCATTGATTGTTTTCGTTTTTTTCTTTTATGAAACATTCATAGTATGAAATTCAACATACAATGACATCGGTAATCCGTACCGAGGTTGCTGGTTCAAGTCGAGCTGCTTAACAGATTTTTCTTTGCATTGTCATTGTATGTTGTCCAGTATTAGCAGAGCGCAGTTCCTAGTGTGTGGGGTCATTTTATATTGGTCTGTGACATATACAGACAGAGATAAAAATTTAAGAATTTGAGAATTTTCTGAGTGCTTGTGCTCAGCTACCTTCATACCAAATTTCAAGTTTCTAGGACAACTGGAACCTTTAGGTTTTCAGGGTACGGCAATTTGTATGGAAACAACCTTTTTAATGACTGTATCTTTTGATTGCGTTGACTTAGAAGTTTGATTCTTTCACAGCTTCAAGGGACAGCTTGAGTACCTATTTGATATTAATTTCAGCATGCTACCTCCACGCGTTCCAGAGAAAAGGGGTCTTGACAGACAGATAGACGGACAACAAGGTGATCCTATAAGGGTTCCGTTTTTTCCTTTCGAGGTACGGAACCCTAAAAAGTAAAACAACTGCATGAGAACGGTATTGACGCAACATCTCGCATTGTACCGAAATCTCTCGTTACACTCGCCAATTAGGCAATTCATTGTTCTCCTTTCATAATCGCTATTGTTTCTTGCCAATCTCGGCTTGGTATTAATTGGACTAGTTTTGATATTTAAGGTCATGGTTCGATTGCCAGTTTGAGCACGGGCTTCAGATATAGGTACTTATAGGGTTCGTTTTAATGAACCGTCGAGACTTTAGCCAGGGGTTGAGTAAGTATAAATTGAAGGTCTTTACTTAAAAAATAAATTTTCCGTACATTCATTGCCTCTGCTGGTTGACAATTTATATGGGAGACTGATTTTTAGGGTTCCGTACCTCAAAAGGAAGAAACGGAACCCTTATAGGATTACTTTGTTGTCTGTCTGTCTGTCTGTCAAGACCCTTTTTCTCTGGAACGCGTGGAGGTAGCATGCTGAAATTAATATCAAATACTCAAGCCTGCGGTCCCTTGAAGCCGTGAAAAAATCAACCTTCTAAGTCAAAAAGATACAGTCATTAAAAAATCTATTTCCATACAAATTGCCGAAATCGGAAAACCTAAAGGGTCCTTCCAGTTGTCCTAGAAACTTGAAATTTGGTATGAAGGTAGCTCTTATAGCACCACCACTCCAAAAAGTCTCAAAATCTCAAAATTTGATGTCTCTCTGTAGATTTCACAAACCAATATAAGTTGACCCCACACTGCGTACATTTTGCTTAGGAGCAGGGCTCTGCTAACACTGAACTTCTTAAAACATTGGGGAAAAGCGTTAAAATCTTTCTACGGAACCCTCGCGCGCGAGTCCGACTCACACTCGGCCGGTTTTTATTTCTGTTTTTGAAAAAACTTCACAGGGTTGCTCGCGACTTAAACTTACTCAATCCTGGCTGAAGTCTTGATGTATATTATTAGAGTAGTAGCTTTTACCCGCAACTATTAACTTACGGTAGGCAATGAAACAACCGTGATAGCCTACTGGTGAGGAAACCTTTCACACTCCTGCGAATCAATCTAATGGTGTGTGTGTGAAGATCTTAATTCGTACTGGTCCGGCGAGGAAACTTAACTTCTGAGAGAAGACCTGTACGTACCCATCTTCAGTGGGACGTAAAAAAGGATGATCCTGATGATGGATGACAATGCAAGTAGGTACAGTCAACAAAAAGTAAGTTAAACACTTTTAAACTTGTTTATACTGACGGTATCCCGAGTTTTGACGGTTGGTTCAACCATCTTGACTAAACATAGTAAGTATACAATGACGAGCTGTCGGTAGGCCTCCAACAAGATGGAGCGACGACCTAGCAAAGATCGCGGGACCGCGGTGGATGCGGAAAGCACAAGACCGGTCTGAGTGGAGAGCCGCGGGGGAGGCCGCCGGCCAGCAGTGGACGTCTTTCGGCTGACATGATACAATGATACAGTGATAACTTATTCGAATAACTTATATTATAATCAATTAATCATATATGAACCACGGAAATCACCGCACCAAAATAAAATGCAATGCGCGCCTGCGTTATATTATATGTGTATCGCCGGCCTCGTCATTCCAACGGAATACCTAATAAGCGAGAACAAGAGGCTGATTATTTGGTTTGTTGATTCCCATAGCGTCAGCTTCCTATAAATATTCATTCGGTGTATGTCTTGTGTTGATTACGTACATTTTCAAACTGCGCTGTATATATTTTCATTTTATAAGGTCTGAAGTATTTTTTTAAGGACACCTTAAGCTTGAATAAATAGAATGGATGCATTTGTCTTCCTGTGAGTGGGACCTCTCTTTCTCAAAACACCACGTTTGTTCAAACATAGCAAAAAAAGGGATCTTCACTCACGTATATAGTCAAGTGAGTGGTGGAGTACATGTTAAAAACGCTTGTTCAATATTACTTTTTAACCGACTTCAAATAACCTAACCAAATTAAAATTAAAAACAGAAAACCCGGCTGCAATTCTTGGAAACTGTATGGTACCTTATGTCACTCTCAGAACCGAGACGAATCCAATGACACCGCATACGTTAAAATCCGTCAAACGGGCTGTAGAGCGTGACATACATACATCCTAACTAATATTATAAATGCGAAAGTAACTCTGTATCTCTGTCCTTCTGTCTCTCTGTCTGTCTGTTTGTTACCTCTTCACGGGAAAACCACTGCACCAATCTAGATGAAATTTGGTAGGAAGATAGTTTGAATATTGAGGAATTACATAGGCTACTTTTCGGGAAAATTATATAATTTTCGCTACAGCTACAGCTAGTACATACATACGTCTACTGCTGGACGGCGGCCCTCCCCCGAGCCCCTCCACTCAGACCGGTCTTGTGCTTTCCGCATCCCCCGCGGTCCCGCGATCTTTACCAGGCCGTCGCTTCATCTTGTTGGAGGCCTACCGACAGCTCCCGGTTCGTGGACGCCATTCGAGAACCTTCTGGCCCCATCGGCCATCAGTCCTGCGAGCAATGTGCAACGTGCGTCTTTCGGCTAACATGATGATGATGATATACGTACATATACTTACGCTCGAAAACGTAAAAGGGAGGAGGTTCTCAATTCGACTGTAATTAGGTACGTCTTTTTTTCTATTTTGTTATTTCTTGTTGTAAAGTTTCCAGCTATCTGAATTAAAAATTGAGTTTAATGGGTTTTCTTTAATTTCTGTTGCTGACTGTAGTACCAGCATTTACGTGCGATGTCCTATTTTAACACTAGCTCACTATTGTTTCTTTGCCAACTCTTAGATAGTCATACCAAACTACATACTTAATCGTGCGCGTGGCAAAAACTGGAACTAACGTGTCCGCGTACAATTTCCTCGTCTACCATTTAAACGACAGCGCTACTGCTATACGCAAAGCTAACTCGGTGTTGCTGCCGGATTTGAATAGTAGAAAATTATTGTACACATTCTCATACATAATAATATTATGAAACGTAACAAACGTAAACAAAAGTTTGGAACTGGTAAAACACCTTCATCTATTTCTATCTATTATAAAACAAAGCAATGTCGTGGTAGTTACCATATATAAGTCAAGAATTTTGTAGGATTTGTCTCCGCTCCGAATAGCAGAATAACTATCGAGGGAGTAAAATCACGAAAATAAAATTAAGTAAACTCTCATTTTCACAGACAGACAGACCGAGTCATACAAAAAGGGTACCTAGCTACCTTTTTACCCGTTTGCTCCGAAACCCAACATAAACAAACCTCTGTGCTGTAAAACACTAATGATCATTGCGAATTTTCTATACAATTGATTCATAATGCATAACATTAAGTACCTAGGTCGTTTACGAAATTACCGTTGTGTAAAGTAATATATTCAACTCCTTGACTCGGGTTAGCTGCCTCCTTTGTGTGAAGCGGTCTCATTACCTGACATTTAAGTTGTTATTGTACGTGCGCCTGCGCTTCCTGCCATTTTACACGTTTATCTTCCCTTTTCTCTTCATTTGCAGTTATTGTTTTAGCTTTGTTAACAACGAGCGCAGAGCGTGCGAGCCTACACACACACCGTGCCTTGCCTAACTGTGTAAAACTATGGTTTAGCAGCGTTGACTTACCAACACCATGGACTTCGGGTTAGCGCTTGAAAACGTCCGAACCAAAAGACTAATCGAGCGTCAGTCATAGTTTGGTCGAACGACAGCGCTATGGCTGAAATGGCTGTCATCGAAAAATGCCGTGTTGTACTTTTTAGAATTTAAAGTTCTTTAGGGTAGTTTTCATATTCCGTTTAAGAACCCTTAGCTTACGCGGAACCATTATACAGATTTTATACAGGTTGTGCTGTATAACTTATAAATCACTTTAACAAAGCTAAAAACCTTGTTTGACACTGATGTAAGTCTCTAAAAGAACTCTAAGTTCTAAATGAGCTGGTGTATTGATGTTAAAAATGCTTGTGCGCTGCTTGGGCACTAATCGAGCGGCAGTCAGTCTCAGTTTGGTCGAACGACAGCGCTATGACGTATGGCTGTCATTGAAAAATGCCGTGTTGTACTGGGACACACTTTTTGTGAAATTTGTACCCAGACCCAAAGTCCATGGTGTTAGTAAGTCAATGTTTAGTAGGTAACAGTTCTTTCTAAATATGGCTCAGAACCCTTAGCATCTGTTTTCGTTTAGCATGCATCACAATAGCGTTGTGCCCCCAGCAGCGCATATGTGCAACAATTTCCTTTCATAGTTCTAACTTCGTTCGAGACTACTGGGAAGAGAATACTCTATCTGTATGTTTTAAGATTCTACCCTTCCTCAACTCTCGATCTCTTTGTTCCAGGAGTCCCTGTCAGAATGGGAGCGGGGCGCCACAGACGTGCAGGTGCCCGCGCCGCTGGACGGCGCCCCGGGCCGCAAGTGGAGCGCCCGCAGCGCTCACGCACAGGACACCGCCACCGACCAGTCGCCACCCGTCATGAACGCCACCGATGCCTGCAAACTGCTCATTGTAAGTCTCCCTAAAACTAAACTCTTGTAGCGACCAGCGCCATCTGTTATCCAGTAGGAGTACCAACTTACGACTTTCTAACGACTCCCAGCGCCATCTAGTCATCGAACGTTTTTCGCAGTTTTCTGTTCTACATCGCGCTAACGAAGTTTCCCAAGTCGGTTGCATAAATACAACTTCCAACTCTCTTCGTTCGTACTTCGGTCCCCAGGCATAACATCTGCCTGGAGAGAGATCTCTCTCTTGTGGTCCTCCCCACATCAACGTCGTGTTTAGCTTCTATTCGTTTCTCTGCAACCAGCAAATGTTTTAAATTCAAATCCTAAATACCTGTTATCAAAATTATGAACAAGTGCGGCCGGCGTCTTAGTTCAATTTGCCTATATGTGGCCCTTGCCTGCCAAAAGGTTGCCGACCGCCGCTCTACTGGATACAAGTCTTAAATTCTCTCAGAAACTTGTAATGGTACTTAATTAAGTGATTAGGTAAGTAAGTAATTACGCGGGAACACTGATGGCATTGTACTGAAATTACACCTCATGAAGTTGTCCCTGGAAACATGGTCTTGTAAAGCGGGTGCGTAGATACGTACTACTACTACAATTTATTCCTGTTTTCTTTAGTGGGGCCGTCTCCAAATGCCTCAGGAAATGTCCTCTATAGGTCCTTAAAGGCTATTGATGGGACTCGGTAATTCGAAGCCATGTCAATTGGGGTCAAACGGGGAATTAGCACACTGCAACTGGCGCGTGGATTCACTGCATACGAAGGTATATACATATGAACACTTCCGCGTTTGGTATGTACGTACCTACTCCATTTTTACAAAGTTTGGTGCACCTCGGCGCTTTCATATGTTTGAATTAGAAGGGTTTATTTGCTTGCTCAAAACACATTTCTTCGAACTCATAATCAGAGCTCGGACAGGTCATAGCAAAACAATTGCAACACGGTAATAGAACAAGATTAATAGAGCCGCATTATGTACAGTATTATTTAATTCTATTTTTCAATTACATTTACAACAGTAACCCAAAATGCACCGTATATTTGTGAAGCCATTTCCATTAACATTTTTTATAAAGCTGATGGTTGTATTGAAAATTTTATGCAATAATCAACTACTGCATTATTTAGAACAAACCAATGTTTTTATTTTATTTTAGTTATTATTTAATTATTCATGCTAATTAATATTCACTATTTTTATTTCATTTCATTATAAAGTAAAAATGTTAAGTCACTATAATAACCTCTTTAGATAATTAAAATCTTAAGTATCGACTCTATTGAGTATTGTTCTATTTCCATTTCTACTTTTGCTATGACCTGTCCGAGCTCTGCTCATAATCCTTCCCAATAGCATACCTACCTTTAGAGGTGCTTTCCTAGAAGATTTATTCGAAAATTCGAAATTCGAAAGATTGATACCTTTGGAAGAATAGTAGGTACTTTCGGAGTCAAGAATTTCCTGTGACCTGCTGGCACGTAGGTTAACTGACCACCACCATTACCTCCAACATTGACTTGTTAATAGGTGTACTTAAGCTGGCACTGGACTGTATTTGACAAATATTTTACTCGCATATGTCTTTTTTTTTACCTGAATGACAAAGATGTAATGGAGGAATTTGGCGGGAAACCGATGAGAGTGGATCGTGTCGTTAATTGAATCTTAGTTTCTGTGCTTAATGTTGTTTGGTGGATAATAAAGATAGTGTGTTATACAACAAATTAACGTGACAGTGCCCAGCAAATGAATAATTCAAGTGAAAACGCGTATTCCCTCTGTTTGTGACCCCCAAATATCCGCCGGCTGCTGCTCGCCGTAGCTCGCCGTAAAGTACACTATCGCTTTACGGAAGGCATGAGCAGCTGACAGGACGTGACTAGGACAGACTGACACAACTCTGACGGTGACAGGACTTTAATATACAGATATTTACAAAACACATCAGACGTGGCTGTATGGACTCAGTTCCTTTGCCTATCCCTTACAGGGGTGAATTTAAAAAAAAGATGTAATGTAATGACAAACATTTTGCAGATACACCAACGCCTTCCCTTACATCAACTTTATATTTCCAGTTCATTGGCGACGCGACAAAGCCAATATGGCGGATGTCGCTATGCGGTGGCAATGTTGCCACTGTTGCTGCCCGCGCTGGCACCAAGCTTCTGCCTCCGAAGATCAGGATAGCCTGGAACCCTCCTTCCTCGCCGTACCAGCACACGGAGAAGCTGAGGCTGGTGGTCACCGCTGTCAATAGTGGTAGGTATTTTGTCTGTAACACAGTTAAGATGTTCCGACAGAGGTCATCTGGGTTGAAGTTGAAGCTATTTTTGAAACACCATGTACAGCCGCCCAAGGGTATCTGATTGCACAACTCCGCTGGCACAACATTGCCTTAGGATACGGAAGGTGCAGGCATTCTGAAGTCTTTCCCGTTTTCAGTGGCGGATCATTATATCTTTCTTATACGAGTATGTTATAGCTAAGATGATTATGAGTAGATAAAGCAACTAAATTTCTAAATATCCTAACACATCCAATCTTTCCACATTCCAGGTTCAGTTTGCAACAACGACACCCAATTCATCTGCGGAGTGACGAGCCTTTGCATCTCCTCGTATCTCGTCTGCGACGGAGTCCGCCACTGCCCGGGGGGCGAAGACGAGGACTCTTCAGCGTGCATGCACAGGAGAGACCCACCGTTACTGGAACTGCTGAGGCGGTTCGCTGCAAGGAATCAGGAGTTACTGGGGCTGGACCAGCCTGATGAGATGACCAAGCCTTCTGTTATAAGTGAGTAGATGGTCTTCTACTTTTCAATCATTGATGTTGGACTGCGAATATTGATCTCAGCTTGAATTGGTTACACTAGTAACTAGACGTCTAGGGCATTTGTGTCATGGCTGTCACTTTGATACAGAAATCTTAAATACGCCACTGGCTTATTAGTACTAAATTGATAGCCATAGATAGATAAATCGGCGAAGGAGAATATCGTAAGGAATCCCGAAGACCTTGCTGGATTCCATGCTCGATGATGATTGCTGGATTTGTTCGGAACTAGCTATAGCCCGACCTGATGTCTGATAGAACGCAGTGGGCTGTATCACGTATAGACGTAAATGTGTATATGCTGAAGAGTTTGACGATGATACAAGTCCATCAATTAGTGACACCTCACAGTTGCAAGTGCTGTGCAGATTCTCTTGATTTACTTAATTTCCAAGTATTTCAAAATACCCAATCTTATATGTATCAAATGAAAGAGGGTGATCTATTGGCGAACTGGCGGTTTTAAAGTATAATATAAGCTATATGCTGACGAACCAACGGTTTTAATCGCCATTCGATCACCCCCTTAAGGTAGTCAGTGAAAATAAAAATGGTGGTCGGTGCAGATGTAATTTAGACCAGGCGATTTGAAACTTTCAGTGAAGATCAGCGAGAGTGAGCAGAAGTCCAACGCGTTTATGGAGTTCGCGGCAGCTCTGAAACCTTACGGGCCTTGGAGCTATCTGGTGGTGGGAATGCTGGTTTGCGCCACCATACTGATGTTCTGTTTGGCTTGGGGTAAGTTTCACTGCCATGGTATCACTACATTTGAGTTTAACTGCATAGATTCATCATCAACATGTCAACCAAAAGACGTCCGCTGCTGGACATAGGCCTTCCCGCAGCTCTCCACCAGACCGGTCTTGTGCTTTCCGCATCCACCGCGATCCCGCGTTCTTTACCAGGTCGTCGCTCCATCGTGTTGGAGGCCAACCGACAGCTAGTCTCCTCCCGTTGTAGCCGGTCCGTGAACGCCTTTCGAGAACTTTCTGATCCCATCGGGCATCAGTCCTGCGAGCAATCTGCCCACTACCACTTAAGTTTCGCAATTCTTTGGGCTATGACTGCATAGATTGTTATATCAAAAACGTTACTTACAATTGTAACATAAAAATAACCAAACAATTATTACATATTTTCAGAATGCTGCTGCAAACGCTCCAAGCCATCAGACACTCCAATCAACATCCCAGCGTCCTGCATAGATCTGTCTCCAACAGTGACCGTGACGGGAGCGTCACAGCACCTCTTCACAAGCACCCCTGCGGCTTCTCCACCAGAGTACGAAGCACCACCATCTTACTCATCGCTGTTTCCACGTGCTTACAAATGCGAAGAGCCAGTACCGCAGTGCTCGACGCAACCAGACTAGGTTTTTTTCTAATTGAACTACATCTCAAACACTTACGCTTGAACAACCGAGTTTTGGAGGTATGTGGGACACTGCAGTGAGACACGCGAAGTCTATCTATGCGGAAATATCTTGAAAAGGTTTTGTTTAAGGGTATTCTTTAATTACTTTGAGATGTGGTATAGGTTAACGGAGATTTTGGGATTTTTTAGTGTTGATTTGGAAAAATCAAAGATTACCATTACTTTAGCAGTCCAGGTTTAGACCTAGCATGTTGTGCGTTAGTGTGGAGTGATCACATTTCATTCAAAAATAAGTAAATACGGACTTACAAGACGTGTTTTTATGAGATCTTGAACTGGACCATTCGAATCTCGTATTTTTACACACAACGGCACGACTCTCTCAAATAATTTTTAGTATACACAGTTAGCTATTGGGTTTACTTGGCATTGCTGTTTCTTGCATAAATTCGCCCTATGGTGAAGTAAAACCTGAATTCATCTAAGATCTTTCGAAACAGTTTTTTTTTTACTTGACACAAAAAACAATTTGAACATCCTTTAGAATTAGGTTAGCTTCAGTAGCAAACATTGAAAATACCTATCATTTGTACTACAAAAAGCTCAAGATTTCCAGTGTGTGATGTTATTTCGTTAGATATTGTTTCTTCTAATTTCCTTTGCCAAGGGATAAATAGAAAGTAACTCCTTAAGGAGTCTTTGGCACGCGTTTGCTACGATATGAATGCTGGTAAAAGTGTTTAAATTTACCTAGGTAAACTATTTTCTCTTTAATCCATAATTATGAAATCTTAATAAATTCGATAATACTAATCGCTAAAATCTTAAAGTGACAAAGAATAGCAGCACTGGCTGCCCTGTACATAATAATATTACTTTGACTTAAAGGTCTAGTAACCAGGCCATAAAATTACAATAAAAAAAAAACTGTGACATCCAAAAGACAATGACCTTTTTTTACTTTTTCAGAGACCAAAGTTATTCACTTTATATTTCCTTAAAACTGAATGCTCTTAATGATCTTAACTAAAGTTTTAAGATTTTACCAACATTGATTTGATGCTAAACGCGTCTTATATTGTAAATATTAGAACATTTAAGGATAGAGTACAATATCTAACTACTTATTTTGTGGGACCAAAACTGTTATAATTCTTTGTACCCAGAATTTGGACTCGTCTGATCACCTGATTAATATAACTTAAGAATAAACTAAAAAATTAAGCAGCTAAGCCAAATTAATTCACTCAATTTTTTTTAATTTTTGCGAAATTTCGGCATAGGGCCCGTTATACTTGAAGAAAAAAAAAATGTATTGAGGTGATCAGATAAGTACCCCAGGTATTTTTAACTGTGTAGCTATAGACTTTAATGTCTGATTGTTTGTGCCTTAGATTACTAATCAATATGTGTGTAATTAGTACCGTAGTTTAGTAGTTTTTGGTTGTGAACAAAATTCCAACCTAAATAATTCTTGGCCACCAAAAATTGCTTGAATCAAACAAATTGAGGCTGTACTTAAATCGAAAAGATATAGCTTTACTTTGTTTTTAAAGTTTAATGCCATTTTTGGGTGGCAAAAAGAGAAAATACTTAATTTTAGGTTTGAATCTTGTTTACAACGACAATTATAAGGCTATACTTTGAACATACTGTTTTTCGACTCAAAACTGGTATACGACTAACGAATAAAATACGTAAAATACTTGACTCTCAGTATTGTCGGGTATAAACTTGTATTCACCTACACACGGGAAGCCTTTGAAGTTTGACAATATCTTTGCGACCAATCAATGCTCAAAAAATGTTACTGACGATGTCTTCGAGTGACTAAGATACATTTTGGGACATCGAGTCAGCCTAGTTAGGTAGTTTCTGAGGATGATAATATAATTGCGATAAATAATGCAGTTGCTAACACTAAATCTCCATTCGTGAGGTACTTCCCTTATATTCCATAGGACTGATAAAGGAATGAAATCGGTGTAAAATGTCACAGTTCTTTGGAGCAAACGGGGAGTTCTTTGTTTTTCTGAATCATCACAGATCGGCAGTTGCAGAAGCTACTTAAGTTGGTACTTACTATAACTGGCTGGACACAGTCGATTGATCACAAACGTACATACATCACGACGTATTCTGTTAAACTTGAGCGATTCTCAATCATCCAATAACATAGCTTTTAAGTAGAATTTGATGTCCCATAGTCAGATCGCGACTTACCGAAGACGTATTAAAAATTCTTCACACTGATTTCATACAACTACTTACCTACATGGCAATACTATGCAACAAGAAAACCGTTAACTTGATTTCCCTCATTAATGCATTGACTTACCAACACCATGGATTTCGGGATATCGCTTGAAAACGTCCGAACCAAAAGACCAATCATTTTCAAAAAAGATCAATCGAGCGTCAGTCAGTCTTAGTTTGATCGAACGACAGCGCTAAGTATCTGGCTGTCATCGAAAAATACCGTGTTGTACGGGGACACATTTTTCGTGAATTTTGTACTAGACCCATAGTCCATGGTGTTAGTAAGTCAATGATTTCTTGTCATGCTTTAACTAGATAAAATAATGCTGGCACATAACACATGTTCTGAATAAGTTATGACTAGTCTCCATTATAGAATATACATTTCTTAGTATTGTAACTTAAGATTAAGCTGTTGGATGTTTTGCCGTCTTATCTTATTCTTTCAAAAGTTCGTCTCACAATGAGCAGTGAATCATAAACCAAACAAAATTGTTATATTTCATGAACCAATATGAGAAATGGTTTCTCAGTGAATCTTTCTTAGGTTCGATAGGCTGCCTGTCCAACAATTCAGTAGAAAAGAGACGAGAAACGACAAACCTCCTTGTTTAAAACTTGTGGGACGATTTAATGCACATTGAACTTTGAAAGTCGGTTTTTTTTTCAGTTTTTTTTATAAGACCGATTATTTTCACTGTACAAGGATATGTAACGCTGACTATTATAAAAAGTGATAATTAGTTAAGTTATTATGTATTATACAAAACGAATGAAATACAAAATATTGATTTTGATATCATTGTTTTATTTCGTGAAAATCAATACACAATACATTCACGTGTGCTAAAATGTACCAGTTAAACTGAGTTTATGTACCTATAGTGGGTATTGAGTTTTCTTGCCAAAAATTTTAATGGTTTGTGGTGGTTGGTGGTTAATATTTTAAATCAAGTGATTCTCACATGGGATTTAACGCGGGAAAGTTAATATTCAAATTTGTGGCAGTAATTATATTTCAAAGCAAGAGCCTTTAAAAGTATAAAGGAAAAAGTTTTGGTTGTATGGGCTCGACTCCTTTCCTTCTTCATAAGGAAAAAAAACAGTAAATGAAATCGAGAGCGCAACTTCTTATGAAAAAAAATTAGTAGGTAAATGAAGTTGAGAGCGCAAGAGAGATTTTAAATAAATAAAATAAATAAACAAAAAAACATTTATTGTTCACAGAAGTTAACGGTTGGCTCTAGTTCGTGTTTACTGTTTTTTTTCTAATTGCACTGAAAACGAGTTATTTCATGGTGAAATCGTTAAAAAATCCATAAATCTGTAAAAAGATTAAAAATGTAGATGTATGGGTTTAATCCCTTTGCTTTACCCAGAAATAAAAATAACAAGCTGTCAACTTCAGAAACAATTTTACAGTGGCAACACGAAAGAAATCCTAATCCTAAATTCTATTCTATGTTGATGTTGATTCTATGTCTATGCCTATGATGTGAAATTGTTTGATTTTTGATCGAGACTGCCTGTATTTGTTGTGAAAAATGGTTTTCCCTGCCCTTTGTCTTATTTGATTTTGCGTATGAGCCAGTAAAAATGGGTGACGATAAAAAGAAAGTGAAGATTTGCCGCGTGTGCTTAGGCTCCAACGTAAAAAAGTGCATGTCTCTATTCGAATTATACAAAGATTATCTCATATTCGACTACGTCAATTCTATCGCTAACGTTAAGATACAGAAAAACGACGGCTTGCCCGACAAAATCTGCTTGGAATGCCTCTTGGAGTTAGAAACTGCGATAAATTTTAAACAGAAGTGCGAAAGTTCGAACATCATTTTGCAATCTACACAGTTGGATCATTTCCCCGAGCCTATAGTCAGTGGAGCCAACACGATACCCGACGTGATTATAAAAAAAGAGGAGCCTTTAGAAGATAATTTTGAGTATTTGGATGAGGATTGTCATCTTTTCAATGCCAGCGATCTCCTCGCTGAAACGAGCGACGCCATCCTAGATGAAGACGACAAAATCGTCAAGAAAAGCCGAGCGATCGATTTAAAACTCGAATGCCACGATTGCGGCAACAGTTTTAAAAGCAAGTGCAAGTTACGCGTGCACTGGAAGAAGGTCCATTTGCAAGAAGCTCTAGTATGCCAGATATGTAAGAGAATGTTTAAATCCTTCAAAGCATTCCACAGACATCGTAAAAATGGCGGCAAAAGCTGCAGAGTGGCTGGAGATGTTCGAATAGAAGGCCAGGGACGAAGCAGAGTGTTTCACTGCAAGGATTGCAGTTATAACACGAAAAGAATAAAAGATATTCAGACACATTTGGTCATACACAGTGGTGATAGACCTTATCTTTGCGACCTGTGCTCACGCAGTTTTACACAGCAGAGCTCCTTGCAAGCTCACAAAGAGTCATCCCACAAGGAATACAAAGTCCAGATAACCTGTCAGTACTGCGGCAAGTTCGTCAGAGGAAGAACTAATGTCTATCGCCATTTGAAGACGCACACGGACAATCAGCACCAGTGTCAAGTGTGCAGTAAGATGCTGCAGTCCAAAAAGAGCCTGCAGTCACACATGCAACGTCACTCGGGAGTCAAGCAATACACATGTGAAATATGCGCTAAGTCATTCTACACGGCCGCGGAACTGTGCAATCACAAAAGAATGATTCATATGAAGGGTAAATACTGGTACTACTGCCACAAATGCGAATACAAGTCCATTCGGTCAGAAAAAGTCAAGAAGCATAAAGGGAAACACACTGCTACGAACTTACCTTGTATCGTGTGTGGGATGTTTTTCGAGCAATCGGATAAACTGACTCAGCATCAAAGAATGCATTTCGGTGAGCGGAAGTACCCTTGCCCGCTCTGTGAGAAGCGTTTCTTCAGGAAAGACACAGTCAGCAAGCACATAAGGGCCAAACACAAATGCATGGTGCCGACCCATGTTGTAGAAAAAAAAGTTTTAGTCAAAAAGGAGGTATCAGCTGGTCCAATGGATGAACTGATTGAGATTGAAGTGTCTCCGATCATAGAGATTAAGTAAATAGTTAATAACTAGTTTAAGTAAATTGTGCAATGATTATTGTTAGCAATGTTTCGATCTCAATACAAGAACCAGACGCACTAGATAGAAATGTGAACCTTATTATGTAGATAGTAAAAATGTTTTATGTTAACATTTTTTTGGGCTCTGACTTCAACTTTCATTCCTCATAACATAATGAATTGGCACATGCGAGAACTTAGGGTAAAAATTGCCATGATGTGGCCACTTTTTGAAAACATCATCCAGATACTAGACCCCAATTTTGTATGGCAATACTGGGTATGGATACTTTCAGAATTTCAGAATTTTGACGACCAGATAGCCTAGTGGGTTAGAGACCCTGACTGTGAAACTTGAGGTCCCGGGTTGGATTCCCGGTCGGGGCAGATGTTTGTATGATGAATATGAATGTTTGTTCTTGGGTCTTGGATGTTTAATATGTATGTAAGTATGTATTTATCTATATAAGTCTGTTATCCATTGTTTACTACCCGTAGTACAGGCTTTGCCTAGTTTGGGACTAGGTCAATTGGTGTCAATTGTCCCAAATTTTTATTTCTTATTTATTTAGAATGCTCTCGGTAACAGTTCTGGATCTATACATTTTATTTTAATTACATAGTATTATTTTGTTCTTTTACAGGTTTTATGTATACATATTGGCAAAGTGGCCAGTTACAAGGGGTTTCCAATAATAGACAATTTACCCTACTTATTTCATGTAAACAAAAACTATGGTCTAAATTCAACCATAGTATGTTAAATTATTATGTTTTTTAAACAATATATGTTTTAGCTTTGTACACTTCTCTTCCATATTTATTAAACTTTTAAGTATGGCGAATCTTTCACTGTGAATGCAGTATTCTTAAAAAGGATCCAAAGTACCTGCTCTCATCAAGTATTAATGCATTACCAAGGTACTAAGTACTAAACTGGTGAGGCATGAAATTATACTTTGTGCTTATTTAAGCTTTTATTTTTATTAAAGTCTTAATTGTAGGTTTTAATACTTTTAATTATTTATGCTTAGTTTTTAGTCTTAGTTATAAACTACATTAAAATGCCATTAATGTGTAGATGCTACATATTAAGAAAGGGTATAGCCGAAGGATTTTAAGTTGAAACAAATGATTACACACACAGCTACATAAGCGTTACCCACTTTTTTTAACTGGTAATTTTTAATTTTACCAGTATGCTTCATTTCTGACCGACTTCCAAAAGAACGAGGTTCTCATTTTGACTGTAATCAATCTGTCTGTGTTGTTTCGAGGTATTGCTAATTTTTATTGTCTACCAGAGGCCCGAGTACGAACATTCGAATCTTGCTTAACGTAATGTTATCGTATCGGAATCGAGAAACTTCGTACAAAATTTTAGTTCCGAATTCGCTCACGGACGGGCGCTATTCCAAACATACAAATCTCTCGATAACGTTGCTACTCGATTACGTTACGCAGGATTCGAATATTTGTACTCTGGCCTCAGAGCGCCTAATGTAATCAACGGCCAAAAAATACGTCTAGAACGCGTTCGCGTTTAAGTGTCAAATAGTATGAGAATTGTTTGTTGCCGATACGTGCCACTAGTGGCGCTGCCAATTTGCTCATACTAATTCAGCCGACGCGAACGAGATCGTGACGTATTCTTGTTCGTTGATTACACGAGGCGCTCAGCTCTGTGTTGTTTATGTACAGTCAGCGTCATCTATATGGTGACATCCAAAGTGCTCAAATAGTTCGGTACACCATAC
Source organism: Clepsis dumicolana (assembly GCA_963691665.1). Classification (NCBI taxonomy): domain Eukaryota; kingdom Metazoa; phylum Arthropoda; class Insecta; order Lepidoptera; family Tortricidae; genus Clepsis; species Clepsis dumicolana. The sequence continues at coordinate 34,951,941 of OY829505.1, read as the reverse complement.
GATTTGTATGGTGTACCGAACTATTTTATCACTTTGGATGTCACCATATATATGACGCTGACTGTACATGTTATGTAGGTGTACATATATATGTTGAAAGTTTAAATATTTAATTAATGTAGATTGCATGTATGTCTAGTCTTACTTCTTTGATCATTATCCATCGTAAGGCCTCGTAATTTGGCTATAATCAGGCTTCTAGCGATTGCTTATAGCATCTAGCTAGTGTAATCGACGGCAAAAAAAAACGATCGCGTGTACGTCTGAATTACTATGGGCACATTAGCAGCGCCACTAGTGGCACGTATCGACAACAAACAATTCTCATACTATTTGACGCCCGTAACGCAAACGCGGTCGAGATGTATTTTTGGTCGTTGATTACACTAGACGCTCTGCTTTCATCGTATAAAGGCCAGACCAGACAGAAAGAATTAAATAAAATTAGGTACTAATTCCTGGTCCTTGTTGTATTTGACATCAAACGCAAAAGCTAACGGCTAGAAACCCAATAACTGCCAAAACTTACAACGCCTATTGATAAACTGTAAATTTATTTATGTTTTTACGCAGCTTATTTCTATGTTTTCAAGAATGATTATAGTTTTTTTGTTTAAGAAAGTGTTGTTCAAATATATTTTATTTTTATTCGTCAAACTAAACGTATAGAAACTTTGTACAAAATAGTATTTTTAATATATGTTCCAGTAAGAGTAAATTATTTGTTTTCTATATATTTGTATCATTACAGTTAGTTATAAAAAGTCAGCTCAATTTATAATAACCGCGAGTTAATGCCTAACCTAAGTAAATACCAGTTGGGTGAATTAGGAAGTCTGACCGAGTTAGTGAAATCAACGGATCACTCACGCAATGTGACTGCGCCAGTGTAGGACACTAAGCTGACATGCACCAGTAATTGACTCTTCATTCTTAATTAAAAAATCATGCGGTTGTATATTGACTGTTTGCAGTCAGCAGCAGAAGTAGCTAAGCAACAAGCGGTCACAATGATCTGCACTAGCTCTTATGTCTATAGCAATAGAGCCGTGCTTAGATCATTGTGACCGCTTCGGTTGCTTAGCAACTATTGCTGCTGACTGTACCTATAATAAATGAGAATCCTTTACTTTCTATTAAACAGTACTTATTGTGCATTACTGGTGCCAACACGTGACGTAATTCGAGTTTAGCCCGACTCTCAACGTCAATATTTGCGCGAAGGAATCGAATTTTCTTGCGCAAACACATGTTTTCTGTGTAGCCAGGGTTCCCGAACGTTCTAGGCGATACTTTTGGGGGCGGGGTTAATTCACGCAAGCGGGACAACGCTATCTAGTAACGCGTGTGTCAATAGAGAGAGGGCTAGTCGAAATGAACTCAACGCATGGCGTAAGCGCCGAAGAGTTTAAAATTGTAATATTTTTGTAGTGGGAGAGCCATACTGTAGCTATTTGCTGTTGTACGAATGGGCCGGCTCATCCGGGAAAGTATCACCTTCTTGCAGAAAATCGGCGTGTAGCGACAGCACCCCTGTTGCGCTTCAGGGTGCTTTTTCACCAGAGATGTGCTATGCTACGTTGCTGTGGATGCGTTTGATATCCACCAATCGTGTTCATTGCACCCGTTTCTACCACTGCTATGCTATGTGGAGCAATGAATATGATTGGTGGATATCAGCGCATCCATATAGCAACGTAGCATAGCACATCTCTGGTGGAAAAGCACCCTCATTCGGTCAGTGAGAGTGCCGGTGGCCCGGTCCCCCTCCCCCTTTCCTCTATCTCTTTTCCTTCTTAAAGGCTGACAGCGGACTTAGTGACTCTTGAGGTTGCTGATTCTCATGGGTGTCGGTGATCGCTTACCATCAAGTGATGCGATTGCTCGTTTGCGGGAGGCAATCTTTCAAAGAAAAAAAAATGCTTCGGCCCAGAGACTCTGGGTAAGAATAAATTAAAGTTTGATTTGATTTTTGTTTTTATTATAACTTTTCTTTTCGTTTAATTGCATTTAGGTACAAATACGAGTAAGTATTCCTTCCCATTCCGTTTCAGAATCGATAGAAGTGCCGGGCCGAGTCAGGATTAACTTAAAAAAAAGTTTTCAAAATAAAACAAAGCAGTTTCCTATCTGATGATGGAACAACGTCCTCTCATCGGTTCACTGTCTTTACTATCCACTAAACAGCATTAGGAACAAACTAAAATTCAATTGATTGACACAGTCCAATCTCTCCGATTTCCCGCCAAGAAGTCCTAAACAACACTTTTCCTTTTCACGCACATTCCAACAAAACAATACAACACAATTTTAGGCCTCTGCTTGAAAATATTTCCATTATTCTATTTAATTATCCTGTGAGAGTTTTCCCACTAGAGGTATTGAACAACCGAGTAATGCAAGGTGCATGCCAAAGTCAACGCACTATGTTTTGTTTCCGTCAAAACTTTCTAAAAAAAAATCGAATGTTATGATAGCATGACCGTCTCAATATTTGACACCTTAGCACCAATAATTGACGCTCTGCTTCGATCTTTAACGCTAAATTGAAAAAATAAATAACCTGTAACCAACTTATTTATTAAAGTTGAAAAACCCCCGACATTATAATTTCAAAGTTCAATATCTCAGTGACATCTGATCCGATTTTAATGAAACTTAGCAAAGAATTACCTCGATTAAGGTAGCTTTCGATTAAAAAAAACCGCATCGAAATCGGTCCAGAGCCTCTGGGCTAATCAACGACAAAGAAAAACGCCTCGATCGCGTTCGCGGTAACGTCTCAATTACTACGGGCAAATCGGCTGCCTCCAGCGGCACATATATTATTGGCAACGTACTTACTATATTCTCGTAGTAGGTAATTGACAGTACGGTAACGCGAGTGATCTAAAGTTGCCACGTGTTTACACTATGGGCTGAATAAATTAACATTACATTCTTTACCGTAATAGAGCAAAAAGAAAGTTTCATTGACGTAAGTACTAAAGTATAAATTAGCATTAGGTTACGTTTGCGTCGTTTTACGGGCCAAGGCTCTAATGTTAAAAAGGCAGTTTGAGCCAAATTTCTCATACTACTTAAGGTAATAGTAAAAAAGTAAAACCGCCTTCAAAAAACATAAATTAATCCTCTAAAGCTAACAGTAATGCCGAGCACAATTTGAATTAGGTCGGTATGGGGCGAGCGGAATGTTCTTTTAATGAAGCACCGATTTTATATTTGTGCTAGGCCATAAAACTTTTGTTAAAAGATTTTTAACCGACTTCGAAAAAAGGAAGAGGTTTTCAATGCGTCGAATCTGGAACAATTCTGTGTTTAATAAAACCTCTAAACTGAACCGATTTTAAATGGCCAGTAGCAATTTACCGTATTTATTGAAATAGCGAACGAAGTGAGTGAAGCGGCTCAGTTTCAGCTTGGGAAATAGTTATTTGTTATACGAGGGTGCAAAGTTGTATTTTACCCGCGAGTGTGAAATTGAAACACAAGTAAGCGAAAGGATCCTTTAGTTGAACCACGAGCGAAGCGAGTGGTTCTAAAATAGCATCCTGACCGTAGCGAGTGTTTCAACACCCGAGAAGTAAAATACAATCTGCACCCGTGTGTAACACAAAACTTTTCATCTCACTTGTAGCGAGGAAAGCGTAACATGCAAAAAATCAGCTCATAAAGATAAATCTTCATCACTGGAATCACTATTTTTTTTTACGGATTATAACAGAAAACTCTGGAAGTTGTGTATTTTTACGTGAGTCGGAGTCTGTGAGAAAAAAATTGTTGGTAATGTTGACATTTCTGACGATGCGTTTTGAAATAACATCGACTCAACTTGTGCGTTCAGAATTCTATTCAACGTCATTATAAAAAACAAATGTTTCTTACAGAATTTTAAGGACCATTAAATAAAGCTGAATTTGGTATTTTTTATTAAATTCTCAAACCATTTATCATTTATTTAATGATAATTAATATCGAACGAACCATTATTATGAGCGTTTTACGTTTTGTTATCTGTCAAAAGCTACGTAAACACGCTCCACTCCAAGGTCAAATTACTTTCCCCACTAGTGGATAAAATGCGATTTTACCCGCTTGTATTAAAGGATAAAAGACGGCTTTCCGACGTAGTGAGGGGAAAAAATTCTTTCATATGTCCTTAAATGTTCTTTTTTTTCTAAACAAAAAAACGGATACTAATCTTCAAAAATTACCCGGTCTTCAAGAAGTTTTGTGATCAGGTTCGATATTCTTAATTACAGGATTATTTTTAGTTAAAAACAAACTAAAATTTTTTAGAAATGAGGTCGCGAGCTCTACAGCTCACAGAGCCATTCGTTTTAACAACTGTTTTAGATTTGTTAAAATGGGATACTTTATTTACATAATAAAAGCAATTTTCAATGACATTAAATCTAAGCTTAAACTAAATAAACTACAACTTAAAAACAAATTAAATCTAAATAAGGCCCCCGTGGCATGGTGCCCAAAAGGCTGGCAGCGTTGTCTCGCTGAATAGCGATGCTGATTATTTAAAAGAAAAATTTTTTTTTTTGTTTTTTTTTTTTTATGAGATTCGTTTAGTTTATTTTTCGTATATAAATATAATGACCCTAATTGTATCTAGGTAACTAGTATTTTATCGAATCAGGCGTTACTTTGCGGAGGTCCATATTTATGAACTAAAAACAATTACTTTGCTCACCCGCAAGTAACTGTTTTTAATAGTTCATAACTAACTGGCCTTTTTTAATATTTTCAACTTTCTTTTCTCATTATTTGTCATTTGTCGACAGGGCTCGATTATAACTACGGTATTGGTATACATACGAGGACATATTATATGTGTGACTATGTTCCGCCTACGGGTGTAAGTACACAAATAGTTCGTAAGTCAAACGTAGCAGCAGTATGCAACTTAAATGAACCCAAGCAAACTTAACCCCGAATACCGGAGTAAAAAAAACCGGCTAAGAGCGAGTCGGACTCCGCACGTAGGGTTCCGTACCAGCCCCTCGAACACTACTATCATCATCATCATCATGTCAGCCGAAAGAAGTCCACTGCTGGACGGCAGCCTCACCGCGGCTCTCCTCTCAGACCGGTCGTGTGCTCTCTGCATCCACCGCGGTCCCGCGATCTTTACCAGGTCGTCGCTCCATCTTGTTGGAGACCTACTGACAGCTCGTCTCTGGGTCGGTGGACGCCATTCGAGAACCTTCTCACCCCATCGGCCATCAGTCCTGCGAGCAATGTGCCCCGCACTGCCACATAAGTTCCGCAATTCTTCGGGCTATGTCGGTAACCTTAGTTGTACTACGGATATCATCATTTCTGATTCTATCCCGCAGAAACCCCGAGCATAGAACTCCCCATCGCCCTCTGAGTGACTTTGAGCTTCCTTATGAGGCCCATCGTTAGCGCCCACGTCTCAGATCCGTAAGTCATCACTGGCAACACACACTGGTCAAAGACTTTTGACTTCTATCTATCTGTCTATCTATCTATCTACTTCAAACTCTGCGGTAATTTGGACGAAAAGACACTGCGAAGCTTCCCGAATGCTGCCCAGCCGAATCGGATTCGACACGACTACGTAATACTTATTATCTTTGCCGTAGGTTGGTTGAAAACTCAAGTGCCTTAGTTACGTTTCTCCTTTTGACATGGGTACATAGGCCCGAAGCAAACATGTCACATATATAAACAGAAGGAAAGTCTTGTCGTCAAAATTGCTCTGAGATTTGATCTCAATGAACAAGTCTTTTTTTCCAATACTTACGGCTTTTAAGTAGACTCACACTTTAATTTCAAAGCCAAATTAAAGTTACGTGCCTAGTTGCTTATTAGATTAAAGGTCATAATCTTAATTTTAAATCAGCATTAAAAGGTGAAGAGTCAAACATATTTTTTTTGCATCTTTTCTCAATGCAACGTAGGGAACACATAACTCATAGTTCCTGGCCATTAATACAATGGAACATTTTGAAATAGAAATGGTTTTATTAGTACAATAGGCTAGTGGACTCGTTACACAAATTATTTTAAAAAATATGTATTTCACATAGTATTGTCTAACAAACATAAATATATCGATTTTAAATTTAAAACAGCGGTACGAGTAGAAAATTGACATGGAAATTAAATTTAAAAATTTAATGTATTTTTTTAACCTGTACCTACTTTGAAACGTCAAAAACGCTCCGCATGATCGTGTACCTAGTCATAGAATTTGTTAACAACGGAAAACAACTAAAGTTAAACTCATTCGCAATCACTGCCGAATGTGACGCTGATGTGACATGGATGTGACACAGATAATCTATAAAAAATAATGGCCGGCAGCGTTTTCGTCTGCTCATGAGAAATTCATTTTAAAATTAAGTTTTTATAGTGATTTAAGTCCCAAAAAATACAATATTTTTTTACAGTCTAAAAGAACATTAATTAACAATTTTAGCCACTTTTGAAATAAGAGTATTAATAGTACAGGCTATTAATACTCTTAGCTATAGGCTAAAATCTCGCACTATTGCTACGACGGGAGATTTAAACTTTTTAATTTGAAGGTAGGCGTGATTGTCTATACGAAGTACTTTTTTTAAACCTGTTTCTTCGGCGTGGCAGTGGTATGGTGGCAGTAGCTAGCCGCCATAGTCCGCACTGTTGCGCGTTCCAAAGAGTACGCGACGAGAGAGTGGTAATTATCTATGGTTTCATTATATGAGGCCATTTGAGGCTATTCACGGCTGTTTCAAACTTCGAAGTGTCAAGCTAGCTGTCATATCCAAATATAATATATATTCATATATAAAAGTCAATAGGGAGAGAACATTGTAATTTATCGACTTTTCCAGTTATCGGTTATTTTATTTAGTTCAAATTTAAAACAAATGACATGACATGCAAATGACCAAGAGCGGATTTGAAGTAGCTATTACTAGATTAATATGGATTTCCAGCTTTTGTAAATTTTCGGCAAAAAATATTTATTATTTTAATCTTTATTGCGAAAAATAAAAATGTTGCAGAATAATGTTAAAAGTCGATAACAAGCGAAAAGTCGATTCGATAACATCAGTACCTGGAACAATCGATAAAAATTATGTTCAATATCTCGTGAAGTTCGATTTCTGCTTTGAACTATTCCGCTCCTTGGTCATATAGGTACCCAAATTATGGAGAATGGAGCTTTACCTTGGAGAATAACACCCCTGGTGTAAGCAGATTTTTGGCAACTAAATTTTTAATCCATACTCGTTTAGTTAAAATAGGAATAATAGGGGTGTCTACCGCAATACAAAAATCATAGGCTCGTACACAGCAGGCACGCGACGCCAACATTTTAAGCTTAAGGAATAAATAGGTAACGTACGAATTGCCTCACCTCAAACTTAATGAGCATCTCACACAGTTGAGACAGTCTACGACCCCCGTTACTCTTTGCTAGCACGGCCCGTCCATAGCGGACCAACCACAACGTTTCGTTTGGTTCGCCTGAGTTCGCCTGTTCGCCATTTTTCCTCAGTCCTGTTATAACCGCCGTACGCTCTGCACGTATGAAATATGGCCGCACGCGACGAAGCGATCGTGTTCATTCCCAATATAGTGAAACCCGTTTAAAACTCGAACGTGATACCAATCCGTTTATAATACATACCCAGTGACTCCCAGCCAGGATAAAGCGAAGTTCGAGTGCTATTTACTAGTTTGGGGCGAGCGAAAAGTTGTGTTGTAATTCTACTTCTAAAAGTTAGGTCATGTATACAAAACGGCTTTCGGTTTTCGACTGTGCGATGTTGTAAATGTTAAAGAACGGTTGTTTGTTGTGAATTGTAATTTGTATTAAGTGGAACGTTCGATTTTGGAGGCGGCCAGTGGCAGAATCTGGCGGTAGACCGTGCGAATTTGACTGGTGAGTTGTTAAAAAAAAATGTTCGAATTTTAGAAACTGTTTTTAACGCAACATTGTGTGATGACGGTTTTATCGCTCTAGAATCTATGGCGTAGATTTATTTGCTGTGCGAGTGTTTTTGTTTTTTTTTAGGCTTTAAGCGGCAAAAGCGAATTTTTATCGAGTTATTGGCTAGCACGTTGGTGACAATTTTATTCGTTATTTTGTTAGTACGCAAACCGGTGAAAAGTATCGTCAGTAAATGACACTGAGTCTCGTACCTTGTGGTTGTGGACCCTTGTGACAATAAATAAAAAAACATTAGGTAAGACTTCTTTTTTTGGCAAGCATTGATTGATCGGTATCCGCATATAGTAGCCAATGCCATTATGTATCATTACGATATTTATTGCGAAAAGGCTACAGTGATCCAGGTACAGCGACTACAACATACTGCCGACTATTTACTTACATAAGTAATTAATTACCTTCCTATTTAGTTTTTAACTGTAATTTAAAAGCAAAATAAAAATTTCAAATAGGTAGGCACCAAGTAACCAATCTATATATACTTACTTATCCCTTTCACCACTCAGGTACTCGTATACATAGACGTAGACAAAAGTATACAGCGTCGACGGACCCATCGGTACTCCGTTTTTGTTGCCAATTTTGAGGCACTAAGTGCCAGTGATATAAGTCGCACGGGTGCCGACGGCCGCGTTATGCTCTCGCCGGCAGGCTCGTAACACCGTTTCTGTTTTAAAATACTCCAAAGGGTAGATAGGCATATAGGGTAAAAAGCCGTGGTAGCCTAGTGGTTGACCTATGGCCTCTCAAGCAGAGGATCGTGAGTTCAAACACCGGCTCACCTCTTGAGTTTTTCGGAATTTATGTGCGGAATTACATTTGTAATTTATCATAAGCATTTCGGTGAAGGAAAACATCTTGAGGAAACCTGCACACTCTTGCGAAGCAATTCGATGGTGTGTGTGTGTTAAGAAGGTTGCACACTTCGTGTATAGTTTAAGGTCTTTAGGTATCCTAGCAACCTTATTCTAATTTTTCTAACAACTCTGTCATCTCCTTGTACTTTTACTTTAAATGTATTCTAATATTATTATTTATGCTTATTCAATTGATTCACGTTAACATGGTAGCAGAGCGATAGTATTTAGCATACGTAATTATATGAAGAAATAATTTTGTGTCGAGAGTTCCTCCAAATTGTTATACAAGTAACAAAAGATGGACAAATCATTTTACGAAGCAACCAAGCTCCAAGTTGGTTGTCTTGATGCAAAGAACTGGACGACATGGAAGTACAAGATAAGTATTGCTTTAAGGGGTTTAGGAGTACTGGAAATTGTAGAAGGAATAGTTACCAGACCTAAATTAGCATCTGCTATGCAAAATTCTGGAAACACTCCCTGATGAATATTTTGCATTTAAATCTAGCTGGTTGTTGATGTCAAAGTCTGATCGTACCGTAGATAATCTGACAAGTCAACTATGTTCTCATGAAAGAGCACTATCTTCGAAGAATGTTGAAGATATGGAGGCTCTTCACGTGCAAAGAACACAGTCGAAACTGAAGAAGTATAAGAAACCATTTGACAAACGTGACAAGGAAAAGTGTCACTACTGCGGCGAGATCGGTCATAGAGTCAAAGGATGCTCTAAATGGATTACCGATGGACGTCCGCCGAAACCAAAAGCGTCAACATCAAAGAGCGATTCAAGCGCGAAAGTTAACATGAATCTCATGACATTTGAAAACCGAAGTTCAAGCTTAGATTATGATAACTGGTTTGTTGACAACGGAGCCACGAGCCATGTTACCCACAGGTGTGATCTGTTTGAGTCATTCGAAGATTTTGAAGATGCACACACGGTAACAACTGCGAATGGAGAGGCAGTTAGGGCAATCGGCAAAGGAAAGTTGACGGTACTGGCCGATGTTGAAGGCAACAAACAATTGATCACTCTGAATGATGTATGGTATGTACCCACTATAAAGAAGAACCTTTTCTCTGTGCTGTCAGCCCAAGACAAACTTTCGAACAGTATATTTACATCGGAAGCTACAGTATGCCATTTATCGATCAATGACACTAAATTACTGATCGGAAACAGGAAGAAACATGGAGGATTGTATCAACTGAAACTGACCAATGTTAAACCTGTTAAGCCTCTAGAAGTTAACTGTCTCGACTCGAACAACTTACTGCAGCTGTACCATGAAAGATTGGGACATCAAAATAAGGTTCATGTGAAGAAAGTTTTGGAAAGAGAGCTTGGTATAAAGCTGAAGCAAGACAGCGAATTATGTGAAGGCTGTATATATGGAAAATCACACAGAATGAAATTCGGGACAAGAGAAAAAGCAACTGAAGTAGGAGAGCTTATACACGCAGATGTTTGTGGCCCCTTTAGTTTTTCTATTGCTAAATTCAAATATTTCGTTGTCTTTAAGGATGATTTATCAAAATTCCGTTATGTTTACTTATTGAGACAGAAGTCAGAAGTAAGTCAGAAGCTGAAACTGATGTTAGCTGAAATGAAAACAATGGGACATAAAGTAAAAGAGTTCCTGTCAGATAACGGAGGCGAGTTTGATAATCAGGCCATAAGGAAAATACTGGAAGAGAATGGTATTCGTCAACGATTAACAATGGCATATACTCCCGAGCAAAATGGTTCCGCAGAGAGAGAAAATAGAACCATAGTTGAGGCTGCGAGAGCTATGTTGCATGCAAAAGGACTGCCCCAAGCGCTGTGGGCTGAATTAGTTAACGCTACAGTCTACATTCTAAATCGTACTGGTCCGACCTCAATGAATAAAATCCCTTATGAAATTTGGTACAATAAGAAACCAAGGATACGGCACCTACGAATTATTGGTAGTACTTGCTATGCACATGTCCCAAAGGTAACTAGGAAGAAGTTGGATAAGAAAGCGGTTAAAGGCGTTCTTATTGGATACGATAATGATGAAGGGTACAGGATTTGGATTAAAGAAACTAACAAGTTGGTCCGCTCAATGGACGTTATTTTTGAAGAGACAACACTGAGACAAAGTAATCAAATCGAAATGCCAATGAACTTCAACCCGATGGAACCAATTTCCTTTGAATTACCTACAACTGTAACACCGGCAGAAGAGCCATCGTCTTCAAATACGAATGAAGAATCTTATTTAGATGAAGACCGTTTGGAACCAGATACAAATTGCGAACATGAATTAAACGACAAATCTGAAGAAAATGTCGAAGTTCAAGCTCCTGGTCCTGAAGTACAAACTGATGATTCGTTCGTATCAGTGAGAGAGGAAGATAATGTATCAGATGGTGAAGAATTACTTCCTGATGTAGAAGAAGGGAGGATGACACCTCCAGGAGAGGGTGAAGAATTACTTCCAGAGGTAGATGAAAATAGAATGACACTCAGAGAGCACTCATCAATAAAACCTCCTACACGGTTCGATGACTTCGTGATGAACATTATCGACTTAAGTAACAGTAAAGAGCCGAGTACATACAAAGAGGCTCTTGATGGACATGACCGTGATGGTTGGCGCATGGCTATGGACAGTGAAATGAATTCTCTACGCGAAAACGAAACGTGGGAACTAGTGAAGCCAAAAGGGAAAGTTAGAGCGTTGCCATGCAAATGGGTATTTAAACTAAAAAAGAACCCAAACGGAAGCATTGAACGCTATAAAGCAAGATTGGTGATTAAAGGCTACTCGCAAAGGGAAGGGATAGACTATGATAAGACATTTAGTCCTGTAGCCAAGTTAAGCACGATCAGAGTTTTGCTAAGCATCGCCGCTAACGAAGGGTTGACATTACGTCAGTTTGATGTCAGTACTGCTTTCCTGAATGGAAAAGTACAAGAGGAACTGTATATGAAACAGCCTGAAGGATATGATGATGGCACAAGAAGGCTATGTAAGTTAAAAAGAAGCCTTTACGGTTTAAAACAAGCGCCTCGCTGTTGGAACATCTGCATCCATGAGTTCTTGATAGAATCTGGATTTAAGCAAACCGAGGCAGATCCTTGTTTATATTATCGCCAACGTGGAAATGCCAAAGTGTTACTAGGCCTGTATGTTGATGACGGTCTAATTGCGTCAACGGATGAGGCAGAGGCAGAACACTTTGTAGAACACGAATTAAAGGTTCGTTTCAAAATCACAACAAAGCCTGCATCATATTTCCTTGGCTTAGAACTAGAGCGACAAACTGATGGTGCTATACTGATACACCAGAGAGCCTACGTCAAACGAATACTAGAAAAGTTCGGAATGACGGACTGCAAACCAGTTGCAACACCGGCTATAAAGGAATCTCGAGAAAATATTACCGATGAGGATAATTATGCTAAAACAGATTTTCCCTACAGAGAAGCAGTGGGAGCACTCAGCTACTTGATGGTTGCGACTCGACCAGATATAGCTTTCGCTGTAAGTGTAGTATCGAGAAAACTTGAAAATCCGTCTATACAAGATGTGATAAAAGTAAAAAGAATTATGAGGTACCTAAAAGGTACAGAATCCCGAGGCCTTATATACAAAAGAAGTACGGTCACAGGCCTCGAATCCTATAGCGATGCAGATCACGGGGGTGACTTAAGTACAGGTCATTCTACAAGTGGAATACTCTGTCTGCTGCACCGGTCATTAGTCAGCTGGGAGAGCAAAAAACAGAAATCTGTAGCTCTTTCAAGCACAGAAGCCGAGCTAGTCGCTGCTAGTGAAGCGTGCAGAGAAATAGTATGGCTGAAACGTCTTGTTGGACAGCTGACCTCGCCGCACCAAACTCCAACTTTATTTGTTGATAATGAAGGAGCAGTGAAGCTAGCGCACAACCCACCTTACGAATACCATCGGCGTACGAAACATATACGATTGCGATATTACTATGTGAGAGAGTGCGTTAACGATGGGGTTTTGAAAGTTAAGCAAGTTCCCGCTGAAGAGCAGCTTGCTGATATGCTCACCAAGCCACTATTCAAGCCAAGATTGGCATTACTATCTCAGAAAATTGGCTTATCGCTATAAAGAGAAAAAGAGATAAGTGGATGTTAAGAAGGTTGCACACTTCGTGTATAGTTTAAGGTCTTTAGGTATCCTAGCAACCTTATTCTAATTTTTCTAACAACTCTGTCATCTCCTTGTACTTTTACTTTAAATGTATTCTAATATTATTATTTATGCTTATTCAATTGATTCACGTTAACAGTGTGAAGTTCCCAATCCGCACTGGGTCCGCGTGGGAACTATAGCCCAAGCAAGCCCTCTCATCCTGATAGGAGGCCTGTGCCCAGCAGTGGGACGTAAATAAGGCTGGTGATGATGATGATGAAAGGGTATATCCTGATGTCTATTATCAACAAGGAGCGGAATTCTCATAGGAAAAAAAAACGTAAAATAATCCTCTAAAATAATGATAAATAAATAAATAAAATAAAATGCGTCTATTTCGGACAACAGAAACTAAAGCCTAAAGTTTTATGGCCTAGCACTAACTAGCAGAAATATGAAGTCGGTGCGGTGCGAGCGGAATATTCTTTGAATGAAGCACCGACTTCATATTTCTGCTAGTTAGTGCTAGGCCATAAAACTTTAGGCTTTAGTTTCTGTTGTCCGAAATAGACGCATTTTATTTTATTTATTTATTTATCATTATTTTAGAGGATTATTTTACGTTTTTTTTCTAAGGTTTTTTTTTTGAAGGTGGTTTTATGACTACCAGACGCAAATACTTGAATAACCTTAGATAACATATGAAACACATAGTACGTGCCTGTAAAATTTGAGGGTTGCCCTCGATTTCCCTAGGATCCCATCATCAGATCATGACTTGGTGACAATGGGACCACCTCAGGAGTACCCCTTCGAATAAAAAAAGAATTTTGAAAATCGGTCTACAATTGACGGAGTAATAAAAACATACAGTGGAACGTAGAACCTCCTCCTTTTTTGAAGTCGGTTAAAAATCAAAAGTCAATAGGGAGAGAACATTGTAATTTATCGACTTTTCCAGTTATCGATAGTTTTATCTAAGTAGTTCAAATTTAACACGGACATGACATGCAAATGACCAAGAGCGGATTTGAAGTAGCCATTACTAGATTAATATGGATATGACGTGTGGCAACAAAATAAAATTAATGTTACTTATATCGGAATAAAAAAGAATAAGGTACCTACCTACCTGGAAGAATTTGTAATTTTTTTTAATTAATTTTTTTTTAATTTTAAAATTTTTTGACACAAATTAGGTAGGTATTTATTTATTCAATCTTTATTGCACAAAATACAAATGGTTACAGAATAATGTTAAAAGTCGATAATAGGTAACAAAATAAAAATAAAATTATTTCGGCAAGAACATTATTTTATTTTAATGAAATACCTATCAAATAAATAAATGAAATGTTTGTTAGATGTACTCGTAATGTCGTAATATTGATAGCCCTGCCCTGCCCCTAAACTACGAAATTCGAAAATCGATATTCGTATCGTATCGTCCCGCTCACTCTCGTGTTAAATAATATTAGCTTGAGAGGGACGGCACGATACGAAGTTCGAATTTTACACTTCCTAGTCGGGGAGCTGTACCTATATAAGATATAATAAAAAAATACGGTAAATATCTGAGTAGGTACCTAATGTTTTAAAGTGCTTCTTGTCAAGCGCGAGATAGTACCCTACCTACCTTCTTCTTCTTTTTCTCTCTTCTTCTTTTCAGCACGTATTTGTCCACTGTTGGGTGTATGCTTCTTGATGGGCTCTCCAATCCTGCCGGCTGGATGTTTACCTACCTACTTACCTAAATAATAAATCCCATTATTTTTTTCCAATACTACAACATGAACAGTGAGTACCTACCTACCTTCGTATAGGTAAATCTATTTGATAGACAAATATCGAGGACCAAAGTGGAGAATCATGTTAATTATAGGTACGTACTTACCTATCTAATATCGAAACTGTTGTGTGATGTCATGAGACAAGTAGGCAAGTACAGGCAAAACAGAGTCCTTGTCCTTAATGTAAGTAAGTAAGTAAGTTAATGCTTTATTGTACGGAAAATACGAAAATAAAGACAACCTATATTAATTAATGAGTCAAACTGACAAAAGCTTTCCCCTGTCAAAATGTTAATGACATAATCATTGTTATCTGGACTGTATTGTGTGCTTACCATCAGGCGCAATGTAGGTACCTAGTCATTGCGGAGCTGTTATAAAAAAAAATCCCCTTACTACCTCGGAAAGTCGTCTTTTATCGTCGATTCCAGTGATGAAGATGATCAGGATTTATTTTTATGAGCTGTTTTTTTGCATGTTGCGCTTTCCTCGCTACAGTGAGGTGAAAAGTTTTCAAAGAAAACACACGGGTGCAAATGTATTTTACTTCTCGTGTGTTGAAACACTCGCTACGCTCAGAATTCTATTTTATTCTATAGAATCCTTTCGCTTGCTCGTGTTTCAATTCCACACTCGCGGGTAAAATACAACTTTGCACCCTTGTAGGTATAACAAATAACTATTTGCCTGGCCCGTGGGAAAGGTTTTCCTGCTATGTCTATAGGTAGCTACCTATTATAGGTACAAGTACAAATAAAAAAATAATGAAAAGTAAATAAAGTAAACTAGTGTAACTTTCACGTCGCAACAAGCGTATCGAACGCGTTTGCGTTACTGTCATTAGTGTCATGTCGAATATTATACTATCAATATTTGCGTGTTGTCTAGAGGCTCTGCTAATTTTCCCATAGTAATTGAGACGTTCGTTTTAGGCTTATTCTTCTGTGGGAAGTTACACTAGAGGCACTGGTGTCTCTGACGGATACAGTCATATAGACAACATAAGATGTTACGATTATGATGATTATGACTGTACTTACGTCCGAATTATTTATAACTTACTACCTACTCAAAAGAAAATAGAGGCCACAAAGTACTCTTATTATTGTTGATGGTTTAATAATTAAACTTTGTATGATATGAACGTAACAACAGTAAGTTACTTAGGTATATTAAAATACAAAATTGTTACACAATTGCAAAAAACACGCACACAATGAACAGACCATTTTGCACAGACTCAATGCATTTGCATTTATTTTCTCGTAATTTTTCACCATTGATTTTCTGTTGATTTTTGAATTGTGTTTGAAACTAACCAGGTTTTTTTATACATATATCTGTGTTATAAATAGACATTGTAGAAAACTCTTTCCCACGGGCCACGCAAAAATCAATCTTATGACAATGTCGTAAACATTTTGACAGGGGAAAGCTTTTCTCACTTTAACTATACTTATAATGTGTCAAGTGAATAACCTAACCAACTTAGAAAGACATCGTCATTTCAAAGTTCAATATTTGAAAGACGGGTGAACCGATTTTAATGAAACTTAGCTAAGAGCCACCTCGATTAGACTAGCTTTCGATTTAAAAAACCCGCATCGAAATCGGTAAAACCGTTTGGGAGCTACGATGCCTCAGACATACACAGATACACAGGTCAAACTTATACCAGTTAGCGCTCGCGATTAACACTAGAATACTACATTCCCCTATTTCACCAACTTTACAATTGTCAGTTTACAATGACAATTCCAAGTACATTTCTTTGCTAATATGAAGCTCGCGCACTCTTCAAGTCAGCAATTGACAACGAATTGTCTTTTTTTTTTGTGAGACAATTTGACACCAATTGACCCAGTCCCAAACTAGGCAAAGCCTGTACTATAGGTACTAGACAACGGATAAACATAGTTATATAGATAAATACATACTTATATACATATTAAACATCCAAGACCCGAGAACAAACATTCGTATTCATCATACAAACATCTTCCCCGACCGGGTTTTGAACCCGGGACCTCAAGTTTCATAGTCAGGGTCGCTAACCACTAGGCTATTCGGTCGTCAAAATTGAAAACTAACAATCGTAAAGTTCGTGAATTAGGGGCATGATCAATGAAGTGATCATGATTAAAAAATGTTCTACTCCTACCTCCGTTTCGAGTTCGAACTTCAACAAAATGTCTTTTCCCCTCACTACCTCGGAAAGCCGTCTTTTATCCTTTAGTACAAGCGGGTAAAATCGCGTTTTATCCACTAGTGGGGAAAGTAATTTGACCTTGGAGTGGAGCGTGTTTAAGTAGCTTTTGACAGATAACAAAACGTAAAACGCTCATAATAATGGTTCGCTCTATATTAATTATCAAAATTATCATTAAATAGATAATAAATGGTTTGAGAATTTAATAAAAAATACCAAATTTAGCTTTATTTAATAAAATTGTATAAGAAACATTTGTTATTTTTTATAATGACGTTGAACATAATTTTGAACGCACAAGTTGAGTCGATACAATTTCTAAACGCATCGTCAGAAATGTCAACATTGTCAACAAAAAATTTCTCACAGACTCTCCGACTCACGCAAAAATACACAACTTCCAGAGTTTTATGTTATAATGTCTTAAAAAAATTGTGATTCCAGTGATGAAGATTTATATTTACGAGCTGTTTTTTTTTAATGTCGCGCTTTCCTCCCTACAGTGAGGTGAAAAGTTTTGTGTTACACACGGGTGCAAATGTATTTTACTTCTCGTGTGTTGAAACACTCGCTACGCTCAGGATTCTATTTTAGAACCCTTTTAGAACAACTATAGAATCCTTTCGCTTGCTTGTGTTTCAATTCCACACTCGCGGGTAAAATACAACTTTGCACCCTTTTATAACAAATAACTATTTCTTGTGTCCGCTAGAATTCCCGCTACAGTTAAATACGTAACTCGCAACACATCCGTTGAGGTGGAATGTACCCTGCTAACTTCGCCAAGTGTCGAAACACATGTACAAGAGGATCCTAGCAAAGTTTCTGCGTACAGTCAGCAGCACGCGTTCACAATGATCTAAGCACGCCTCTATTGTTATAGACATAAGAGCTAGTGCAGATCTTTGTGACCACATCGGTTGCTTAGAAGTATCTGGTGTCTGCTGCTGACTGTACATTCATTTATTCAAACAGCTTGGGCCTTCGGAAAAGCTTAATGATTTCCAGATATCTTAATTATTAGTGAAGAGTTTCGTTATAGAATTAGGAACAGTTTCAAGGTTGTTTGTCTAAAAATGTTTTATATCTTGCCTTCGTTGGCTTTTTTTAACCTCCAACGTCCGGGTGTGTATGTGTGATTCTTAGTGGCATCGGAACTCACAAACGGATAGCCCGATTCGAAAGCGATTTCATAGATAGAGAGTAGTCTCAATCGCTTTGGTGTTTACCAAGTTTGGCGTACTCCACATAATTAGGTCTTAAAACACTAGTGTGATCCTATTATGAAACTCAGCTTCGCCTCGTTTCATAAAAACGCACTTTTTTTTTAGGACCCTCATTATTGTAGCAGTTGCAAAAACGACTATTTCCTTCTATCCCGATGTAGTCCTATGGTTGTCACGTTAGAAAAGTCTTGCTATAGTTGAATTAAGAAATGTTTTTACATGTCAAAGTGCTTATGACATTAACATAAGATTGATTTTTGCCTGACCTGTGGAAATACTTTTTTCACTAGTCCTGTACCCCCTTTGCAGGCAAAGGAAGTACCTAAGTAACACTATGTGCTAGAAAACAACATAATAAATCGTGATATCAAGTAGTTGAATACTTGCCAAGAATCCTTTTGTCCTATATAAGGGACAGAGGTTACCTTAGAACAACGACTCCAGGCTTATTGTTTTTCATGTCACATATTTGGATTGAGTGATCATAATCACCTGTAGTACATGTAGCACGCGCGCCATTTTGTCGCTTGTCGCGCATTGCGTCCCTTTCATAGTGATGGAATCAGTGAAGGACGCACTGAGCGGCAAGCGACAAAATGGCGCGCGTGATACCCCCCTAGGTCTAGCACAACTCACAGTGCGACTTCTATCTCGCGCGAGAACAACTGCCCGTCCTTTTTCTGTCACTCAGAATGCAACGGGACGGGTCATATAATCTCGCGCGACAAACAAAGTCGCGGCCAGTCGTGGTAGCCCTACAGGGGGGCTAGCACGCGTGCCATTTTGTCGCTTGTCGCTCAGTGCGTCCTTCACTGATTCTATCACTATGAAAGGGACGCACTGCGCGATTAGCGACAAAATCGGTTTCAATAGGTTATGGGACCCTATACATGCCTTTGTAATTTAAATTTTCACAGATATTTGACCTGGAGACCCTATACATCTCCTGCTCAATTAAAACGTGCCAGTAAAGTAGTGTTCTGGTTTTGCTGTTCTAATAATTACTTTTTACACTTGTTTCTAAAATGCGGTTTTTTTTTCTCTCTTAATCTTTTAATGACAGAGTGAGGTTTCTTTGTGTAATTTGTCTGTGGTTACGTATTGTAAGAGCTAATGTAACTTGTTTTTAGAAAAAATGACTTTGTGCCAAGTTTCTTGCGGCGCATTCTTCTTGGCAATCATGGTCTTTCCGAAAGCGCTGGTAGACTCAAAAAAATGACGTGTAAAAGAGCATTCAACTGCTTATTTGCTGAATAAAATTTTGATTTTGATTTGATTTTGATACGAACTCCAGCTAAGTCTACATAGGCGACTACTTAGTCTAAACGGTAATTTTGCGGGTGGTATTATAGGACCTTATGCGAGGCCCGTCCGGATCGCTACCACCATCTTACTCGGTAATCCTGCCGCCAAGCTACAGTGTTTGCACTGTTGTGTTCTGTGTGGAGAGTAAGACAGCCGGTGTAATTACGGGCACAAGAGGCATTTCATCTTAGCTCTCTAGGTTGACAACGCATCTGCGAACCCTCCGGGGTTGTGGGTGTCTATGGACAGTGGTGATCACAACCATCAGGTGACCCACTTGCTCGTATGCCTTCCTTGTCGTATAAAAAAATCTATTCGATCCTATTCTTTGTGTATTTTGTGAAATGTATTTTGTGTCCAAAGCTCTTGCTCAACGATGTAACTAATCTCATCTTGTCGAATCTTAATAGATTTGTGGATAATACCTTTTCTGGACGATATAATTGCGTGCTTAGGAGCTGGTAATAAAATCCAGTTTTGGTTGCGTTGAAAGAAACCAGGCTGTGGTCAGACTGGCAGGGAGCGGACCAGTGTATTGCGTTTTTGAAACGTTGGTTAAAACGGAACCTAAAAAAAATATTCCGACGAATTGAGTCCTCCTCCTTTTTTGAATTCGGTTAATAAAGAGGTCTCTGCCCCGAATACAACTTTGTATGGTCAGCAGCCGAAGTAGCTAAGCAACCCAAGCGGTCACAATGATCTAGGCACGGTTCTATTGTTATAGACATAAGAGCTTGTGTAGATCATTGTGACCGCTTCGGTTGCTTAGCTACTTTTACTGCTGACTGTACCATTCGGAGTCGAGACCATAGGTCCGTGGGGTCCCAGCGCTCACATTTTTCATCATCACCTCTTCGAAACCAGTGTTAGCAGAGCCCTACTCCTAAGCAAACTGTACGCAGTGCTTTTTCAAAGATTTCTTTTCAAGATTTTATTATTTTTTGGCCTAGTTAATATGTATATCTATGCAAAATTACAGTTTTCTAGTACCAATAATAGTCTTGACGTTAAATACTTGTAAATTCAACAGAAGCTCGTATTAAGATCATGACGTGACTGTCTTGTCTATGGGTTATGAAGCAGTTATCTAAGTTTAATAGCCATCAAAATCGCTTGTCGCTCAGCGTATTCGCTGGCCTAGCCTTGCCACAATCGTTACCCCATTTCACGAAGACTGATGACTCGACAAGCGTTCGCCTCACGGTTGTTACAAGACGTGTATTGACGTAATCATCATCATCAGTGATCAGTCATCAGTCGCGGGCGTTGACAATTAGTGGATGGGACGAATCGTAGGTACAATGGAATTTGAAAAATATGTTTATTGCTATTTCGTTCATTGCTGGCTCCTTTAGGTGCAATTGTCAATTTGTCACATTATTTTCTGTCACGATCGCGTTTGCGTTTTAACGTGTCAAATAGTATGAGAATAGTACGTTGTCAATAAGTGCCGCCAGAGGCGCTGCCGATTTGCCCATAGTAATTGAGTTAACGCGAACGCGAACTAGTGTAATCAACGGCCAAAAAAACGTCTCGATCGCGTTTGCGATTACGTCTGAATTACTATGGGCACATTAGCAGCGCCACTAGTGGCACGTATCGACAACAAACAAGTCTTATACTATTTGATACTTAAACGCAACCGCGTTCGGGACGTATTTTTGTTCATCGATTAGGTTAAGTACTCTCTTGACCAACTTTACAATTGTCTGTTTACAAATAAAAGCTCTTCAAGTCAGCTATTTATACCGAATTGTCACTGAAACCTGTCATTTTTTTGTAAAGTTTTTGAAATATGGGGCTGCAGGGTAATTGCGTAACTATTTTGACAATGGTCGTCGGTTTGAAATGTCAGTTTTTGTACGTCTGTGACAGCTAGCTGTTTCCGATACCAATTGTCAGCCCATACAAAATGAGCACGATGCTGATTGCGACCGAGTTAGACAATAAGTATGCAGGCCCCATTTCACCAACTGTGCAATTGTCAGTTTTCAATGACAATTCATTGTCAGTTGCTGACTTGAAGGGCTTTTGTTTTAGTGCGCTTCATATTGTCAAAGAAATGTAGTTCGAATTGTCATATTGTAAAGATGGTGAAACAGGGGCCTGCTTCCATCTTTAACGCTAAATTCAGAAAATAAATTACCTATAACCAAGGAGGATAATATACGGAGTGTTTTGCCCATACTTTGAATCGTTCTTATTTACATTCAGCGCCATCTACCTTGCTTGAGTGACACATTCGTACCGCTGTTTTGTTATTATTTGACACGCTGGCTACGACCTTGGCGCCATCTAGAAATTGCCTGAGTTTTAAGATGACTGCGGGGAACGATTCGAAGTATGGGCTTTGACACTCCGTATACTATCCTCCTTGCCAATAACAACTATAACCAACTTATTTATTAAAGTTGAAAAACCCCTGATATTTATTATTTCAAAGTTCAATATCTCAGTAACGGCTGAACCGATTTTAATGAAACTTAGCTAAGAACCACCTCGATTAAGGTAGCTTTCGATTAAGAAAAACCGCATCGAAATCGGTAAAGAGCCTCTGGGCTAATCAGCGACCAAGAAAAACGCCTCGATCGCGTTCGCGTTGACGTCTCAATTACTACGGCCTCTAGTGGCGCGTATTGGCAACGTACTATGAAACTGGCCAAGCAATGTAATTCGAATTGTCATGACAAACCGACAATTGTAAAGTTGGTGAAATAGGGGTCGTTATGGAATGACAATGACAACCCTATCTACGCCCGAACATTAGTGATATGCCGCGAGTGCCGTTCATTTGACCTGCGGTCGAATATGTAACAGCCGATTAGCGGTCGTCCCCTCCCTATTCAGACTGCACCGCAAAAGTGAAATCTGTGTCTATGGTTTTTTTTCAAAATTTTCGACTTCTCTAGCGTTTGTAGCTAACCCTATTATTCATAAACTTATTTTAACTAAAATGCCGTTAAAGTTCGTTTGTCCTTTTTTGTCACATTGACATTTCCGTTAGTAAGAAGAAGACAAAATCTATTTTAACTAATGGAGGCTTGAGTGACGCTTATGAATAATGGCATTAGCTTGTTTAGCGTGTAACTAGAGGCTCTGAGCCTCTAACGTGATCGGCCAAAAAATACGTCACTAATAGTCAAATAGTATGAAAATTGTTTGTTGTCGATACGTTGCCACTAGACGCGCTGCTAATGTGCCCATAGTAATTCAGCCC
This sequence comes from Clepsis dumicolana, assembly GCA_963691665.1. Taxonomy (NCBI): domain Eukaryota; kingdom Metazoa; phylum Arthropoda; class Insecta; order Lepidoptera; family Tortricidae; genus Clepsis; species Clepsis dumicolana. Next base: position 34,929,211 of record OY829505.1, on the reverse strand, counting down.
CCCGACAACGAAGTGCAAAATTCGAGCTTCGCATCGCGCGGTCCCGCTCAAGCTAATATTATTTTACACGAGAGTGAGCGGGACGATACGATACGAACTTCGATTTTCGAATTTCGTAGTCGAGGGGCAGACGTAAACGCGGACGCGATCCAGACGTTTTTTTGTTCGCTGTTTACACCAAACGCTCTGAGATAACCCGGCCACACTTTGCGAAGTTCAGCGCGTGTGTACTCTGAAAAATGCCCTCTCGAAGCGTGTCGCGCAAACTAGTTTTTAAGCACGCGAGTGATCCATCCATTTCATCATTTCATTGAGCGAATTCCCCCCTTTGACGCGGCTTTGGACGGATAGATCTGTGTTATATAGGCTGTTCATTTAGAGAGCCCGAACTCGTTACTCAGAGTAACAGTGTGAGAGGCAACTGCAGAAAACTATACTAAAGAATACACTTACTAACTAAGAATATACTTACTAACGTAACAAGACACGGCACTGACGCATGTGTGCAGTAAACGAGCTCGCGGCTGTGTGCGTTTCGGGACGCGAGCGGGGGTGAGCGCGTAGCGCGCGGGGTGGGGAGAGGCGGACCACGGTCGCCAAGCTCATTAAATAAAAAAAAAATAAAAAAAAAAAGATAAGGTTAAATTACCGAGCACACCTAATAGACACGTAATAAACTTTCGATATCGCCGTTCAGTGTTATATTGTAAATGTAACACGATTTTACTTCTACGTAAGACGTAAGTGCATTCATGTACTTAGTCTTGCCAACATAGCCCTATTTCCGTCGGGCGCTCGGACTATAACTCAGTTAAAATTGTTACCTTTAGCATCCACTAGCATATTGGAGCTTCATATCGAGTTGCTAGCAATTAGTGCAGAATGGAGAATATATGAATTGTTCAGGTAGCGCAACAGAGCATAGGCAAAGAATAACAAATAACGTAATAACCTAACCAACTTAGAAAAGTCGAAAAACCCCCGACATTGTCATTTCAAAGTTCAATATTTCAAAGACGGGTGAACCGATTTTAATGAAACTTAGCTAAGAACCATCTCGATTACACTAGCTTTCGATAAAAAAAAACCGTATCGAAATCGGTCAATCCGCTTGGGAGCTATGATGCCACAGACAGATACACAGATACACAGGTCAAACTTATAGCACCCCTCTTTTTCGTCGGGGGTTAAAAAGAACCGACACTGACACATGTGTGCAGTACATGACCTCGCGGGTGTGTGCGTTTCGGGACGCGAGCAGGGGCGAGCGCGGGGCGCGCGGGGTGAGGAAAGGCGGTCCGCGGTCCGCCGGGACGCAGGGCCTCAGCTTCACACGAGTTGGCAACCATTTTCGTAGTATTTGACACTTTATTAAACTCTGCCATGGTTCCTCCTTAGTTTAAGAGCGCGCATCGCTCGCAGGCGTCACTTTTCGGTACTAATTGACAACAAACTTGGCGACGTTACAGCTACGACTTTGAGTGGGTGACCGACCATTAATCCTTGGAACCTTACGGAACTAAACAAAAGCCAACATAAATCTTTGTTCTACCAGCCCATATTGAGAGACAAGGAGACAACGCTACGTGGGAGCGGGACCTTGGCTGTCAGTGCAACCTTTGCATCGGTTTCTACGTTTAATGTCAAATTTACAAGTCCGTGCGCGGTGACCTCACCCTATTATTCATAAACTAAAATGCCGTTAAAGTCCGTTTGTCCTTTTTTGTCACATTGACATTTCCGTTAGTAAGAAGAAGACAAAACCTTTTTTAAGTAATGGAGGCTTGACTGACGTTATGAATAATGGCATAAGAGTTTATGGGACTACCTGTCTAACACAACTCACAGTGCGACTTCTATCTCCCGCGAGAACAACTGCCCGTCCTTTTCTGTCACTCAGAATGCAACGGTCGGGTAATATAATCTCGCGCGACAAAGTCACGGCCAGTCGTGCTAGCCTTACCGGCTCGCAATCACCATCATGTTCATTTTGTATGGGCTGGCAATTGGTATCGGAAACAGCTAGCCGTCACAGTCGTACAAAAACTGACATTTCAATCCGATGATGAGTGTCAAAATAGTTACACAAGTTACCCTGCTAGGCGAACTTCGCTAGGGAAGTACGGTGTGTGTTGAAACTCGGAAAAATGCGTTAAAACAGAATTATGATAAACAGTTTAAAACATTTCGACGCGATTGGTCCTTGCTTCTGGTGATTTGCGAGCGGATAGTTACTTTGCGCAGCGGTTGAGTCTAGCTATACAGCGAGGCAATGCGGCCAGTGTTCTGGGTTCCTTACCACGGGGTGATGATGCCTTGTTGGACGGAAGGTTAGGTTAGAGTATGCAGGTTTTTAGATGTTAATATAATATTTTTGTTTAGGTCAATGGAGTGTGAGTTACTTTAATGTATATAATGGGTATTTATAACTTGCTCAGTGTATGAAATGTGAATGCAAGATCTCAGTAGGGACCGAATCTGTCATAGATTAAGCTTATATGTATATTTGCCGAATAAAATTATGGTTTAAGACATCTATTAACGGCACGTAGTCACCCATAGATCCTCATCGCCATGTCATTCATGGTCGTGACCGCACTATTATTATGATAAACATCAACCGACTACACTACACTACTGTCTATATAACCTAACCTAACCAAGTTAGAAGAAACTTAGCTTTAAAACCAACTCTACACCTAGTCAAAATATGTGGCTTGGCCGTTTCGCTACCGTCACATGAACGTAAGGTGAAAAAATTATTCACTGTTTATTACTTTTCAGTTATACAACAGTGCCCTTAGTGTAATCAAAAAGCTTAACTCAAATTCAAACACTTTAACTCAAACGCGATCGAGGCGTAGGTATTTTGTGCTTTTTGATTACACTAAGGGCACAGTTCTTGGGTAACGAAACGGCCACGTATTTTGACTAAGGTGTAGAGTTTGTGAAGTTAGGTTAAGTTAGCTTAAAGGCTAGCTTATAGAGTTAGAAGCTTGGCTCTACGTGAGATCTGATAACTTTTTGACAGTGCGAGCCATTTAGTCTCGTCTCAGCAACATTTTACATGAAAATGTTTTTGGTGAGATGTCTGTCTTAAACTTAATCACAAAGATATCACCTTCACGGCAGTTCTCACAAAATATTGGTTCGGCTTTAAATAGATTGTTATTATATGAACTAGTAGAGGTCCTAGCGCTTTGAAATTATTCAAGGAAATTTCCAAGAGGCTAGTCGATGTCACAGGGGATCGAAGAGATGGCAGCTTTCTCGGACAAAGGCTTAGCCTTGCCATCCAAAGAGGGAACGCTGCCAGCATCTTTGGTACCATGCCCACTTCTTGTTAGAGATGTTTTAGTTTTTGTAAAGTAGTTTTATTTTAATTTTAATTTAGGATAAGTGTTTTTTTTTTCAGTAGCCTATACTGTGTCCCACTGCTGGGCAAAGGCCTCCTCTTTCCCCTTCCACATGTCTCTGGCTTCGGCCAACTCTCGCCAGTCCGGCCAAAACCGCTCCAGATCGTCCCGCCATCTCCTTCTTGGTCTGCCTCTGCTCCGGTATCCATCGCATTTATTTATTTTTTATTTATTGAGTTTGTAGAGTGAGTTCAAATTGAATGTTATTGAGAATATATTCCTTAAGTAGAGTTGTAAGTTTGTAACTTGCACCGCAATAGGTTACAAAGCATCTCGCCAATGGTGATGGGACCGTAATTATAGTTTTTTTTAGACCAACGGAGTGAAAGTCGACATTATAAGCCGGCGATTTGTGGAAACCGTGCTTAACTAGGCACAATCGGCGGCAGCTGAACGATTTGGTACTTTACTTGGTTGAAGTGATAATGCGTTTTCGAATTTTACTTTTTTCCCACAAAATTACGTATGCGAGAATATTCGCAAATTGCGACAGGATCTCAGGATTTATCAATTCAAATCAGTCCTTTTCTCCGGACTTTATAATTTTTCGTCTTTTAACCCTACGTGGGGTTCAATAAATGATTTATATGAATACGAATATTTGTTCTCGGGTCTTGGATGTTTAATATGTATGTATTTATCTATATAAGTATGTTTATCCGTTGTCTAGTATCCATAGTACAAACACAGTGTAAAGAGCTTATACCTACCAGTGGTCCGACGCCTTTGATGTTTGCGTAAGTGCCGACACCGCAACCGCATGGCCAAAGCACCAAGGAGGGCGAAAGTTCCTAACTAATCGGACAGTGGCGGCGTATGCAAGGGGGCTCGCCCTGCCCGCCCCGCACCCCGCACCCCCCGCACGATTGACCTGTCTAGAGGCCTTCGTCGGACGACTGTATAGACTGTGGTACAGGCTTTGCCTAGTTTGGGACTAGGTCAATTGGTGTCAATTTGTCCCATGATATTTATTTATTTATTTTTATTATTTATTACTGGGGACCGAAGAGCTGGCAGCATCCTCACTCAACGTATCAGCATCGCGATGCAGCGAGGAAATGTTGCCAGCATCTTTGGGACAATGCAATAAAACTGGAATAAAATAATGATGAACATATATTTTGGTGATATTATCTTTAGACGTAAGTACATAATAGTTGCTGTTAAGCAACTAACCCTAGCAACACGCCTTGAAGACAGAGGGGTGTAACGACGTGAAGGGGGAAGTAGGTATATAAATGGCGGCGTTTTGGACTCGGTCACAAGAGATTCTATTCTACTATGTTATTATTTATTCTTATGCTTATACCTTCTACCGGTTTCAGATACGGTTACGAATATTAGATAATTAAGGAATTGTAAAAAGTAAAATGTAGTGAGACATTTTCTTCGTTTACTGTTAGATTTCAATTACTTAGTTCAAGATGTGGAAGTCGACTCGAGAAGTGTTTGTCCAGCAGTGGGCCGTAAAAAAGGCTTACGATATCTCTGTGAATATTCCGAACCATTGCCTTAACTTGAGGACTTAAACATGATTAGCAGGCCAGGAAGGAAATAATAGAAAAGTAACGCAGTGCCAACCCTAAAAACGTTTCTAACTAAACCCTACTAAAGCTTAAATGGCCTAAATAGGGCTGTCACTTGCCATGAAAGGAAACGTCGATGTATCGGCTAAGTGTCACTTCTGACGATAACTTGGAACGCTTCGGTTTTATCCGTGAGTAAGTTATGATTTTATGATGTGACAGATCAGTGAGAGTTGAGAATTACTATTTAATAATGTGACAACATATTTGGTAGAATTATTTATCAAGCGACTACTTAAAATAAGTTTCATCATCATCATCACCAGCCTTTTCACGACCCAGTGCTGGGCACAGGCCTTCACAGAATGAGAGGGCTGGTTGTGCGGATTGGGAACTTCACACACACCTTTACATTGGACCGTGAATATGTCCGTCGGTTACGTAGTTTGGCAAATTGTTTTTCTCAAATTCAGAAAATTATGTCTAGACAAATACTTAAATATGCATAAGAATATTTAATTTCAGCCAAGGGCGATTTTACTATGGCTTTCCGGCCAGATCTGTTTGTGAACAGGTTCGGTAGTTATAATTATAGATTTTGTTTGTATGTAGATTTATTTTATGGAAATTAAAAAAAAAACGAAAAACGTTTAAAAATGAGGTCTCACTCGCAAGGTCTATGTAATCGCCGACCAGAGGGCCTAGTGTAATCGCCGACCAAGCCAAGAAATACGTCTCGAACGCGTTCGCGTTTAACAATGCTTGTACTATTTGACACTTTAACGCAAACGCGATCGAGACGTATTTTGTGCTTTTTGATTGCAGCCAAGAAATACGTCTCGATCGCGTTCGCGTTTAACAATTCAGTGCCCTTAGTGTAATCAAAAAGCACAAAATACGTCTCGATCGCGTTCGCGTACTTGTACTATTATGTATTCTGTGGTTTGCGTTAAAGTGTCAAGTAGTATGATGAGAATTGTTAAACGTTGTTGAATTGTTGTCATGGACGTGATCAATGAATTCCCCCAAAACCCCGTATCTATCGATATCGATAGCGTTCTCGCGACCCTACCTGCGCACTTACACTTACTCCACTTTACGGCACCCGGCAACAGGTACTCTTCGGGAGAAAGATATCTTTAGCATCTACATTTTTATGACCCCAATAAATCCACACTTGAAATTAAGAAGTACACCTATCGTAGCCCAGTCGATGAGGGCTATCGCGAGATTGGCGAGTCAAAAATCCGAATCTTTTTAGGGTTCCGTACCTCAAAACGAAAAAACGGAATCCTTATAGGATCACTTTGTTGTCCGTCTGTCTGTCTGTCAAGACCCTTTTTCTCTGGAACGTGTGGAGGTAGCATGCTGAAATTAATATCAAATACTCAAGCTTGCAGTCCCTTGAAGCTGTGAAAAAATCAAACTTCTCAGTCAACGCAATCAAAAGATAGTCATTAAAAAGGTTGTTTCCATACAAATTGGCGTACCCTGAAAACCTAAAGGGTACTTCCAGTTGTCCTAGAAACTTGAAATTTGATATGAAGGTAGCTCTTATAGTACAACCACTCAGAAAATTCTCAAAACCTTAAAACTTTTTGTCTGTCTGTAGAATTCGCAGACCAACATAAGATGACCCCACACTGCATACATTTTGCTTAGGAGCAGGGCTCTGCTTACACTTGACTTCTTAAAACACTGGGGAAAAGCGTTAAAATCTTTTTACGGAGCCCTCGTGCGCGAGTCCGGCTCGCACTTGTCCGGTTTTTTTATAGCAGCTCGGCAAAATGACATGGAATCCTGATGGCACACAATGATGACAGAAGTGGGACATAATATCCCCCCGTCCGTCAGCACCGTCATGCCGGCTTCGTAAAGTGCCTCTTCACACCTCTTGAAGGAACCAAGGTTGTAAGAGGGAGGGAACACCCAAGCTGGGAATCGCTTGTTCAGTGAGTCTACCTGTCAATTTCCACCAATCATAGGCTAGCTATCATGATACTCGGGACTTAATCGCGTAAAAAAACATATATTTAAATTTGAACATCGTAATTTCAACCGGGAGGATGGTTTCAAGCTTTCATCTTCATGGAATCCGGTAATCAGTTGTAACGTTTTAGACGTTACAAGTTAATATACAAATGAAACCAAGTTTAGTATGTACAAATTTAATAAAAGTATAAAAAAACCTAACAGCTAACAATAGAAAAATGTAGAAAATAATATTTACAAGGTAGAATAGATAGAGGCCCTGGGATCTAAGTTTGGCTATGAACGTAACGGGTAAACAGAAGGTAAGCCACTCCCCTTGCACTCAGCGCAGCCAGGTAGTCCGTCGGTAGAGCCGTCGGGTGTTATTTAAATATAATAAATAAATAAATATCACGGGACAATTTGACACCAATTGACCTAGTCCCAAACTAGGCAAAGCCTGTACTGTGGGTACTAGACAACGGATAAACATACTTATATAGATAAATACATACTTATATACATATTAAACATCCAAGACCCGAGAACAAACATTCATATTCATCATACAAACATCTGCCCCGACCGGGATTTGAACCCGGGACCTCAAGCTTCATAGTCAGGGTCTCTAACCACTAGGCTATCCGGTCGTCAATTTGCAGGGCAGCTAGTCGGAGGCAGGAGACAGCGGAGATAGGTAGGCAGGTGTATGGCAGGTCAGGCAGAAGTAGCAGGAGAAGGAGTCAGGAAGTAGAGTAGGTAGGTGCTAGACTCCTGTAAATATTGCCTGCATCAGTCGGCGGTCTTGTACCGCTGTGCAGTGCTGGGCATGCGTTAGCGGAAACGGCATTTAGCAATATAATTAATTATAAACGCTGTTGCGCGCTAGCACGTCCAGACTACACAACAATTATATACACTATACATATTAACATAGAGACAGAAAAAGTATCAAAGAGTGCCTAGTAGTCTGAACAAACTTAAAACTATATTTACAATTATTCCTTACAGCTGTTTACAAATATACAACACTTACCCTAGTCGGGGTCCCGTATCACGCACTTTGTTACTAACAGTAGGTAGAATAGATTTAAAGATTATAATTTATTTATTTAATTACAATAAGTTCATACGCGCTCGTGTCTAGGCTCACGGTGCGCGCGCGGCGAAAAAAAAAAACAAAAGGCGAGCGCCGATTTACTATTTAGCCGCGCTGCGGCCGGCGCTGCCCTAAGCAGCCAGTAATAATTATTAGTAAAAAGTTTTCGTGGCCAAAATGCTACACAGTATGTGTAAGCGTCATCAAATATCGTCTCATACATCGCCGGATGTTGTGAGTGTTGTGTGTCGGACTAGTGGCAACCCTAGTGAAAAAACTAATCACAAAGACCAAGTGCGGGTAGTTCGAGGAACCCGTGCAGCTAGGAGATGTTGATACCCGCCTCTTCAGTCCCTTCGAGACCATGGACGCAACGTCGCGTCCAAAACGTCGAGGTATTTAAATTCAAATTTAAATATATGTTTTTTACGCGATTAAGTCCCGAGTATCATGATAATGTGTGAAAATCGCGAAAGTTTAAATCAATAGATAGGCCAGCTGCTTGTCCCTCATTTCTTCTCGTTGTATGTCGTGGAACCACAGAACAGCTATATCGGGAAAGAAGGAAAGAGCGCGTACCTCGCGTGCCGAAAAGCAGGGCTCAGAAGCTTATTACGCGTTCCAGCTCTGTACCGTTTACCGCGCACGACGTCAGGTTTTAACCCTTTCAACGCCAACAACGCATACAAAAGTTGTCATCCACACGCCAAGTTGGCATAACGTCAAAGCGGACTTAAACCTTAAGCAAACATTCGTAGGACGCATTTGCACTGTGCAGCCGGACGCCTATAAGCGTTGGTGGCGTCGTACGCACGTCGGTTCATGACGCTTTTAAGTGTCCTTGGCGTTGAAAAGGTAAAAAAAAGTAAAAACTGCCTTCAAAAACCTTACAAAAAAAACATAAAATAATCCTCTAAAGCCTAAAGTTTTATGGCCTGCCACTAGCAGAAATATGAAGTCGGTGCTTCATTCAAAGAATATTCCGCTCGCACCGCACCGACTTCATATTTCGGCTAGTGCTAGGCCATAAAACTTTAGGCTTTAGAGGATTATTTTACATTTTTTGTTGTTAGGTTTTTTTTGAAGGCGGTTTTACTTTTTTGTTAAAAAAATTTTATTTCACAATTTCATGTTGATTTAACATTTTTAGAATTATTCTCCAACTCCTAACCATTAAGGAGTTGTACCATCCATCATCAGCTCATCATGAAATGATGACTACCAGACGCACATACTAGAATAGCTTTAGAAAATATATGAAACGCATAATTCGTGCCTATAAAATTTGAGGGTTGCCCTCGATTTCCCTGGGATCCCATCAGCAAATCATGATTTGGTGACAACGGTACCACCTCAGGAGTATACCCTTTCGAATAAAAAAAAATTTGAAAATCGATCAACAATTGACGGAGTAATCGATGTACCTACATACATAAAAAAAACCATACATACAGTGGAACGTAGAACCTCCTCCTTTTTTGAAGTCGGTTAAAAACAAATGGAATCACATTAAATTCCGAACGCGGATTTCAAAAATTGGGCATTGGAGGACCACTCCCAAATGGATGTGACTAATTTTCACGTATTATTGAATTCTATTACTCGTCGTGAATTTGAGAGATATGATTACCAAAAATGCGTGGAACAATATATTGCTACTTCAGGTAGGTATGTATGTATGAGAATACGAGGTTTATTACTCGTCATCAAGGCAAACAATGCGAGTCTGTTTTCATCAAGCGAGCAGTTCCCTCGTTGCGTGAAAGATCCTAATAAAATGGTCGTAAATTACTCGCCGTAGAGTAGCTAACAATACTGTATGCAGACTGGCCACTAAGTACATATTTGCCCCTAATGTTAAGACAGACTGGAGCCTAGTGTAACAAAATGGCGGCCAAAAAGTACGTCTCGAACGCATTTGCGTTGTGCCAAATAGTATGAGGTTTGTTTGCTGTCGATACGTGCCACTAGTGGCGCTGCTAATGTGCTCATAGTAATTCAGACTAGGCTTGAGTCGGTTAGGAACTAAGAACTGTTAGGAATGAATTCCCGTCTCGGACCGAAAGGAACTAAATCCTTTCGCACGATTTGAATCGGTCTTCGCTCCTTTAGTTCAGTAGGTGGAGGAGTGGAGTGGATGAATCGCTTGAGCGGAACGGAGCGGTGAGAGTGACCGAAACCGAGGAGCGAGATAAAAAGCGCTCGTTCAAAGTGTCTCTAGAGCAAGTAGGAGTGAGATGGACGGCTATCATTCCGTTCCGTGTCCTTCACAGATCAAAACAGTTCCAACTCGTTCACTGAACTACTGAACTAAAGGAACTAAAAGTCCGAACTAGTTCCTTTCACCGATTGAACTAGATCGGAGCGCTCCCTTTAAAGACCGAGCAGGCACAACTCTAATTCAGACGAACGCGAACGCGATCGAGACATACTCGACAAAGCTGTTGTCCAAGCTGACACGAAGACGCCCTTCAATTCGTTTGCTTGGTCAAAAAATAGGCACATTATCAACAGTTGCAAAATGGAAAGAGTAGGTACTTAATGTAATTTATCTACACACATATCATAAGTCCTCTAAAATGCGTTCAGAAACCGTAGAAAATGACCAGCATTGCAGCACGACGACGCCTCCCCCACCAACCGCCTCCACCAGCAGGTCCTGCAGTAAAGTAATAATCGAATTCGATGTCGACCAACGTAATTTACAATCATAGTGAAATAAAACGGATCACTCACGTATATAAGTCGAGTTTAGTCCGACATGTATAAATAATAATGTGATATTGTTTTTTTTTTACAAAAAAAAACAGTTTACGAAACGTCAGCTCGGTATGTTTGTCTATGATTAAAAAAAAAACAGTCAAATTCGTGACAGGTATGGGTATGATATATATGCCTTCGGCTTCTGAACCCATGTTAGAGTACTTATAATATGTGTGTAGATAAAGTAATGTATGCAACTCCACATAATTAGGCCTTAAAACCCTCGTGTTTTAAGGACCCTCATTATGTAGCAGTTGCATAAACTACTATTTTGGGCAGACCGGACACCGCGTTTAACATCTACTCGGTGAGAGTATGCCGTCATGACAGTCGTATGCCGAATAGGAATTGAAGAAAATGTCAGCTCACACTGCGAGTTGCTGGCGTATCACCGGACAGCTACTGACTTTGTATACAGTAGCCATTTTTTTTTACGGTTTCGTTTAAAATATGACTCACGCATGACTCACCACCGTATTACAACAAACCCCCTTTCCAATTTCAAATCCTTTGAAAAATACAAAATTAAAATTGCGGTTGCTCCTTACCAAAATACTTTGGAGAACTACCAATTTAAAGTTTGGACGGGCGCACGGATAAGTTTGTGGGGAGGTCAGGGCTCACAGGAAACGCTTCGGTCGATTACGCTACACCTGTTGAAGAAATACAAAGTTATATTTGCTACCAAGAAAGGCGCTGCTTGTCTAGTTGAACTTTGAGTTTTTATGCGACCAAGGTATTTCCCGAGTTGGCCGCCGGCACAGATAAGGTGGCGGTTTATCTTATAGGCAAAGTTATAAGTGAATTGTTGTTTCTTCTTGCCGATAATTAGTTGTGCTAATTTAAAATTCTTGGTTCTTGTGCTTTTGTCTATGGCATCATTGGCACGAGATGAAGATTTTTTAAGCTGTGGTTCATGAGTTTTGTAGAGTTGCTGTCTTACAAACGCAAGCTGAATGAATTTTAAAAATGCATACCTGTAGTTAAAGTAATGCACTCCACCATCAACGAATTACGATCAAACACTGACAAAAAAAAAATACAGCGAAAACCCTATCCTATTGGTTGGCTCTACCTCTCATTTCAGATATTTCACCTTATTCCTTCACAGAATATAAAAAGTAAATACTCCAATTACATTGCAATTATTTTCATCGAACATGAAAATAAAGAAAACAGCAAAGTTACACAAACAGTTACTTAAAATAAACTCTAATTCCGAACCGTAAGGTTCAACTTCGAATACGAGCAATTACTTCCAACGAATCTTATTATATGGCTATTTTAAATTGAACCCCCGTTATTACATTGCCGCTTAAATCTACGGGTCTTTTTAAATTGGACGCACCGTCCAGTGTTGCTTGAGCTCTGCGTAGATGCAATTTGAAGCGTCGATCGGGTCTTCGTAAACTGGCGATGGCTAAGCAAAGCGACTTTTATATCTTGCGCTCTCGTTGTCGAGTTAATGGTTCCAGTGACGGGTCTTTTAAAACTGGTAGGCTGCAATCCAACCATATTAAATTGGACATTGCGTGGTTATCGTTTTGTAGCGTGGGAGGGGTCTCTTGAAACGGTCACGTGTCGAAGTATCATATCAACGTGTCAATACGTCATGCAACTTTGCAAATAAACGAGCCGACCACGTATTTAGACCTCCGATTAAGTGTTAGTTGCTACTTGATAGGGGTCTTGTAGGGTTGGTCGGTGTCGCTGGTTGGATATTGGCAGGCTAAAATAACAGCAGTTCTGTGAACTGAAACACCTAGATATTGCGGGACAGCGTATTTTGTGACATTTCCGTACCACTTGTCCAGCGAGTTCGATTTGAGCCGTGATCGGAATTATTATAAGGTGTTTTTAGGGTTCCGTTCCGATTTGTCTGGCTTTCTGTCCGCGGTTTAGCTCAGAGACTATTAGTACTAGAAAGCTGTAATTTTGCATAGATGTACATATTAATTAGGCCGACAAAGTGGTAGAATAAAAACTTCAAAAATTTTTTTTGGTGTACTTAGGTACCTCCCCTACACGTATAGTGTGGGATATCGTTGGATAGGTTTTTTAAAAATATTGGGGGCGTTGGATGATCATTTTTCGATTAAGTGAATCGTTTGCGTAATATTTAGTTTTGAAGTGCTCTTTTTTGTTGGTGTCAAGTGTCCCCACCCCAGAGAAACTGTTGTATTTGAAAATGTGAAAAAAATCAGGGCAGTAGTGCATATAGTGAATTTAAAAGTAAAAGTGTCAGAGATAATTAGGCTTTACAAGTTCGCGAGTAATAGTTGACCAACTTATTATGTTTGTTTATATGTCAGTAACCGATGTAAAATGACCCCACAATGCGTACAGTTTGCTTCGGAGTAGGGCTCAGCTCAATCGGTCCGTTCGTTCTGAAGATACGATGCCACATACACACACACACAAAACTGTGACTAAAAAGTGGTCCCACAACTCCCCACGAGACCCTAAACGCTAAAGGACCCAGGGTAGTCCAGTCACGTGTGCTCCAAAGTGGAGTGCCGCGCAGGTCGCTATCCCATTCGAGCCTAGACTGCAATGAAACTCCATACAATCCACTTACAGCTCCTACTGTTATCATAGAACTAGCATAGTAGTTGGCCCCTAATTCTAACCACTAACCAACTCAGAAAAGTTGAAATACTCCGACATTTTAATTTTAAAGTTCAATACTTAAAAAACGGGTCAACCGATTTTAATAAAACTTAGCGATGACCATCTCGATTAAACTAGCTTTCGAACAAAAAAACCGCATCGAAATCGGTAAACCTGTTTGGGAGCTATGATGCCACAGACAGATACACAGACACACAGATACACATGTCAAACTTATAACACCCCTCTTTTTCGTCGGGGGTTAAAAAACGGGTCAACCGATTTTAATAAAACTTAGCGAATGACCATCTCGATTAAACTAGCTTTCGAACAAAAAAAACCGCATCGAAATCGGTCCACGCGTTTGGGAGCTATGATGCCACAGACAGATACACTAACACCCCTCTTTTTGTGTCCGGGGTTAAAAACTAGCACAGTAGTTGGCCCCTATTTTGAACCATTAATCAAACCAACTTAGAAAAGTTGAAATACTCCGACATTTTAATTTAAAAAAATTATATTTAAGAAACGGGCAAATCTGTTTTTATGAAACATAGCTAAGGACCATCTAGATTAAACTAGCTATCGATTAAAAAAAGCCGCGTCCGAATCCGTTTAGGAGCTACGATACCACAGACATATACACCCACCCAAACACACGTCAAACTTAACTTCTCTCTTTGCGTCGTGGGTTAATAAAGGCTTGTTAATGTGCAAAGTTAGCCGTCGGAAATTAACGCGTTGAAAAGATTATCCATTAAACCTCTGGTCAGGGGACGTTAGAGACATTAGCAACATTAGCAACATGAGAATCATTAGCGTTTTAGTATTGACCCTGGCACAGTACAACCGCAGTGCGGGCTCATTACTTATTACTGCGGGCGATCCCTGGCGCGACGGTATACTGCATATACACTACCCCTTTCAGTAATTAAGCTATCGCTTTGGTTAATTATCGCTTACGTGCTAAATAAATAGAGAGCTCGCTTTGATAACCAGACCGACCTGGAAAAGTTGAAAACCCCAACATTTTCGTTCCAAAGTTCAATAAACGCCTGAAGCGATTTTTGTGAAACTTAGACAAGAATCATCTCGATTAAGCTAGCTAACAAACATTTAAATAAGTTGCTCAACGAAGTACAAAGCGTACTTAACTTATCTCTGATAGTTTTTCTTTTAAATTCACTAGTATATGCGCTACTGCTCTGATTTTTTTCCACATTTCCAAATGCAACAGTTTCTCTGGGGAACGACGACGCTTGACTCCAACAAGAATGAAGCATTTCAAATAATAAAATAAATAATAAATATTTCGCAAACGAATAACTCTATCGAAAAATGATCTTAGAGCACCCCCAATACTTTTGAAAGACCTATCCAACGATACCCCACACTAAGGGGTGGACGAGAAAAAATATCACCCCACTTTATTTTTTCAAGATTTCATTTCAGCAATTTTTCGGCCTAATTATTACGAGGGCTGTTTGATAAGTACCCGTTTTCTAAATATATTAATATCACTGACCGCAGATAAGTATACCACCCTTTTAAGCCATTTTTCAGAGGCGGGAAAATTAAAAAAAAAATGGCATTCTTTTGTTTTTTTTTCTCATTTGACAACGATTCAGTGAAGGCGTGAACTTAAAATTGTTAAAATGGAGAAAGAACAGTATCGGTCTGTAATTAGATTCTTATTTTTGGAAGGAAAAACATGTGATGCAATAAAAGTAAGAATGCAAGCGGTTTACCGTGAATGTGCTCCTTCTATGACAACCGTCAGATATTGGTATAACGAGTTTAAGCGGGGGAGAACAACCGTCTTTGATGAGGATCGCCCAGGCTGGCCAGTTGAGGTGACTACAGACGATATGGTTAAGAAAATTGAAAATATCGTTTTAGCCGACCGCCGAATTAAACTTCGAGAAATCGTTGATGCTGTAAACGTTTCAATCGAAAGGGTACAACACATATTAGAAGAAAAATTGGGTATGAAGAAAGTATCGGCGAGGTGGGTGCCGCGTTTACTCACGGAGGAGCAAAAACGGAACCGACTGACTACTTCGGAGCAGTGTTTGGCCGTGTTCAAACGTAACCCGAAGGAGTTTCTGCGTCGTTTCGTGACCGTGGACGAAACGTGGGTCCACCACTACACCCCGGAAATGAAAGAGCAGTCGAAGCAGTGGATTTTACCGGGTGAACCTGCTCCAAAGAAAGCAAAAACCGTCCCATCGGCTGGAAAGGTCATGGCGACCGTTTTTTGGGATTCGCAGGGTATTATACTATTGACTATTTAGAAAACGGAAAAACAATAACAGGGCAGTACTATGCCAATTTATTGAATGAATTTGACGCCGTGTTGAAGGACAAACGACCCCATTTAAAAAAGAAAAAACTACTGTTTCATCACGACAACGCCCCGGCTCATTCTTCCAGAGTTATGACGGCTAAATTAGCACAGTTACGCTACGAACTATTGTCTCACCCCCCGTATTCTCCAGATTTGGCCCCATGCGATTTCTTTTTGTTTCCCAACCTAAAAAAATGGCTCGGTGGCAAGCGATTTGGATCAAATGACGAAGTCATTGCCGCCACAGAGGCCTATTTTAATGACTTTCCAAAATCATACTTTTTGGATGGTTTATTGAAGCTTGAGTTTAGGTAGAACAATTGTATAGAGTTAAAAGGTGACTACGTAGAAAAATAAATGCATATATACAAAAAAAAATGTTTTTTTTTTTCATAAACGGGTACTTATCAAACAGCCCTCGTATGTATATCTATGCAAAATTACAGCTTTCTAGTACCAATAGTTTGAGCCAAGTCGCGGACAGACAGACGGGCGGACATGACGAAACTGTGAGGGTTCCGTTTTTGCCAGCAAGCCGTTCACAGCCTCACTTATTTGCAATGTGTAACGAAAGTGGAATATGCGTAATTAGTTCAGTTATTCATTATCATTATACTCTCGTTTCTGTATTCACATAATGAACCGGATCGCTTGCAATCGCTGCATCGCGTCAATTAAAAAAAAAAAACAAGCAGTATTGCATTATTGTTTTTACGAGACAAAGGACGATAAAACCAAGAGGACTGCCAATGGCTATACAATGTCGCGTTCCTGTTAAATAATGAGCCTGCTGTAGCTAGTTTCCCTATAGAGAGGTCTGTGTACCATTAATTTTGTTTGACACTTAGACCTCTGGCTAACACAATAGCGCCATCTATGAACTGAAAGAGAAAACGAATTTAAATGGCGCTATTGTGTTAGCCAGAGGTCTAAATGTAATACCAAATGAATGGTACAGAGGCCTCTCCATAGTAAAACTAGCTACAGCAGGCTTATTATTTCAAAGGAACGCGACATCGTATAGACACTGGCAGTCCTCTTGGTTTTAGGGTCCTTGTACGAGACAAAGAGGGCAAGTGAGCTAACTGTGTCACCTGTTTTTAGGGTTCCGCAGTTCCGCACCTGAAAATGAAAAACGCGGAACCATTATAGGATTGTTCGTCTGTCTGTCTATTAAGACCGTTTTTCTCTGGAACGCGTGGAGGTAGCAAGCTGAAATTTATGTCAAGTACTCAAATTTGTAATCCTTTGAAGCTGTGAAAAAATAAAACTTCTAAGTCTACGCAATCAAAAGGTTGTCCTTAATTAAGAAGTTGTTTCCATATGAATTGCCGTACTGTGAAAACCTAAAGGGTACTTCCAGTTAACTATCCTAGAAACTTGAAATTTGGTATGAAGGCAGCTCTTTAGCACAATCACTCAGAAAAATTACAAAATTTTAAATTTTTGTGTCTGTCTGTATATGTCACAGACCAATATAAAATGCTCACACTGCGTTCATTTTGCTCCTAGGAGCAGGGCTCTGCTAACACTGGACGTCTTAAAACCTTGAAGAAAAGCGGGAAAATCTTTGTACGGATCCCTCGGTGCGCGAGCCTGATTCGCACTTGGCCGGTTTTTTTATAGGACAGGGCAGGTAAACGAGAAAGTGGGTCACCTGATAGTAAGTGATCGCCACTGCCCATAGACACCCGCAACCCGGAGGGTTTGCAGATGCGTTGCCAACCTAGAGAGCTAAGGCGAAATGTCTCTTGTGCCCGTTATTACACCGGCTGTCTTACTATTAAAACCGGTTCACCCGTTTGTAACCCCCGACGAAAAAGAGGGGTGTTGTAAGTTTGACATGTGTATCTGTGTATCTGTCTCTAGCATCATAGCTCCCAAACGGATGTGCAGATTTCGATGCGTATTTTTTTAATCGAAAGCTAGTTTAATTCAATAAAAAACCGGCCAAGTGCGAGTCGGACTCGCGCACGAGGGTTCGTAGAAAGATTTTAACGCTTTTCCCCAGCGCTTTAAGAAGTCCAGTGTTAGCAGAGCCCTGCTCTTAAGTAAAATGTACGCAGTGTGGGGTCAACTTATATTGGTCTGCTAAAACTACAGACAGACATAAAAATTTAGGATTTTGAGACTTTTGAGAAGTAGTGGTTATGCTATAAGAGCTACCTACATACCAAATTTCAAGTTTCTAGGACATCTGGAAGTATCCTTTAGGTTTTTGGAAATCGGCAATTTGTATGGAAATGGCCTTTTTAATGACTGTAGCTTTTGATTGCGTTGACTTAGAACGTTGATTTTTTCACAGCTTCAAGGGACCGCAGGCTTGAGTTTTTGATATTAATTTCAGCATGCTACCTCTACGCGTTTCAGAGAAAAAGGGTCTTGACAGACAGACAGACAAACAACAAATTGATCCTATAAGGGTTCAGTTTTTTCCTTTTGAGGTACGGAACCCTAAAAATTGATCGTTGTAGGCGCTCTAGAATGCACGTTTTGGGCCATCGGCAACGGTAACGCAACGGCCGCTCGTTACGCTGTGACGTAACGCTTAAATTACTCAAACCCGTAATCACTATAATATGTCACTGTCTCATAATACGCGGACTGCGCACACGCAACTGCCACTTGACCTGCTTCCGTTTGGTTCCGTTACACATGTTTAGTCAAAAGTCCAGTAGGGTCGCTAGTTTCGGGTGGGGTCTATCTGTCATTCGCCACTTTTTAGGGTTCCGTACCCAAGAGTTACCGGTCTGAGTGGAGAGCCTTGGAGGAGGCCTATGTCCAGCAGTGGACGTCTTTCGGCTGACATGATGATGATGATGATGCACAGCAGACATCAAAGCCAGAATAGCAATAGCCAAGGAAGCCTTTCACAGTAGGAAATATATAAGTATTTGAATCGAAAATAGCGAAACCTCTGCGAAAGCCTCATCAAAACATACATATGGAGTATTGCCCTGTACGGCTGCGAGACGAGTACCATGACGCAAAGAGATAGGGAGAGACTGGAGGCGTTCGAGATGTGGTGCTGGCGAGGGATGAAGGGGATTAATTGGACCGCGAGAGTCACCAATGAGAGGGTCTTGGAAAGAGTTGGGGAGGGAAGAAGTGTTTACAATGAGACTAGGAGACGAAAAATAGTGGGCCATTTGATACGACACGACGATCTGATACTGAAAATTATAGAGGGAAAGAGAGGAAGGGGAAGGTCGAGGATAGAGTATTTAGATCAAATAAAAAAGAAGATAGACGTTGTGTCGTATCGGGAGGTAAAAGAACTTGCATTGGAAAGAACGGACTGGAGACAACTGCATCGACAAGAGTAGCACTCTTAAATATGATGATGATGATGATGATGATCTAAACTGAGACTCCGCTGTCCGTCCGTCTGTCTGTCTGTCCGTCTGTCACCATGTATCTCAAGAACCGTGATAGTTAGACAGTTGAAGTCTACACAGATGGTGTATTTCTGTTGCCGCTATAACAACAAATACGAGAAAAACAATAAAATAAATATTTAAGTGGGGCTCCCATACAACAGACATGATTATTTTGCCGTTTTTATAGATAATAAATAAATTAATAATGATTTGTTTTACAATATCGTTACATTTCTACCTCAAGTTGTCTCACTAAACACTAGTCTCATAAAAATCAAGCTGCCATAAAATCCTTTGAAAATTTAAACTAACTCACGCGTAAAATCGACTGACGCGACAAACTTACTCGATCAAACCGCGGGGGCGCCTACGACTAGCAAACTACGCGAATTCAGTACCAGTATAATTAGTTCCTGATTTCTCCACGTGCAAATATGACTTGGTCTCTGCCCTCGATAAGGCGCTCGAATAAAAACTTTATCCAATCAGTCCGCGGCGGCGCCACTGTTTAACAGGCTACGCGAATTCAGTACCAGTATAATTAGTTCCTGATTTCTCCACGTGCAAATATGACTTGGTCTCTGCCCTCGATAAGGCGCTCGAATAAAAACTTTATCCAATCAGTCCGCGGCGGCGCCACCGTCTAACAGGCTACGCGAATTCAATACCAGCATGATTAGTTCCTGATTTCTCCACGTGCAAATATGACTTGGTCTCTGCCCTCGATAAGGCGCTCGAATAAAAACTTTATCCAATCTGTCCGCGGCGGCGCCACTGTTTAACAGGCTACGCGAATTCAGTTTCCCCGCCTGCACAGAGGGTCGAGCATGACTTTACGAATGCTGCGTCACGTAAAATCGAATAGTAAACGTTGTCGAGTTTGTATGGCGTTTGGAACAGCGCCCGCCCGTGAGCGTATTTGGAACTAAAATTTAGTATGATGTTTCTCGATCTCGATACGATAACCGTAACGTTACGCAGCATTCGTAAAGTCGTGCTCGACCCTCAGATAAGTTGGTCCACAAAAGTATAATGTAAAGTTTTTGCTGGAAGTCTTACGTTTAGTGAAATATGGGTACTTGGGTAGTCGTATGTGTCAGGCCTATTTTTGTACGGAAGATAAATTTTGAGGAGATCTTATGTAAGTTATATCGCACATGAAATCAAAGACGGTCACAACTCAAAAAGTGCAGTTTTGAGAAAACGCAATTTGAAAGTTTGAAAAAATATTGCGGCTGAACAGTTTGAAATAGGCTTATGATGTTTGCTGATAACTTTTAAATCATTTAAGTGGCTAGACAATGGTTTTATTAAATTTAATGTGGCCTCGTTTGTTATTAGTTTTTTAGCCTTTAATAAAAAAAGTTCGTAGTTATGACTAAAAGAAGTTTGTCTTTTCTGAAATATTTTGTTTAATGACTATTTATTAATTAATCCAAAATATTATAGTAGTAAGTCAAAATGCAACTGTATTGATTGACTAATATTGTAATTGTTATCCATTTCATTTTGAATTATTTTGATATAGTCAGGTAACATGTAATAAATTAATCATGGTTTTTGAATTATTGAAACAAGTTATTATTGTAATACTTACATCAAAGTAATTATGTTTTCGCCAGAAAACTCTTTATTTTCTGCTAGTGACTCTTTCACGATAAAAAAAAAACTGAAAGTAAAATTAAAACTTGTGCAAAATTTTGAACTTGAAATTATCTATTTATTCGACATTCTCAAGTAAATTAATATTTAAATTCTTAGCTATTTTTAGCTAAGTTTCATTAAAATCTGTTCACCCGTTTTTGAATTTTAAGCACCCTCGTTATGTAACAGTTGCATAAACTACTAGGTATAGCACGCTTTATATTGGCAAAGAAATGTAGTTCGAATTGTCATCATAAACTGACGGTTGTCAAGATGGCGATTGGGGGGCAGGCGGGTATTTAACCAACTTTACAATTGTCAGTTTTCAATGACAGTTCGGTGTCAACTGCTGACTTGAAGAGTTTTTGTTTTAGCGCGCTTCATATTGGCAAAGAAATGTAGTTGCAATTGTCATATAAAACTGACAATCGTCAAGATAATTGGGGGCTAGGCAGGGAGAATTGTTGGGGTATAAAGCACCTGTCGAAGTTTTACAAGGGGGGGCCAAATCTCTAAACTGAAGCCCCCGGGGCAGTGTTAACCTTTATTTTGTGCGGAAATTGTTTCCCCATTTGAGTTGTGAAAAATTGCGATAACTCGGGACAAGTAAGCTAAGAGGGTGGCCACATTTCAATGGGACAATCTATAATCGTCCCACGATAACTCTGCATAAGATTTTAATTGGCAACCCGAAAAAATCACGCTGTGGTAATACCTTTTTCATGTCACTCAGACATTTCTTTAATTAAAAATAGTAATGATAGTAGCAATCAAAAGTGGCTGTTTTTTTTTAAATATGGTTCTGTCCATTTGAGGACGATTTTGCCAGTGTTTAGTAGGTTTTGCCGTTGTACGGTAAAAAAAATGTAGAAAACGAAATACGAGACGTATTTTAATGGTGGATGGTTTAATCTAATCAAAAGTTCAAAACGTGTTGTTTGACTATAAATCAGTGTTGCCATACACAAACTTTAGATTTCAACTGTTGTCAGTTCGTTGCAGAGTTATCGTGGGACGACTATGCTTTGAAAGCTTTAAATAACTACCAAAATCTACCAGAGCCTTGGTCAGAAACTGCCATCCTAAAATCATGTTCTTTTTTACAAAAAGTACCTACTTAAAACCACCATCAATCAAAGGCCATAACATAAAGTAGTCCTTATAACATCAAACTACCGTGAGACTCAATCATAGTGAAATAAAAACGGATCACTCACGTATATAAGTCGAGTTGGAAGACTACGAATTAGTCCGAAACATGTCGGGCTAAACTCGACTTATATACGTGAGTGATCCGTTTTTATTTCACTATGATAAAGTAGTCCTCTAAAATTGTAACATGAAACTACCGTAAACCTCAATTATCTCTACATATTATTATTTAAACTTGACAAGGCCCTCCGACATTTTCATTTCAAAATGTATTATCTCAAAAACGGCGCTACCGATTTTGATGAATTATATCTAAGAACCATCGCTAGAAAGCCTGCTTTGAAAAAAAAAACCGTTTAACCGTTAAGAGCTACGGTGCCACATAGACACACAGACACATAATTATAGCGTTCAAACTTATAACACCCCTGTTTTCGGGGTTTAAAAATCACTTGAATATGAATTACATAAAACCAAGAAAGAAAGAAATAAAATCACAAGTGCCTTAAAGTGTCCAACTTTCTTTGACAACTCTCCAACGGCCGTCAGCCTATGAAAATTGGATTCGAGCAAATTATGATTTTGCCCACAATTTTTGGGGTTCCGTACCTCAGAAGGAAAAAACGGAACCCTTATAGGATCACTTTGTTGTCCGTCTCTCTGTCTGTTTCAGGGGAAACGTTCGAGAAATGCGACCTGTACAGGAGAACAGCCGGACAGACAGACAGACATACGAAAGAAATTTTGTCCGACCAAAAAGAGGGGTGTTATAAGTTTGACCTGTTTATCTGTCTATGGCGTCATAGTTCCCAAACGAATGAAAATGCGGTTTTTTTAAAACGATAGCTAGTTTAATCGAGATGGTTCTTAACTAAATTTCATTTAAATCGATTCACCCGTTTTTGAAATATTTAAGTTTGAAATGACAATCTCGGGGGTTTTTCAACTTTTCTAAGTTGGTTCGGTTATTTTACTAACCTCCAGTATAAATGGGCCCTTAAATTCAATGGCGTGTTTCGTTTAAAAATATTTCCATTTCCCTTTCGTAACGGTATCGAGGAATTACGTAAATAAAACCGAGGATTATGTTTGATCTACTCCAAGTAAAAATACAATTTTTAAATTACTTCCCTTGAATAACCACTGAGGGTGTTTTGTGGAGTAAAATTGAGTTATTTTACGGATAGAAACATTATTTCCTTTAACTAACTCGAAACGGACGGTATGTCTCTGATTCCCTGGAGAATGGGTAGGGTTCTGGTTTGGGATGCGACCTGTGTCGATGCAGTAGCATCTTCCCATCTCCCGGGAACCACACAAACAGCTGGTGCGGCAGCAGAATCTAGAAAGAGGTCTAAATACCAGAATCTCCGTCCGAACCATAAGAATAATTAATAACATAGTAGAACGGAATCTCTTTTGACCGAGTCCAAAACGCCGCCATTAATATACCTACTTCCCCCTTCATTTCGTTACACCCCTCTGTCGTTCAGGCGTGTTGCTAGGTTTGCTTGCTATTAAATATTAGGTACTTACATGTAAAGATAAGTTTTTCTTTGCTTTTAGATGATTATTTTATTCCAATTTTACAAAATATGAGATTCGTAAATCATTACATAATTATAGATACTTCTAAATAAGAAGTTATTATAAGTGCAATACCAAATGAAACCATTTAAGGTGATATAAGTAAGTATTACTTACCTACAAATATAAAATAAAATACATACAGGCTCACGTAAAACTATTACAACCAGATTATAAACAACCAAACGCGCGTGCGGCGACGCCGGCCGTGACAGCCTGACTGAGTAGTCTGTTTAACGAATACTCTAATATCGTGACCTTGAGCCCATCCGGAGCGAGAGTTTCCGTTCTACCATGTTATTATTTATTCTTATGTCCGAACTACAATTTTGGTGCTGTCACAGATTTGAAATCTTGGGTCCATTGGGTTCCGGCGCTTACAAGCTTATTTCAAAGTTGCAAAAGCGCTTGGTATTTTTGTGGTTTTCTGCCTGTTTTTCTTTCAGTGAGTAGGTATTTTAAAGAATAATAATAGAAGACTTATGTTGAGAAATTACAAAATTCCCTCGCAGAGGAAGTTTACTACACACCTACTTGTCAGAATTCGAGTCGTTATGTGCCGCTTAAGCGAAGTGGAAAAAGGCGAGCCACTATGTATTAGGCGAAGTTGGGGCAAATTTACTACGGTAAAAAGTATATGCAACAGTTTCATTGAGTGCGAGTAAGTTGGCCGTAGGTCTGAAGAGGTTGGCATAAGTTGGGGCGAGGCCACTGACCTCTATACTACAAGTACGTTGGATAGGCTGTCATAGATGTCACACTTGCTGTCAATCTGTAACTGCACTGACGAGCAAAAATAACGGTCACTTTCCATACGAAGTTGTATGAAAAGTGACCCGTTAATTTTGCTAGTCAGTATAGTCTCCAGCCGTGACAAAAGCCGTGACAGCCTAGTGGTTTGACCTATGGCCTTTAAAGCAGAGGGTCGTGGGTTCAATTCAAATCCCGGCTCCGCACCTCTGAGTTTTTCGGAATTTATGTGCGGAATTACATTTGTAATTTATCATGAGTTTTTCGGCGAAGGAGAATATCGTGAATAAACCTGCAACCTGCACACACCTGCGAAGCAATTCAACGGTGCGTGTTCAGTTCCCAATCCGCACTGGGCCCGCTTGGGAACTATAGCCCAAGCCCTCTCATTCTGAGAGGAGGCCTGTGCCCACCAGTGGGACGTAAAAACAGATGCTTCAAATTCTAAATAGTCTCCAGATCTTTCCGACGACTTTTAAACGCCAAAGTATTTGCCACGTTTTCAGTTAACAGCAACTTCGGCAGCTTTTTCGCGTTTCGTCAGTACGTTATTTTAGCACGTGAGATGGAAACTTGGGTTGTTACGAGTACGTTACGCAAGCGATAACCCAGTGACTTAGTCAGGTCACGAAGTTTTTTTTCGTGCAGAATAGTGACAATAATTCCGACGTGCGTGAAATTGGTGGGTAATGTGATAGTTTTGTCATAAGATTTGCTGTTTAATTTTAACACCAAAACGGGATAAAGAAACTTCGAAGTGAGGTTGATAATTGGAACAAGTGTCTCTGTA
This sequence comes from Clepsis dumicolana, assembly GCA_963691665.1. Taxonomy (NCBI): domain Eukaryota; kingdom Metazoa; phylum Arthropoda; class Insecta; order Lepidoptera; family Tortricidae; genus Clepsis; species Clepsis dumicolana. The sequence continues at coordinate 34,904,176 of OY829505.1, read as the reverse complement.
CCTACCTGTGATCGAATGAAGTGATAATCTTAGGAGCTTTCAGTTTTTTACAAGATGTACTAAATAATACCGCATTTAATTGTTACAAAACCTCTTACAGCTACTCAAATATATAAGTCAGGCACATTTTGTGTCACTTCTTTCAACGATATTGTCACAAGGTCACCCAGACATCCCTTTGCCTCTTTCCGCAAAAATATTCACGTCGTGTGAATTTGTAACACCCAAAAACTCCCAAAGTCATTATTCTATTGAACAAAAACTGTGGTGTACCTACACGAATTTGAAAATAAAGGTAGGTTAGGTTTGTTTTATTTTAATAAATTACGTCCGGAATACAGAAAATTCGGACTAATGGTGCTTCGGAATAAAAATTTTCGTATTTGTACCCCTGTAAATTATCGCCAGGATAGTACGCTCCACTGATCGGGCTTCGAAGTGAATCAGAGCGACCGCTTAAATGTACAATTCGAACATTGTTTCAAGGAGAAAGTCGACTGAAATGGAACATTGTTTGGCACTTTCTAAGCCTTAGACCAGTCCGCTAGCACTATTGCGTTATCGTATTTATACCTATCTGGATGACCGTTATTGAAAGGAGATTATCTTAGAAAGAGCAGCCAGATTAGTAAATATATATCATTGGACAATTGACACCATGAAGCAGACAGACGGGAGGCGCCTTTGGCTTAGATAAGCAGATGTTTGTATGATGAATACGGTTTGTTCTCGGGTCTTGGATGCTTAATATGCTTAAATGTCTAGTGCCTATAGTACAGGCTTTGCCTAGTTTGGTACTAGGTCAGTTGGTGTCAATCATAGAACAGGAAAGGAATGGTCATGTTAACGCGCGATTTACCCTCTGCCAAAACTCTAACATAAGTCTGACCAAAATGATCAGGGTCGGTTGTTTCTTTGTGCGTGTATTTGGCCTTTGTGTAACAGTTTTGTTTTAGTGTGAGTTTGTAGGAACGTAAAAAATTTTGACAGGAGCGCAGACGTGTGCTGTACGTTAGTCAACCTAACCAACTTACAAAAGTTGAAAACCCCCCGACATTGTCGTTTCAAAGTTCAATATTTTAATGAAACTCAGCTAAGAACCATCTCGACTAAACTAGCTTTCGATTAAAAACAACCGCATCTTTGGAAGTTTGGGAGCTATGATGCCACAGAAATACACACAGGTCAAACTTATAACACCCCTTTTTTCGTCAGGGGTTAGAAACAGCTGTATGAATTCGAATCAAATTCGGAATGGAATGGACAGAGCTTGTACCTTAGATATAAAACATAGGTTAAGTTTTATCATTATTATCCCGCGGGATCTATGCGGGAATTTGTATTCCCGCATAGATCCCGCGGGATAACAATAACTGAATTCTAAGCCAACGAAATCGCGGACGACAGCTAGGATCTATACCTATAAAACAGTACCGTGACTGACTGACTGACAGACAACACACAGCCTAAACCACTGGACCTAGAGACTTGAAATTTGGCCCACATGTACCTTGAGTCGATGATATTACATATAGAAAGAGGTAGATAATTATGTCATCAGCACGCCGAAAATGAAGCGCGAAAAATGCTACAAATTGTGGCATCTTTAGCCACAATCTCTCTCAAATAAGGTTCAAACTTGCGCGCAAATGTCAAAATTTTCGGAACATGTTTTTCGATTGTCTTGTGAGCATATGACGTATCTTTACTAATAATATCATTGCTTTGAGTATCCTAGAGGTGCACTATAAGAAGGAATTTTTTAAATTCCCACGGGATAGGGAACTAGCCCATTTTGAAATATTTCACGGGGGCAAAGCCGCGGGGCATAAGCTAGTTATTAGATATCCTGCGCTACTTACCTACGGGGTAAGGATTTTAAAAGGCCCTTTAGGTAATTCCCAAAGGGCGCTTTCCTAACCCTCTTCCGATGCGGCATTACGATAACGCCAGTTACGAATATAATGTGATTGATTTTTAACACATAACAGGGGCGTTGATAATTTTTATGTAGAGGTAGGTTGTTTTTTTCTCTAACATTTTCTCAAGGGCCTTTTGCGGCGATTTTGTCTGGATTTTATCCCCTAATAAAAAAGAGGAGTGTCATGAATTTGACCTGTGTATCTGTCCGTGGTGGCATCGTAACTCCCAAACGGATTTTTTATTTGAAAGCTTTAATCGAGTTGGTTCTTAGCTAAGTTTTCACTAAAATAGGTTCACCCGTTTTTGAAATATTGAACTTTGAAATGCGAATGTCGGGGGTTTTTCAACTTTTTTAAGTTGGTTATTATTTATCCCTTTATAGCTTCATCACATCACCAGCGGGCCCAGTGCTGATTGAGAACTTCACGCACATCATTGAATTGCTTCGCAGGTGTGTGCAGGTTTCCTCACGATGTTTTCCTTCACCGAAAAGCTCATGATAAATAACAAATGTAATTCCGCACATAAATTCTGAAAAACTCAGAGGTGCGTGCCGGGATAGCCTAGTGGTTTGACCTATGGTCTCTCAGGCAGAGTGTCATGGGTTCATAATTTTGGCATAAATATTACTTAAATAAAAGTGAATACTGATTCGCATACATACGAGTAGATAGCGCTAGCGAGTCGGTATTCGCTAAGTAATTTGTATTAAACTGAAACGTGAATATATAGGCCGACCGGATGGCACAGTGGTTAGAGACCCTGACTATGAAGCTTGAAGTCCCGGGGTCGATCCCCGGCCGGGGCAGATGTTTGTATAGTGAATACGAATGTTTGTTCTCTGTCTTGGATGTTTAATATGTATATAAGTATGTATTTATCTATATAAGTATGTTTGTCCGTTGTCCAGTACCCATAGTACAGGCTTTGCCTAGTTTGGGACTAGGTCACTTGGTGTCAATCGTCCCATGATATTTATTTATTTATTTATAGAAGTGTTTAGCTCAGATAGCGCAGTTGGTAGCGCTACGCCACGGTATGGTGGAGGTCCTGGGTTCGAATCCCAGTTCGACAATTTATTTTTCTGTTCCTTCTGTATATTTAAGGTACTGATGTGCCGTCGGAAACTTTCCGAAATTGCGAAATTTTCCATACAGGAAAGTTTCCGAAATTTCTCCAATTTTTGCATATCATTAGGAGAGGTCGGCGTCGTGTCGTGTCAGGAGGTCAAGGAGCTTAACTAAATTTATACTTAGGAGAGATGATTGCAAGAAACTCCACCGACAAGAGTGTAACTCTTGTTGAAATACATTAATTGACAACATTTCATATTTTTGAGACTATAATTTGATTAATTGTCTGTATTCTACTTTGAAAGAGGAGCAAACCTACGGTTTTAAATTTTCATTAGGACTTGTAATTAATTTATTATTAATTTATTACAAGGTACTTATTCCAAAAGGACGTAACTCCGAAACGGCGCTAGGATGGATCAATTGCCTTTGTCTTGTCACGATCAAAAAAACAAAACCAAGATGTTAAATTTATCTGACATTGTCAAACCTACGTGTGATTGTTGCTTATTTTTTTTCGTGAAAAAGGCAAAAGTATTACACCCATTCTTGCGCCGTTTTGGTAGAATTGGTAATTTTATTTTATTCTCTTGTATTTAAAAAAATAAGTAATATAACATTTTTATAAATATAGTGTTGTGCTCAGGAGGCAAAGCCCTTTCGATACCTATATTAATTTCCAGGTGTGAAAAATATGAAATGTTGTCAATTGTCTATAGACATCTCAACTTGTTTTTCCACGTTTCGTTTTTTTTCGTATTTAATACTTATGATATCTGCATCACAAGGACGTCGTAAATATTCAAGTCGCAATTAATATTCTGTCACTACATAAATAAGCATAATTTACTTTGACTTGTGACATACACCAATGTATACATAGATAATTTAATAGGCTAGGAGTTCCACGTTTTAACATTATTATCATACCTTTTTTTATAATCATCATCATCATCAGCCTATTTACGTCAAACTGCTGAGCACAGACCTTTATTTATAATATAAAAAAAAAATTAAATTTATGATTTGCGAAATGACGCTTTATTTGTGATAACACTGTGACATGAAGTTAGACCGATATTTAACAGATGTCGCCACTAAAAGGAAGTTGTTTAGTGGAAGTGAGGTGGGGTGAGGAAGGCGCGAAAGTTTCAAGGTCATCCTCTCAGGGAACCCTCTTAAGTTAGACGATGATGATGAATTAACTTAATTATAAAAAAATATATATCACGGGACAATTTGACACCAATTGACCTAGTCCCAAACTAGGCATAGCCTGTACTATGGGTACTAGACAACGGATAAACATACTTATATAAATAAATACATACTTATATACATATTAAACATCCAAGACCCGAGAACAAACATTCATATTCATCATACAAACATCTGCCCCGACCGGGATTTGAACCCAGGACCTCAAGCTTCATAGTCAGGGTCTCTAACTACTAGACTATTCGGTAGGCGGTTCGGTATTATAAATGTAAATGATTACTGAAGGGTAACATCATCTCAGCACTTAGACATTAGCTTCCTAATTGTTACGTTAAGCTAGAGTTCAGGTTAATGAAGCGAGGTAATTACGTTACGAATAATTAGGCTTTACCATGGGAACAAAGCGGGGCGAATCACCCTATGCTTTTGACATGTTCTAGTGCAAAAGAAACAACAGTTTTTTAACCCCCGAGGAAAAAGAGGGGTATTATAAGTTTGACCTGTGTATCTGTGTATCTGTGTCTCTGTCTGTGGCATCATAGCTCCCAAACGGATGGACCGATGTAGTTGCGTTTTTTTTAATCGAATAGACCGATTTCGATGCGTTTTTATAATCGAAAGCTAGTTTAATCGAGATGGTTGTTAGGTAAGTTTCATTAAAATCGGTTCACCCGTTTTTGAAATACTGAACTTCTTGAAATGATGATGTCGGGGGTTTTTCAACTTTTCTAATAAATTATGATATTATGATTTTGAGAATAAAATGTATTGTGTGTTAGGTAAATAACTAATTATTCCCTTTTAGCTCCAAACGTCAGATAAAAATATCGAGGGGGTTTCAAACTCTTTATTTGTTTATGAAAAAAAGCTTTTCGCTTACTAGTAATTTTTGTTCAGGGCGCTATTGATAATATGTTATTATATTGGGAAAAATAATCACAGTGGCAATATTTTATTGATATGATACCGTAGACGGTAACGCTAGCAATGAAACCAATATATAACCTAACCATATAAAAAAAGCTGAAAACCGCCGACATTTTAATTTTAAAGTTCAATATCTCGAATTCGGCTGAATCGATTTTAATGAAAATCAGTTAAGACTATCTCGGTTAAATTAGCTTTCGAATAAAAAAAGCCGCGTCCAAATCGGTAAATCCGTTTGGGAGCTATGACGCCACACACAAATACACAGGTCAAACTGATAACTTGTAACACCTCTCTCTTTGGGTCGGGGGTAGGGTTGCCAGATCGAAAAGTGTAAATTTCTGGAGAACATGTCGTAATTTCGTAATTTTGGGATTGTTGTCTGGACAAATGAAAATAGAGTCAACATTTTACAAGAGTAGGCGTGCCGCGTGTACCATTCGAAATGATTTTACTGGTAGATAAGTAGATTTTCTAATTTTTTGGGAGTCTGCTCAACACATGAAATGTCGGAAGAATCCAGGCGACACCCGCTCTGGCAACCCTAGTCGGGGGTTAAGGACGTGTGGAATCGAGCTCCTCTCTCATTGTAGTCTGTTGAAACCTGTTGAACACCAAAACATGCACATACCCGCCCATCTGTACGTGTAGCACGGCGCGCCATTTTGTCGCTTGTCGCGCAGTGCGTCCCTTTCATAGTGATGGAATCAGTGAGGGACGCACTGAGCGACAAGCGACAAAATGGCGCGCGTGCTAGCTCCCCTGGCAACCATAGTCGGGGGTTAAGAACGTGTGGAATCGAGCTCCTCTCTCATTGTAGTCGGTCGAAATCACAAAAACATGTAGTAGTATACAATTCGCTAACACAATCGATGTTTTAACTACAAAAGCAAGGAACACGTATGAAAGTAAAAGTTGTAGTCGCGTGCGTCACGCGAGCCCGGGTCATCTGTAATCTACTGAGTTTTTACACGGAAGAGACATTATGGTTGGCCGCACAGCACTACGTAGCGTCCAGTGTAATCAACGGGCAAAACAACGGCTCGAACCAATGATATTATAAGTAAAGATACGTCGCTCACAAACTACCTAAAACATGTTCTGAGCAGAGTGACGGCACTCGCACATACGCGTATATTTCACTACATTGCTAAATGGTGTAAAAGAGATGGCGTAATTAAACAAAACAAGACAACTATAAGTGTTGTTTGTTATTTGTATTATAAGAATATTATAACAAGTATTATAAGAATTGTTTGTTGTCGATACGTGCCACTAGTGGCGCTGCTAATGTGCCCATAGTGATTCAGACGTAAACGCGAACGCGATCGAGACGTATTTTTGGAGTGGAGGCGTTTTACACCTCTGCTGATTTTAATTTAGTTTAAATTGACCCTAGAGACTATACATCTCTAAGCCATTTAGATTAAGTATTATATTATAGTATTAATTCTGGGACCCTATACATCCCTTTGTAATTTAAATTTTCACAGATATTTGACCTGGAGACCCTATACATCTCCTGCTCAAATAAAACGTGCCAGTAAAGTAAAGTGTTCTGGTTTTGCTGTTTTAATAATTACTTTTTACACTTGTTTCTAAAATGCGGTATTTTTTTTTTTCTCTCTTAATCTTTTAATGACAGAGTGAGGTTTCTCTGTGTGGTTTGTCTGTGGTTGCGTATTGTAAGAGCTAATGTAACTTGTTTTTAGAAAAAATGACTTTGTGCCAAGTTTCTTGCGGCGCATTCTTCTTGGCAATCATGGTCTTTCCGAAAGCGCTGGTAGACTCAAAAAAATGACGTGTAAAAGAGCATTCAACTGCCTATTTGCTGAATAAAATTTTGAATTTTGAAATTTTTGAATTTTTTGTCCGTCGATTACACTAGAGGCTTATCTGGGTAGATGGAAAGAGTTCATTGATTTGTATGCGAACCGAGCGTGTGACATTTCGTTAGGTATTTTGACATCACGAGTGTAATTTAGTGAGGAAATACCAGGATTAACACTGACTAAATTCTCACCCATGACATTGATATCACCATTTTCCAAAAGTCGTATTTTTGAATGTCATACTCGTCTACTAACTGTAGCTAATTTGCGTTTCTGTCGTAGACAAGCGAGTCAACATAGTAGATTGAGGTTAGCTGTCACTGCCAGTGGTCAAGAAGTCACTCAGTGATCTCGTTTACGAGTGGGTGGGTGGGGGCATTCGTATTTGATATCATGGGCATGAGAATTTTAGTCACCGGTGAGATTTAAAAATACGAACTTTTTAGAAATCACTGAATTTCGTCACCGGGTGAGATTCAAAAATCGACACCCAGGTCCAACTTTTATGGTGATGTTTGAACAGTTAATTGTTGTACAAGGTATTTTCACGCGGAAATCGGTCTGGAGAGAACGCGTAATGAGTTTCACAGCCCTTCTTTTCGGCGCGCGAGGAGATGTACTGTTTCCATCTCCTGAGGGTCGAGCACGACTTTACGAAGGCTGCGTAACGTAAAATCGAATAGTAAACGTTGTCGAGTTTGTATGAAGTTTGGAAAAGCGGCCGCCCGTGAGCGTATTTGGAACTAAAATTTAGTATGAGTTTTCTGGATCTCGATACGATCGAACCGTAACGTTACGCAGCATTCGTAAAGTCGTGCTCGACCCTCGGTACTAATTGACCTAGTCCCAAACTAGGCAAAGCCTGTAGTAACTCTGTGTAATCTTCAGATTTAAGTATCCAATGGACCAATCTAGCTTCATACATTTCACCGAGAATCGTAACGTTAATTCCTTTTTGGCGCCTGATTGGTCTACTTCAACGACTAATTCTATTACGTCAATTCAATTTACCCCCTGGCTTCTGATTGGTTGAAATGCTCCATTGCACGCGAAATTGTATTCGCACTTTGAGTGCCTTTAAAACCCATAAGCGGCTTTTGATGATTGCGTTCAAAGATTTAGCACAGAATATGTACTAGCGGTAGTATTATGTAGCGGGAGAGCCATACTGTAGCTATTTGCTGTCGTACGAATGGGCCGGCTCGTCCTGAGAAGTACCACCACGGACCAACCACCCTCTGGGCACCAAATGTCAGGGCGAACGTTTCCGAAACGCATATGCTCATTTGCACCTATAAATCTCTAGCCTCCACTCGCGGCTCACTTTCGACCAGATGACAGGTTATGAACCAATCACGACGCATTCCCCCGGCCCGCTCACCGCGGCTATTTTCGAGATAACTTTCCAAGTAAATTATAAAAGATGCGGTGTCCAGAAGGTGGTTAGGTCCGAGTACCACATTTTTGCAGAAAATCGGTGTGAAGCAACAGCACCCCTGTTGCGTTTCGTTCGGTCAGTGACGGTGCCCGAGGCCCGATCCCCCCCCTCCCTCTCCTCTATCCCTTTTCTTCAACGGCAACGGACTAGTGACTCTCTTGGGGTTGCTGGTTCTCATGGGTGGCGGTGATCGCTTACCATCAGGCGACCCGCTCCCTCTTTCTGTAAAAAACCGAACAGGTGCGTGTCGGACTCGCGCACGAGGGTTTCGAAGAAAGATTTTAACGCTTATCCCCAGTGTTTTAAGTAGTCCAGTGTTAGCAGGGCCCTGCTCCTAAGCAAAATGTACGCAGTGTGGGGTCAAATTATATTGGTATCGAAATCTACTGACAGACATAAAAATTTAAGATTTTGAGACTTTTCTGAGCGGTTGTGCTATAAGTGCTACCTTCATACCAAATTTCAAGTTTCTAGGACAACTGGAAGTACCCTTTGGGTTTTCGGATTTCGGCAATTTGTATGAAAATAGTCATTTCAATGACTGCATCTCTTAATTGCGTTGGCTTGAGTATTTGATATTAATTTCAGCATGCTACCTCTACGCATTCCAGAGAAAAAGGGTCTTGACAGATAGACAGACAGATGGACAACAAAGTGATCCTATAAGGGTTCCGTTTTTTCCTTTTGAGGTACGGAACCCTAAAAAATAAAAATAAAAACTAGCAGCTACAGAACAGATAATAGTACTTACTATTACCTACTGCTACTACTACTAACAAATAAAGATTTTTGTATTTGTATTTGTACTGCGTATTCTGAGCGCCTAGTGTAATCGCCGACCAGGTCAAGAAATACGTCTCGATCGCGTTCGCGTTTAACAATGCTCATACTATTTGACACTTTAACGCAAACGCGATCGAGACTTACGTATTTTGTGCTTTTTGATTACACTAAGGGCACTGTAGGCTTATAGCGTTGCGATCACGACTGTTTCATTACAACGTTGAAGTGTCAAATTTTCGATACTGCTAATTCGTCACTTCGACCGCAGAACTATATGTAGAGTCATTCTATGGAACTTGCTAACTATGTAAACAAACCGCCTATTGGAATTGTCTCTGAATGATGAATTTACTGTGGCGGTTAGTTTACATAGTTAGCAAGTTCCATAGAATGACACTACGTTGGTATTGAAGGAAAGAGTTCACCGATTTGAATAGGAAACGAGCATGTAACATTTCGCGTAGGTATTTTGTCGTCACGATTGTAATTTAATGAAGAAATACCTCGATTAGTAGCTCCAACTTTTGTGGTGAACAGTCAATTGTTGAACAAGGTATTTTTTAATACAGTTGCTCATAAAGAGGTACTTTTTGTGGCTATGTGTCATGCGGAAAGTTGGATTTTTCGTACTAGTGCTTTTTACTTTTCCAAGGCGCCGTTGGAAGAAGGCGGCGGAGTCGACCCGCGGCGCGGCGGCTGGTATTAGCGAAGCTCGCACCAGCTCACCGCTTTTGGTTTCATTGTCATTTCATCGCAATAGTATTAAAAAACGTCGTTTGGTACACGTGCGGAAGTGTCATTTTCACTCGTCCCGAGTCTCGACCCTCGCCTTACGGACCGGGGCCTAGACATCTCGGGACTCGTGCAAAATGACATACTTTCTGCACTTATATCAAAAAGTGCTATTGTTTTTAAAACCTGACGTCGGACGCGTAAAGCGGCCGAGTGCTGAAACGCGTTATAAGCAGGGAGCGAAACTTTGATACCAGTGACGTCATTATGACGCAAATTGACATATAGGGTGTTTTTATAAAATATACACAACATATTAAGATAGTGACCACACAGTGTTGCAGATTCATTGAAACTAAGTCATAGGGTTGTTGCTCGATATTTATTTCGTTGTAAATGTGACATATTGGTATACAAAACGTTTTTGTTACAATAATATTTCTACAAGTAAAACAACAGATTTGTATAATTTCATTCGTTTTCTGAATAAATTTCGAGTTTTCCAATTTCGCCATCAGCTCTGTTTTCAACTGGGAAAATTCATGATTTGAACTGAATAAAAAGTAAACAAATTATAATAATATACGACATTGATCATTATTGACAAATAAATGACACAATCACCTATTACGGAGTTACAAAACGGAATAAAACCTCTTTTAAGTCCGTACACTTGAAACATATAAATAACAAAGTGAATTGTGAAGTTCACATCAAATAGACCAGGTGCATCGAATTATAATTATAATGTAGTCATGTTAAGAAAATATGCATTGCCATCCCTAACGTTTTCAATGGATCGGCAACACTGATAACGGGGTATGATAGTGACATAGATGATACAAATCGGCGGGGGACAGTGCAATACCGCGTAATCGACATTTTCATGAAGAGCGCTAAAACAAAAGCTTTTTAAGTCAGCAATTGATACCGTATTGTCATTGAAAACTGACAATTGTAAAGTTGGTGAAATATGAGCCAGGAGTGCTTTTCTCTGTCACTTTTCGGTACCGATTTGTCACTTGAACCCCGAAACAGCCGTGAATATCATTAGAGAATATCACCCCGGATTGTGTTAAGGAAAGCAAGTCGAGTCGTCTCAAATTGTGTAGGCTCAAGATAAAGATGCAAAGGTTCCCCTAATTCCATTAAACGTTGAATTATGACTCCGCATTGTCTTAATTTGATCCCTTAATTATCAGTATTAATTAAGTACGCGACTCGGGTAACTCGAGAGCAGCAGGTATTTTGCACGAGTACGTTTAAGTTACTTATACAGTCAGCAGCAGAAGTAGCTATACTCGTGTTAATATCATCTATTGCTATCATGTTCATTTTTAGGGTTCCAAAGCCAAAATGGCAAAAAGGAACCTTCCAAGGAACACATAGGCCAGATAACAGTACAGAAATTCACTTATAATCAGTTTAAAGCTTTGTTATACATGTATTAATGCTGACGAGATAGCCAAATGCTGTATTGGATAGTTTTTGGGCTATTATAACACATCAAGCTTAACAATTTTTGTATAGTACTAATTTTATTTCTTAAATCTTAATAGAAGTCATGAGCAGAACTATTAATGATATGCTATTCAGTTTAAGACAGACGAGACGTCGGAACGCTGCATAATTGCTGGTGTGGCAGCATTTCTTTGTATAACTTTGGTATCAGTTTTCAATGTACTGCTTGATGCTGAATAACCTATTTTCTGTACTCATCAAGCTGTATTGCAGTTCATATCATAACCAGTTATTCAGTAGCTGAATATTTGTCCTTTTTTAGGTTTTGCAAAGCTAAACGCTGCATAATTGAAAATAAGTAAGCTCTTTCAACTAAATTATAGCGATTAAAGCGCAATATATACTATAAACATTTATACTGAAGATTTTTATACAGAAAATAACTGGATATTGAAAATTCGTAAAGCTATTATATTACACAATAGTCAAGAGTGGGTGGGACTCGCGCACCGAGGGTACCGTGTCATCATAATTATAATGTTACATGTAAATAAGTACGTAAAGTAACACAAATGTGCGTGTAAAATTTGTGATACTTTATGTACGTTTTACGTATACGTATTTTCGACATTTGAAAATACCTGGATTTTCTTGTGTTAAATGTAACCCTAATAGGCTGTTCAACAGCATTATGATGGGTAATTATAGAAATGTTATCCCAAATTGTTCTTTTTAAATCACTTTTAATCAAATTATAGTAAGACAAGTGCTCATATCGCGCATCCATTATGCAGAAATAAGCAAGGGAACGGCTGTATGAGCAGCTTATATTCAACATAGCCGTGTCGCCATTACATAACCTCTAATAAAAATATAAATGATGCAATATTTAATCGAACACTGCGTTTTATTAATAAAAACACTTTTAGAAAAGGTTTTTAACATCAGCCACATTATTATTGCACATTGAAATACACAAAATCGTTAAAAAAAATCGCTTGTCCAAGCCAGGGTATTATAAAAAAAATGTTTACTTACTGAATAGTAGCTTAATCATGCGGCGCTTGCCAATTTTACGGTAAATATATATGTAAATTCACAGTAAAATGAAATGCGCAATAAGAATTCACTTCCATTGTGCAAAATGTGTAAAACCAAAATTCAAATCCATTTGTAAAATAGTAATGGCGACGCTTGTTTATGCGGAGCCATTTTTTATTCACAAAACATTATTAGAATTCACGTATTTTTTAAATATGATTTGCATATTCTCTCCAAAAAAGTACAGAATGAACTAAATGCTGAATATTAAATGAATAACTGAACTTGAACACGCTCAACTGGTTCAAAGAGTTTTAATAACTGATTTAAATGTCAATCAGCATTTATACCGACGATATTAAGCTTCTTGTACATTTATTCAGCTTATTTATGTAGCTGTTATGTTTCTATTATACAAATTACTTAAGCATTTTATTTTGTGCCCAAATTGCTCGAATAACGACTGTAGAAACGTTTATACAGCCGATAAGCAGCTAGTTTATCAACTTGAAGTTTACAGAAATGCATTTATACAAAGATTAAACAGCCAATCTGTGTTGCTTGATAGTTTCGTCAAGTCCTTATGTCTGTCTGTCTGTCCGCGGCATAGCACAGAGACTATTGGTACTAGAAAGCTGTAATTTCGCATAGGTATAAATATTAATTAGGCTGAAATAGCGCTGGGATAAAATCTTGTAAAAAAATTTTTTTTGGGTTACCTCCCTACACGTAAAGTGGGGATGTTTTATTTTTCTCATCCACCCCATAGTGTGGGATATCGTTGAATAGATCTTTCAAACGCTAAGAGCATTTTTCGAGAGAGTTATTCGTGTGCGAAATATGATGTGCATATGTATGTACAAATTTCACTAAGTACTTGAAGGGTACACATAAAGAACATGTCTGAACCTTAGAAACTTTTAGAATTATCGCGATTTGAAAGTTTGGAACGATGTAATTATCCATACAATTTTCGTATAAATCTTTTTGTAACGTGATGAAAAAGGTGTGTAACTGAGTGGTAACTTGTAGTCTATTGAGTGCTCTAGTGTGTCGCGGGGGAGGCCGCCGTCCAGCAGTGGACGTCTTTCGGCTGACATGATGATGATCATGGCATCACACCCAGCCAGGGCACGCAACCTTCTTACATGCTAAAGTAATTGAAATAAAATAAAATAGAAAATTACATTATCAACAGTTGAGTTAAATGAGAACCTCCTCCTTTTTTTGAAGTCGGCTAATTATCTCACATACATCAAAAAATCTACAATCAATACATTAAATTCAAATTAATTAAAACAGTAAAAGTAAAACTGAAATTCATTTTTAAGATACATTACCAACAGTGTATAATTATGATTTCACTGAATTTGATTACATCAACATAATTCAATTTTTAGGGAAATGTGGCCCCATCAAGCTTTTGATGATTCTGCCAATGTCGAGGTTGGACATATCTAAAAATATATTATGGCGAGTATTAATCTCTATAAAGTGACACACATCATAATAAATAAAATAGTCAATCCACATTTTTACACTTTATTATTTAAATAATCATTTACATCATAATAGCATTTCGAAATTACCAAATCTTTTACTAATATGACAATTTTTTTGTCGCATGTTTGATTCTGATTATTATTGAGTAACTTATTAAATATTTTTATGGCCGTAACATAGGTACTAATCAAGGATCGCGTCGCGTTCCTGTAAAATTATGAGCCTGCTGTAGCTAGTTTCACTATAGAGAGGTCTCTGTACCGTTAATTTTGTATGACACTTAGACCTCTGGCTAACACAATAGCGCCATCTATGAACTGAAAGAAAAAACTGATTTAGATGGCGCTATTGTGTTAGCCAGAGGTCTAAATATCATACCAAATGAATGGTACAGAGACCCCTCCGTAGTAAAACTAGCTACAGCAGGCTTATTATTTTAAAGGAACGCGACATCGTATAGACACTGGCAGTCCTTCATGGTTTTATGGTCCTTCTTACTAATTGAGTGCATTTTCATTTGAGACACCGGAAGGATAAACTTATCTTTGTGGCGTAACAAGTGTGTGCGAAGTTCTCAAGATCATAAGCTCTTATGTCTATAACAATAGAGCAGTGCTATGGCGCTATGGCTTCTCAAGCAGAGTGTCGTGGGCTCGCACCTCTGAGTTTTTCGGAATTTATGTGCGGAATTACATTTGTAATTTATCATGACCGTTTCGGTGAAGGAAAACATCGTGAGGAAACCTGCACACACCTGCGAAGCAATTCAATGATGTGTGTGAAGTTCCCAATCCGCACTGGGCCCGCGTGGGAACTATAGCCCAAGCCCTCTCATTCTGAGAGGAGGCCTGTGCCCAGCAGTGGGACGTAAAAAAGGCTGGTGATGACGATGATGATGATGGAGCCGTGCTTAGATAATTGTGACAGCTTCGGTTACTTCTACTTCTGCTGCTGACTGTATCTTCGTACTTGGTTTTCGTGAATTCAAGGTAATACAGTACAGTACAATTATTGAGTTTTCGGATGACAAGATGCTACAGACAACGTTCTTGACGCGTAATATCAAATAACTTGGACAAGGTACTAAGGTACAGAAGGCTCACTCGCGAACTAAAGTCAAGATTAGGTACAAAATTTAAAAAATATTTAGTTGAGCAGCGTATAGTGGTTAAACCTTCATTTCTAATATTGTACGAGATATTTATGAATCTAAAACTTCGATGAATGATTTCCTAGATAACGGGTCACGAACAAAAACAAAGTAAAATTATGGCACCGTTCTAGTTCTAGTGTCAGTTTGCTAATGACTGTTTTGATCTAATGTAATCCTTAAGCTGTCACAATAAAGTGCAATTTTGCGTGCAATAAATAAAAGTTCACTCTACAAGTGGGCCGCTATTTGCCGAGCCGTTTTCGACTCTCAGTAGGTAACCTAGAAAGCTAAGATGAAATGCCTCTTGTGCCTGTAATACACCGGCTGTCTTACTCTCCACACCGGAACACAACAGTGCAAGCACTGCTGCTTAGCGGCAGGATTAGGGAGTAAGATCATCATCATCATCATCATCATCATGTCAGCCGATTGACGTCCCCTGCTAGACGGCGGCCTCCCCCGCGGCTCTCCACTCAGACCGGTCTTGTGCTTTCCGCATCCACCGCGGTCCCGCGATCTTTACTAGGTCGTCGCTCCATCTTGTTGGAGAGAGTAAAATGGTGGTAGCGATCCGGACGGACCTCGCACAAGGTCCTAAATGAATCTAATCTAATCTAACACAAACATGTGTTAGTTTAGTGAGACGGAAAATCTCAACGAGCAATTACACCAATTACGTGGATTACGATGTACCTTGTTAGCTGATAATTAAAAGCGAGCATTAGCGATTCCACGCGACGTGTGATTCGATGAATATCGCGGCGCGCACGCGCTGTTTGGGTCGACGCAGACTCTACCATACACCATAGAACATTTTCATAGTAAACATTATAAAGATTTTCCTTGACAAGCATAAAGCAGACAGGCGGGAGGCGCCTTTGGCTTATCTATGCACTACAATTTTTCATCACACACGTACAGCACACGTCTACGCTCCTGTCAAAATTTGTTACGTTCCTACAAACGCACACTAAAACAAAACTGTCACACAAATGCCAAAAACACGCACACAATCAACAGACCCTGATCATTTTGGTGAGACTTACGAGTAATGGTAGAGATTTGGCAGAGGGGAAATCGTGCGTTAACATCTCCATTCCTTTCCTGCTCTAAGTTGTCAAGCGATGTCTCTATGACGTTTACTGTGAAAAGGTTCCATGGCGGGTCAGGAATTAATTTCCTCGACAGTGTGCTTAAAGCAAAAAAAAAAAACTGTCACGTACCTATATACCTAATTAAGGTTTTTTTACCCGACTAACGATAGTTGGTACAACTGATGGTGGCATTGTTATCCAATTGTTATATGGCGTCCATGGACCGGGCGACGAGCTGTCGGTAGGCCTCCAACAAGATGGAGCGACGACCTGGTAAAGATCGCGGGACCGCGGTGGATGCGGAAAGCACAAGACCGGTCTGAGTGGAGAGCCGCGGGGGAGGCCGCCGGCCAGCAGTGGACGTCTTTCGACTGACATGATGATGATGATGATAGTAGTGTTAGAGGGGCTGGTACGGGACCCTACGTGCGGAGTCCGACTCGCTCTTAGCCGGTTTTTTTACTCCGGTATTCGGGGATAAGTTTGCTTGGGTTCATTTAAGTTGCATACTGCTGCTACGTTTGACTTATGAACTATTAGTGCGGTTATCGAAGCTTGAACTTATGTTTCATGAAAATACCATCGCAAAGTTAGTTAAGAGAAAACAGGGACTGAATAAAAGTAGCAAGTTACAAGGAAACTGTCGTTTCATCAACAATTAATGATATTATGATTATTATTATTTTGACGACCGAATAGCCTAGTGGTTAGAGACCCTGACTATGAAGCTTGAGGTCGTTCAAATCCCGGTCGGGGCAGATGTTTGTATGATGAATACGAATGTTTGTTCTCGGGTCTTGGATGTTTAATATGTATATAAGTATGTATTTATCTATATATGTATGTTTATCCGTTGTCTAGTACCCATAGTACAGGCTTTGCCTAGTTTGGGGCTAGGTCAATTGGTGTCAAATTGTCCCGTGATATTTATTTTATTTATTTTTATTTTTATCTCGTTGAAGAATCTTATCTCGCATCTTAAACATTAATGCCCTTATTCATAAACGTCACTCAAGCCTCTATAGCTGAAACAGGTTTTGTCTTCTTCTTACTAACGGAAATGTCAATGTGACAAAAAAGGACAACGAACTTTAACGGCATTTTAGTTAATATAGTTTTAAGAATAACAGGGTTAAGCTATTATTAACCTTTATTCATGTTACATATCATTTTCTCATTAAGCTACATTGTTTTAATATTATTCTCAGTATAACGTATTTTACACTACATAAATATGATTATGTCTAAGCATCCTATTAGGGTTTACATGGTAGTTTAAAATAGACTTAACAGTTAAACCTTTAATTTGAAAGCTGAAACGCTAAACAAAAAAAATGTGTTTTACAACTACCTATTACGTAATTTTTTTTACCGTTTCTGGACCCTTTCAAACAAGAAATAATAATAATAATAGGCCTTGACATCTTTTACAGATGGTTTAAGTAGCATCGCGACGACACCTGCGCTCGTGAATGAAAAGGCCTATTCGGGATAGGATCCCCCGGCCGCAAGAAAAGAACCGCCAAAATCAATTACTAATGCGCGGAGCAATCGCGTATCGAACATACAAAAAAATACATACTTCGTCCGATTGAGAACCTTTTTTGAAGTTGGCTCAAAAATACAATCCAGCTCAAAGGAAGGTGAACGTTAGAACAAAGATTTATTAGTTTTAATATCAGTCGAGTTAAGTACAGACCGCGATACCCAGAACGTAGAACAATAGCGCGAAACTCGAGTCTCGATTCTTCAGTAACGGCAGCGAGTGACGGTTGTCTGGCGAGACACGGTACGGTACGGTACGGTGTGCTGCTTATGCATTGGGTATAATTTTCAGCAGAATTACTTTCAGGGAGGTGCATAGCCCGAAGAATTGCGAATCTTAAGTGGCAGTGGGCGGGGCATTGCTCGCAGAACTGATGGCCGATGGGGTCAGATGGTTCTCGAATGGCGTCACGGACCGGGAGACGAGCTGTCGGTAGGCCTCTTGTTGGAGCGACGTAGTAGGGATTGCGGGACCGCATTGGATGCCGAAAGCACAAGACCGGTCTGAGTGGAGAGCCTTGGGGGAGGCCTATGTCCAGCAGTGGACGTCTATCGGCTGACATGATGATGATGATGTGCATATGTATGTACAAATTTCACTAAGTACTTGAAGGGTACACATAAAGAACATGTCTGAACCTTAGAAACTTTTAGAATTATCGCGATTTGAAAGTTTGGAACGACGTAATTATCCATACAATTTTCGTATAAATCTTTTTGTAACGTGATGAAAAAGGTGTGTAACTGAGTGGTAACTTGTAGTCTATTGAGTGCTCTACATTTTGAGATTAAAATCTCGTTTTAAAAATAAGTGACTAGACTAGACATGTTCTTCTGTTATACTAAATGATGGGTAAACATGTTTACCTCATACCGGGTTATAGTCATTTCTTATAATATTTTATACGAGCTTAGTACCACCGGAAAATTACGGCATTTCTTGAACGCTGTAATATTTCATTTCAACTCGAGCGGGTAAATTGCGAAACGGGATAGCTAAGGTTGAAAGAAAAACGTGCCATCTGTGCCCTTAGTGTAATCATAAAGCACGAAATACGTCTCGATCGCGTTTGCGTTAAGGTGTCAAAAAGTATGAGCATTGTTAAACGCGAACGCGATCGAGACGTATTTCTTGGCCTGGTCGGCGATTACACTAGGCGCTCAGAGCCTCTAGTGTACTCGACGGCCAAAAATACGTCTCGATCGCGTTTGCGTTAAAGTGTCAAATAGTATGAGAATTGCTTGTTATCGATACGTGCCACTAGTGGCGCTGGTAATTTGCATTAATCATTACGACAAGCAGCTTTCGTCTTCAAAAGCCAATACAATTTAAAAAAATAGGCGTCTTTTAAAAAAAATGTCGATACGAAACGTCAGCTCGGTAAGTTTGTTTATGATAAAAAAATCGTACATACATACATACTTACATACATAGGCTGATAAACACAAAGGAGCGTTTCGCAGTCGGGTAATAGTCCAATTCGTGACGGGCTTGTTATGCTTTCGACTTCTGAAACCTTAGAGTACTTATATTAAGTATGTGTTTCGACAAAGTAAAACACGTTTGGGATAATATTATGAAACTCAGCTTCGCCTCGTTTCATAAAACCACACGTGTTTTAAGGACCCTCATTATGTAACAGTTGCGTAAAGTACTACAGCACCGGCGTTCCTTCAATTCGGCAGGTATCGCGTGGTACTGGTAAAAACTGCGGGCGCGGCAACTTTTATCACCGTCTCTTACAAACGACTGTTGCCATTAACGTGCCGCGGAATGAGCGGTTCTCTAGGCCACAGCGTAAATATTTTTGTAAAACGATTAATTAATGATTAAATAGGGTACTAATAAATGTGAAAGTACTTATTTATAACCTCTTAGACGCAAAAACTTTACTTAACTAAAAAGTAAAACCGACTACCGTGAGTTTATAGTCTCACTCTAAGATCACTCTTGTATGGCAGTCGAGTATAGCCCGACATATTTCGGACTAAACCGTAGTCTTTCCTCTGGGAGCACACACAGCACAGTAGCGGCTTTTACAAGACACCTGTACTCCAAATTTCATCAATATAGCTCTTACAGTTTTTGAGTAAAATGCCTGTGACATACGGACGGACGGATGGAAATTAAAAAACTATAAAACACTGGGTAAAGCCGGGAAAAATCTATGCAGGTACGGAACCCTCGGTCCGCGAGTCCGACTCGCATTTGGAAGGTTTATTTCAAACTTAATTTACTAGGAACCTAAAACGTAATATCATTGGCATCATTGTCTACTAAACAAATATTTTACCTAGGTGTAATTAGTTCAGTTTTAGCATAAATGTACTAATTTATTTCGTACGATCAAGGCTGGATGTTTGGGTTTGTTGTGCAACTTTTATTTGGCCAGAGGGATGGTACAGTCGGCCACACACACTACTGTATAGTAGAAATATTATAAGCTGGCCGTTTACCACTGAACAATAACATTAACCATTTAAGGCTACCGCTAATAACAAATAATAGCAAGTAACAAAAAATGCATACAAAAAGCTACCATCTTTTGTTAGCCAAAAGGTTGAAATTGCAATAGCATAGCACATTCTATAATGACTCTCGGACATTGAAAGCCGTACTCAGGTAAGTCGCCGGCGTTGTATTGGCTTTCAATGTCCGAGTGTCATTATCGAATGTGCTATGCTATTGCAACTTTTTATTTTGAAAATATGTTAGCCTTTTGTAGTTTTTGTTACTTGCTATTAATTGTTATTAGCGGTAGCATTAAAAAAAAAGAACAAGTTTTTGTTCGCAAGTTAAGCTCGTTAAGTGGTAAACGGCCAGATTATAAAATTTCTACTATACGCCTCGTGGGAGATACGGTCTACTATTGGTCAGTTACTAGAGTGGGTGTCTGTATTGGGTCCGAGGAAATGATATGTAAACATAATTTTAATGTTTTTTGAACGGTTGCGATCACACGTGCAGGGCGGGTATTTTAGACGAAATTACTGGGTATTTTCTTTTGTTATTTCATATGATGTATCCTTCTTGTTGCTGTTTTAAATATCGTGTTCAACTCATCTCATACCAGTTGCCGGGGCTTTTTCCATCCTCAGCCTAGATGGTTCTTAGCTTAATAAAAATTGATTCAGCCCATTTTGAAGTATTGAACTTTGAAATGAAAATGTCGAAGGTTTTTTTTAACTTTTCCAAGTTGGTTAGGTTATTTTGAACTTGATATAATATATGTGTATAATATAATATATGTTGGGTACCTGCAGGGCTATGTTACATTAAGTTCGGTCATTGGCCGAGCTAACGAAGAGAGCGAAGCGTCTGAGTTTCATCTAGGACGAAAATTATTTCGTATGTCTGTCTGGCTGTTCTTCTCTACGGGCCCCTATTTCACTAACTTTACAATGTCAGTTTTCAATGACAATTCGGTGTCAACTGCTGACTTGAAGAGCTTTTGTTTTACCGCGCTTCATGTTATCAAAGAAATGTAGTTCGAATTGTCATAGAAAACTGACAATTGTATGGTGGTCGCATTTCTCTACCGATTCTCGTGAAATTTTGTGAGCAGGTCCGCTAATTATAACTTAGTACCTATATACAATATTTTTTTCGATTCTTTTATTAGATATTTTTATAGAAAAAAAGAAAAGTGTTCAAAAAATAACCGACCTTCGTGAAATTTTGTAATCAGAATCAGATTCGATAATTACACAGGGTTTTTTTGTCCGATTCGTTTTATTTAATTACCTAAAAAAACGAAAAACGTTCTGAGTCGTCTAAACTTAAATGAGAATTGTTTGTTGTCGATACGTGCCACCAGTGGCCTTGCTAATGTGCTCATAGTAGGTAATTCAGACGTAAACGCGAACGCGATCGAGACGTATTTTTAGATGTTGATTACACTAGACGCTCAGAAATGAGGTCGCGAGGTCTACAGCCCACAGAACGTCTAGTTTCGGTATGAACATTTATTACGCAGAAGAATCCCAAAACTGCGGCGTAAACACCCGTTGAGAGTAAAGTTAATCTAAAAAGTTGCCTGTTGTCAATACCCGATATCGTCCATAACGGTTTAGTTCGAGACTGCCGGGCTCAGACCAACCGCACTGGGCCTAAAATTAACCGCACAGGCCCGGATATCGACTATACCTGTGAAAAATTAATAGGTAGGTATGTCCAATAATATTATGTGTGTATATTTATTACAACGAAACGAACAAAATGAATAATGATAATAGTTAAATCTAGAACCTAAAGTGGAAAACGTCCTCGAGGTCGCTAAATCGGGGCAAGGTGCCTAAAAGGCTGGCGGCGTTGCCTCTTTGTATGGCAATGCCTATAAGTACGTTGGTAGAGGAACGCGCCAGCCCTTTAATCACCTGTAAATTTGATCTTGTAATTCATATCAATATTTCAACAAGCTCTTATTCCATAGATACCCAGTACACTATCTGTGGGATAAGAGCTTCACTGGAGATTGAAACATCGACCCTTAGGGATGTTTTTCTTTAAGTTTTTATTCATGGCTGTTACAAGCGTTGAAGTATCCAATCGGCTGTCACTTTAGTATCGAAAAGTGACACAGGCGCTGCTAGCGCTCTAGGTTCCAAGCGAGCCTGCATTAGAGCTGTGCGGTTGGTGTGCCCCCGGCAAAAGAAGTTTTTTGTTGTATGATGGATCCGCTAACTTAGACCCCTGAGGGTTTCTGAGATCGCTGTAGATTTTAAGTCCAACTTTTGACAGGCCTAAGACCTGTCAATATTATCTGCTCTACCATATTGTAAAACTTTAAATTACAAGTTTAATTTAAAATGGAAACTGTGCAGTTCACTTAATGGAGATCACTTAGGTACCCCACTTATTCGTTTGCCTTCCTTAGGTTATTGTATAAAAAAAAACGTGGGTTCCGTGCAAAGATTTTAACGCTTTTCCCCGGTGTTTTAAGTTGTCCAGTGTTAGCAGAGCCCGGCTCCTAAGCAAAATGTACGCATCGTGGGATCATTTTATATTGGTCTGTGATAGATACAGACAGACATAAAAATTTAAGATTTTGAGAATTTCCTGAGTAGTTGTGCTATAAGAGCTACCTTCGTACCAAATTTCAAATTTCTAGGGCAACTGGAAGTACCCTTTTAGGTTTTCACAGTACGGCAATTAGTATGGAAACAACCTTTTTAATGACTGTATCTTTTGATTGCGTTGACTTAGAAGTTTGGTTTTTTTCACAGCTTCAAGGGACTGCAGGCTTGAATACTTGATGTTAATTTCAGCCTGCTACCTCCACGCGTTATAGAGAAAAAGGGTATTGACAGACAGACAGACAACAAAGTGATCCTAGAAGGGTTCCGTTTCTTCCTTTTGAGGTACGGACCCCTAAAAACATAAGGGTACAAAGTATCAGTAGTAAGTAGTAAGTAAACGATCAAAGTTTAAAAAGCTTGATGTTGATAAATAATTCATACGTAACGAATGGAACTCCGAACTAGATAAAATACCTAAGTTAATGAAAAAACTTTTTTTTAATTACAAAATTTCTGTTAATTTGCGTTCGAGTAAGACTTAGGTTGGGTTTATGATGAACTAGCTTTGGCCTGTGACTTCGTCTGTGTGGAACGAGGGGTACCGTTTTTAACCATAATATTGATAAATATAATATTGATTTTAAATGACAATGTCGGGGGTTTTTCAACTTTTCTAATAATTTGGGAAACGATTCTCAGGGATGATGGCCTAGGAGCCTAGATGTTGTCTTTGGATTATTTTCTTTGCAGGGGGCCACTGAGAAATAAAGATGGTTACAAAACTAATGATTTTACAATTTACAAAGGAGAATCATCAAAAACTGTGTAGTTAATAGATTTTGCGTGAGCAAGTAACAAACGTCCAAACATCCCTGCAACCATACTCACAAACTTTCCCGCTTATAATATTAGTAGGACAGGTTACTAAACTACTTTCTTAAGCCTCTGAGACTTACAAACTAGATCGTCGATCTTAAATCAACAATTAAATTAACGTCGAACTCTGATTGTTACAGGTGGGTGACTTATGGCGTAACGGCGACCGGTTTGCCCGGTTCAGTGCGCGCGCGCACCTGCCATTGTGGGTCTTTTGGCGATATTGGTAAATGTAGGTATGAGGGGCTATAGTGAGTCAAATATCCGCTAGGGTCGCTAGTGTCGACTGAGGTCTACCTGTCAATTACCACCAATCATAATAGAAAGTGCAGGTTAATTAATTATTTTAACAACATGTTTGAAATACTTAGATACGTATCATTTGTTACTATATGGTTTTGATTTTATGTAATACATTTAAAAAATTAAGATAATTACTTTAGGCAAACAGTGGATAGGTGCATACTGAATTTACACAGTCGTAAACATACTATATGCAATGCTGCATAATTTCAGTATGCACAAAAAATATGTTAGCTCGTTTCGCCCGAGACACAGAGTTTGCTAGAAACCCTGGTTCCGGCACACGAGTTACAAAGACTTTCTGTAAAACATCTATGAGTATTATCCTGTAACGCAATTTTTCAAATAAAATAATCTATCTTATTCATTTATTACCAAAACAATTTTACAGCATTACTGCAAAGACAATACGCTGTTAAAAATTTAATACAAACAACACACAGTACAAAAAGAAGTTCATATAAAAAAAAAACATTACAACTATTTAGGGAGTTTCAAATGTCAGTTTCGCTTCCCTAAAGCGTCGGAACACCAAACCCTCTGGCCATAAGTCGGAGTGTAGGAACCCTGCTGGTGCTTATAATCCGATACCCCAAGTGAATTCAACTCACAAAACATACAAGTGCGCATTTTTTTGTAGGCAGTTAGAATTTACTGAGTACTACTTGTAAAAAAATATAACAGATTTTGACATTGCTTTTGGAATTATCTAGGTATTTGTTAGTAACGCTTGTAAATCCAAAGAAAAAACATGCAAGTGTAAATTTTTCTACTAGATTATTGTACTTAACTATTAGAGCAACACCTATCATTTTCTAACACTTTCATCAAGAGCTTACGCCAGCATTATTAAAATCACGTAAAAAAAATGCAAATCTCTTTAAAAAATTACGGGTCAATTCGTAGGTGTTGTTCTAGTAGTTAAATACAGTAATCTAGTGGAGAAAATTTACACTTGCATATTTTTTTTTTGGATTTACAAGTGTTACTATCAAATACCCAGATAATTCCAAAAGCAATGTCAAATTTTGTTATTTTTTTTTACAAGTAGTATTCAGTGAATTCTAACTGCCTACAAAAAATTGCCCACTTGTAAGTTTTGTGAGTTTACAGGGTAATTAACATGTTCTAGTACTGGGCTCTTATGCATTTTAAGTCTTAAGGAGCTAAAAGCTTATTCTCGTATCTTATCTTGTAGGCCAGTAGCTTGTCTCATTGGTAGAGACTGGCAGATAGACTCACTCGACACTGTTTAGCGATCCTAGTGCATTTTAGACTCATATTTCGTTTTCTAGATTAAAAAAAAAACCTACTAAACACTGGCAAAATTGTCCTCCAATGGACAGAGCCATATATAAAAAAAAACGGCAACTTTTGATTACTACTATCATTATTATTTATAATTAAATAAATGTCTGAGTGATATGAAAAAAGCATAACCACAGCGTGATTTTTCTGGGTTGCCAATTAATATCTTATGCAGTTATCGTGGGACGATTACACTGTGACCTAGTGGTATGGCTCGTGACACAGAATGTCAAGGAACCCAGTTCGATTCCCGGAGCTAACCCCGGGTACCACAAAGCCACATACGGAAAGGAACTGAAACAAAACCTTTTTGGTGGCAATCAATCACTTTGTTATACTGATTGATTGATTGATGGGGTCCTATGTTTAGCTAAAGTGCAACCTGAACTGAACTCTATCGTGATAGTATTTGGGTTTAATACTGGTTGCCGGAAAACGAGCACGTAACATTTTATACTCCAAGGAGTTGGGGTAAACATGTAGCATAAGTTTGTCGTATTACTGTTTTTTTCGGCGTTTTCGTTGTGAATTGAGATAAATCTTTTTTAATAGGACAAATATCCTTTATTGAACACCACAAGACGGTACAAAGAGATTAAAAAAAAACATACCGCTACGAGAATTGAAGGATTCTCATTTTCGTCCGGCGATGTTATTTTACTAAATTAATTAAAATATAAATACAGAGTAGAATAACAAAAGCAGACAATAAATCCAAGCTAAAACTATTTAAACTGAAACTTAAAAGTAAATTACATTTAAATACGGCCCCTGTGGCATGGTACCCAAAAGGCTGGCAGCGTTGTCTCGCTGAATAGCGATGCTGATCCTTTGAGAGAGTAAACTGAGAGCCCTTTGGTCACAAGTTGCATCGACGAAGCGCTTTTGCAACTCTGAAATAAGCTTGTAAGCAACAAAATTGTAGTTCGGACCGAGAGTCTGGTATTTAGTAATTTATAGTAAGCTAGCTGTTAACCGCGACTTCGTCCGCATAGATTCCGGTTATCGCTATCCCGCGGGAACTATACAATTTTCCCGAATAAAAAGTAGCCTGTGTTTTTTTATTCTTCAATATTCAAACTATCTTCTTACCAAATTTCATCTAGATTGGTGCAGCGGTTTTTCCGTGAAGAGGTAACAAACAGACAGACAGAGAGACAGAGAAACAGAGGAACAGAGAGACTTCAATATTAATAAGTAACAATAAATGTGACAAGCAGGATGTCAGTTATTGGAACTAGAGTGTCGGTGATTGGGACGGTTACCTTATACTTAAATATGTCTAGATTACTGACCAAACATAATTACTAAAAGTTCCATACCTATTTCCAACATTTCTGAACTCTGTAAGTATTTGAGGTGTGTTACTACTTATGTCATTTATCTTGTATCATTTCAACATATGTGCGTTTGACGTGTAGCTTTGTCACAAAATACTACCTATAATATGTAGACATTAGTAGAAAAACCTTTCCCGCGGGCCAGGCCAAAATCAATCTTATGACAATGTCACAAACATTTTGACAGTTGAAAGTAATATACACGTGATAACTTTACTGAAACTAGCCTTTCTGTTTTTCCTCAACTTCTAATGGTCTGTTAAATTCTCTCTCTCTCTCTCTCTCGGTTAAAAGCCGTCAAAAATGGAACGTCAAAAATTGCGGAGTAAATGTGTAAAACGTTCAACAACTTCGGGCTTCTCAGGGTTGCCAGTTACCATCTGTAATATTATAGTATAGTAGACATTTTATAAGCTGGCCGTTTACCACTTCGGATAATGACACTCGGACATTGAAAGCTGAGTACGGCTTTCAATGTCCGAGAGTCATTATAGAATGTGCTATGCCATTGCAATTTCAACCTTGTGACTTACAAAAGATTACAGCTGTTTGTATGCATTTTATGTTACTTGCTATTAAATGTTATTAGCAGTAGCCTTAAAAAAAGAGTACAATGTTATTGTTCACGAGATAAGCTCTTAAGTGGTAAACGGCCAGCTTATAAAATTTCTGCTATAATTGGGTCGATGACAGATGTCAAAATAAAATCATCACTTAATAATTAAGCCTTCGAAAATATTTGTAAAACCCAAGCTTCACTTATAGCAATTTCAATGATTTTTTATTAGATTAAAGTGGGCAGATTGATAGCTGGTAATTATGACGTCGTAGTTAAGTAATCTATACATATGAAACAGCACAGTGACTGATTGACTGACTGACTGACAGACAACGCACAGCCTATACCACTGGACCTTGACTTAAAATTTGGCAAACATGTACCTTCAGTATCCTAGAGGTGCACTAAGAAGGGATTTTTAGAAATTCCTACCGGATAGGAAACTAGCCCATTTTGAAATGTACTCAAGAGCAATAAAAACGGGTCACTTTGTATGAAAAATTCCATACAAACTGACCCGCGTTTTTTGCTCTTGACTGTATTTCTCGGTGGCAAAGCTGCGGGGCATGAGCTAGTTCTGTATAAACTTTATACCTACTAAGCGTTCGTTTTGAAAATAGTTGTGTTAGAAAACCTTAATTTTTTTTTATTTCTGTTACTTCTTTGCCCCGAATTGACGCAAGATTTAAAAAAAACTGTAATTTTCATAAACACGAAAGAATGAACTGAGAAGGAACGGGTTTTCATATTCGCACCCATCGTTTGGTGCCCCATGCTTTACCATCCTAGGCCTTTAAGGCTAAATCGAATAGGTACTTAAGCTGTTATACTAGGATGCTATTCTCTAAGGAGACAGCGTCGCGTTCACGGCTGTTTGAACTATGTGACAGTTAATTTGGCACTTCGAGTTTAACGCTGAATCAGCCGTGAAATACCCCTGGAACCTTAGGCTTCAACTGCACTTTGCACCAGGTGAGCTAGGAGTCAATAGCTGGTAGGTACCTACCGACCTAATTTTTCTTACAAACAAAACGGAAAAGTGCGAGTCGGATTTTCCTTTTAGTTAGGAATCGATAGCGTCGTCCTACTTAATTGACTGCATGAATACGATCGCGCGACACAACGATGCTATTATCGCAGATTCCCATGCCATTCGCATTCGCACGATATCACGCGAACGCCAATGAAGATTATCGCGTGTCAAAAATCCGCTCAGAGAGCTAGCTTCGAGTGAGGCCTGTCTGTTATTCTCCACCAATGAGAGACAAGCAACAGGCCTATGATTGGTGGAAATTGATAGATAGAGCTCATTCGACACTAGCGAACCTAGCGGATTTTTGACTCGCGATAGTCTTCATTAGGAATTCTGTTACAATGTAAAATGTAATCAAAAAACCCTGGCAACCCTCATCGCGACGGCCATTTTAAAAAAGTTTCCCGCCTGTCATTTCACGCAGCGGACACCCACTCAACAGCGGAGCGACAAAAGTGACGAAATAAGGGCGTGCCAAATTGAACCTTAAGTCGCCTTAATACAGTTTGAAATGACAGCTAATCGCGAGCCTTTTATTTCGCAAGTGTGGCACTCCAGTTATTAAAAGGCGTTCGAATTTCAAATTACCCCATATTGTCTCAGTAGTGATGGAACAATATTGGCCGTTGCTTTAACTGTTGCTGGGTGTAACATTGTAACACTATGCATGTAATCGTTTAAATAGTTTAAATATTTGTAATGTCTCGCGTTTCTTTGGTGTTTCGACTACATTTTTGCATTTTGTTGTCAACAGTGGCGGAACTGTTTTCATGTTTTATTATTTAGCTACATTCCCATTTTTATGAAACTTCAAAAGGGTCGGTTAGTATGAAGTTTGTGATAAAAATTTGAATTTAACCGCCGACGCAATATGAGGGGTCATAAGTTTGACCACTATGTTATCTTTGTTGTGTGTTACTGAGATATTGAACTTTGAAATGAAAATGTCGGGTTTTTCAACTTTTCTAATTTGGTTAGGTTAGATTACCTACATTAGTTTTTGTTAAATTAAAAAAATCCTCTTAATTGCAATAGGTAAGACACTAGTCACCATCATCAACTAAATTCTATAGTAAAGTGCGTTATTAGCTGTGACACAATATGCCAATCAATCACCCAATCAGTTTCCATTTCCAATTCGGACCGAAAAAATAGTGACGCGTGTTTTACCGAAGTAATATTGCACACCTTCTAGTTCTTATTGGGTTGGGTTAAAGTCAATTTCGGTTCGATCCGTGCGATGTGGTTACCGAGAACCCGCGTAGTTGGCGGGTTTTCGGTTTTTGTTTTTTTTTGTAACTGGCCAGTATTTTGATGATGACGAAAATAAAAAGTAAATAAACGTGGTTATTTTGCCAATATTGAGGTTTAATAATTGAACTGATTTAAATGAAAGTTTTATTAATTTATTTATTTTATCGCTGACAAAATTTCGACGAGTTTCAAGCAATGACAACAACTCTTTTCCACTCAATTACTCCAAACGTCTAAAGCAGATAATGTAGTTATTTTTACCTTGTCGCATTAAAATATTTGCCAATCTCGTATGTCGTACCGTACTTGGCTATAAAACGACAAGGTAAAAATACTGACTTTTATACTGACGAGTATAAAGCTGAGCATTTACTGCAGCCGTCGTTTATAATAAAATGTAAGCAAGTACACCCATTTATGACCATCTGTAGACACTAAAAGTGCAGTATAAGCACTCTACAGAGAAGTAAAAGACTTTGTTACAACATAGCAAATTAAAAACACTATTAGGTCCATAACCTGTACGGAAACGTGTCCATAATATCTTTACATCTACCAAGTTATTTTCAGCAATGGCTAAAACTCGAACTAACGCCGCTTGATACCAATCTTACGACAGTGGCGCCGCAGCGACCAGCATAAATAACGTTGGCGGTGTCTTACATTTACAAACTTATTTGAAGCAGTGACAAAATCTCGAACTAACGACGCGGCGAACTAAATTCACGTCTGTTGTTAGATGGTTGCGCCGTTAGGAACGGTAAAGATAACTTTGTTTTATCTTTGTAGACACGCATCACACGGACTAGTATTCCTTTGGGAAATCAGTTGAATAAGACATTGTTTGGGATAATATTAAGTTATAATGGTATTAATGCATATGTTACCTCGCTATGTTAAGGAAATAAGCTACTGAGCCACTGGCACAGGAAACCGAAATAGTTATTTGTTATTGTAGAATTGAAACACGAGCAAGTGAAAGGAACCTATACAATAAAATACAAATATTCTTTATTGAAAACCACAAAACAGTACAAGGAAATTACAGAAAACTGGGATGGTAGACAATAGGCGGTCTTATCGCTTAAAAGCGATCTCCTACAGACAACCAAAATAAAGAAACCAAGATGAAGAGGCTAATTTAGGTGGCCCGTAGTTGCTTCATGCATCATAGCTCCCACACGGATGGACCGATTTCGATGCGGTTTTTTTAATCAAACCCTAGTTTAATCGAAATCGTTCTCAGCTAAGTGTTATTAAAATCGGTTTACCCGTTTTTGATATATTGAACTTTGAAATGACAATGTCGGGGTTTTTCAACTTTTCCAAGTTGGTTAGGTCGTTGATTACACTAGACGCTCTAGTCATAGGACGCCATGCGTACACGCAGCACGATGCAAGAGACATATTCTATCTCTCACGCACTTGCACGCAAGCTATACGCGTAAGAGCGGAATAGAACATCGCCCCGAATAATCAAATACAGTGATACAAAAACTCTTCAATATTTTATTAATTCGAGTGTAATTTTATTAGAAAGTGTTTTTAAATATTTCATTTACACTTGTGTAAACTGGTGGCCTGGGAGCGGTCCGCTGAAGTGCGAATTAAGGTCTCAGTTAAAGGTAGGGTGACCAGGATTGCGGTATTCTGAGGCCCGAGTATGAATATTCGAAACCTGCGTCACGTAAAATCGAATAGTAAACGTTATCGAGTTTGTATGACGTTTGGAACAGCGCCCGCCCGTGGGCGTATTGGGAACTAAAATTTAGTATGAGTTTTCTCGATCTCGATACGATAACCGTCACGTTACGCAGGATTCGACAAGTAGTGCACGACCCTCTGCCGGACATTCCGGTTTAACTCCTGTCGCAAAAATAGTGGAGTCATAAGTTTGACCTGTGTGTGTTTGTGTGAGTGTCAAAATTCTCAATTCAATTTTTTTACCAGCATATAGGCAGTCACTCTTTTATCTAAGTACACACATGTCATAATTAAGTCCTTTATGCGTTCAAAAGCCGTAGGTAATCACCATCATTAACGACAAAACTGATTGTCTTGTCTTCAAAAACCAATACATTAAAAAAAAAAAATCGTCAATAAAAAAATCGGTGCGAAACGTCAGATCGGTTATGTTTGTTAATGATTTAAAAATAACAATCAGATACGTGACAAGTTTATTATGCCTTTGGCTTCTGAAACCATCTTCGAGTACTTATAATATGTGTGTAGATAAATAGTAGTTTATGCAGCTGCTACATAATGAGTGTTTTAAGGCCTAATTATGTAGAGTTGCATACATTACTTTATCTACACACATATTATAAGTACTTTAAGATGGGTTCAGAAGCCGAAGGCATATATCATACCCATAACTGTCACGAATTTGATTGTTTTTTTTTTAATCATAGACAAACATACCGAGCTGACGTTTCGTAAACTGTTTTTTTTATTGTAAAAAAAAATATCACACTATTAATTATACATGTCGGACTGAATTTGACTTATATACGTGAGTGATCCGTTTTATTTCACTATGATGGTAAATTACGTTGGTTGTCAAATTCGATACATCGAATTCGATATCGAAAAGTCATTACACAGTCGTCATAGTTTGTGTTTGTGTATGTTTGTGTATGTACTTTGTGTCTAGTTTTAGGTTAAAATGGGCCCTGCAGAAAAACAGCGTTGCGGCTTGCCGCAACATTATGCTGAGTGGGGCCCAATTCACTTCGTTCGGTGCAAACATATTGTATTGTTAAATAATATAGCTGTGTTCCATTGTATTCTATTCTTTTAAATGTACTGTTTCATCTTTCTGTTTGTGTCGAATGTATGTGAATAAATGTTTCTCTCTCTCTCATTACGACATAGAATTCGATATCGTAATGACTATTACTTTACTGCTGGTGGTGGTGGTGGTGCTGGGGCTGGCGCTGTCGGCGAGAAGGCCACGTCGTGCTGTAATGCTGGTCATTTTCTACGGTTTCTGAACGCATTATAGAGGACTTATGATATGTGTGTAGATAAAGTAATGTATGCAAGTTATGCGACTCTACATAATTACGCCTCAAAACACTCATAAAACTACCATTACACGGATTTTTTTTTGACTACGCTGTGGCATCGCGCTCGCTCATTTAAAAACTGAAAATTATGACGTCATAGTTAAGTAATTCCAAAAACGTTGCTCCTTTGACCAACTAACTAGGCATCATACCCACTGTCTTCCCTCACCTAGCTTTGTCCCGCCCGTGTCCTGGTAACCCCAGCAACCCTGGTTACTGTGTTTAAAGCCGTAACCGTCCCTTGAGCCTTACGCTATAAATCAGTGGAGAAACGGTGAATCCTGGACAATTAGAGGTTATTCAGAGGCCGGGGTTTATATAATAAGGTGGCCAAGTCTTGCGTCTTCTTGGGACAAGGTCCATTTTTTTTTTACCCCGACGAAAAAGATGGGTGTTTAAGTATGATCTGTGTATCTATCTGTGGCATTTGCGTGACGTGTCTATTGGTTTTTAATCGAAAGCTAGTTTAATAGAGACGGTTCTTAGCTAAGTTTCATTATAACCTAACCAACTTAGAAAAGTTGAAAAACCCCCGACATTGTCATTTCAAAGTTCAGTATTTCAAAAACGGGTGACCCGATTTTAATGAAACCTGGCTAAGAGCCATCTCGATTAAACTAGCTTTTGAAAAAAAAAACCGCATCGAAATCGGTCCATCCGGTTGCGAGCTACGATGCCACAGACACATACACAGATACACAGATATACAGACACAGATACACATGACAAACTTATAACACCCCTCTTTTTTGTCGGGGGTTAAAAATAGGACAGTTCCGTTTTAAATCGGGACGCGTGGTCACACTATAACGAAACCCTTTTACTCTGAATCCGTAGATGTATCTTATGTTTCGGATTCACAATGGGTTTACCAAACCATATTAAGTTTAAGTTTGGGTCCAGCAGCCTTATTGTCCGACTTGCTCGGAATTACATTCGCGTCCACTTTGACATTTCCAAGCCGAGCTCGCTTTGACAATGAAACAATTTGTATCGCGTAAGGTCATGCCATGACAATCGAAAGCGATGAGGCATTTTTCAAGCCAATTGAACGGATTGGCTTCACGTATGGAAAATGACAGCTCGGAATGGTTTTAGTTTGACATTTTTTTTATACGACAAGGAAGGTAAACGAGCATGTGGGTAACCTGATGGTAAGGGATCACCACTGCCCATAGACACCCGCAACCCCGGGGGGATTGCAGATGCGTTGCCAATCTAGAGAGCTAAGATTCTATGTTTTTCATCATCATCATCATGTCAGCCGAAAGACGTCCACTGCCGGACGGCGGCCTCCCCCGCGGCTCTCCACTCAGACCGGTCTTGTGCTTTCCGCATCCACCGCGGTCCCGCGATCTTTACCAGTTCGTCGCTCCGTCTTGTTGGAGGCCTACTGACAGCTCGTCTCCTGGTCCGCGGACGCCATTCGAGAACCTTCTGACCCCATCGGCCATCAGTCCTGCGATGTTTTTCATGAAACTGGGTAATCACTATCGTATTAGGCCGACAATGTAATTCGAAGTAATTCGTTGTGATTTGAAAGCGGAAAAGTCTTCGAGACCCGATTCCAATTCCCGTGATAAACGAACCATTTACATAGCTATAAAGTAAGGGAAGCGTCCATTAATAACGGGAGTCTCGAAAGGGGTCCGGAAGGGGGGGGGGGAAGTCGGAAAAATCACGAAATATCACAATGGGCGAAAGGGGGGGGGGGAGTATTCAGATAGGTACCTATCGCGAGTATTTTCTGGATTAAATTACATTAAGTACACCAGTTTTTAAGGTATTCTTTATAAAAAAATACACGTGATTTTGGTTAGGGGGGTTGGGGGTTTAGGGGGGTTAGTCTAAAACCTCACCACGTAACACCAGGGGGAAGGGAGGGGGGGGGTGTTAAAAAGTCGCTAAAAACATCACGCGCTTAAGGCGCTTCCCTGACCCAGACGCTGAAATGACTGCTTTTTAGAGCCTTTCTGTAAATTATTTAAACTATAAAAACAAAATATATAAATACATTAAGTATCTATAACATCTTAGCTTGTTTTTCTATGTTTCATATATATTTTTTTCCTATTTAATACTTATGATATCTGCATCACAAGTAAGTCAAGTTGCAATTAATATTCTGTTACTACATCATAAGCATAATTTACTTTGACTTGTGACATACACCAATGTATAGAGAATTTAATAGGCTAGGATTTCTATGTTTAACATTATTAAAATACCTTTTTATAATCATCATCAT
Source organism: Clepsis dumicolana (assembly GCA_963691665.1). Taxonomy (NCBI): domain Eukaryota; kingdom Metazoa; phylum Arthropoda; class Insecta; order Lepidoptera; family Tortricidae; genus Clepsis; species Clepsis dumicolana. Next base: position 34,869,445 of record OY829505.1, on the reverse strand, counting down.
TATCACTATCGTCATCTTCGGCCTATTAGCGTCCCACTGCTGGGCACCAGGCCTTTATTAAGAATATTAAAAAAAAAAAGAAAAGTAATTTACGTAATCGGTGCGACGTAAGACGCGTTATTTGTGATAACACTATGTAAAATTAAGTTAGACCGATATTTAATAGATGTCGTCACTAAAACGAAGTTGTTTAGTAGAAGTGAGGTGGGGTGAGGAAGGCGCGAAGCGTTCAAGGTCATCCTCTCAGGGAAGCGTCTTAATGCACGCCCCCAAGGAACCCTCGGTGCGCGAATCCGATTCGCTGTTGGTCTGTTTTTTAACTAGAGTGATAAGTAAGGTATTTCTCGCATAATCCGCAAGCCTTTTCTTACTTCTATAGTAGTATCGCGGTTGTAGATTCGCAGAAATTAATGCTAATAAGGAAATACGTATTCATGAGGTCGTGGGGTATTAAAATGCTACACTTTGCGGGTGGTAGGACCTTGTGCGAGGTCCGTCCGGATCGCTACCACCATCTTACTCGTTAATCCTGCTGCTAAGCAGCAGTGCTTGCACTGTTGTGTTTCAGTGTGAAGAGTAAGACAGCCGGTGTAATTACGGGCACAAGAGGCATTTCATCTTAGCCCTCTAGGTTGGCAACGCATCTGCAAACCGTCCGGAGTTGCGGGTGTCTATGGGCAGTGGTGATCACTTACCATCAGGTGACCACTTGCTCGCATGCCTTCCTCATTGTATAAAAAAAAAAAAACTTTCGTCTCAGGCGCAGCTGTTACTCAACGCTGCGGTACAGATTTGCGTAATCTTTAGGGTTACTCTTTAGAAATATCAAAAGGAAAAGATGTACATGCATTCGGACCCTAGTGCCATCTTTCACAATCTTCATAATATTTGGTACTTCAATCATAAGAATAAATAATAACATAGTAGAACGGAAACTCCCGCTCCGGACGGGCTCAAGGTCACGATATTAGAGTATTCGTTGAACAGACTACTCAGTCAGGCTGTCACGGCTGGCGTCGCCGGACGCGCGTTTTGTTGTTTATAATTTGGTTGTAATAGTTTTACGTAAGCCTGTACGTATTTTGTTTTATATTTGTAGGTAAGTAATACTTACTTGAATCACCTTAAATGTCTTCATTTGGTATGGCACTCATAATAACTTCTTATTTAGAAGTGTCTATAATTATGTAGGTACGTAATGATTTATAAATAAAACTGGAATAAAATAATGATTTCAAAGCAAAGAAAAACTTACGTCTTAGTGATATTATCTTAAAACGTAAGTACCTAATATTTAACAGCAAGCAACCCTAGCAACACGCCTGGATGACAGAGGGGTGTAACGACGTGAAGGGGGAAGTAGGTATATAAATGGCGGCGTTTTGGACTCGGTCAAAAGAGATTCCGTTCTACTATGTTATTATTTATTCTTATGCTTCAACACTGACACGTATGCTCAGCGTTATTCAGTGGAACCAACTGATTTAATTATTATTTTATTCCTACAGCGTGTCCCGGTGGTTAAAGATAAAAATCAGAGGGCTGATACTTAGTAGGCGAACACCCATATCATTGACTTACAAACATCATGGATTATGGGTCTAGTACAAAATTACAACTCGGCATTTTACGATGACAGCCATACGTCATAGCGCTGTCGTTCGACCAAACTAGGACTGGCTCGATTAGAGGTCTTTTGGTTCGGACGTTTTCAAGCGCTAACCCGAAGTCCACGGTGTTGGTAACAATGACAATGACCCATGTGAAGTTTTTTGAAAATACATGCAGTGTAACGTAGAACCTCCTCCGTTTTTGAAGTCGGTTAAATACGTCTCGATCACGTCAGCTTAAACGTGCCAAATACAAATAGTCACCAAATGAGTTTCAAAAATCGACCCCCAGGGCCCCGTTTCATAAACGTGACAGGTGACAAATGACAACGACAATTCGATCTACACTTCGAAGTTTAATATGAAGTCTGGTAATGCAAAAACTTTTCAAGCCAGTAACCTACACCAAACTGTCGTTGTCATTTGTCATCTGTCACGTTTATGAAACGGGGGCCAGGTCGGTGCGAGTCGGCCTTAACTTTCGTCCATTTTACTTCACTTTATTTTATTAACTCTTTCAATTACCAGAACTCTGTTTGTTCTGTTAATGTTAATTAATAAATCAGCAATGGCCTCACTCAATAAATGATCTCTTTGTGCAAATATACGCGTGCGGTCGGCGATCGTACGGCACGATAAACATTTTGAGGGGACGACCGCAAATGGTTGTACGTAATTGGTTTTTGTTATTGAACATTGCTGATGTCGTGGGAGTTCGTATTTTAGGGTACTTCAACTACTTAGTGATGTAACGAATATTTGCATTCGTATTTTTCAAAATGAGCTTTAGATTTGCACGCGTTTTAAATTGTCCAGCGTTAGCAGAGCCTTAGGTACTCCTGAGGAAACTGTATGCAGGGTGTGGTCATTTTATATCGGTTACTGAAATAGACAAACATAAATAAGTTGGTTAACTATTACTTGTGAATCTGTGATAGTTTTCCTTTTAAATTCACTATTCAAATCCACTACTTACTGCGCTATTTTTTCACATTTCCTAATACAACAGTTTCTCTGTGAGTGTTCGGGGGTTTTGGGGACACTTGACTCATAACGAAAATCAGGACTTGTAAACTAAATATTGCGCAAACGAATTCCTCAATCTACAAACACCCTTAGAACACCCAAAATAGCTATCCAATGATACTCCACTATGTTGAAGTCGACAGGAAAAAAATATCATCCCCACTTTACGTGTAGGGGGGGGGGGGGGAGGTACCCCAAAAATAAAAGCCCACAGAATTTCAGTAACTACTTAAGTTTTAATTCTGACAAATTATAATAAACTTTGACGTAGGTTTGTCAATCAATCATGGTCTTAAACAAAAATAGTCTCTAACACTTTGTCACAAAGTTTAAAATGCTCGCACAGGGTATAATCAACCGGAATTATTCTGAGCACGCACTTGCCTGCGTTTTCGAGACAACAATCCTTAAACAAACTACAGCAAGGTTCTACGTCGCCTTTAGAAAATTGTTAAATTTCGACTTTGTTGTTTCAACTAAGAGTTTAATTTTGTTAAGTACCGAGGCTTGAGTTGAAAACGTGCGAATCTGGACAAGTCCTGGCTTATTTCGTAATAATGGACAAAGCAGTGTAAATGAAAGATTTTTTTATTACGAAATCGGCGATGTCTTTTATCGGTTGAAAAAAAGGTGAATACTCAATTCATTAAGTGTTAAATATTATTTTGAAATTCACCCTAGGAACTAGGATCAGAATTGTTATATATTTAATTTGTTATGATAGTTTATGTAAGTGCTTTCAACACAGGATCACCTTAGTTCAGTCAGACTTGTGTGTTACTCTTCTCTTTAACTTTCCTAGACTAACCGTATCACTTTGTAATAAAATATTCTGAATAAACATTTTATTTTACTATATTTATTCATCAAGATTAATACAGCGATCTCATAAGGTATTGTTAGTGAAGTATGTACATAAAAACTTAGTAGTTTTGATCGAATCACAATTTAAAGTTTAAATAACAATAATGATAATTAGTACTGTCCAAATTATAATAAAAACAAAATTAATAAAACCGGTCAGTAATAACTGAATGATACACGGAAACAACGTCTCTAGTCACTTTTTTTTAGTGAGATTTGAATCTCAAAATGTAGAGCACTCAATAGACTATAACTTAACATTCAGTTACAAATATAAATATTTATGTAACTTGTCTTTTTTTATCAAATTGAAGAAAGATGTATACGAAAATTATATAGATAATCTCGTCGTTCCAAACTTTAAAATCGCGACAATTCCAAAAGTTGCTAAGGCGATTAGACATATTCTTTCCGTGCACCCTTTAATTATATACAATTCATTTCAAGGACGATAAACCAAAAGGACAGCCGATGTAGGTATACACAATATCGCGTTCTTTAAAAATAATAATCTTGTAGTAGCTAGTTTCACTACACAGAAGTCTCTGCACCATTAATTTCGTATGACACAAAGACAAAGCAGTTTGTATTGTACAGAGAAATGAAACATTCAGAGTAAACGGGCGGGTTTAAAACCCTTGTGGATGCAGCCTTTCAAACACTAACATCACACATCATAGTCACGACTAAATTCCGTGATCGACGGCGAGCGTTACCGCGGTGTACTGGCTCCCCGGTAAAACTCGCCCGTGGATCACGGCAAAACCGCGGTATTGAGGGAAGGCAGCCAGGCTTGCGGTCATCTTTGCCACATTCAAAGAAATCACTACTCACTAGTATAGATATATAATGCGCCACGACAACTATGGTCTGCTTCAGCTTATTATCCAGGGAAAGATTCAAGGCCGCAGACCACCTGGCCGTAGACGTACCTCCTGGTTAAGAAACCTTAGAGACTGGTTCGGGATGAGTACCAGATCCCTTTTTCGGGTGGCAGTCTTAAAAATAAAGATTTTTTTTTATACAACGAGGAAGGCAAGCGAGCAAGTGGGTCACCTGATGGTAAGTGATCACCACTGCCCATAGACACCCGCAACTCCGGAGGGTTTGCAGATGCGTTGCCAACCTAGAGGGCTAAGTCGAAATGCCTCTTGTGCCCTAATGACAGCCGACCTCCGATAGGGGAGGGCACTAGAAGAAGATAGATGGCGCTATTGTGTTAAGCAGAAGTCTTAGGGCCTTATTCATAAACGTCACTCAAGCCTCCATTAGTTAAAATAGGTTTTGTCTTCTTCTTACTAACGGAAATGTCAATGTGACAAAATCTTTTAACAAAAAAATAAATCGGCTTAAAAAAAAAACCTAAAATTAAATGCATTTATTTTGGACGACAGAAACTAAAGCCTAAAGTTTTATGGCCTAGCACTAAGCAGCAGAAATATGAAGTCGGTGCTTCATTCAAAGAATATTCCGCTCGCACCGCACCGAATTTATTTTACGTTTTTTTTTCTAAGGTTTTTTTTGCAGGCGGTTTTACCTTTTTGTTAAAAGATTTTTATTTCACAATTTTACGTTGATTTAACATTTTAAGAATTATCCTCCAACTCCTAACCGTTAAGGAGTTGTACCTTCCATCATTAGCTCATCAACATGAGATGATGAGCTAATAAGCTATTCAAGTGAATAGCTTTAGAAAATATATGAAACACATAATACGTGCCTATAAAATTTGAGGGTTGCCCTCGATTTCCCTGGGATCCCATCATCAGATCATGATTTGTGTGACAATGGAACCACCTCAGGTGTATACCCTTTCGAATAAAAAAAGAATTTTGAAAATCGGTCTACAATTGGCGGAGTAATCGATGTGCATACATAAAAAAAAAACAATACAGTGGAACGTAGAACGTCCTCCTTTTTTTGAAGTCGGTTAAAAAAAGGACAAACGAACTTTAACGGCATTTTAGTTAATATAGGTTTATGAATAACAGGGTCTGAAGGGTCAGAGTCAGGGTCAGGGTCTGAGGGTCAGGGTCAGGGTCAGAGTCTTCTCAACAGTGAAAGCTGCAGCAGGCTCATTATTTGAAAGGAACGCGAATTTTATAGTCATTGGCAGTCGTCTTCGGTAAACTTCCAGCTGTAGCTAGGTTCGCTAAGACAGGTCTCTGTGTCATTCATTTCGTATGACACTTATACATATAAACACAATGAAAGAAAAACGGATCACTCACGTAGATAAGTCGAGTTTAGCCGTCGGATTAATTCGTAGTCCTTCCTATGGGAGCGCACGACCCAGCGGCGGCGAGACGGACACTGCGCGCCGCGGCTCTGCTCGCGCGACTAAAAGACGCAGCTGACAGCGGCACACAACTACCCTCGTTTTCATCATCATTTTTACTATTGTCAAATGCAGGGTAGCACACTACACTGATCACATCACTCTGTAAAGGCTCGTCCACATTCACCATAGACGCAGTTTTTAGCACAGTCTTCCAACTTGGGGACACCGACCATCCACTATCACGGTACATACGAGTATACCACTGCTTGACATTGATAACGCCTTTTTATGGTAGCTATTTCATTGAGGTCATCGATGGCGTTAACCCTTTATTTCGCAAAAGCGCTTAGTTGATGCAACTTGTGACCAAAGGGCTGGCAGTTTTCTCTCTCAAAGAATCAGCATCGCTATTCAGCGAGGCAACGCTGCCAGCCTTTTGGGCACCATGCCACGGGGGGCCTTATTTAGATTTAATTTAGTTTTAAGTTGTAGTTTATTTAGTTTAAGCTTAGATTTAATGTCATTGTAAATTGCTTTTATTATGTAAATAAAGTATTACCCCTAGTAAAAGAGAATACCTGAATTCTATTCTCATCTAGTGTAATACTAATAAAATGTAACTACAAAAACACTGCTATAAGTAGATATTTATTGATGATGGTTGAAAACGAAAATGTTATACGTAAACTGCTATTCCCCCCTATAGCCCTCTCATTCTGAGAGGAGGCCTGTGCCCAGCAGTGGGACGTAAATAGGCTGATGATGATGATGAAACTGCTATTGCCAATGATATTTGACATTCAGTTACTTTGGTTTACGACAGTTTTGAACAGTAGAAAAATTCAAGGATGGCGTTTGTTCTATGTACTGATTATGTATAGCATGGTTTTGTGTGGTAAAGATTCTATTCGAGGTTTTACCGTGATTCACAGGCGAGCTTTACCGGCAGCCTATAAGCCGCGGTATCACCTACACCCTTTAGCCATAGCTAGGCTTTTAGTGGTCGAAAGACTGCATCCGCAATTGGTTAAAATAAAACCTACCCGCTTTGACGACCGAATAGCCTAGTGGTTAGAGACCCTGACTATGAAGCTTGAGGTCCCGGGTTCGAATCCCGGTCGGGGCAGATGTTTGTATGATGAATACGAATATTTGTTCTCGGATCTTGGATGTTTAATATGTATATAAGTATGTATTTATCTACATAAGTATGTTTATCCGTTGTCTGTTACCCATAGTACAGGCTTTGCCTAGTTTGGGACTAGGTCAATTGGTGTGAATTTGTCCTATGATATTTATTTATTATTTCTCTGAATGTTTAAATTCTCTGTACAATTTGCTGCTTTGTGTCTGTGTCCTTGTCTAGCTGAAGCGGGGAGACAGAGACACTAGAGGAAAATGGAACACGGTCTTCCGCTCCCGTAGCAAAGGACTGTCCGTTTCACTGTTTTAAAAAGCAAGTGATGAGCGGAAAGCGAATGCTGTCGCGACTATAATTGTCGCTCAGTGCTTACCAAATGTAAGTTGGTAAGTAAATAAAATTTACTAAATAATTTGAAATTACTTGATTTTATGTTGACGGGCATTTTATATACTTACTCATTTTACTTCCTTAATTTATTTTCGTAATTTCATTCATTAATTCATCTCGATAGTATCCTAGATAGACATTTTACCATTGAAGTACCAAATAGTGACGGATACGCTACCCTTTCACAGCGCGCGGACAAGCAATACAGGTGATTAGGTTACTCGGTGACTTAGTCGCCAACAGCCGCCGCGCAGGTGACATCTCGTTGACTTGTCCAATTACAACAGTTTCAACCGCTCAAAATGACGTCGTGCACATTTTTGAACTGTACAAATAACACAAAAAAGAAAAACAAAGCACAAGGAATCACATTTCATACGTAAGTAAATAATATACTCATTATCCAGGTGGTTTAATCCCTTGAAGTTTGAGATGTCACTCTAATGACAGCTAATGAGCGAAGGCCGCATTTTGTCAGCGCTAAAGAGGTGCGTGGCCTGTCTTTAATGTTTAAAGTCGATGCATTTTACCAATTTTACCGACAGGAGTTTGTTGAATATGCACTTTTGCCCTCCCTTGCACTTACGGGCATACGGTGAGCATAGTGATCATTGAATGTTATTGAGCTTCGTCACAGTCACCGAAACTATCGGATATCTGTGATGTTTATGTTGATGATTTATGGTCAGCTTCGTCAATCGCTTTCTCTTGTGCCTTACGCCACTAACACGCATCCGCGGGGAAATGCATAGCTGACGTGCGATGCGTCCCCATTATAACTGTTATTTATACCACAACTAGCTGTTGCCCGCGACTTCGTGCGCGTAGATTTCGGTCGCTATCTCGCGGGAACTATATAATTTTCTCGAATAAAAAGTAGCCTATGTTATTCCTCAATATTCAAACTATCTTCTTACCAAATTTCATCTAGATTGGTGCAGGTTTTCCCTTGAAGAGGTAACAAACAGACAGAGAGACAGAGTTATACTTTCGCATTTATAATATTAGTTAGGATTAGGATGGCTATAATTCGTTCCACATGTTGATAGACACTCCAAACGGGATCTAAACAGGTTCCCTGGGTTTATTGGAAAAGAGCTTTGACTCACCAACACCATGGACTTCGGGTTAGTGTCTAGAGTCTAGCCGGCTTTGTCGAATGACGGTATTGGTGCTTCCCTGACCCAGACGCTGAAATGGCAGCTTTTTAGAGCCTTTCTGTATTTTATTTAAACGATAAGAACAAAATATATAAATACATTAAGTATCTATAACATCTTAACCTGTTTTCCTGTTTCATTTTTTTTCCTATTTAATACTTATGACATCTGCATCACAAGTAAGTCAAGTTGCAATTAATATTCTGTTACTACATCATAAGCATAATTTACTTTGACTTGTGACATACACCAATGTATAGAGAATTTAATAGGCTAGGATTTCCATGTTTAACATTATTAAAATACCTTTTTATAATCATTATCATCATCACTATCGTCATCTTCGGCCTATTTACGTCCCACTGCTGGGCACCAGGCCTTTATTTAGAATATTTTAAAAAATTTAAATAAGTAATAATTTACGTAATCGGAGCGAATTTGAAAAAAAAATTTTTTTTTCGTATAAACGCGTTGTTTGTGATAACACTGTAAAATGAAGTTAGACCGATATTTAATAGATGTCATCACTAAGACGAAGTTGTTTAGTAGAAGTGAGGTGGGGTGAGGAAGGCGCGAAGCGTTCAAGGTCATCCTCTCAGGGAAGCGTCTTAAAGGCTGTGTAATTTCTGTCTTGTCCGCAGGAGACGCGAAGTATTACATAAACACGTGACTACGACCCCTCTCTGAACACTTTACTCGATAAACCAGCGGTTCCCACCTTCCGTTTCAGCCTTTTAGATTGCCCGCATACTTCTGAACTTAAAAGCCGGCCCAAAAATTGTTACGTCAACAAAAGGTTTACTTAGGCGTAAATGGGCCTCGGCCCTCTGAATTCCTCGCCCCTCGTTTACAGTGCCGCTCGAGTAAGGCGGGAATGTAACTTCCCATTACAATGAATACTCGTCAGCTTACCTTAAACGGTGTCATCGAGAGTCAAGCTTGAGCGCGGTAAGAATTACCGCCAGCCTCTGCCCTCCCACAGGACCGCGGTATTCCCGTGATCCACGGGCGAGATTTACCGGCGAGCCTATAATACCGCGGTAAAGTTCGCTCGTCGAACACAAAAGCGGTGCACTCTTGGCTCGCTAGGGACGGGGTTTTTATGTAGGATTTTTGTCGATTCGTTTTTTTGAAAAAATAACTAAGTTACTAATAATAATGTCACGGGGTCTAGGCACAGGTCACACAGCCGCTATTTATCGAACCTGGTCACAAAATTTCACTAGAATCGGTTGAGAAATGCGACCTAAAACCCTAAAAATATGTTTAGATGATTTTTGCTGGAATGGAGATAGTTTATCCTCCTAAGTCCTCACTTTTTACGACTGAAGTAGTGCTACAAACCGAGACGCGAGTTCCCAGTTATCCTATTTTGGAAATTATTTTAACATGCTTAAGGTTATTTTTTTATTGAACAATATGTACTTCACCTAGTATATTCGGCAGTTATTCTCACTGTTAAATACTCGTGCAAGTACGCGTGGACTTACGAGACTAAAGCCTAGTTTAAAATAGGTAAAGTCTATATTTTATTCCGCGGGCAACAGCTAGTAGCATATAAGTCCTTCCAGTATAAAATATGTCGTAATAATGAACTATAAACAATTACTTTGCTCACCCGCAATCACTAGTGAAAAATAGTTAATCTGTGCGTGTTAATTTGGGCATGGTTGTCATGTGTCAGTAGTGGTAATGGTGTCTTAGTGAACGGTTGTTGTAGTGTTTAGCTTGGATAATGGCCTCGTGGAGAGTGCCGAAACGCGTCAGCGTGTAGTTTAGTGGTGGTGGTGATAGTTGGGTCTGTGTGGCATGTGTTGATTCGTGTAGCAGTGGAGGCGGAGGAGCTGCATGGAAACATACATTTGCCGCACAGATATAACTATTTGTCATTAGTGGTCGCGGGTGAGCAAAGTAATTGTTTTTTAGTTCATAAGTATGAGAATTGTTTAACGCGAACGCGATCGAGACGTATTTCTTGGCCTGATCGGCGATTACACTAGGCGCTCAGTGCCCTTAGTGTAATCAAAAAGTACAAAATACGTCTCGATCGCGTTTGCGTTAAAGTGTCAAATAGTATGAGAATTGTTTAACGCGAACGCGATCGAGACGTTTTTCTTGGCCTGGTCGGCGATTACACTAGGCGCTCAATGCCCTTAGTGTAATCAAAAAGCACAAAATACGTCTCGATCGCGTTTGCGTTAAAGTGTCAAATAGTATGAGAATTGTTTAACGCGAACGCGATCGAGACGTATTTCTTGGCCTGGTCGGCGATTACACTAAGCGCTCAGAGCCTCTAGTCGGCAGCGTTTTCGTCCGTTGACGAGAAGTTCATTTTAAAATTAAGTTTGTATGGTGTTTTAAGTCCCAAAAAACACAATTTTTTTAAGGTCTAAAGACGGTCTAAGGTCTAAAAGACGAATAATTAACAATTTTAGCCACTATTCAAAAAAGATTATAATAGCGTATTATAGCTACAGTAGCCTTGTCATTTTAAAGGATCGCGAGGCTTAGGCTATGTTACCACGAGGTCCCAGTGGGGATTGGGAACTTCACACACCATTGAATGAAGGCTGAGGAAAAATCCGCTCGTATTGCTAATGTCGAGCGAGGTCTGTCTGTCAATTTCCACTAATCAAGGCCAGTAGCTTGTCTCTCTCCACGACAGCGAAAATTATGGATATGGATAAAAATGGATAATTACATCGTTCCAAACATTCAAATCGCGATAACTCAAAAAGTTGCTAAGGTACTAGGCAAGTTCTACCCTTCAATACGCCTCAACGTCAAACTTATATACTTGGAAATCACGGACTAACCACCCTCTGGACACCAAATGTCAGGGCGAACGTTTCCGAAACGCATATGTTCATTTGCACCTATAAAATCTCTCTATCCACCTTTCGCGGCTCACTTTCGACCAGATGACAAGCGAGATGACAAGCTATGAACCGATCACGACGCATTTCCCCGGCCCGCTCACCACGGCTTTATAACCCCCGACGCAAAAGAGGGGTGTATCTGTGTGCCTGTGTATCTGTGTATCTGTCTATGGCATCATAGCTCCCAAGCGGGTAAACAGGTTTCGATGCGGTTATTTTCAATCGAAAGCTAGTTTAATCGAGATGGTTCTTAGCTAAGTTTCATTAACATCGGTTCGCCCGTTTTTGAAATATTGAACTTTGAAATGACAATGTCGGGGGTTTATCAACTTTTCTAAGTTGGTTATTTCGTAATGACTTTCCAAGTAAATTATAGAAGATGCGGTCTCCAGAGGGTGGTTGGTCCGTGTATAAACCCAACCTTACGGGTACCGAAACTTTCCCCCAGCCACTCTGCCCGGTATGTGGGACCGGACGATCACTGTGGGTTCGGCCGGGAAAACCTTCTCGGTCACGGGCTGGAAGATCGGCTGGGCGTACGGGCCGGCTCAACTCATGCGTGTCCGTGGTCCGTGTTGGAAATAATCGAATCCATAATAATACCGTTTGGATTCATATTGCCGGTATCAATATAACAATTAAATATAACCTTTTTGGAGCCCACAAAGGTATCTGTTTACACCCTCCATCATACTTACGGTGTTGCGGTGTTATAGACGCGTTTGCTCCTTTATTACTTCGTATACGGGGCTGTTAACGAATATTACGGGTGGTAGGGGACCTCGTGCGAGGTCTGTCCGGATCGCCACCACCATCTTACTCGGTAATCCTGCCGCTAAGTCATGTAGTGTTCCGGAGTGGAGAGTGAGACAACTTTAATAACCTCGTAACATTTTACACACGCTTAAAAACCACAATGTGAATAACCTAACCAACTTAAAAAAAGTTGAAAAACCCACGACATTGTCATTTCAAAGTTCAATGTTTCAAAAACGGGTGAAACGATTTTAATGAAACATGGCTAAGAACCATTTCGATTACACTAGCTTTCGATTCAAAAAAACCGAATTCAAGTCGGTTCATCCGTTTGGGAGCTATGATGCCACAGACAGATACACAGATACACAGGTCAAACTTATAACACCCCTCTTTTAAAAATAATAATTATGCAGAACATTAATATTTTCGAGCCATCATAAGTATTAAGATGAAACATTCTCGATTAGGCGATACTTGATGTAACTTACCATTGCGCCATCCGAGCAATCAGTGGTAACAGCGAAAACTCCTATAATATCAGTTCAGTTTGAAATTTGTTAGATACCTAATTTTCACATGTGACCAAAGGGCTGGCAGTTTTCTCTCTCAAAGAATCAGCATCGCTATTCAGCGAGGCAACGCTGCCAGCCTTTTGGGCACTATACCACGCATGACGCACGGGGGCCTTATTTAGATTTAATTTAATTTTAAGTGTCAGTTTATTTAGTTTCAGCTTAGATTTAATGTCATTGTAAATTGCTTTTATTTTCACTTATTTCTATTCAGCAACTTGGTGTACTTACCTGCCTACTTATAATGGTCTGTACTTATAGAGTGATAAATCTTAATCTAATCTAAAGAATCGGGGTCAATGTCACCTGCAGTTTTTTACTAGTTTCAACGAGAGGCGAACAATGACGTAAGTGCCAAGGCCAGTACGCCTGTAGGTAGGTACATGGGTGTTTGCTTTACCGTAGGTGTCCGTTCCGTACTAATGAATGTTTTTACCAACTGACAATCCAGTGTTATAACCCAATCAACTTAAAAAAGTTGAAAAACCCAAACATTTTCTTCTCAAAGCTCAATATCTCAAAAACTTCTGAATCGTCTTTTATGAAACTTAGCTAAGAAGCATCTTAATTAAACTAGCTTTCGATTTAAAAAAAACTTAGTCCAAATCCGTTCATCCGCTTAGGAGCTACGACGCCGCAGACAGATGCACCCATACACAGGTCAAAAACATAACACCCCTCTTTTTGTGTCAGGGGTTAAAAGCTCCATTCGCACCACACATGTGTTAAGTACCCACATAAGATCCTTCTAATAATAAATAAAATAACAATTTTTGTAATAAACGTTTTTAATTTTTATGGTCCTGTAGTCAATAATTGCGAAACTTAAGTGGTAGTGGGCGGGGCACATTGCTCGCAGAACTGATGGCCGATGGGGTCATAAGGTTCTCGAATAGCGCCCACGGATCGGGAGACGAGCTGTGGGTAGGCCTCCAACAAGATGGAGCGACGACCTGGTAAAGGTCGCGGGACCGCGGTGGATGCGGAAAGCACAAGACCGGTCTGAGTGGAGAGCCTTGGGGGAGGCCTATGTCGAGCAGTGGACGTCTTTCGGCTGACATGATGATGATGATGTAGTCAATTAAGTTTCGCCGTGTCCATCCGTTTGTCCGCAGTTCAGCTCAAAGACTCATCTCTTGCTATTAAAACAAACACAACACAAAAGATAAATCCAGGAGTGAGCCCATCCTCTTCAAGCCTTCCCTGAACCACAGAATACGAGGGCTGTTTGATAAGTACCCGTTTATGGAAAAAAAAAAACATTTATTTTTGTATATATGCATTTATTTTTCTACGTAGTCACCTTTTAACTCTATACATTTGTTCCACCTATACTCAATCTTCAATAAACCATCCAAAAAGTATGATTTTGGAAAGTCATTAAAATAAGCCTCTGTGGCGGCAATGACTTCGTCATTTGATCCAAATCGCTTGCCACCGAGCCATTTTTTTAGGTTGGGAAACAAAAAAAAATCGCATGGGGCCAAATCTGGAGAATACGGGGGGTGAGAATAGTTCGTAGCGTAACTGTTCTAATTTAGCCGTCACAACTCTGGACGAATGAGCCGGGGCGTTGTCGTGATGAAACAGTACTTTTTTCTTTTTTAAATGGGGTCGTTTGTCCTTCAACACGGCGTCAAATTCATCCAATAAATTGGCATAGTACTGCCCCGTTATTGTTTTTCCCTTTTCTAAATAGTCAATATGTATATTACCCTGCGAATCCCAAAAAACGGTCGCCATGACCTTTCCAGCAGATGGGACGGTTTTTGCTTTCTTTGGAGCAGGTTCACCCGGTAAAATCCACTGCTTCGACTGCTCTTTCATTTCCGGGGTGTAGTGGTGGACCCACGTTTCGTCCACGGTCACGAAACGACGCAGAAGCTCCTCCGAGAGTAAACGGCACCCATCTCGCCGATACTTTCTTCATACCCAATTTTTCTTCTAATATGTGTTGTACCCTCTCGATTGAAACGTTTACAGCATCAACGATTTCTAAGTTTAATTCGGCGGTCGACTAAAACGATATTTTAAATTTTCTTAACCATATCGTCTGTAGTCACCTCAACTGGCCGGCCTGGGCGATCCTCATCAAAGACGGTTGTTCTCCCCCGCTTAAACTCGTTATACCAATATCTGACGGTTGTCATAGAAGGAGCACATTCATGGTAAACCGCTTGCATTCTTACTTTTATTTCATCACATGTTTTTCCTTCCAAAAATAAGAATCTAATTATAGACCGATACTGTTCTTTCTCCATTTTAACAATTTTAAGTTCACGCCTTCACTAAATCGTTGTCAAATGAGCCATGATGCCATTTTTTTTTTAATTTTCCCGCCTCTGAAAAATGGCTTAAAAAGGTGGTATACTTATTTGCGGCCAGTGATATTAATATATTTAGAAAACGGGTACTTATCAAACAGCCCTCGTACATAACAGTACACCTGAACCAAATACACGTGGAACGATTGCCCGATGGAGGTCGGTAACCGATTCCACCAAGAATTATCTCATCAAAGTATAACCCTTCAGAAATAACATTTATTTCCGAACAGAAGGAGGCAAACAGGGGCCGTAACTGTTATTAAATAAAACCAATACATCCTTACCTTATTTATACAAGATTAGGTTAGAGCACGGCGGTATAGCGTATGGACGGGTCCTTCGGTACATCGTTTTTGTTTCCAATTCAGTGAGACTACTAGTAGTCTCAGTGATATGACCTGCAGTCTTATTGTCTAACTCGGGATCACAATCGGCTTGACGGACGAAAATGATCGCCTCGAAACATTGCTTTCGTGTACCTAACGAAATGATTCCGATTACGAGCACGATCAGCGTCATCAAACTCATGTCAAACCAAACCTTTCCGAGCTGTCTTTTTGCCTGCAGTGAAACCAATTCGTTCAATTGGCTTGAAAAATGCCTCGGCATCGCTTCCGATTGTCATGACCTTACGCGATACAAATTGTTTCATTTTCAAAGCGAGCTCGGCCTGGAAATGTCAAAATGGAAGCGATTGTGATTCCGAGCGAGTTAGACAATAAGGCTGCTGATGTTTATGTTAATGCGGTATAGATTAGTATATATATTCTTTGGTATAGAGGTAAAGGATAACGGGCATATTGTACAACCTTCACGAATCAAGTGATCCGCGTCGAGGAGTATACGATACGCGTACAGCCCTCTCATTCTCAGAGGAGGCCAGTGCCCAGCAGTGGGACGTAAAACTGGTGATGATGATGATGAAGAAAATTCGCCTTCTCTGCCTCACATAGGTGGACTTTCAGAGAGGCGGATGAGATGGCACTAAGTAATAGGAATCCGTCATTGATGTACCAAAAAGTGACTGATACGCCACCCCTTCACAGCGCACGGACAAGCAAAACAGGTGATTAGGTTACTCGGTGACTTTGTCGCCGACAGCCGCCGCGCAAGTGACATCTCGTTGACTTGTCCAATTACAA
Organism: Clepsis dumicolana; assembly: GCA_963691665.1. Taxonomy (NCBI): domain Eukaryota; kingdom Metazoa; phylum Arthropoda; class Insecta; order Lepidoptera; family Tortricidae; genus Clepsis; species Clepsis dumicolana. Next base: position 34,853,294 of record OY829505.1, on the reverse strand, counting down.
CAATTTCAACCGCTCAAAATGACGTCGTGCACATTTTTGAACTGTACAAATAACACAAAAAAGAAAAACAAAGCACGAGGAATCACATTTCATACGTAAGTAAATAATATACTCATTATTCAGGTGGTATATTCCCTTGAAGTTTGACATGTCAGTCTAAGCCGCATTTTGTCAGCGCTAAAGAGGTGCGTGGTCTGTCTTTAATGTTTAAAGTCGATGGAATCTGCTTATGACGCGTGGAAAGCGGTCTTGTGCTGGAACGCGTCATGGGGTTCTCAGCCCTTCTTTCACGTACACTCTTTCCTTCTATTCCTATGTAGCTCTGTGCATCGAAGCTACATTATCAGATTTAAAGAGCATGTCTCGTCATATAGACATGAACATCTAGAGAAAACAAACTTTCGACATTTAAACTACTTAGCATGAGATACAATTCAAAATTCAAAATTTTATTTAGCAAATAGGCAGTTGAATGCTCTTTTACACGTAATTTTTTTTTGGAGTCTACCAGCGCTTTCGGAAAGACCATGATTGCCAAGAAAAATGCGCCGCAAGAAACTTGGCACAAAGTCGTTTTTTCTAAAAACAAGTTACATTAGCTCTTACAATACGTAACCATAGATAAATTACAATCATAGTGAAATCAGTGGATGACTCAATTATGTCGGCCGAGTATACGACATGTTTCAGTCTAATCCGTAGTCCTTCCTCTGAGAGTTTCGCTACCGCTAAACTATTTACTATACCTCTACTGAAACCAAACTTAGCCAACAATTATTAGAGATAAATCATTCTTCGTCAAATTCAGAATCATAGGGAACATAAGATAATATTTTGACGACCGGATAGCCTAGTGGTTAGAGATCCTGACTATGAAGCTTGAGGTCCCGGGTTCAATCCCCGATCGGGGCAGTTGTTTGTAATGATAAATAAGTATGAATTTATCTATATAAGTATGTTTATCCGTTGTCTAGTACCCATAGTACAGGCTTTGCCTAGTTTGGGACTAGGTCAATTGGTGTAAATTATTATATCCTCTCATTCTGAGAGGAGGCCTGTGCCCAGCAGTGGGACGTGAGTGGGCTGATGATGATGATGATGATGATGATTATATATTATTATTATTTTGTGATAGTTATAAGAGTTTGCGGATGGCGGTTCTAGAACAGTTAGAAATAATTAGGCACAACAGCATGGGGCCTATTATTAATGAACAAGTTAATTTCGCTTTCACCTTTGTTACGAGATGGTTCTAATTTAAATAATGACAGCTACAATTAATGAAAACATAACCCCTCTGCCTCCACCGTAGTTGCGTTACAAATAAAAAGGCTGTTTCTGACAAATGACAACAAGATGAAATGCCTCTTTTGCCCGTAATTACACTGGCTGTCTTACTCTCCACACCGGAACACAACAGTGCAAGCACTGCTGCTTAGCGGTAGGATGAGCGAGTAAGATGTTGGTAGCATGACGGACCTCGCACAAGGTCCTACCGCTACTGGCTTAGAGCAGGAAAGGAATGGAGACGTGAACGCACGATTTCCCCTCCACCAAAACTCTAACATTAAGTCTGAACCAAAATGATCAGGGTCTGTTGGTTGGGTGCGTGTTTTGGTATAATTTGTAAATATGTGACAGTTTTGTTTTAGTGTGAGTTTGTAGGAACGTAACAAATTTTGATATAAGCGCAGACGTGTGCTGTACGTGTGTTCCTCGTCCCGTTCGAAAAGTGGCAGAAAAATTGTGGTGCATAGATAAGCCAAAGGCTCCCGTCTGTCTGCTTTATGGCTACTGGTTTGTTCTGTTTTCTGGGGTTATTCGTAGCGATGGGTGAGTTGAGTTGTCTGATTCGAATCACTTGCAACTCGAATCAACTCGACTTGCCGACTCCACTCGGCGGTTCGAATCGCGCAACCGCAACGCGCACCAAACTCGATACGAGTTACGCGAGTTATGCGAGTCGCCAACTCGGCCACTCGTATACGCCAACTCGATTACGCCGAACTCGACTCGACTCGCCGACTCGCGGACTGGGCGAACGCCATCCGGTTGATCCGAGTCGAGTCAACTCGTATTCTGATTCGAATCAACGTTCCGAATGAACTCGAGTTATCCGAGTTGGAAAACGGTCGACTCGTAACATCGCTAGTTATTCGTGCGCCTGCCACTGAGCTAGCCAATCACCCGTCACTTGTCACTCGGTACCTAAATCATGTTGAGAACCCCTTACGATCACTTGGCGACCCCCTGGGGGTTTCGCGTGCCCACTTTGATAAACTCTGGCTTAGACATATTAATACAAGTACACGTGTAGTCGCGGTGAGCAAATTGATTGTCGGTCAATTAATTTACTACTACCACTCAAAGGTTTACTGGTAGACATGCCTTAAAGGGATATGTCCGCTTTTGTACTTTTTCTCATTGTTTTTGACATGTCCTTACTTACTTGTTTCTATTTTCTGTAGTTACAATAAAGTATTTACTTTTACGTTAATTGTGAATCGTGAAATTTTGTGAGCAGGTTCTCGAATTATGTATTTTTTTGTCGATTGGATTTTTCAGATATTTTTTTTAAGAAAAAAAGAAAACAACAATGTCTTCTTGGAATTTTGTGATCAGATTCGACAATCGCCTACTACGAGTATATAGATTTTTTTCTATACCTATAAAACAGTACCGTGACTGACTGACTCACCGACTGACAGACAACGCACAGCCTAAACTACTGGACCTAGAGACTTGGAATTAGGCAAACATGTACCTTGAGTATCCCAGAGGTGCACTAAGAAAGGATTTTTCGAAATTCCCACGGGATAGGGAACTAGCCGTTTTTGAAATATTTCACGGGGACTAAGCCGCGGGGCATAAGCTAGTTTACGAATTTTTTTAAAGTTAAACATTGAACTCACAGAGTATAAGTAAATATATGGACCTACGCAAAGCAACGCCTGATTCAATAAATTATTTGTTGCGGTTGCTAACTAACAGGAGTTAAACCGTGCGTTTTAATGAACCGTCGAGAATTCATCCAGGGGTTGAATAAGTCTAAGTTCTGTTCATAAAAATAAAACATTCTCCCATACATAACTATAGAACTGACGGCCGATGAGGTCAGAAAGTACTCGAATGGCGTCCACGGACCGGGAGACGAGCTGTCGGTAGGCCTCCAACAAGATGGAGCGACGACCTAGTAAGGATCGCGGGACCGCGGTGGATGCGGAGAGCACAAGACCGATCTGAGTGGAGAGCCGCGGGGGAGGCCGCCGGCCAGCAGTGGACGTCTTTCGGCTGACATAATTATAGTAAATCAGCCGAAGCTATGTGTGTATGGGAGCATTATTACATATTATTACAAAAGTAAAACCACAGGCTTAGACTTATTAACGCAGACTTATTACCTGTCACAATCGTGGTAGCCACCCGCGTGACGCAGGCATGTCAAATCCAGTGATTGATTGTATTATCATACAATGTAGCATGTGGCATGTTTTCATCAAGATCCCGATACTAAATAAATAAAACAATTGACAAGCAACTATGCGAAGATTGCTGCGTGCGACTTAATCTATTTTAGCACTTAAAATGTGGAGAAAGAATAACCAGTGTCAAAACTCTTCACTTTTTAAACTCTGTGGTTATTTCAGAGCCTCGTTCGTAAATATTCACTTACCGCCCTGTTAAAATAAAGTGCAAACAAATAGCTAAAAATAACTTACAAATAACAAGAATAAAGCTAAAAATTATACCCTAAACTAGCTTAAGGCCCGCGGCTTTGCCCCCGTGAATTATTTTGAAATGGGCTAGTTCCCTATCCCGTGGTTATTTCAAAAAATCCCTTTTTACTGTACTTCTAGGATACTCAAGGCATATGTTTGCCAAAATTCAATTCTCTAGGTCCAGTGGTTTAGGCTGTGCGTTGTCTGTCAGTCAGTCAGTCACGGTACTGTTTTATTATAACTCAAATTTGGACCTTTGGGTAGGGGTATCTGTGAAGTTAGCATATCAAGTGCCAGCATATCACAAAAAAATAGGAGTTCTGTTCGCATGCAGCATAGTTCTATAGTTCCTGATACTTTTTAGAAATAGTTCTGGCTATTTTCCTTGAAATTTTTAATTTTAAATTTTTGACATAATGATATGCTAACTTCCAAGTAAAAATCCCAGCATATCAAAAATTAAACCGAGTTCTCTTCGCATGCAGCATAGTTCTATAGTTCCTCATACTTTTTAGAAATAGTTCTGGCGATTTTCCTTAAAATTTTTGACATAATGATATGCTAACTTCCAAGTCAAAATCCCAGCATATCAAAAAATAAGTTGAGTACGGTTCGCATGCAGCATAGTTCTATAGTTTTTGATACTTTTTAGAAATAGTTCTGGCTATTTTCCTTGATTTTTTTTTATTTCTGTTTTTGACATAATGATATGCTAACTTCCGTGATGATATGCTGTGCCACCAGGGTAAGTTCCAAGCTCGCTTTTGGTCTCAAACGTTAGATATGGTGTTCTAGTCAATAGTTCTAAGGAGTTCTGGCTTCCTAGTAGCTTAGGAAAAAAAAATTTTTTTTTTATCAATAATGATATGCTAACTTCCGTGATGATATGCTGTGCCACCAGGGTGAGTTCCAAGCTCGCTTTTGGTCTCAAACGATAGATATGGTGTTCTAGTCAATAGTTCTAAGGAGTTCTGGCTTCCTAGTAGCTTAGGAAAAAAAAAAATTTATTATCGATAATGATATGCTAACTTCCGTGATGATATGCTGTGCCACCAGAGTGAGTTCCAAGCTCGCTTTTGGTCTCAAACGATAGATATGGTGTTCTGGTCAATAGTTCTAAGGAGTTCTGGCTTCCTAGCAGTTTAGGAAAAAAAAAAATTTTTTTTATCAATAATGATATGCTAACTTCCGTGATGATATGCTGTGCCACCAGAGTGAGTTCCAAGCTCGCTTTTGGTCTCAAACGATAGATATGGTCTTCTAGTCAATAGTTCTAAGGAGTTCTGGCTTCCTAGTAGCTTAGGAAAATAACAAGTTTTTTTTTTATCAGTAATGATATGCTAACTTCCGTGATGATATGCTGTGCCACCAGGGTGAGTTCCAAGCTCGCTTTTGGTCTCAAACGATAGATATGGTGTTCTAGTCAATAGTTCTAAGGAGTTCTGGCTTCCTAGTAGCTTAGGAAAAAAAAAATTGTTTTATCAATAATGATATGCTAACTTCCGTGATGATATGCTGTGCCATCAGGGTGAGTTCCAAGCTCGCTTTTGGTCTCAAACGATAGATATGGTGTTCTAGTCAATAGTTCTAAGGAGTTCTGGCTTCCTAGTAGCTTAGAAAAAAAAAAAAAATTATTATCGATAATGATATGCTAACTTCCGTGATGATATGCTGTGCCACCAGAGTGAGTTCCAAGCTCGCTTTTGGTCTCAAACGATAGATATGGTCTTCTAGTCAATAGTTCTAAGGAGTTCTGGCTTCCTAGTAGCTTAGGAAAATAACAAGTTTTTTTTTTATCAGTAATGATATGCTAACTTCCGTGATGATATGCTGTGCCACCAGGGTGAGTTCCAAGCTCGCTTTTGGTCTCAAACGATAGATATGGTGTTCTAGTCAATAGTTCTAAGGAGTTCTGGCTTCCTAGTAGCTTAGGAAAAAAAATTATTTTTTTTATCGATAATGATATGCTAACTTCCGTGATGATATGCTGTGCCACCAGAGTGAGTTCCAAGCTCGCTTTTGGTCTCAAACGATAGATATGGTCTTCTAGTCAATAGTTCTAAGGAGTTCTGGCTTCCTAGTAATTAAGGAAAAAAAAAATTTTTTTTTAAATCAATAATGATATGCTAACTTCCGTGATGATATGCTGTGCCACCAGGGTGAGTTCCAAGCTCGCTTTTGGTCTCAAACGATAGATATGGTGTTCTAGTCAATAGTTCTAAGGAGTTCTGGCTTCCTAGTAGCTTAGGAAAAAAAAAAAAATTATTATCGATAATGATATGCTAACTTCCGTGATGATATGCTGTGCCACCAGGGTGAGTTCCAAGCTCGCTTTTGGTCTCAAACGATAGATATGGTTCTATACGTATTAGTCTCACTGCCATCGAAAACACCTGAGACGTTAGGCAGAACTGCCTTGTAAAATGTAGCATATCACTATCAAAGAGTAAAAGTACTTTTTTCAGTTTTTTGCCAGAACTCTGTTGATTTCGCGTTTAGACATTGGAGCTTTGCAGTTCTATACGTATCAGTGTCACTGCCATCGAAAACACCTGAGATGCTAGGCAGAACTGGCTTGTAAAATGTAACATATCAATATCAAAGAGTATACGTACTCTTTTTACAAGTTTTTTTTGCCAGAACTCTGTTGATTTCGCGTTTAGACAGTAGAGCTTTGCAGTTCTATGCGTATTAGTGTCACTGCCATCGAAAACGCCTGAGATGCTAGGCAGAACTGCTTTGTAAAATGTAGCAGCATAAAAGGGTTTAAGTACTTTTCTTTCAGTTTTTTTGCTAGAACTTTTTTATTTTCGCGTTTAGACGGTAGAACTTTGCAGTTCTATACGTATTAGTGACGTAGTCATCGAAAGCAGCCGAGATGCTAGGCAGAACTGCCTCGAAAAATGTAGCATATCAAAGAGCATAAGTACTTTTTTTGTTTTTTTGCTAGAACTCTTTTGATTTTGCGTTTAGACAGTGGAACTAAGTTAAATACAATTATTGAGAATATATCTAATACATATTGTGCCTTATAGGTTACTGAAAATTCAAAATTCAAAATTCAAAATTTTATTCAGCAAATAGGCACTTGAATGCTCTTTTACACGTCATTTTTTTTGAGTCTACCAGCGCTTTCGGAAAGACCATGATTGCCAAGAAGAATGCGCCGCAAGAAACTTGGCACAAAGTCATTTTTTCTAAAAACAAGTTACATTAGCTCTTACAATACGCAACCACAGACAAACTACACAAAGAAACCTCACTCTGTCATTAAAAGATCAAGAGAGAAAAAAAAATACCGCATTTTAGAAACAAGTGTAAAAAGTAATTATTAAAACAGCAAAACCAGAACACTTTACTTTACTGGCACGTTTTAATTGAGCAGGAGATGTATAGGGTCTCCAGGTCAAATATCTGTGAAAATTTAAATTACAAAGGGATGTATAGGGTCCCAGAATTAATACTATAATATAATACTTAATCTAAATGGCTTAGAGATGTATAGTCTCTAGGGTCAATTTAAACTAAATTTAAAATCAGCAGAGGTGTAAAACGCCTACACGGTCAAATAATAAGTATAATAATACATATACATAAACTGGAGATGTATATGGTCTCCAAATGTCAAATAACAAAAATTGATGAAATATACATTTCATGTCATCATGTCAAATAAATAAAACATTATTTTTGTCAATTGTATTACAATTAGTACGCAGCGGACAACGGCAACAGAGCCAGGGTTCTAGCTTTAGCCAGCACAAAATTACAGGATGTTGAAAATGGCCTGAATGGCTTCGAGAAAAGGATGGTGCGGCCGTGCCTCTTTATTTTGCTCGTCTTGTTGGGGGCACTTTTGGGAGCAAATTAATCAGCCTTTAGCCCAGGGGCTAATCAAAAATTTCTTAAGCCCGTGATAGTAGAAGATCTTCACGGTCGAATTTCAAGTACTTTTTCTACGGAAAATCACTTTTGCGCTAAGATTTCAAATGACAAAGAAAGCCTCCGAGCTGGTGAAGTAAAAAATATAAAAAAAATTGAAGTTTGAGTGTAAGATCAAGAGGTCAAGGAGAGGGCAACAGCCCCCCCTCTTGTTACGCCCATGAAGATGGGACTACAAGACAATGAAGATTGTAGAGGATGTGGTGAGGAGACCGAAACAACGGACGCCCTCGCCAGAACAAGAACGAATCCCTTCGGTGATGTATATTGGATACCCCAAATCAGGAAATTTCAAGGCACTGCCACTGCGACACATCATTCAATTCATGAATGAAGTGGTAAAAGCGTTGGAATAACTGCGAAGGAGGGGGAATACACAAAAGATCCCTGTTCGGTCGAAGTATATCAGTAAGGACTCCTAGAATTAAGATAAGATAAGGTATTAAAAATAAAGAAAATTTGTAATAAAAACAATTGTTTTATAATAATATTATGAGAAAAAACATGACGATCACAATAAAAACGGAAAAAGTACAGAAATCACATTACAGAGTTAGTTAGTTAATAAAACAGAAATGTAAACCTAGGCAATGTTGTATGAGCAGATTTTTGTTTATTTTCTATTAAAACATAGATATACTTTACTTTATCAATCACAGGTAAGTAATATTAATTTTATGCTTTTCTAAATTGAATAGGTACTTATATTTTTTGCTTAAACTAGCTTTGACAAAACTTAACTTAAAACTAGATTTCTTAGGAACTTTTGACTCTCTACCAATAGAAATATCACAGCAATTATCAATATTATTTAGGTACTTACTAGTTACTTGTACGTACTTGTAATTGAGATAATTTCTAACAAACTGAAATAATAAACCATCACAACTACTTAAATTTTATGTTCTCCTTGAACTTGAATATCTATAAGCATTTAAAAACACAATCACCCAACAATAAAAACAAAACATATTCTTCCCTATAATTTAAATTTCTAAACTTAATTGATAGGTACCACAGAAAAATCTAATATTCTTTTCTCTTGATTAGGAACCTTATTTCTATTTACCATAAAATTTACCATTTCCCATTAGGTCATAAAATCTAGTACCTCGCTCGACTTTAAGAACCGTCATTATGTAATGTAACGGTTGTATAAAATACTATTATTCGACATTACAAATTGTGTAAATAATAACATGTGGGTGTATTTTTGTCTGGGAGTTTGCTGTGGCTCGTTTTTTGATTAGATCGTCATACTTGAACCAAAAAAACCGGTTACCGACGTCCATCAGGCAATCTTCGTCTGTGTATTCTTTCAGGGAAAGCTTGAAGAAGATGTGGCTCACCCCTTCTTCTTAAATATTTGGGAGTTCTCCTTTAATGTTGTGCTTGTTATTTATTGTATGTATTATATGTATATATATATATATTTATTTATTTATATATTGGTATTTACTTCTACTTTGCATTTAGTAGTATATTGTAATATGGTAGGTTTTTGTATGTGTGTGTGTATTGTATTGTCTCTCGATATTTATAATTATGAACTCACTTTGTCTCGATCCCCAGTGAACTATTCCTCTCCACCACTCAAAGGTTGACTGGCAGAGATCCCTTAAAGGGATAAGTCCGCCTTTGTACTGAAATGTTATTGTTGTAACTTGTGTTTTATCCTATTTTTTGTACAATAAAGTGTTTACTTACTTACTTACTTACTTAACTCCCCAGATAGCGCGTATGCGACGTAATGGCTCTTTTTCTCGTCGTAGTCGACCACTCCAGTCCGAGACCAAAAGCGAGCTTGGAACTCACCCTGGTGGCACAGCATATCATCACGGAAGTTAGCATATCATTACTGATAAAAAAAAAACTTGTTATTTTCCTAAGCTACTAGGAAGCCAGAACTCCTAAGAACTATTGACCAGAACACCATATCTATCGTTTGAGACCAAAAGCGAGCTTGGAACTCATCCTGGTGGCACAGCATATCATCACGGAAGTTAGCATATCATTACTGATAAAAAAAAAACTTGTTATTTTCCTAAGCTACTAGGAAGCCAGAACTCCTTATAACTATTGACCAGAACACCATATCTATCGTTTGAGACCAAAAGCGAGCTTGGAACTCACCCTGGTGGCACAGCATATCATCACGGAAGTTAGCATATCATTATCGATAATAAAAAAAATTTTTTTTTTCCTAAGCTACTAGGAAGCCAGAACTCCTTAGAACTATTGACTAGAACACCATATCTATCGTTTGAGACCAAAAGCGAGCTTGGAACTCACCCTGGTGGCACAGCATATCATCACGGAAGTTAGCATATCATTACTGATAAAAAAAAAACTTGTTTTTTTCCTAAGCTACTAGGAAGCCAGAACTCCTTAGAACTATTGACCAGAACACCATATCTATCGTTTGAGACCAAAAGCGAGCTTGGAACTCACCCTGGTGGCACAGCATATCATCACGGAAGTTAGCATATCATTACTGATAAAAAAAAACTCGTTATTTTCCTAAGCTGTTAGGAAGCCAGAACTCCTTAGAACTATTGACCAGAACACCATATCTATCGTTTGAGACCAAAAGCGAGCTTGGAACTCACCCTGGTGGCACAGCATATCATCACGGAAGTTAGCATAGCATTACTGATAAAAAAAAAACTTGTTTTTTTCCTAAGCTACTAGGAAGCCAGAACTCCTTAGAACTATTGACCAGAACACCATATCTATCGTTTGAGACCAAAAGCGAGCTTGGAACTCACCCTGGTGGCACAGCATATCATCACGGAAGTTAGCATATCATTACTGATAAAAAAAAACTTGTTATTTTCCTAAGCTGTTAGGAAGCCAGAACTCCTTAGAACTATTGACCAGAACACCATATCTATCGTTTGAGACCAAAAGCGAGCTTGGAACTCACCCTGGTGGCACAGAATATCATCACGGAAGTTAGCATATCATTACTGATAAAAAAAAAACTTGTTATTTTCCTAAGCTACTAGGAAGCCAGAACTCCTTAGAACTATTGACCAGAACACCATATCTATCGTTTGAGACCAAAAGCGAGCTTGGAACTCACCCTGGTGGCACAGCATATCATCACGGAAGTTAGCATATCATTATCGATAATAAAAAAAATTTTTTTTCCTAAGCTACTAGGAAGCCAGAACTCCTTAGAACTGTTGACTAGAACACCATATCTATCGTTTGAGACCAAAAGCGAGCTTGGAACTAACCCTGGTGGCACAGCATATCATCACGGAAGTTAGCATATCATTACTGATAAAAAAAAAACTTGTTTTTTTCCTAAGCTACTAGGAAGCCAGAACTCCTTAGAACTATTGACCAGAACACCATATCTATCGTTTGAGACCAAAAGCGAGCTTGGAACTCACCCTGGTGGCACAGCATATCATCACGGAAGTTAGCATATCATTACTGATAAAAAAAACTTGTTATTTTCCTAAGCTACTAGGAAGCCAGAACTCCTTAGAACTATTGACTAGAACACCATATCTATCGTTTGAGACCAAAAGCGAGCTTGGAACTCACCCTTGTGGCACAGCATATCATCACGGAAGTTAGCATATCATTATTGATTAAAAAAAAAATTTTTTTTTTTCCTTAATTACTAGGAAGCCAGAACTCCTTAGAACTATTGACTAGAACACCATATCTATCGTTTGAGACCAAAAGCGAGCTTGGAACTCACCCTGGTGGCACAGCATATCATCACGGAAGTTAGCATATCATTACTGATAAAAAAAAAACTTGGTATTTTCCTAAGCTACTAGGAAGCCAGAACTCCTTAGAACTATTGACCAGAACACCATATCTATCGTTTGAGACCAAAAGCGAGCTTGGAACTCACCCTGGTGGCACAGCATATCATCACGGAAGTTAGCATATCATTATCGATAATAAAATTTTTTTTTTTTCCTAAGCTACTAGGAAGCCAGAACTCCTTAGAACTATTGGCTAGAACACCATATCTATCGTTTGAGACCAAAAGCGAGCTTGGAACTCACCCTGGTGGCACAGCATATCATCACGGAAGTTAGCATATCATTACTGATAAAAAAAAAACTTGTTATTTTCCTAAGCTACTAGGAAGCCAGAACTCCTTAGAACTATTGACTAGAACACCATATCTATCGTTTGAGACCAAAAGCGAGCTTGGAACTTACCCTGGTGGCACAGCATATCATCACGGAAGTTAGCATATCATTATCGATAAAAAAAAACTTGTTTTTTTCCTAAGCTACTAGGAAGCCAGAACTCCTTAGAACTATTGACCAGAACACCATATCTATCGTTTGAGACCAAAAGCGAGCTTGGAACTCACCCTGGTGGCACAGCATATCATCACGGAAGTTAGCATATCATCATGTCAAAAACAGAAATAAAAAAAAATCAAGGAAAATCGCCAGAACTATTTCTAAAAAGTATCAGAAACTATAGAACTATGCTGCATGCGAACCGTACTCAACTTATTTTTTGATATGCTGGGATTTTGACTTGGAAGTTAGCATATCATTATGTCAAAAATTTAAAATTAAAAATTTTAAGGAAAATCGCCAGAACTATTTCTAAAAAGTATGAGGAACTATAGAACTATGCTGCATGCGAAGAGAACTCGGTTTAATTTTTGATATTCTGGGATTTTTACTTGGAAGTTAGCATATCATTATGTCAAAAATTTAAAATTAAAAATTTCAAGGAAAATAGCCAGAACTATTTCTAAAAAGTATCAGGAACTATAGAACTATGCTGCATGCGAACAGAACTCCTATTTTTTTGTGATATGCTGGCACTTGATATGCTAACTTCACAGAGACTGGGTAGGGTGCCCATTACGCAGGCAGCATTCCCGCGACGAATTGCTATGGTAAGTCGTTGAGCGAGAAAGCTGCCTGCGCGAGGGTCACCTGTTGCCTCCCTCAGGCGTTTGCTCAGGGCTCCGTGGAGCCCACGCCCGGTTTTGCCCCACGAACCGAGTGTCTCGAAACCGGATGCGACGAACTCGTACTGGGCGCTAAGACACTCGTATTTATCGGCCAGCCGTTTCCGGGTATCCGCCGCCGCGCCAGCACGTTTGCTGGTTTTAAGAAGGTAGGAATCAGCCTGGAGGTCTGCGCAAGTAACGTCCCACACCAGCGCGCGGCCCATCCTCATATTTGATTATTTAAAAAATTTGTCATGCCGTTATGCATTGCTTTCTTGGGATAGAGAGCAAGAGTGTCAAAAAACAGTGTTGCGAGCCTAGATTTCAAACTATAGCTGTTCCAAAAATTACATGCAAATGACTTTTAGTTTTAACATTAAAAATACCTAAACTATATGTTTAATTAAACATTATTTATTAGAGACGCCCTAAAATACACAATGTACTATTAAAGCAGCACACGGGAGGGACGCTCTTTTGTTCTTTCAGTCATGCATTAATAACTTAAGCAGGAAACAATCGCGAGGCGGAAGGAAAACCATAACTTTTTTAATTATCGTCTCCTCCGGCACAAGCATAAAGCAGACAGACGGGAGGCGTCTTTGGTTTAACCTGTAGGTCTAGCACAACTCACAGTGCGACTTCTACCTCGCGCGAGAACAAGTACCCGTCCACGGGTAATATAATCTCGCGCGACAAACAAAGTCGCTGCCAGTTGTGCTAGCCAGACAAAGTAGCCAGACAGTTAAGTAGTTATGCAGTACAATTTTTCTGCCACTTTTTGAGTGGGACGAGGAACACACACGTACAGAACTAGTCTACGCTCATGTCAAAATTTGTTACGTTCCTACAAACTCACACTAAAACAAAACTGTTACACAAATGCCAAAAACACGCACACAATCAACAGACCCGGAGCATTTTGCTCAGATTCAATGTTAGTGTTTAGGCAGAGGGGAAATCGCGCGTTAACATCTCCATTCCTTTCCTGCTCGAAGGGCAAAAGCAATTAGAAACTACGATAGATGCTAAGCAATAAAGTAAACTGAATTAATGTTGTTTGTAGCAAAGTATTCTGGAAAAAAAAACGGCCAAGTGCAGCCCCCCGACTACGAACTGCAAAATTCGAACTTCGTATCGTGCCGTCCCTCTCAAGCTAATATTATTTAACACGTGAGTGAGCGGGACGACACGATACGAACTTCGATTTTCGAATTTCGTAGTATGGGGGCAGAGGCCCGAGCACGAATATTGGAATCTTGCGTAATTAATCGAGTAGTAACGTTGTCGAGCTTTGTGTGACGTTTGGGACGGCGCCCGCCCGTGAGCGTATTTGGTACTAAAATTTAATATGAATTTTCTCGTTGGAGATACGATAACGTTACTTTATGCAGGATTCGATTATTTATTGGTATTGGGGCCTCAAGGTCGGACTCGCGCACGGAGGGTTTTTTTCTGTCAGTCTGCCAATCGCAAGCATTACAGTTGCTTTAAATTTAAAGTTTTCGTCTTTTTAACCCCCGACGAAAAAGAGGGGTGTTATAAGTTTGACCTGTGTATCGGTGTGTCTGTGTATCTGTCTGTGGCATCGTAGCTCGCAAGCGGATCTACCGATTGCGATGCATTTTTTTTATTCGAAAGCTAGTTTAATCGACGTGGTTCTTAGCTAAGTTTCATTAAAATCGGTTCACCCGTTTTTGAAATATTGAACTTTAAGATGACAATGTCGGGGGTTGTGGTGAGAAATTGTATGATTCTACGTCAATAGCTACACATATTTCTGCTCTCTTAATGTGTTTTGATTTACTTGTGACTAACAGACAGATGGGCGACAAAGTGATCCTCTAGGGGTTCCTTCTTTCCTTTCGAGTCACGGAACCCTAAAAAACTTACGTTACTGGACATTTCCCAGTCTTAAACAAAAACTATATATTTGCCTCGCAAAGGAATGAAAATGTTTTTCAAGCGCACTTGGAACTTGTTCTAATTATATCTCTGCTGTCTCCACTGTTCTGGGGTGACCTTTGAAAACTGATGCTTTGGTTTAATTGGTGTTATTTTCTAAGGTAGACCTAGTGGTTTGACCTATGACCTCAAGCAGAGGGTCGTGGGTACGCGCCCTGGCTCGATCCTCTGAGTTTTTCGGAATTTGTGTGCAAAATTACATTCTATTTGTAATTTATCACGAGCTTTTCGGTGAAGGAAACCCGCACACTCCTGTGAAGCAACTCAGTGGTATGTGTAAAGTTCCCAATCCGTATTGGTCTGCGAAATCTACAGACAGACATGAAAATTTAAGATTTTGAGAATTTTCTGAGTGGTTGTGCTATAAGAGCTACCTTCATACCCAATTTCAAGTTTCTAGGACAACTGGAAGTATCCTTTAGGTTTTCGGATTTCGGCAATTTGTATGGAAATAGCCTTTTTAATGTCTGTATCTTTTGATTGCGTTGACTTAGTAGGTTGATTTTTTCACAGCTTCAAGGGATCGCAGGCTTGAGTATTTGATATTAATTTCAGCATGCTACCTCAACGTGTTCCAGAGAAAAATGGCCTTGACAGACAGACAGGCGGACAACAAAGTGATCCTATAAGGGTTCCGTTTTATCCTTTTGAGGTACGGAACCCTAAAAACTATGAAAGTATTAGTAGTACCTTACATCTAAAGTGTTATTTTAACGTTTCAAAAACATAAAGCCCTTCTTGGCAGGATGAATAAAACAAAACCCTTCACACTATTCTATTATGCTGTAAAAATAGCTCATTCGTATTGTTTGAACATCGGCATTCTTTCTATTTCCTTTTAATATTATTTCTGAACTTCTGAACCGTAATCTGGGTCACGACACCTATAAGTAGGATTTTAATAAGGTCTTGTATTTTTAACCCACTTCAAAAAAGGTGGAGGTTCTACATTCCACTGCATGTTTTTTTTTTTATTAAGGTAACCTTTTATTTAACTTTGTATGTATGTTGTATAAAGATAGTAGACAAACCTTTCCTACGAGCCAGGCAAAAATCAATCTTTTGACAATGTCATACACATTTTGACAGGGGAAAGAGGTACCTACCTAAAAGTTGTCCGTCAAATCTTGCAACTGAATTTTAAAGCAGTTTTCCTCAACCGATTGAGTTGAAATTTGGCATACTTATGTAAAACCGGTGACAATACAATGATCTGGTAGTGAAATCCTGGTGGTGCTGCCAGGATCGTCTCCACAGGAGGGAACTCTTCAACGGTTAATGGCATCGACTTTAAATTGATATGGATGTCCAAGTTGGATGTCAATACAAGTATAGATAATGAAAAGTACAGTTGGAAAAAAAGCTTGTTTTAAAAAAGAAATTATTTAACAAATGTGCATTGTTCGTTCAGTTTCCATAATTACTTGTGAGTAATGGTGGAGTTTGAATCTCATTCCCTACGCTCCTCCCTTAGTAAGATGCCGTGAGATTTATCTCGACCCTCCATACCCCCTCGTAATATCACGTGAGATTTTTGAAAATGCGTACCTAATATTCAGTTTATTGCTTGAGTTTTCCTTCATTTAACAAGCTTTTCACGCAATTCTTACACTGTTTTTTGTGGAAAAACTTTATGGCCGGCTCCTCTCTTTTTGATGTTCAACATAACGCCCATACTCGACTCAATATGAAATTAAGCAGATCCGTTAAATCGCTGGTAAAGCTGCGCGAGCGACGTTATACTCGATTAATGATGTCGTTAACGTTACGATTGTGGTAAGGAGGTGGTAATGCATAGGCGGAGCGATTAGCTAGCGCTAATAATTTATTAGATAAATCTAGTAAATAATTAGACAGTGCGAGTATATCTAAACTAGGTAACACGTGAAACTTGTGCTTTAGACATAAAAAAATAATACAAGGACACAAGAAGAATTGGCCAATACATTTAAAACACCGCTATAAATATCTTAAGTCAAAACTGAAATTACTAAATTAAAAATATATATTTGTGCTAAAAATAAACCGATCGGGCGTCAAATCTCAACATATAAAACAAAAATTGACTGACTGACTGATCCATCAACGCACAGCCTAAACCACTAAAGCTAGAGACTTGAAATTTGGTACACATATGACCTTGAGTATCCTAGAGGTGCACTAAGAAGGGATTTTTCGAAATTCTCACGGTATAGGGGTGAATATGCCCGTGGATCCGGGCAATCTATTGACGAATTGAATAAATATAAAATCCAATAATTTGCTATCTGTAGAATTGTGCTTGCTGCACTGCTTAAACTCACTCTTGTGTTCTGTCGTGGAGAGTAAGACAGCCGGTGTAATTACGGTTGCTAGTGTCTATGGTCAGTGGTGATCGCTTCCCATCAGGTGACCCACATGGTCGATTCCCTACCTTGTCAAATAAAAAAAAATTGATGGCCCACCGTTCTCCCATCGACAGAGATTGAGCAGGAGATGTATAGGGTCTCCAGGTCTCCAGTAAAGTGTTCTGGTTTTGCTGTTCTAATAATTATTTTTTAGGCTTATTTCCAAAATACGGTTTTTTTCTCTCTTTATTTTTTAATGATGGAGTGAGGTTTCTCTTGTTATGTTATGTAACTTGTTTTTAGAAAAACATACTTTGTGCCATGTTTCTTGTGGCGCATTCTTCTTGGCAATCATGGTCTTTCCGAAAGCTCTGGTAGACTAAAAAAAAAAACGTGTGAATAAAAGAGCGTTTAACTGCCTATTTGCTGAATAAAATTTTGAATTTGAAATTGAGTTGCTTACCGACGGTGAGTTTTGAGCGTGTTTTGACTAGCCCTCTCTCTATTGACACACGCGTTACAGGATAGCGCTGTCCCGCTTGTGTGAATAAACTCCGCCCCCCAACAGTATCACCATAAACGCTCCGACCAAGACGTAACCTTATATTTCACATTATTATAGGCTTTGTTTTAATACAATGGGTATACGTAGCAATATGCGATTGCACTATCTGTGGGTGGTTATATTATATAAAAATATCTGGCGTCGCTAGGGCTGTCAAAAGATACTTATAGTTTTCTGTTTTTTTTACCTATGAAACAGTTCCGTGACTAACTGACTGACAACGCACAGCGTAAACCACTGGACCTACAGACTTGAAATTTGGCAAACATGTACCTTGAGTATCCTAGAGGTGCACTAAGAAGGGAAGTGGGAACTAGCCCATTTTGGAATATTTTACGGGGCAAAGCCGCGGGGCATAAGCTAGTACAATATATCTTATTATGGTAAAATCTACTGGTAAACCTATGTTGGGGGTCACCCATAAAATACTCCAAACTTCGGGGGGGGGGGGGGGGGGGGGTGAATAAAATTTTCACAAAATTGGTGTGACGTAGTTTATGGTTGGACTCCGACATGGTCCTTTCTCTGGAAGCACACGAAACTCAAACTGCGCGCCGTGGCTCTGCTCGCGTGGCTGCTGGCGCCGCAAAACGGCCCTCGTTCTCATCGTCATTTTTATTAATTGTCAAAAGTAGAGCACACTACACTAATCACATCACTCTGTAAAGGCTCGTTCACACTAACTGTCGGTATTCAACACTTCTAGTACACTGACCATCCACTATCGGTTGAAATAGTAAAAAAAAGGGATGACGACTCATTTCAATGGCACGTACTTTCCGCGGAATGAAAACTTTTCTCTCGCTTTTTTTTCTATGTTGTTTCATTCGTTTTTCTTTCAATTTGAATGGCACTAAGGAACTTTGTACTTTTCTAGCATATTTCTACGTTTTAATGAACCTCAAGAGTGCCTGGATTTCCTCGACTGTCTTACTCTCCGCACCGGAACACAACAGTGCAAGCACTGCTGCTTAGCGGCAGGATTAGCGAGTAAGATGGTGGAAGCGATCCGGACGGACCTCGCACACGGTCCTACCACCCGTAGGTCTTGACGGTTTTTACGCACTCTGTATACCTACCTAATAGTACCTATCGTTGTTAGATCCGTACAGCCCTATACCCACTTTATTCTAATAGTGATCAGTGCCCGCAACACGCGCCCACGCATGCTTTTTAACGAGGATTAGCTTAGATGAGCTTTTCCACGGTTAGCTTGCGCAATCGTCGAAGCTGTACGAGACAGCTGACGAACGAAAATGTGATCGACGGTGAGCTTTACCGCGAGCCTTTCTGCCCTCTCACAAGACCGCGGTATTGCCGTGATTCACGGGCGGGCTTTACCGACGAGCCCACAAGACCGCGGTATTGCCGTGACCTACGGGCGGGCTTTACCGACGAGCCCACAAGACCGCGGTATTGCCGTGACCTACGGGCGGGCTTTACCGACGAGCCCACAAGACCGCGGTATTGCCGTGACCTACGGGCGGGCTTTACCGACGAGCCCACAAGACCGCGGTATTGCCGTGATTCACGGGCGGGCTTTACCGACGAGCCCACAAGACCGCGGTATTGCCGTGATTCACGGGCGGGCTTTACCGACGAGCCCACAAGACCGCGGTATTGCCGTGACCTACGGGCGGGCTTTACCGACGAGCCCACAAGACCGCGGTATTGCCGTGATTCACGGGCGGGCTTTACCGACGAGCCCACAAGACCGCGGTATTGCCGTGATTCACGGGCGGGCTTTACCGACGAGCCCACAAGACCGCGGTATTGCCGTGATTCACGGGCGGGCTTTACCGACGAGCCCACAAGACCGCGGTATTGCCGTGACCTACGGGCGGGCTTTACCGAGAGCATAGAAAGATAGATTCAATATTGGCTGTTAGAGAGTAACACAACAGATAAGATGTGTGCCCGTTTTTCTCATGTCAAATGCAAAAACGTATTACAATGCTGGTTTCCTGGCACCGATCTACTTATAGTTAAAGCTAGTTCCCAGTAACTAGCACGGTTCTCATGCCACGAGTATTTATCTTTTGTATCGATTGCAGAACCCACATTCACCTTTTGCTAACGGATCAGAGAAGCCGCAATTTAAAACCAGCTGGCCCCTATTTCACCCTTTACAATTGTCAGTTTTCAATGACAATTCGGTGTCAACTGCTGACTTGATGAGCTTTTGTTTTAGCTCGCTTCTTATTGTCAAAGAAATGCAATTCGGATTGTCATATTTTAGTTACTGTGTGCATGTTAGTATTAGCCTACCCGCTGCCTGGTAAAGCGGTACGGGGTGCGGGGAGAGGGGCGACCTGAAAACCAGCGCTGCGAAGATGCAGACTTGTTGTTTGCACTCGCAGCGAATGCCGAGTCCGCTTTTACCACTTTTCATAAATTAAATTGTATTACTTTATTTTTCCATTAATTATTTTGCGTGGCAATAAATGGTTTTCTTTCTTCTTTCTTTCTTTCTTATATAAAACCGACAATTGTAAAGATGGTGAAATATTGCTGGTGCTTCTGCAGTGAGGGTTATCGCTAGTCAAAAATTAGCTAAGATCGCCAGTGTTGAGGAGGCTGTCGATTTCCACCAATTACAGGCCAGCAGCTTGTCTCTCATTGGTGGAGAATGGCAGATAGATCTCACTCGAGACTAGGGATTTTAGCGAATTTTTGAGCCCTTGAACCCAAAACTCGGTCCTGGTTGCGTCATTTCGCCACTCTCCCAGCTAACTGTCGTGTTTGTGCATTTGACACTTTGTTTAGTTAGTTCTATTCCTACCGGTATATTGCAAAGTAACGTGATTTCGGTAAAGGTACCATAAGTACCGATACCTTGGTATAGGCGTTCGGTTTTGGTTGTGTCCAATCTGTCTAAAGGAATAGCTTTTGTTTACTAAAAGCGCAAAATGCCAAAATTACCATTAATTGTAAAAAGTCGTTACAGCCATCTAGAAAGTTCAATTGAATATCGACTCTATGTCCCTAGCCATTGGTTACGAGTGCATTAATAGAAAAATGAAGGTTTTATGACGGACGATAATGAGTTAATAAGGTAACAAAACCGCACAATAGGAATTGTCCTATTTAGTTCGGTTGTGTCCAATCCATCCGAAACCGAACGACTATAACGATACCCTACATCGACACAAAGCGATTATTACCAGGACCCCATTTCATAAACGTGACAGGTGACAAATGACAACGACAGTTTGGTGTAGATTACTGACTTGAAAAGCTTTTGTATTACCAGACTTCATATTAACTTTGAAGTGTAGATCGAATAATACCGTTACCTCAAAATTTTACCAGCACATTATGGTATAGTTAAAGTGAGAAAAGCTTTCCCCTGTCAAAATGCTTATGACATTGTCATAAGATTGATTATTGCCTGGCCCGTGGGAAAGGTGTTTCTACTATATCTGTACCGACATATTTGCCGGTATTTATTTTGCAACGGTATTTTGGGTAAAATGAGCAAATTACCTTATCGATCGCCCTGTATAGTGGCCCTGTATAAATTATTAACTCGGACCATTACTGTGGTTATGTCTTGCGGTTTCAAGTAATTACGAGTGGCTAAACAAATACCTACCTCAAAAGCGGTGAAGAAGCCGTGATAGCCTAGTGGTTTGACCTGTCGTCTCTGAAGCAGAGGGTCGAGGGTTCAAACCCCGGCTCGCAACTCTTGAGTTTTTCGGAATTTATGTGCGAAATTTCATTTGTAATTTATCATGAGCTTTTCGGTGAAGGAAAACATCGTGAGGAAACAACCTGCACACACCTGCGAAGCAATTCAATGATGTGTGTGAAGTTCCCAATCCGCACTGGGCCCTCGTGGGAACTATAGCCCAAGCCCTCTCATTCTGAGAGTAGGCCTGTGCCCAGCTGTGGGACATAAAAAAAAAGGCTGGTGATGGTGAATCTCGGGGTTACCTTGAAGTATTTGTGTCATGCCACATTAAATAAACTCCGGATTCACGAGTTAACTATATAAACAAGGCCAATGAAAGCTGGCTTACGGTTTGGGCGGTTTTTTAAACTTTCCATCTTTTAAAAACAGATTGTAATTAAAAACATATTTTGTTGCAGAGCCGTCCACTCCCTAGACCTGGATTCGAGTTAAAACGCCATGGATTCAGAAAGGTAACTGCCACTGGCAGCTTTTCACTAGCTTTTGTTTAAGTTAAGTGCCTCAATTTTTGGCATCCTTAATCTTAATTCTTAAGGTGATAAGGTGCTAAACATTGGGACCATGAACGTTCGTAATCGCTGGTTAGTTGTTCGTTTAAAATCTTGCAAATGAATTTGGTCCCTCTACTATAAGTAGGTATTATTCGGATTTACTTGCTCCGACGATAATACAATAAGAAATGCCGTTACAAAATGAACACGACTTTAAAATGAAATGTTAATATAAATATCTACTAGAATGTTTTTTACAGCTTTCTGTATGATAGAGGTCGACAGAAAACGCCCAGTCAACTGAAAGTTGTCGCTACATTTTTCTGATATCATAATCTCTATACATTATTTTTTGTTTTATTGCAAAGCGACCTCAGGGGCGTCTGTCCACCTTGACCTTACGTATTTAGTTTAAATCGGCCTGAATCTTCTCTATAGATAGACAAAATCGAAGTGCAACCTTATTATCTAACTCGCTCGGAATCACAATCGCGTCCATTTTTACATTTCCAAGTCGAGCTCGCTTTGACAATGAGACAATTTGTATCGCGTAAGGTCATGACAATCGGAAGCGATGAGGCATTTTTCAAGCCAATTGAACGAACGATTGGTTTCACTGCAGGCAAAATGACAGCTCGGAATGGTTTAGTTTGACATGAGCTTGATGATGGATGCTGCTCGTGCTCGTAATCGGAATCATTTCGTTACATGGAAGGAATGCTTCGAGGCGCTCGCAATCGCGATTATTTTCGTCCGTCAAGCCGATTGTGAGTTAAATAAGGCTGCCTGATAACCTTGTCGTCTCGTTATCTATACATATTACAGCTGACTACAGCTTTGACCGCTGTCACTTTTCGGTTCTAAATGACAGCCAATTCGACGCTTCGACGTTGAGACAGCCATGAATAACTTTAGAGACTAACATATTCAAACGGTGTGATTGTCGGGCGAGCTTTATTATGGCCGCGGTATTCCCGTGATCCACGGACGAGCTATACCGGTGAGCCCGTAAGACCGCGGTAAAACTCGCCCGACGTACACAAAATTAAGCGGTGCCCCTTGGCTCATATAGGGAGGGGTTTGTCTATATAATATAATATAATAAGTGTTTTGTCTCGTAAATTACACGACGAAATGAAACAAAGCACAAATATAATAAGCTTAGGAAGGGTGTCCTGTAGTTTCGCTTACATTCATGCATGAATATGTTCATTGTTAGGGTTACCAGATACAAATTTTGAGATACATGATAAATAATTTATTGAATCAGGCGTTACTTTGCGGAGGTCCATATTTATGAACTAAAAAACAATTACTTTGCTCACCCGCGACCACTAATGACAAATAGTTATATCTGTGCGGCAAATGTATGTTTCCATGCAACACCTCCACCTCCACTGCTACACGAATCAACACATGCCACACAGACCCAACTATCACCACCACCACTATACTAAACGCTGACGCGTTTCGGCACTCTCCACGAGGCCATTTACGAAGCACAACAACAACCGCTCAACATGCCACCACTTCCACTACTGACATATGTAAACCATGTACTCAACTTAGTTAATGACAAAACCAACGTACCCACTAATATTTTATAAATTCCAAACTACCCTTTTATGTAAGTCCTAAACTACCCTTTTTTAAGAAATGAATTCCAAACTACCCTTTTTATTTTTATTTTTAATCTACGCCAGGTACCCCGTTATTTTTAACCGAGTACGGTAAAAAGAGAAGTCATGTTCTCATTATTACTATGACACATTATTAAAATTAGAACCAAGTCGTAACAAAGGCGAAGAAACCAAATTAACTTGTTCATTAATAATAGACCCCATGTTGTTGTACCTAATTATTTCCAATTGTTCTAAAACCGATAGCCGCAAACCCTTATCACAATAATGTAAAATTTCGTACGTATCTGAGTCTAACAACGAATGATTCGTTTCTAATAAATGCTTGGCAAAGTTTGATTTCTCTGGATGATCATGCCTATATGACGAGACATGCTCTTTAAATCTAGTATCAAAGCTTCGACCGGTTTGTCCAATGTATACTTGACTACAGTCGCCACAAGTGAGTTTATATACGCCCGACCTGTTCCCTTTATCCACCTTTTCTTTGTTATTACAAAGCCTAGAACGTAAAGAATTAGTAGTCTTAAAGGCAACATTGATGTTATTTGATTTTAAAATATTATAAATCTTGTCAGACAACCGGCCAACATAAGTAATACTAGATCTAAATTTGTTAGTAGGCTGAGATGGCAACGCAGAGTAAAGCATGCTATTCACTATCCGTCCCTGCTTCTTTTGAACCAGACTATTAACCATTGCTGTACTATAACCATTTGTTGTTGCTATCTGATATATAGTATGTAACTCAGAATCATAATGCTCTTTCGAAAGAGGTACAGTTAGTAGTCTATGTACATAACAATGGAAAGCAGCCAGTTTATGCTGCCATGGGTGAGTAGAATTTGCAGGTATGACAGTATCTGTGTACGTAGGCTTACGGTAAATTTGAAACTGGTGCCTATTATTTACTCTTGTAATAGTTAAATCCAGAAAATTTAATGAACGATTTTCCTCTAATTCTCGTTTGAACTTTATTTTTGGATGTTTGTTATTGAGAGCACTAATAAACAAATCTAGCTGCCTCATACTCCCCTTCCAACATAAAATTAAATCATCAACATACCTATAATAATATACTAAATTGCTGTTCCCCACTATATATTGTTTTTCAAAGTTATCCATAAAAACGTCAGCCATTAAAGGACTAAGAGGTGACCCCATTGCTAAACCATCACTCTGCAAATAATATTGACCATTAAATCTGAAATAGTTTTGTTTCATGCATAAAGTTACTAATTCTATTAACTCACAAACCTCCCCCGGATGTAAACGCTTCCTTTCTAAGTGACATCTAAGAATATTTAAGGTTTCACTATATGGTACGTTGGTAAACAAACTATCTACATCTAAAGAAAGTAATGTTGAGTTTGGCGGTATATTAATGTCTTTAATTTTATTTACTAAATCTGAACTATTCTTTAAACTATATATTGGCTTTGACACCGAACAAAAGAGGAGCAATGTGATTCCTATGAATCCGCAGGCACCAATTTTATATGGTTTACCTAAAATTCACAAGGATGGTGTTCCTGTTCGCCCTGTTGTTTCATACGTGAGTGCTCCAGCGTATAAAGTAGCGAGGAAGTTAAATAGCATTGTTCGGGAAAAATCTTCTTTTAAATTTTCTGGATTTGACTATTACAAGAGTAAATAATAGGCACCAGTTTCAAATTTACCGTAAGCCTACGTACACAGATACTGTCATACCTGCAAATTCTACTCACCCATGGCAGCATAAACTGGCTGCTTTCCATTGTTATGTACATAGACTACTAACTGTACCTCTTTCGAAAGAGCATTATGATTCTGAGTTACATACTATATATCAGATAGCAACAACAAATGGTTATAGTACAGCAATGGTTAATAGTCTGGTTCAAAAGAAGCAGGGACGGATAGTGAATAGCATGCTTTACTCTGCGTTGCCATCTCAGCCTACTAACAAATTTAGATCTAGTATTACTTATGTTGGCCGGTTGTCTGACAAGATTTATAATATTTTAAAATCAAATAACATCAATGTTGCCTTTAAGACTACTAATTCTTTACGTTCTAGACTTTGTAATAACAAAGAAAAGGTGGATAAAGGGAACAGGTCGGGCGTATATAAACTCACTTGTGGCGACTGTAGTCAAGTATACATTGGACAAACCGGTCGAAGCTTTGATACTAGATTTAAAGAGCATGTCTCGTCATATAGGCATGATCATCCAGAGAAATCAAACTTTGCCAAGCATTTATTAGAAACGAATCATTCGTTGTTAGACTCAGATACGTACGAAATTTTACATTATTGTGATAAGGGTTTGCGGCTATCGGTTTTAGAACAATTGGAAATAATTAGGTACAACAACATGGGGTCTATTATTAATGAACAAGTTAATTTGGTTTCTTCGCCTTTGTTACGACTTGGTTCTAATTTTAATAATGTGTCATAGTAATAATGAGAACATGACTTCTCTTTTTACCGTACTCGGTTAAAAATAACGGGGTACCTGGCGTAGATTAAAAATAAAAATAAAAAGGGTAGTTTGGAATTCATTTCTTAAAAAAGGGTAGTTTAGGACTTATATAAAAGGGTAGTTTGGAATTTATAAAATATTAGTGGGTACGTTGGTTTTGTCATTAACTAAGTTGAGTACATGGTTTACATATGTCAGTAGTGGAAGTGGTGGCATGTTGAGCGGTTGTTGTTGTGCTTCGTAAATGGCCTCGTGGAGAGTGCCGAAACGCGTCAGCGTTTAGTATAGTGGTGGTGGTGATAGTTGGGTCTGTGTGGCATGTGTTGATTCGTGTAGCAGTGGAGGTGGAGGTGTTGCATGGAAACATACATTTGCCGCACAGATATAACTATTTGTCATTAGTGGTCGCGGGTGAGCAAAGTAATTGTTTTTTAGTTCATACATGATAAATTCCTAATTTCGTTATACGCTCCCGTACCCCCAACCCAATGATAAAGTCTGTTCAAATAGGTAACACATACAATACACACATTAATCCAATTCGAGCCAGTTACAGATTACTAGCTGTATTAATTTACTCAGACACATACTGTGTAGAATAACATTGGAGAAACTGTTTTAATCATTAAGAAACCTTAAAAAGCGTTAACCGTTTAAACGCAAAAAGCCAATTATTGCTTATCGACAAACAAAAAGTCGAATGAGGTCGCGATTGAATTCGTGGGTCTGTCTGTCGCAAAAACTCTCAATAGTTAAATGGAACCGTTCAATTATTTCAGCGCATTGTTTTGCGCACTGCGCTGCGAGACGCTCGCTGATTGGTCGTTATTCAGAATCGCGCGACGCCATTGACCGATCCTTGTTTCTGACCAATGAGAAGCGTCGACGCTTTTTGTGAATAAGTTGAGGTGTTTTTGTTGAAATTGTTTATTAAAATCACACATCTTCAGAATGATACAGGCTCAATTCTAAAAAAGTCATTTTGCTAAATTAAATATTGTAGTAATTTTTTGCTTTGTGTTAATTTAGAAGTAATTATAATAGAGTCAACCCACAATAACTGTCATTGTAATTGTAAAGCCCATAATTTACTTGTCTATCGCATTAGGTATGTATCCTGTAATGAGAGATTAAGTTATTTGAGAATAAATAAATAATAAAAAAAACTCTGCAATGAATTGACAACAGTAAAAATCTAAAGTTTGTATAAGGCAATACTGATTTATAGTCACACAACACGTTTTGAACTTCTGATTAGATGAAACAGGTCGTTCATCCACCATTAAAATAAGTACCCCTCATTTCGCTTTCTAGATTTTTTTACCGTACAACGGCAAAACCTACTAAACACTGGCAAAATTGTCCTCCGATGGACAGAGCCATATTAAAAAAAAACATCAGCAACTTTTGATTATTAGATTATTAAACCATCATCATTATTTGTAATTAAAGAAACGTCTGAGTGACATGAAAAAAATATTACCACCGCGTGATTTTTCTGGGTTAACTAACTGTCACTTTTTAATACTAAATGACAGCCAATTTGACAGTTTGTCGCTGAAACAGTGAATAACTTCAGATAATGACAACCTCTTAAGTATTGGCTCTATAGAAAGTAATGCTACTTTTCTCTGTAAGAAGTTTTAACTGTGCGAGTTTTAATGTAGTTTTAAAGTTGTGGTGATGAAGCAGTCTATACAGTCTGTCAGCTGAAGCACTTTCATAAGACAACGTTCAAATGCAGTGAAGTCGGGCCAAGCTGTAAAACAGTAGTATATGCAACTGCTACATAATGAGGGTCCTTAAAACACGAGTGTGCTTTTATGAAACTAGGCTAAGCCGAGTTTCATGATAGGATCACTCGAGTGTTTTAAGGCGTAATTATGTGGAGTTGCATACATTAGAATTCGATGTCGTAATGACTTACTTTTCTGCTTCCGGCGGCTGGCGGCGGCCGTTGGCGAGCAGTCGACGTCGTACTGAAATGATGGTCATTTTCTACGGTTTCTGAACGCATTATAGAGGACTTATGATATGCGTGTAGATAAAAGCTTTTATGGTATGATGTTAGTCATTTCGTGTAGGCATACGAATGCATCGTAACGACCCGTAGGTCCTGTTACCAATAAAGAACTTAATTTCATTTTCAGGATTCAAAGTGTTCTCTATCTCATTCTCGCACATCACTATTATGTCATGTGCGAAAGAGATACTAAACTTTCCAGTTTTCCGCATTGATGTCCGAAATTAAATTTCAAATTGAGTGAATACGGTGATTGAATAACGTGCAACTTAGAATACAGAACAAAGCAGAGCGTCTAGTGTATACAATGGTCAAAAAACGTGTTGGTCGCGTTCGCGTTTACGTCTGAATTACTATGGGCACATTAGCAGCGCCACTAGTGGCACGTATCGACAACAAACAATTCTCATAGGTACTATTTGACACTTTAACATAAACGCGATCGGGACACGCGAGTTACACTAGTGTAGAATACAGAGCGCCTAGTGTAATCGCCGACCAGGCCAAGAAATACGTCTCGATCGCGTTCGCGTTTAGCAATTCTCCTACTATTTGACACTTTAACGCAAACGCGATCGAGACGTATTTTGTGCTTTTTGATTACACTAAGGGCACTGTATTCTGAGCCCTCAGCATTTGGAAGACAGTTCAATTGTAGTCGAGTGGAGTCTCCGACTTGGAGTCTCCGAGTTGGTCTCGGGAGGGAAGTTTTTCTTAGTGTTGTTTTGCTTAGAATGTATTAAGTCGTGAGTGCTATCTCCGTAAGGCAGGCTCTTGAATGATGTCGGGTAAGTTTGTTTCGTATTAGGGATGGGTCATAAGAATAAATAATAACATAGTAGAACGGAATCTCTTTTGACCGAGTCCAAAACGCCGCCATTTATATACCTACTTCCCCCTTCACGTCGTTACACCCCTCTGCCTTGTTGCTTGCTGTTAAATATTACTTAAGTTTAAAGATAATATCGCTAAAATATGAGTTTTTCTTTACTTTGAAATCATTATTTTATTCTAGTTTTACAAAATATGACATTTCTAAATCATTACGTACGTACCTACATATTACAGACACTTCTATATAAGGAGTTATTATAAGTGCCATATAAAACGAAGCTATTTAAGGTGATTTAAGTAAGTACCTACAAATAAAAAAGAAAATACATACAGGCTCACGTAAAACTATTACAACCTAATTATAAACAACCAAACGCGCGTGCGGCGACGCCGGCCTTGACAGCCCGACTGAGTAGCTCGTTTAACGAGTACTCTAATGTCGTGACCTTGAGCCCGTCCGGAGCGGGAGTTTCCGAACTACCATGTTATTAATTTTATTATTCTTGTGGATGGGTCTAGGGATTTTTAACCAAGGTGTTAGTTTATTCTGTGACAGTAGCTTCACTGCTGGGTTCACAGACTCAAGGGTTACGTCACTGTACAGTAGGTATTTATAGTGTGACAAAAAATAGTAAGTATATAATAAAAGTTGAAAAACCCCCGACATTACATTTCAAAGTTCAATATTTTAAAAACGGGTGAACCTATTTTAATGAAACTTAGCTAAGAACCATCTCGATTAAACTAGCTTTGGATTAAAAAAACGCATCGAAATCGGTGTATCCGTTACACAGATACACAGATA
The DNA here is from genome assembly GCA_963691665.1 of Clepsis dumicolana. Classification (NCBI taxonomy): domain Eukaryota; kingdom Metazoa; phylum Arthropoda; class Insecta; order Lepidoptera; family Tortricidae; genus Clepsis; species Clepsis dumicolana. The sequence continues at coordinate 34,823,873 of OY829505.1, read as the reverse complement.
GACACACATATACACATGTCAAACTTATACCATGCACCCTTAAAGCCCCTTAAGCCCCTTAAACTTATACTTTTACCATGTTTGAGCAAATAAATGACTGATTTCTGATTATAACACCCCTCTTCTTCGTCGGGGGTTAAATAACAACTGTTGCTGCTGACTGTACGAGAGTAGGTATAACAAAGTAACTCTTGTCACTAGCAAGCCTCATTTCAAGTTGTACGTACCTATAAAATAAAGAGAGAACTTTACGCGCCGAGTTTATAGGGTTCTCAGCTGTGTCTAACTAACGTTAAGTGACCTACATACTCAGAATACAGAATAAACCAAAGCGCCTAGTGTAATCGCCGACCAGGCCAAAAAATACGTCTCGATCGCGTCCTAATATCGTGACCTTGAGCCCGTCCGGAGCGGGAGTTTCCGTTCTACTACGTTATTATTTATTCTTATGCTGGGGGGTTCTTTATGGTTACCAACTAGTTACGAACTGTCAAATTAGCCGTTGTCATGTAGTATCGAAAATTTGACACTTCGACGTTAAGACAGGCGGGAATGCGACGCCATCACCTTAGAAAATAACATCCCTGTAGTGATTTTCTCTCGAGTAGAGTGCTAGTGCCAGTTTTCAGTACTAAATGAATACCAATCAGAGCGTCTAGTTTCATCACAACCAAAAAAAAACGTCTCCGTCCGTATTCATCTGAAATACTATTTGACACTCGCAAACGCGTTCGAGGCGTATTTTTTGACCGTCAATCACACTATGGGCACAGTCTATACAGTCGTCCGACGAAGGCCTCTAGACAGGTCATTCGTGCGGGGGGTGCGGGGTGCGGGGCGGGCAGGGCGAGCCCCCTTGCATACGCCGCCACTGCCCGATTAGTTAGGAACTTTCGCCCTCCTCGGTGCTTTGGCCATGCGGTTGCGGTGTCGGCATTTACGCAAACATCAAAGGCGTCGGACCACTGGTAGGTATAAGCTCTTTACACTGTGCTATGGGCTCTCGAATTAAAAAGCGGACTGCCTCAATCCAGTCTCTAGTCTATTACATTCCAGCTGATTCCAGAACTGGTTCATATAATTCCAATAGCATTCCAGCGCTGGTTTCGATCACTGGTCTTGGAATAATGCTAATCGGATCCCTCAAACAATGTAGAACAGACACCATTGTGCTCGTAAATCGAGATTACAAAGCAATCATAACTCATCTCGATTACGATTCCAACTGTAAAGCAAGCGGGTAATATTTAAAATCATACAAAAACCACAAAACTTAAACGCATGCAAATTCCTTAATACTCCCACATAGAGTTCTATATCGCCTAACCCGCATGTGTTACCTTAGTTTTTCCATAAAGATTTGCCCTTTATTTCCCTTACATAGAATCTCACGATTTCGACCTAACGAAACCAAGTTACTGTTTCAGTCACCTGCGGCGCGACTGGTCAACGATACAATAGATTTAGTACGGCGCACGGTTAGTTGCGAATTTGTCCGTCAGCTAAGTAAGTTTGTAGCGACATTTAAACCAATATACTTTTACCGTTACGAAGGCGTCACTGATACAGGCTTTAGACAGAATCTAGCTGATATAAGGGAATTACGCTCTGTATCATTTTGTATCTTATTTCTTTTGAATATAAAGTCCTTATTACAAAGCAGTTTCATAAGTTTTTTTTTATTAGTATTTTGAATGGAGGTTGTAAAAGTTGTGAACTATTTGGCCGACCGCAAATATAAGTTTGTATAGCGCCCGTGTCGCCTGCTATAGGTCACTCACAGTTGCTTATTATATTACGGTCTTGATTTCAAATATGTCACGGTTTATTTAATATCATTTTTTTTTAATAACATCAGCAACAGGCCTCGTCAACTCGCTTAACCTAAATTACAAATTTAATCATCATCAGCAACAGCTTCGTAAAAACCCTAACCTAAAACCCCCCCACCCCGCCACAAAGCTCACCATAATACCGGCAGCCTTACCCCGCCGGATGGCAATGGAGACCTGTTGCACCAAATACGACCCAGAGCGAGGGTCTGATTAAATTAATAGTAGTTTATGCAACTGCTACATAATGAGGGTCCTTAAAACACGAGTGTGTTTTTATGAAACGAGGAGAAGCTGAGTTTCATAAGAGGATCACACGAGTGTTTTAAGGCCTAATTATGTGGAGTTGCATACATTACTTTATCTACACACATATTATAAGTACTCTAAGATGGGTTCAGAAGCCGAAGGCATATATCATACCCATACCTGTCACGAATTTGACTGTTTTTTTTTTAAATCATAGGCAAACATACCGAGCTGAAAAAATATCACATTAATATTTATACATGTCGGGCGGAACATGACTTATATACGTGAGTGATCCGTTTTATTTCACTATGATTGTAAATTACGTTGGTTTTCAAATTTGAAACATCGAATTCAATATCGAAAAGTCACTACTACTTTACTGCTGGTGGTGGAGGAGCCTGGGGCTGGCGCTGTCGGCGAGAAGGCCACGTCGTGCTGCAATGCTGGTCATTTTCTACGGTTTCTGAACGCATTATAGAGGACTCATGATATGTGTGTAGATGAAATTTTTAAAACCACTGATTTAATACATTACTCTTTCCATTTCCAGAATCAAGTACTAATTTTTGAAACTAACTTTTTTTTACGGTCATCCCGTTCCCGTCCCGTTCGAATTGCCCCGAATTGAGTTCCCGTTGTAATTGAATCAGTTGGAAATTGAAATTTGGAAAAAAGTAATTTTTTGTATCTTATCCGACTCGCACTTGGCAGGTTTTTTTACAAATTGGCAACACTGGCCACAACCCCGCGACCGTGTTGCTCGTAAAAATTGGACACGGCCTTCTAGTAGGCAGGGTTGAACATCCGGTAGAAAAATATTCAGTAAAATTCAAACAAAAAATTACTTTATAACGTAAACCTGTCGTGCAAGTAAGTAGTTAATTGTGCTTCTAGATTATTATTATTATTATTTATTTTTTATATTTTTTTATTATTATTATGAACTTAAAAAAAACTCGTGGAGAGTGCCGAAACGCGTCAGCATGTAGTTTAGTGGTGGTGGTGATAATTGGGTCTGTGTGGCATGTGTTGATTCGTGTAGTAGTGGAGGCGGAGGTGCTGCATGGAAACATACATTTGCCGCACAGATTAACTATTTTTCACTAGTGGTAGCGGGTGAGCAAAGTAATTGTTTTTAGTTTAAAAAAAACTTTTATTTTTCAAAAAAAGCGCTTCAACGAAAAAAACTGTATAGGTAATTAGCGAACCTGCTCACAAAATTTCACGACAATCGGTTTAGAAATGCGACCTGTAGAGGAGAACAGCCGGACAGACATACGAAAGAAATTTTGTCCGAGCTGAAACTGAGAAGCTTAGCTCACTTTGTTCCCTCGGTCAAATTGTAATACTTTATTTTGCCCTGGCATGAGACTGGGGTCATGAGGTCGGTCTGGCTCGAGGACCAGCCACTCGGGAGAGTTGGGCGCCTTAGAAAAAAAAGCGACCGGCCGCAAACAGGATCCCTGATGGTGTTGTAGTTCAATAAAAGATTTGATGGTTCTCAAAAGTGTAATACAATTAAGTAACTCCTTACAACAATAGTATTGAGGGCGTCCCCCCTTTACTCAATAACCTTAAACGAAGGTACAATGTTCCATTTAATGCGTATATTCATAAATACTTATTAGGGTCAAACTTACCCAAACTATTTTTACGCAATGTCCTTAAAGGGTAATTGTTACCTATGATATTAGTCTCGGTTAACGATTTATTAAGTCTCTAGTCACTTAATTAACTAGTGGGTCAAAGTTACCCAAACCGTTACCACTCAGTACCTACAAATCAATTGTCACCTACGAGGTTAGCATCGGGGAACAAAAGAGGCACTTGACACTAATGAGCTCGGCACGATAAAAGGTAGGAGGCTTTCATTACCTACGTGGTCTAAGGATGGCAGAAGATGACATAAGTTTAGTGCACAGCGTTTAGAGGTAAGCGTTAGAAATAGAAAAGGTCAACATCACGCGCTATCCAATGACGCGGCAGCACGGAAGCATCACGGGAGGCGTGCGCACCACCACCCGGAGAGTTCTTGGTCCGCAACCACGTCACCAGCCGCAGCAGACCTCACGGAGCACCTCCATCCGTCGCAAGACCATGAGCCCTCGCTGAGCCTTTACGACCTACAGTGGCTTCACCTTCACGCAGCCGTTACGGCTTCACTAATTACGGTACATCCTACCAAGTGGGCTTAAACTCCCAGGGTAGCCTGGAAACTTTCAGGGTAGCCTTAAACTTTCAGGGTAGCCTTAAACGCCCTGAAATGAACAAATTAACACTTCAGTCAAAGAAAATGATAGACACGTCACCCGATCACAACCATACACCAAAGTTCAGGTTTACCTTTCGGGCAGATAGATTTTAGTAAGTTGGCCTTTAACCTCGGGACCGCTGAGGTACTAAAATGTTACGCCTAGACCGTGAGCAACATCTTAAGAGACGCGTTAACACCTATTGGCCTTTAGAGTCGGGACCGCTGACTGTATAGGTTCTGAAACAGAATAAATTCTCTTTAGCAAGAGTGCGTGATGACTACGTAACTTTGACGACGAAGACATTTCACGCTACCAAAATTACCTTAAGAAACGCGTTAACACATATTGGCCTTTAGAGTCGGGACCGCTGACTGTATACGTGCTTGGGATAGACCTTGGACCTTGGATGGGACCTTAGACCTGAAACCAAGCAAAAACCCCGTTTACACATTGTCGTCACACCATTGCGATTCGACGTTCGAATGCAAATATTACAACAATACTCACAATTCCTCCTTGTGCAGGAAACATAACAAACACCTTATTGGACAATATTAGTTAATATCGACCTGGACGCGACATTAATCGATCCTCTAACACGAAATCAATTCGGCACAGTCATCTCGCCATGACCTTTTCGACCCGACGCCCTAGGGATGCGCCAACTGCATTCCAATCACCTCACCGGTACTTAGCACATGCCTAGTCTTCCAATGACAACAAAACTGATATTACATACTTACGTTACGAATTAAGGCAACCATTCCTCAAGCTGAATTAAGGAAAGCTATAGGTGAAACTAATAACTAGACTTGCAAAAAGGAAAAAAATCGATAAACAACTGCTTGCGCGTACGCGGTGAAGCACCCGCTTTAGACTCCTGCCAAACGTCAGAGTGACGTTTCGTCTTTTGACAGTTTGCAATAACACAACGACAGCGTGCTACACGGTCTCTAGATTTAAGATCCAAATAGGAATGAAATACGAGTGAAAAGTGTATGAAAAGTGAAATCAAAGAAAGGGCTTACAGTACCATGCACCCAGATATAAGTATACTATGGTCTAGAGGCGCCGATGAGTGCTCAAAACCATGCATTGGCTGCGCCGGTTTGGCGACGCTTTTCCGTGTTAACTATGGGACGAAAAGCGACGAGGTAAGCCTCCAAATACTATGAAAAGATCTAGATAGCATCTTAGGCAAGATAATAACGGTTACTGGCAGAAGAACAACTGAACGGCAGCGCCCAAAATAGGAAAAAGTAACCCGTAACTTTTACGGCGTTACAAAATAAGAGTAAATTCAAGGTTGTCATGAGCTTTTCGGTGAAGGGAAACGTCGTGTGGAAACCTGCACACCCCTGCGAAGCAATTCAATGGTGTGTGTGAAGTTCCCAGTCCGCCCAAGCCCTGTCATTCTGGGACTCCTCTCAGGCCTCCCCCGTCTTACAGCTCTTACTGCCCAGCAGTGGGATGTAAAAAAAACCGGCCAAGTGCGAGTCGAACTCGCGCACGAGAGTTCCGTAGAAAGATTTTAACGCTTTTCCCCAGTGTTTTAAGAAGTCCAGTGTTAGCAGAGCCCTGCTCCTAAATAAAATGTGTGCAGTGTGGGGTCAATTTATATTGGTCTGCGAAATCTACAGACAGACATAAAAATGATTTTGAGACTTTCCGGAATGGTTTTTTGGAAGTTTCTATAGACAACTGGAAGTACCCTTTAGGCTTTCGGATTTCGGCAATTTGTATGGAAATAGCCTTTTTAATGACTGTATCTTTTGATTGCGTTGACTTAGAAGGTTGATTTTTTCACAGCTTCAAGGGACCGCAGGCTTGAGTATTTGATAATAATATTAATTTCAGCATGCTACCTGAACGCATTCCAGAGAAAAAGGGTCTTGACAGGCAGACAGACAGACAGACGGACAACAAAGTGATCCTATAAGGGTTCCGTTTTTTCCTTTTGAGTACGGAACCCTAAAAAGGCTGGTGCTGCTGCTCAAGTGGCCAACCCTAAGCTCCACTTAAGGAAACAATGTACAAAATTATTGCCGATTTTGTGTTTCCATTTAACCAGAACAAGGAAATAAGGTTATCCTAAGTGAAATGTTTACATTTCGTGCCAATTAGTCAAAATAAAATTCTTGAAAATGTATGTAAAAACCGGCCAAGTGCGAGTCGGACTCGCGCATCGAGGGCTCGGTGTGAAAAGCTTTTCGGTTTTTTCCTTGACTTGAGACATTGCGTGCCAAATTTCATATTTAACGTGAAATTGTACGAGGGCTGTTTGATAAGTACCCGTTTTCTAAATATATTAATATCACTGACCGCAAATAAGTATACCACCTTTTTAGCCATTTTTCAGAGGCGGGAAAATTAAAAAAAAAGGCATTCTTTTGTTTTTTTTTTTCATTTGACAATGATTCAGTGAAGGCGTGAACTTAAAATTGTTAAAATGGAGAAAGAACAGTATCGGTCTGTAATTAGATTCTTATTTTTGGAAGGAAAAACATGTGATGAAATGAAAGTAAGAATGCAAGCGGTTTACCATGAATGTGCTCCTTCTATGACAACCGTCAGATATTGGTATAACGAGTTTAAGCGGGGGAGAACAACCGTTTTTGATGAGAATCGCCCAGGCCGGCCAGTTGAGGTGACTACAGACAATATGGTTAAGAAAATTGAAAATATCGTTTTAGCCGACCGCCGAATTAAACTTCGAGAAATCGTTGATGCTGTAAACGTTTCAATCGAGAGGGTACAACACATATTAGAAGAAAAATTGGGTATGAAGAAAGTATCGGCGAGGTGGGTGCCGCGTTTACTCACGGAGGAGCAATAACGAAACCGAATGACTACTTCGGAGCAGTGTTTGGCCGTGTTCAAACGTAACCCGAAGGAGTTTCTGCGTCGTTTCGTGACCGTGGACGAAACGTGGGTCCACCACTACACCCCGGAAATGAAAGAGCAGTCGAAGCAGTGGATTTTACCGGGTGAACCTGCTCCAAAGAAAGCAAAAACCGTCCCATCGGCTGGAAAGGTCATGGCGACCGTTTTTTGGGATTCGCAGGGTATTATACATATTGACTATTTAGAAAAGGGAAAACAATAACAGGGCAGTACTATTAATGGTTAATAGAACTTACCTAAGTGACTATCAACCACAATTATACGAGATGTTACATCCGAAGAGATTTAATTCACCATGTAGTCCGTTTTTTGACGTATCGCATCACCACACTGTTCAGATCCGTATCCGGAATTTAAAAAAAAATTAAGAGTAAAAGTAGTAGAACTGACACTCACCAGACTTCGGTCTACCGTCGCCGTTTTACCTCATTTGTTTTAGAGTAGCAGATCTCCCCTGCCAGTATTCTGCAACTTTCGGGAAGCTTATGCAACAGGGGAAGGGCGGGTTCTTAAATCTCTTCGGATGTAACATCTCGTATAATTGTGGTTGATAGTCACTTAGGTAAGTTCTATTAACCATTAATTATACTTCAATGTTACATCCTCGAGATTTAATTCACCATGTAGATGTTCAGCGTCTGTTGCAGAATAATGTACACAATAGTTATACAGTAATATTGATTTATTCTTAAATCTAACTAGGTTTTATTATCATAGTATTTAATGATAGTCTTAATCATTATTATGATTGCAAACAGCGTCTGCGAAACTTATGTCCTCTTCTGCATTTAGCAACGGTTGATTATAGAATTTAGCGAAACACAAAGAGTCGCCTGTCCAACCGGCTGTTCTTTTAATTACATCTATAGACACGCCACATCTATTTGCTGCGGAAGTAGACGCGTGGCGTGTGCTATGTGCAGTAAACAAATTTACATTAATACCGCTTTCGTTCAAGGTGTGTTTGATCCAGCGGCTTATAGACTGGGAGCTAGCGTTGTGTTGCGGTTTTTTAATTGTTAATATTAGCTTATCGGTATTTGGTAAAGAACGAAATTGTTCAGTAATTTTTAAGTAAGAGGACAAAGTTTCTGCAGGACATATGCGTTCCCTGTCCTTAAAGAACGGAATGATCATTCGTGGATTATGCCTACTTGGGGCTGAGGTCTTAATTAGTTCATCAATAGTTATAATTATGCATGAATTATTTATACAAATATTATTTATACTGATCATAGACAGCGTTTGCACCCGCTGTGCAGTGGACAATGCTAGCAAGGTAACAAGTTTTTTAGTGATTTTTTCAATCGACAGATTTTCATTAGGAAATAGGTTTGAAAGGTATTCTAGCACTAGATTAGGATTCCATATATCTTTGTACTTCGGAAAATTAGGCTTAATTCTAAAAACTCCTTTAAAAAATCGACTAATACAATCATCATTGCACAGTTGTTTTCCCAGAATCAAAGAAAGCGCAGAACGGTATGAATTCAGTGTTCCATAGTTTGCACCATTTTCGAACATTTGTGTAAGAAACTTTAAGATTAGCGTTACAGAATTAACGTATACATGTGCATCATTATTTTTACAAAATTGAAACCAATTTTTAAGTGCTGTATTATACTGTTTTAAAGTGTTTTGAGATAGCGATTTAATCATAATATCAATTGTATTTTCTTCTATTCCATGATTTACATATGCTTGCTGGATAACACTGTACACACCAGGGTAAGGTTGGGCCATAATGGATGATATTCTCTGCAAGGAGATAACAAAAGGTTTTTATCTGGATTAAAATAAATAATTTCAGACACAATCATGCTTGTGAACAGAGGGTACCAGGGTTGGCACGGCCAATATGGAGCTATAAATATACCTGTGGCTTTGTCATTAATAATTTTTCTAAGGCATTTTAGAATAATTGCAAAAGGCGGGAACGCGTAAAAGTAAAATTGGTCCCATCGAAGCGTAAATGCATCAATGTCGAATGCTTCAGGATCACGTTTCCAGGAAATGTACTTATTGCATTTGTTATTTAGACGGGATGCAAACAAGTCTATTTGAGGCTGTCCAAACTTATTGACTATTTTCTGGAAACATTTTCCATTCAAATTCCATTCGGTATCGATGTTAGAATGCCGTGAGGCTTTATCGGCCTCAACATTTTCTTTGGATTTAATATATGAAGCGAATATGTACAGATTTCTAGTTTCACACCACTGCCATATCTCCCGAGCAATTTGGTTTAAATGAGGGAATTGCACACCTCCCATTCTATTAATATAAGCTATGGCAGTGGTGTTATCGATACGCAGTAGTATTTCTGTATTAGAAAGGTTATTGCAGAATGATTTTAAGCCAAAATAAGCAGCTAACAATTCAAGGTAATTGATGTGATTTTTAGACTCTGAGACAGACCAGTGACCCCTGGCCACTTCGTCGTTACAAACTGATCCCCAGCCGCTTAACGACGCGTCGGTAAAAATTTCGAATTCAAAATTACCCGCACGAATAGGATTAATGGTATTTTGAATATTTATAGCCCACCATTGGAAATCAGATTGTAAATGACGACTTATGTTCATTGTTGTATCATAGTCTTCGCATTTTAAAAGAGCTAGATATTTTTCACGTTCAAATCTTTTGGTATACATCCAACCATATGCTACTGCGGGACACGCAGCTGTGAGCGTGCCTAAGAATTTTGCAAAGTCGCGAATGCGTGTTTGATTTTTCTTCGACACGGTAGTTACCATATGCGAAATTTTGTCTCTTTTTTCCCCCGGAAGTTCTAAAATCATTTCCGAAGTGTTAATAACCATGCCTAGGTATCTACAATGCTCAGATGGAGTTAGAATGCTTTTGTTATAATTGACAACAAAACCGAGTTTCTCTAAGACGTTGATCACCGAATGAACGGTATTAAGACACGATAAGTAGTTATTATTTATGCATAACAAGTCATCTAAATAAGCCACAATATTATGGCCTTGCTTTCTGAGTTCGGTAAGTACGGGCTTCAGTTATTTGGTAAAGACGAACGGGGCAGAACTCAGGCCAAAAGGTAAACAGTTAAATTCAAATAATTCATCGCCAAAACGAAATCGAAGGTATTTTTTATAGTCTAAATGTATTGGTACTAGAAAATATGCTTCCTTTAAATCTATGGAGGCCATGAACGCATTTTTAAATACTAATTTTGTAGCTGTTCTAATGTCCTCCATTTTAAAGTGTTGTCTGACAATGAATTTGTTGAGTTTCTTCAAGTTAAGAATAAATCTTTGACTACCGTCACTTTTTGGGATAAGAAATATAGGAGAAATAAACTGATCTGCGCAATCGACGCATTGAGATATCGCCCCTATATTTTGAAGATTAGAAATAACAGCCGCCATTTCTTTTTTAGAAGATGGCGGGTTAGACGGCTCTACTAGTTGATAAACCGGCATGTCAAAAGGTATCTTATAACCCGTTACATAGGATAATATCAAAGGATCCGTGGAAATGTTTTTCCATTCCGATAAAAAGTATTTAATTCTGCCAGCATGTGGTGGTACCTCTAACGACGGGTCCTCCTGTCGGTGCTCCTCGCAGCCGGGCGAAGCCGCGTGGTCGCCGCGCTCCTCCTCGGCGCCCCCGGCGGCGGCGGCGGCGCGTAGGGCGCGCGGGCCGGCGGCGGCGCGCGGCTCGCCGGCTGCTGTCGAGGAGGCGCTCGCGGGTTTCCCTGCTGAGGCTGCTGCGAATTCTGTGTTTTCTTGAAAGCTGGTATAGCTTTCTTAATTTGTTGGCTTGATTTTTCTATAGATTTGGAAGTCTTGATGTTCTCACCTAACTCTTCCCCGAACAAGTATTGATCTCTTTTGACTCCCTTGATTATGTTAAAAAAGTTTTTGTCTAGTATAGGCACGATGAGCCGCCTTCTGTTGAGAGTTTCTTCATAATGTAAGTCTAGCAATATTTGACTCACCTCTGACAACTTTTTTATGACATCCAGTTTGTTCATATCAGATTGTATGAGATCTTTTGTAAGATTCACCACGCCGGCGATGCCGGCGCCCAGTTGATTTTGTGCCGTCTCTAGCCGCTTGTCACGGCTTTTTACTGGATCATTTAAGATGGAGGCGACTTCCAAATTGAGCTTCGGCGCTTTAGCTAATACAAAATTTTCCGGTATTAACATTTTTGCCATCAGCATCTCCTTCTGTTCTTTGGCGAGCCCGTCCAGTAATATTCTACCCCAGCGTTCAGAGATCTCTGCGGGGATTTTATCGCCTAAGGGCACGTCGACCTTCTTAGCTTCTCCTAACATACTCAGTATTTCCTCAGAAATCGTAGGAGCGTGAAGGTTATTAGATATACTGGATGTACTAGGCCCCGGATTATTTGACATAGCGGACGTACTTGGCACTGGTTCGGGAACTTTCATGACAACCGATCGTACCGCGGTGTTGTTGTCGTCCACTGCGACGCTCGATGTGGCCGGCTGGTCCATGTCCAAAAAGGCCTCTTCGACCGTCAGGTCATGTAACGACGGGGACGGCGTCACGGACCTTGCGCCACGGTCTGCGGGTTAGACCGGAAATGTTAAAATAACATTCAAAATTTCACTATCAGAATGACATCGCGTGCCACTACATTAAGATAGCGAAAATTAATGCAATCAGTTGTTGCAATTTGATTACTTTCAGGATGACATCGCGTGCCACCACGTTAAGAAAGTAAGGCGCTGGTCGTATTTTTTATTATGAAAACAGAATTGAAAACGGAACAATTAACCCGTCTGAGGGTAGGTACTTACCGTTTTCACTGTCGTAGTACTCGTCTGCACTCGAACTCTCATTTTTTGAGAAATAACGTTTTTCCAAACGACGTAGTTTACGAATAAACTCTTCACTAGTTTTTTCACGCTTCCTTTTACCCATTTTGGGATATTAACTTATGTTATGGAATATTCGCGTATTAAACCGATATAAATCAATTTTTGCACGAGCAGTCTGGATGATGCGACACACGAAAAACGAATGGGGTAAAACGGCGACGGTAGACCGAAGTCTGGTGAGTGTCAGTTCTACTACTTTTACTCTTAATTTTTTTTTAAATTCCGGATACGGATCTGAACAGTGTGGTGATGCGATACGTCAAAAAACGGACTACATGGTGAATTAAATCTCGAGGATGTAACATTGAAGTATAATGCCAATTTATTGGATGAATTTGACGCCGTGTTGAAGGACAAACGACCCCATTTAAAAAAGAAAAAAGTACTGTTTCATCACGACAACGCCCCGGCTCATTCGTCCAGAGTTGTGACGGCTAAGTTAGCACAGTTACGCTACGAACTATTCTCACCCCCCGTATTCTACAGATTTGGCCCCATGCGATTTCTTTTTGTTTCCCAACCTAAAAAAATGGCTCGGTGGCAAGCGATTTGGATCAAATGACGAAGTCATTGCCGCCACAGAGGCCTATTTTAAAGACTTTCCAAAATCATACTTTTTGGATGGTTTATTGAAGCTTGAGTATAGGTGGAACAAATGTAGAGTTAAAAGGTGACTACGTAGAAAAATGCATATACACAAAAAAAAAAAATTCCATAAACGGGTACTAATCAAACAGCCCTCGTATATGGTAAATGTAGTTCTATGGAATATCAAAATAAAGATAAAGGCCTACGCCTGTGACTTTCTGACTTTAATGTCATTTTCAGGGTTTAAGTCATTTATTAGGTATGTTAATCACAATAACCTAACCAACTTAGAAAAGTCGAAAAACCCAAGACATAACACTACCGTGAGACTCAATCATAGTGAAATAAACACTCACGAATCACTCACGTATGTCAGTCGAGTGTAGCTCGACATGTTTCGGACTAATCCGTAGTCCTTCCTCTGGGAGCACACGCCACGCCGGTGGCGAGACGTAAACTGCGCGCCGCGGCTCTGCTCGCGCGGCTGCTCGTTGCAGCTGACGGCGGCTCACAACTACCCTCGTTTTCTAGCTAGTGTGAACGAGCCTTTACAAAGTGATGTGATTAGTGTAGTGTGCTTACCCCACTTCTGTGAGTGAGTGATCCGTTTATTTCACTAAAACCCAAGACATTGACATTTCAAAGTTCAGTATTTCAAAAACGAGTTAACCGATTTTAATGAAACTTAATTAAGAGCCATCTCGATTAAACTAGCTTTCGATTAAAAAAAACCGCATCGAAATCAGACAGATACACAGACACACAGATACACATGTCAAACTTATAACACCGCTCTTTTTAACCCCCGACGAAAAAGAGGGGTGTTGTAAGTTTGATCTGTGTATCTGTGTATTTGTCTGTGGCATCGTAGCTCGCAAAGCTAGTTTAATCGAGATGGTTCTTAGCTAAGTTTCATTAAAACCGGTTCACCCGTTTTTTAAATATTGAACTTTGAAATGACAATTTCGGGGATTTTTCAACTTTTCTAATTGGTTTGGGGGTTCAAATAACCCCCTAGCCTAGCGACAGGCTCATACTCATACATTACAATTGTAATTATAGCGTGTCGTACTCTCTCACTCGGAGCATAAGAATAAATAATAACATAGTAGCACGGAAACTCCCGCCCGGACGGGCTCAAGGTCACGATATTAGAGTATTCGTTAAACAGACTACTCAGTCAGGCTGTCATGGCCGGCGTCGCCGCACGCGCGTTTGGTTGTAATAGTTTTACGTGAGCCTGTATGTATTTTATTTTATATTTGTAGGTAAGTAATACTTACTTAAATCACCTTAAATGGCTTCATTTAGTATGGCACTCATAATAACTACTTATCTAGAAGTGTTTATGATTATGTAGGTACGTAATGATTTATAAATCTCATATTTTGTAAAACTGGAATAAAATATTGATTTCAAAGTAAAGATAAACTTATATCTTAGTGATATTATCTTTAGACGTAAGTACCTAATATTTAACAGCAATCAACCCTAGCAACACGCCTGGATGACAGAGGAGTGTAACGACGTGAAGGGCGAAGTAGGTATATAAATGGCGGCGTTTTGGACTCGGGCAAAAGAGATTCCGTTCTACTATGTTATTATTTATTCTTATGCTCGGAGTCTGTCTGGTTTAACATTTATAGTGCCAATCATGCCTGCTGAGGGGATTTATAAATGTCACTCGAATGTGTTGCTGAGGTGAAATGGAGTTCATTAACCCGCGTGTCGGTTCGCTATAAGTACAAGTTTGTATCGAAACCAATGTTAAACCCTTTTTAACTCCCCGACGAAAAAGAGGGGTGTTATAAGTTTGACATGTGTGTCTGTGTGTCTGTGTATCTGTGTATCTGTCTGTGGCATCATAGGTCACAAACGGATGGACTGAGTTCGATGCGGTTTTTTTCAATCGAAAGCTATACTCAAGAGCAATAAAAACGGGTCACTTTGTATGAGCAATTCCATACAAAGTGACCAATTTTTTTTTTGCTCTTGAGTGTAGTTTAATCGAGATGGTTCTTAGCCAAGTTTCATTGAAATCGGTTCACCCGTTTTTGAAATATTGAACTTGTTTTCAGTATTTAATGCTCAGAATACAGAATAAACCAGAAAGCCGCGTTCAGTGATAATCGCACGCCGCGGAGTGAGTTCACTTTTCATTGATTTCCCTCCCTACCCGTTTATACTTGAAATTTAATCACATTCTGTTTTTAGGGTTCCGTACCTCAAAAGGAAAAAACGGAACCCTTATAGGATCACTTTGTTGTCCGTCTGTCTCTCTGTCTGTCTGTCGGTCTGTCTGTCAAGACCCTTTTTCTCTGGAACGCGTGGATGCTGAAATTAATATCAAATACTCAAACCTGCGGTCCCTTGAAGCTGTGAAAAAAATCAAGCATCTAAGTCAACGCAATCAAAAGATACAGTCATTAAAAAAGTCGTTTCCATACATTGCCGTTTTTTGAAAACCTTAATGGTACTTCCAGTTGTCCTAGAAACTTGAAATTGGGTACGAGGGTAGCACTTATAGTACAACCACTCAGAAAAGTCTCAAAATCTTAAATTTTTATGTCTGTCTCTAGATTTCGCAGACCCATATTTAAGTTGACCCCACACTGCATACATTTTGCTTAGGAGCAGGGCTCTGCTTACACTGGACTTCTTAAAACATTGGGGAAAAGCGTTAAAATCTTTCTACGGAACCCTCTTGCGCGAGTCCGACTCGCACTTGGCCGGTTTTGTAAGCCCAACGGCATTTCTGAGGCCCGAGTACGAATATTCGAAACCTGCGTCACGTAAAATCGAATAGTAAACGTTATCGAGTTTGTATGACGTTTGGAACAGCGCCCGCCCGTGAGCGTAAAATACGTGAGCTATTTGGAACTAAAATTTAGTATGAGGTTTCTCGATCTCGATACGCTAACCGTAACGTTACGCAGGATTCAAAAAGTCGTGCTCGACCAAGGATGTTCAAATAAATATTATTCCATAGTGCGATCTAACCAGCCTGTCTAAATCTTGACCAGCATCTACAGTACAAAAATAATCCTTGATAAAAAAAAACTTTTTCCTTTACTCTTCTAATCTTTATTGTAAGAAAGCAAATTAATTTGTTCCCTTTGCAAGCTTGGAGCCGTTTTTAAATGAGTTAATTATCTCGAGTGTATTTGCATAGAATACTCGCCTCACTGCCTGTGTATATAGAGGCTTTAATTGTCACTACTTGCGCACAAACAGAGCGGCGAGTCAGTAACTTGAAGATGATTAAGTTAAGATTTTCTCTTCTATTCTATTCTAATAACCAGCTTAGAAAAGTTGAAAAACCACATTGTCATTTCAAAGTTCAATATTTCAAAAACGGGAGAATCGATTTTAATTAAACTTAGCTAAGAACCATCTCGATTAAACTAGCTTTCGAACAAAAAAAACCGCATCGAAACCGGTAAATTGGTTTGCGAGCTACGATGCCACAGACAGATACACAGACACAGAGATACACAGACACACAGATACGCAAATACACAGGTCAAACTTATAACACCCCCCTTTTTCGTCGGGAGTTAAAAATAGATAGGTATACCTATTCGTTTGGTTTAGGTTGTGTCCAATCTACTTATAGGAACAATAGCTTTGTTTACTAATAGCGCAAAAACACCAAAATTACCATATTGTAAAAAGTCGTTACAAACAATTGGAAAGTTCAATTGAATATCGTCTCTGTATCCCTATAATCAATAGGTTACGAGTACACTAATAGAAAAAATGGCGGCCCAGAAGCCTTTGCACTTGTATAATTTTTCGGTTGCTCATGTAAACGCCAGGGATGTATTGGAATAAAACAAAATGCAGTTTTTTTTATCTACGAAGTATGTTTATCTTTTATGACGGACGATAATTAGTTAATGAGGTAACAAAACCGCACAATAGGACAATGAATTGGACATTACCGATGGTTTTTGGCTATTGTCCCTTTAAGTAGATTGGACATAATCAAAACCAACCGACTATAGCTAATAGTCATAAATTTCGACCGTAGCGTCCAAAATTTTCAAAAAGCCATAAACTGTAGTAATTGTACTTAACAATTAGGTAAGTGAAAAGAGGATTTCAATATTAGAATAATCTACATAATCCGAATATTTGTTTGTATTAAGTATTCGAGTTAGGTATTATAAAAAAAAAATTACAAAACACGCTTACAAATCTGCAACATACATCGGATATTGGTTTGTCCCCGGCTGCACTCCTTATAATAAGTATATATAAGTATCGAGTTATATCCTAACTTCCTAACTAATATTATAAATGCGAAAGAAACTTTGTCTCTCTGTCTTTCTGTCTCTCTGTCTGTCTGTTTGTTACCTCTTCACGAGAAAGCCGCTGCACCAATCTAGATGAAATTTGGTAAGAAGATAGTTTGAATATTGAGGAATAACATATGCTGCTTTTTATCCGGGAAAAGTATATAGTTCCCGAGGGATAGCGATAACCGAAATCTACGCGGACGAAGTCGCGGGCAACAGCTAGTATACAGAATATTTTATTGTTGAGCTTGTTTTTCTTTTTGTAGTTAATTGTTTTTGCAATGACTTTTGCGAGTCAAAAAGCTACGGTGCCACAGACAGACAAACACACAGCGGTCAAACTTATAACACCCCTCTTTTTCCGTCTGGGATTAAAAACAAAACTTCACTTAGGTAATACTTCACTTAATAACGGTCTTCATAAATAAAATTCCTACTCGAAAGTTGTTCCGACTTAAAAGTTAAAACTCCACTTCAGTTATTATTTCCGAAGATTTCCGAAACCTCCCAATTTCCCTAAACAAGCCCGGCCCATTTTCATAAAGTTATATTTAAAAACATTTTCAACTTCAGCCTTTTGTCAGCGTCATTTTGTCGCTTGTCGCTCAGTGCGACCTTCACTGATTCCATCACTATGAAAGGGACGCACTGCGCGACAAGCGACAAAATGGCGCATGGTACCTATACACGACCCAGAGAAAAAGGATTATGAGAGAGACAAACGGACAACAAAGTGATCCTATAATTGTTCCGTTTTTCCATTTGAGCAACGGAACCCTAAAAACGAGGCTGTTTTTAATTGAAACGTACTTCATACATAGCAATCGTTTTGTCATAAAAAAAAGCTATTCATATATCGAATTCCAACACCGTCGTTGGCAATTTAGATTCCATTTATCAATTCCAATTCAAATCTCTGGATTTAATCGGAAAAGTGGCCCTTGTTGAATGTGAGGTACGAAACAAAAGGCCTCAACGCCCTAATGAAGCTAATATTTCGCCATTTCTCGTCACCTCCATTATGAACTTTAAAGTCTTGATCCAAGATACACAATCGAATGGGGCCGTAACGACGCGTACTACTTTATCGAACGTGAGTTAACATTCCTCAAGTTTCATTACAGCTAATTTTGTTAAGAAAATGTTGCGAGCATTAAATTTTTCGGATATTTTCATATTGCCCTTGCTTAATTTTTTAGGGTTCCGTACCCATAAAAGCCTCCTTATTGAAATCGGTCCAGTCATCTTTCAGTAATTGGGGAACAGACGTGAAACAAACATTCCGACGTATTGAACTCCTTTTTTTGAAGTCTGTTAAAAATAGGGAACACTAGTGCTCTAACAAGACGAATATTGGTAGCCTTGGTTATGTTCCGCGGACCCGCCATGCGACGTAGGTATACATATACAGACATTTATAATCGGGGTAAATTCCGATTCGGTAGCGAATTTCCGCCGCTAAAAACGTGCTTGGAAATACATTTCGGCGTAGAGGGTAATTTAGTCTGGAAAATCGCCGGGGCAGGAAGCTTTCTACATAATTATAAATCTGACTAGAGTTTCTTCTCTCAATCAGTGTGACTAGTATAAAGGCCGAAGTCAGCTTAATAGAACCGCCCTTTCAAATGCTGAGTTAAATACGCCTTGCTGAGTAGCCCGCCTGGAAACTCGCCCTAACTCCGAAATTCTAAAAAACCCATCAGAGCCTAGCGTATAAACCTAACCGACTTAGAAAAGTCAAAGTTCAATATTTCAAAAACGGGCGAACTGATTTTATTGAAACTTAGCTAAGAACCACCTCGATTAAACTAGCTTCCGATTAAAAACCACATCGAAATCAGACCATTCGTTTGGGAGCTATGATGCCACAGACGGATACACAGATACAATGTCAAACTGTTAACAACCCTCTTTTTGGATCGGGCGTTAAAAATTAGGGCAAGCTATATTACTTTCTGTGACGAAACCGACTAATGCATTTAGCTCTTTCCGCATTCCGAAACATACAGGTGTCTGTCTACATACGTAGTTGCGTATATGCTGGTCATCATCATCATCATGTCAACCGAAATACGTCCACTGCTGACCGGCGGCCTCCCCCGCGGCTCTCCACTCAGACCGGTCTTGTGCTTTCCGCATCCACCGCGGTCCCGCGATCTTTACCAGGTCGTCGCTCCATCTTGTTGGAGTCCTACCGACAGCTCGTCTCCCGGTCCGTAGACATGCTGGTACCGTAACAAAATTACTCGTTTGATTCACAGCATAGAGCCTCTAGTGTAATTTGAGTGCGCTTGAGTCATTTTTAGGGTTCCGTACCTCAAAAGGAAAAAACGGAACCCTTATAGGATCACATTGTTGTCTGTCTGTCTGTCTGTCAAGACCCTTTTTCTCTGGAACGCGTGGAGGTAGCATGCTGAAATTAATATCAAATACTCAAGCCTGCAGTCCCTTGAAGCTGTTAAAAAACCAACCTTTTAAGTCAACGCAATCAAAAGATACAGTCATTAAAAAGGCCATTTCCATACAAATTGCCGATTTCCAAAAACCTAAAGGGTACTTCCAGATGTCCTAGAAATTCGAAATTTGGTATGAAGGTAGCTCTCTTATCGCACAACCACTCTGAAAAGTCTCAAAATCTTAAATTTTTATGTCTCTCTGTAGATTTCGAAGACCAATATAAATCGACCCCACACTGCGTACATTTTGCTAAAGAGAAGGGCTCTGCTAACACTGAACTTCTTAAAACACTGGGGAAAAGCGTTAAAATCTTTCTACGGAACCCTAGTGCGCGAGCCCGACTCGCCCTTGGCCGGTTTTTCGGTATTAAATGACAACCAATTTGACACTTCAACGCTGAAACAGCCATGAATATGACGGACGTGCGGTGGACGTATGTGTTGCTACTTCAAACCTCCTTGTGTAATCACCGACCAGGCCATAATACGTCTCGATCGCGTTCGCGTTTAACAATTCTCATACTATTCGACACTTTAATGCAAACGCGATCGAGACGTATTTTGTGCTTATTGATTATGATTACACTAAGGGCAGAGGGCCGTCATCTCGTTCTCGGTGACGTGACGGTGACGGCGGCTGTACAAACGGCCTAACTCGGTTTCACCACTGTTACCATTACTGATTACTCCAGACGATAAAAATATGAAATACCTCAAGTTAATTCCGAGTTAGTGTCAAACGCGGGTCGGCGCAAGTCGACCTTACAGATTAAAGCCCCAGTTCGCACTAAGTCTCACCGACAGAATGTCTCTGTTAATTACAGTGAAATGCTGAATGCTTAAAATGCTGAATGCAACATTTAAGAATAAAATGTTGGCGGGAATTTCACGGATATGTCATGGCCGCTATTCACATTAGACCTCCACGCGTTCCATAGAAAAAGGGTCTTGATACACAACAAAGTAAGTATAAGGGTTCCGTTTTTCCTTTTGAGGTGCGGAACTCTAAAATTGATCAAAATTACAGGTGACTAAAGGGCTGGCGCGTTCCTCGGCCAACGTATAGGCATTGCTATACAAAGAGGCAACGCCGCCAGCCTTTTGGGCATCTTGCCCCGAGGTAGCGGACTCGGGAACGTTTTCCTTTTTAGGTTCTAGATTTGACTGTTATCATTATTAATTTTGTTTTTGTATGTTTTGTTGTAATAAATATTTCACCTTGCGATAACCATGAGGATTTAAACACTATTCCATTAATACCATGGGAGCTAGCACGGCGCGCCATTTTGTCGCTTGTCGCTCAGTGCGTCCTTCACTGATTCCATCACTATGAAAGGGACGCACTGCGCGACAAGCGACAAAATGGCCGTGCCACATGTGCAGGTTGGGGTTTATTTATTCATAGAGTTTTCTTTTCTAATTTAACTTATCTCATGATGGCGCGAAGCATAATAAAATCCGTTAGGCAGTTTTTGATTTTGTTGTGTTCGTAGAGAGAAGCGCGGCTAGGGACTTTAAAAAAAAAAAATTATACGACGAGGAAGGCAAACGAGCAAGTGGGTCACCTGATGGTAAGTGATCACCACTGCCCATAGACACCGGCAACTTATATTAACTTCCAATTTTAGGTATTAGATATAATGAAAATGGGATATTGACTGCGATTACCTTATAGATTTGATGAGGTCTATCCCGTTTTCATTATGTCTAATGCAATTAAAATATTAGATACTAGCTGTTGCCCGCGACTTCGTCCGCGTAGATTTCGCGCTATACCACGGGAACTATATAATTTTCCCTAATAAAAAGTTGCATATGTTATTCCTCAATATTCAAACTATGTTCTTACCAAATTTCATCTAGATTGGTGCACCGGTTTTCCCGTGAAGAGGTAACAAACAGACAGACAGAGAGACAGAGTTACTTTCGCATTTATAATTAGTTAGGATTAGGATGTAGGTGCGGCTCATATGTACAATATGTGCCGCCGAGTTCGCGGCTCATTTTTTTTCTGGAGAGAGATCTAATAATAAATAACAATTTCACGAAGTTTCATGCTGCGGAAACGAATAGTTACCGAGAAAAAAAATAATGAAGTTTACTTAAAAAAAAATTCAATTACGCAGTCATCAGCCCCCATACTACGAAATTCGAAAATCGTCCCGCTCACTCTCGTGTTAAATAATATTATCTTGAGAGGGACGGCACGATACGAAGTTCGAATTTTGCACTTCGTAGTCGTGGGGCAGAGTCAACGTGGCATTTTGTCGGCAAAGAAACGGTGTGTTCCGTTTTTCGCTGTGATTGTAACAAGAGTGTTTTCAAATTTTCAAAAAGACATTTAGATTCGACTGTTCTATACATACTAATAAAATCAAACTTATTGCTTTTGAATCTACAAACGTCAATAAATATTTATAAAATGTATTTTTGGTAAGTAAGTAATTATGCAAGAATGCAATAATAATCTTTAAAATACGTGAAATGAATCGCGACAGACGCCGTTTTGTTTTTTTTTTGTCATGTTTCTCTCATTGTCAGTCAGTGTCTGTACCCGCAGTTTAGATCGTTTTTTTTCGCACTCCTGTTGGTACTCAGTGACTACATGGTGTTCCCGAAGCTCAAGGCCTTGTCTTCCACCGCCCCGCCGTCTGAAGAGTCGAGTGTAGTGCAAATGTTGGATTCTAGTGAACCGCTTGGATTAGGGTATAGCAAAAGGGGTCCCGACACTTAGGAAAAAATTGACAAAATGATTTATCATGGTCACTATTTTAAATAATTGCATCGTAAAAATAAAATAACAATTACAAATAAGTCTGTTCGGTTCGGTTAGGTTAGGTTAGTATTTCGCCAAGGCGCGAAGCGCCTCAATAAGGCTGAATAGGAGCTCCGTCGACCTTGTCTCATAATATACTGAACGCAGTAAGAAAGCGCAGTGAGCAAGCAACCGACCCTCTCTTCAAAACAAATATTTGTCGCGGAGAAGACATCTGCCACGGAGCCCGATTGCGGAGCTCGAAATTTTTCCAGCAGATTAGGTTAAGTAGTTGACTTCTCTGACTTTTGACTTTTATCTGACCACCTCTTTCTTGACATTGACCACCTCTTTTTTGACCTTGAAACCCCTTTCTACATAAATTTTCCCCACCCTAATACTCCCACATCCCTCCGGGTCTCGAATGTTTGTTATGGCGTAGCTTTTTTCTATGGTTTTCCGCAATTTGTCGTTTTCAAAAATGCATTATAGACACTATTCTACATCCAAAAAAAATAGTAGGTATTTTTATTCAATGTCAGATATTGTACATTCCTTCCTAAGTCTCGATCGGGTTCGCGTTACGGGTGTGAAATAGTATAACTATTGTTTGTTGTCGATACGTGCCCCTAGAGGCGCAGCTAATGTGTTCATTACGTACGTCCCGATCGCGTTCGCGTTTAACAAATTCTCATACTGTTAATGCAATTTTTTTGCTTTTTGATTACACTAAGGGCACAGGGGGGCTAGCACGCGTGCCATTTTGTCGCTTGTCGCTCAGTGCGTCCGTCCTTCACTGATTCCATCACTATGAAAGGGACATACTGCGCGACAAGCGACAAAATGCTACATGTGCTGGTCATAAACACTTCTCAATTCAACTACCTATTATGTTCGGGTCAAATCTTGCAACTGAATTTTAAAGCAGTTATCCTCAACAGATTTAGATGAAATTTTGCATACTTATGTAAGTCCGGTGTGTAGGTATAATACGAATAATACGATCGTCTCCGCAACTCCGCAGGAGGGAACTCTTTAACGGTTAATGCCATCAGATTGAAATTTTGGTATGAACATGTGAGTTGGTTGACAATACAGGTACCTACAGATAACAAAATTATTATTTAAAATATTTCATCTACACACATATCATAAGTCCTCTATAATGCGTTCAGAAACCGTAGAAAATGACCAGCATTGCAGCACGACGTGGCCTTCTCGCCGACAGCGCCAGCCCCAGCACCACCACCACCACCAGCAGTAAAGTAATAGTCATTACAACATTGAATTCGATGTCGTAATGACTTTTCGATATCGAATTCGATGTATCGAAAGTGACAACCAACGTAATTTACAATCATAGTGAAATAGAACGGATCACTCACGTATGTAAGTCGAGTTCAGTCCGACATGTATAAATAATAATGTGACATTTTTTATTGCAATAAAAAATAAACAGTTTACGAAACGTCAGCTCGGTATGTTTGTCTATGATTAAAAAAAAACAATCAATTTCGTGACAGGTATGGGTATGATATATGCCTTCGGCTTCTGAACCCATCTTAGAGTACTTATAATATGTGTGTAGATAAAGTAATGTATGCAACTCCACATAATCAGGCCTTAAAACACTCGTGTGATCCTATTATGAAACTCAGCTTCTCCTCGTTTCATAAAAACACACTCGTGTTTTAAGGACCCTCATTATGTAGCAGTTGCATAAACTACTATTAACAGATAACGCTTATTATAGTACGTAGTTAGAAGAATCACCCTTGTATACCTACCCCTAGTTTAAAGACAAAAGATCTTTAGTTATATTTCTGCGCGGTTAGCGTGGACCCGCCTGACCGTGATGCGTCCGGTCAGGTGTGGTTAATGTGAACCCGTCTTTTTTTTTTATACGACGAGGAAGGCAAGCGAGCAAGTGGGTCACCTGTTAGTAAGTGATCACCACTGCCCATAGACACCCGCAACTCAGGAGGGTTTGCAGATGCGTTGCCAACCTAGAGGGCTAAGATGAAATGTCTCTTGTGCCCGTAATTGCACCGGCTGTCTTACTCTCCACACCGGAACACAACAGTGCAAGCACTGCTGCTGAGCGGCGGGATTAACGAGTAAGATGGTGGTAGCGATCCGGACGGACCTCGCACAAGGTCCTACCACCCGTCTAACTATATTAAGTTTCTGAGGCAGCTATGTAAACGGAAATGAAATAAACAACCCAGAAATAGCCAATTGTTTTGAGTCAATGAAAATAATCGTTTTTATTGATTATTTTTGTTTTTGTTTTTATGAAACATTCATAGAATGAAATTCAAACGGACGGTGGTTGGTGGGTGGTTGGTACGGATTACCGAGGTTGCTGGTTCAAGTCCAGCTGCTTAACGGATTTTTCTTTGCATTGTCATTGTATATTGAATTGTTTTGAGGTCCGAACAAAAACAGACTTTGGTCTTGATATAGAAATTTCGCTTGTTTTTATGTTTAATCCCTGACGAAGAAGAGGGGTGTTATAAGTTTGACCTGTGTATCTGTCTGTGGCACCATAGCTCCCAAACGGTTTATTTAGAACGACTATAGGTTGTGCAATTGCGCTTTGCTTGGCTTGTCGTGTTCCCCAGATTTTATTACGACATTAAATTTTAAAAATGAGGGCCACATCTGTCAGTGGTAAACTTACAGTAATCGTACTGTGGCTGTGTGTGTGTGTTTCGGTTTGTACCTATACGTAGCGAACTAAGCCCCACACGTTTCAGCCGCACCCAGACGTAAAATAAAAAAACCTCGCCAATTGAAAAACTTGTCAAAGCTTTGGCCGTGAAAGCTCGTTGAAAGCTGAAAGCTCACTCCGGTGAAAATACGCTGACGGATGTCCCGCCATTATGTAACGGGCAGATTAGCGGGAAAATAGCGGTCTCGTGTTTGTAAGAGTAAATTGGCGTAGAGTCGACACTCGAATGATTTTATTTAGAGTCATAAAGAGGAGTGGAGAAGAGCAGTGAAAAGTGGCCAGTGTTTTTACTGACGCGGAGTGGGCATTTGACTACAGAGGGTCGAGCACGACCTTACGAATGCTGCGCAACGTTACGGTTATCGTATCGAGATCGAGAAACCTCATACTAAATTTTAGTTCCAAATACGCTCACGGGCGGGCGCTGTTCCAAACGTCATACAAACTCGACAAAGTTTACTATTCCAATTTACGTGACGCAGGTTTCGAAAAGTCGTGCTCGACCCTCTGCGATCACCGTCTGCCAAACTTCGCGTCATTTTAAACGCACTTTTACATTACCATCTATTAATAGGTACAGTCAGCAGCAGAAGTAGCTTAGCAACCGAAGCGGTCACAATGAGCTAAACAGGTTCTTATTTCCAGAACAGTAGAGCCGTGCTTAGATCATTGTGAACGCGTCGGTTGCTTAGGTACATTGCGGCTCACTGTACTGACCTTAAAACTTCTCAATGAGGGCTATAGTTAAAAATCAGCTACGATCGCTAGTTTCGAGTGATGTCTATCTGTCATTCTCCACCAATGAAAGACAAGCTTCTGGCCTGTGATTGGTGGAAATTGATAAATTTTGATTTTTGTCTCGCGATAGCCACTCGACATGTACGCATCAAACGGTCGGTCGACACTTTACTTAGGGCATTATTCATAAGCGTCACTCAAGCCTCCATTAGCTAAAATAGGTTTTGTCTTCTTCCTACTAACGGCAATGTCAATGTGACAAAAAAGGAAATACGAACTTTAACGGCACTTTAGTTAAAATAGGTTTATGAATCCGTGCAATCCTGGTTAATCTTTGCAATCCTTTAGCGCCCCCTACAATTAGTCTTCTCGGCTTTCGTAAGCCCTGAACCTGGGTTACCTTACCGGGTAACACGAGACCTTAATAAGGGTAGAAGGGTATGAAAAAATATTGTCGGTGAATAAAACACAGGCTTATCCACAAGTGAATGAAAATAATTGATTTATTGATTATTTTTGTTTTTATTTTTATGAAACATTCATAGTATGAAATTCAACAAAAAAAATATAGCACAAAAATATAACACAAGGCATTGAAAAATTCATTAGGTACACCAACGTTAAGTGTAGCTTAATTGGTGGAGCGTGGTGCGGATTACCGAGGTTGCTGGTTCAAGTCTAGCTGCTTAACGGATTTTTCTTTGCATTGTCGTTGTATGTTATCCACAAGTGGTTTAATTGTTCAACGATCCGACACGACGACGAGGGTAGGTCATAATTCTAAGAAAAATCTTAACAGCGCTGATTTACATACGTATATACAAGTTCGGAACATGGACCGTAATTTTTTTTGGGATATTTTTGTGGGGTTATTCGCTATTTTTTCACCCTTGGGTTTTAAGAGTCACGGTTTTGGAGATAGGATTTTTTTAATGTTGTTTCTCAGTCCCGATTTTTTATTTATTTATTACTTGGTAATACGTGCTTGTTCAAATAATAATAGTTTATATTCTAATTGATAGTCTCAAAGGGACGTACAAGGTTTTCTATTCCTAAATTATTGATTGTGTGAAAAAATCTGTTGGGGATTGATACTTAGATCTGCAGTCAGCTTCCGGTTCCTCGATCTCCTTTCTCCTTTCTCTGGTTTCTTTTTAATTTTCCTGCCTATAGTAAGGTCTAGTGCAACTCGGGGCAGAATGACTTGCGTTTTATTTAAATGATGAAAATAAGAATTTATTGTGTCCTTTACGTTACAAGGGTGGTAAGCGAGTGTAGAAGGATAATGACTCGATATAATAAAAAAAAAGTTACATAAAACGACCGTTGAGGGCACCACTGCTTTATCGACACAAGCTCGGTGATACGTTTGACGGTTCGCAGCAAACTCCGCTAGATGGCGCTGTGATGCTTTAACAAAATCCAACTTCGAAATTCAATTATCAAAAAACTAAAGACAGTGTAGGCAGTTACTAGCGGAGATCACTAACGGCCAGTCTGTACGCCATCCCACTAGATATTCTATAATCTACTGCAAATGCGAACATCTCCAACTAGCTCATATATCGAATACGGCAGTCCGTCGAATATGCCAGTGCATATTGAAGTAATAGAGACAGCTCGCAGAAAATAGACGAAGAATAACAGAGGTTCAATTACCTGTTCTCGTTATTCATAACAATGGAGATTATTCTTGACTTTCGATTTTGCCGTGTATGCGTTGAAAGTACGGTCGGCAAAAAAGCGATGAAAGAAACTTCTTGTATACAAGTGACAAATGAAGTACGCTGGACAAATCCATCTGTCAGAAAAGTTGTAAAACCCCCGACATTGTCATTTCAAAGTTCAATATTTCAAAAACGGGTGAACCGATTTGAATGAAACTTAGCTATGAACCATCTCGATTAAACTGGCTTTCGATTAAAAGAAACCGCATCGAAATCGATCCATCCATTTGGGAGCTATGCCACAGACAGATACACAAATACACATGTCAAATTTATAACACACCTCTTTTTCGTCGGGGGCTAAAAAAGATGTGAACTGCATGTTCACGTACGCTGTTATGAGCTAAGATTATTGACTCAGTTTTACCATAATATCCTGAGCGAGGTTTTAAAGTTATCCAGGGTTTCTGGGCTCTTGTGATGTAAAATTACTACTCGCTATAACGGGAGTTTCACACAGCGCGGTGCACAGGGGAGGAGGCAGCGGCTGAGACCGACGTTAATTTAAAATCAGAACACAAAAATTATAAAATAAAAACAGGCCAAGTGCGAGTCGGACTCGCGCACGAGGGTTGCGTACAAAGATTTTAACGCTTTTCCCCAGTGTTTTAAGATGTCCAGTGTTAGCAGAGCCCTGCTCCTAAGCAAAATGTCAGGGTGGGTCATCCATCTTATATTGAGCTGTGAAATCTACAGACAGACATAAAAATTTAAGGTTTTGAGATTTTCTGAGTGGTTGTGCTATAAGAGCTATTTTCATACCAAATTTCAAGTTTCTGGGACAACTGGAAGTACCCTTTAGGTTTTCGGATTTCGGCAATTTGTATGGAAATAGCCTTTTTAATGACTGTATCTTTTGATTGCGTTCGCTTAGAAGGTTCATATTTTCACAGCTTCAAGGGACCGCAGGCTTGAGTGTTTGATATTAATTTCAGCATGCTACCTCTACGTGTTCTAGAGTAAAAGGAACAACAAAGTGATTCTATAATGGTTCCGTTTTTTCCTTTTGAGGTACGGAGCCCTAAAAACAAAATAAAAACGCTAGTCGCCCCATTCTTGTTGCGCTATGGTGCATAATCATAGTATCTCCTTGCCGCGTCGGCGTCTTATACGCCCCGTATTACTGGATATTGCACGGATGGTGCTCTGCTTCTTCAACTTGGCAGTATTTTTACAAGCCCACCATAATAACTAGGCTTCGGGTGTGAAAGCCAGGCTGAGCTGGCGGTAGGACCTTGTGCGAGGTCCGTCCGGATCGCTGCCACCATCTTACTTGCTAATCCTGAAGCTAAGTAGCAGTGCTTGCACAGAGGGTCGAGCACGACTTTACGAATGCTGCGTAACGTAAAGTCGAATAGTAAACGTTGTCGAGTTTGTATGACGTTTGGAACAGCGTCCGCCCGTGAGTGTATTTGGAACTAAAATTTAGTATGAGATTTCTCGATCTCGATACGATAACCGTAACGTTACGCAGCTTCCGTAAAGCCGTGCTCGACCCTCTGTTGTGTTCCGGTGTGGAGAGTAAGACAGCCGGTGTAAGAGGCGTTTCATCTTAGCTCTCTAGGTTGGCCACGCATTTGCAAACCCCTCGGGGTTGTGGGTGTCTATGATCAGTGATCATCAGGAGACCCACTTGCTCGTTTGCCTTCCTTGTGGTATAAAAAAAAGCAGAGGCGCTACTCCGAAGCCAGTGCCCTTAGTGTAATCAAAAAGCACAAATTACGTCTCGATCGCGTTTGCGTTAAAGTGTCAAATAGTATGAGAATTGTTAAACGTGAACGCGATCGAGACGTATTTTTTGGCCTGGTCGGCGATTACACTAGCCGCTCAGAGGGCTTAGTGTAATCAACGACTAAAAATACGTCACGATCGCGTTCGCGTTTACGTCTGAATTACTATGGGCACATTAGCAGCGCCACTAGTGGCACGTATCGACAACAAACAATTCTCATACTATTTGAAACTTTAACGCGAACGAGATCGAGATGTTTCATTTGGTCGTTGATTACACTATACGTTTGGAGCGTCTAGTGTAATCGACAGCCAAAAAATACGTCCCTTAAAACTAAACAATTGGATTCCGTTTTTCCTTTTGATATACGGAACTCTGAAAAACACAAATGTAAAAAGTAAACGTATATGACCAAAGACGACGCAACTCGAATTTTATTGTTAAACTCACTTATTTGCTTATGAGACTCGAAATTTCCACCACAACATCGTAAAAACATAACTTTACAACTCTTCGATTATTTCTATGTTTCCGAAGATGTTTTTTTAGGTTCGAATAATTATAAAATTTCGCAACGTCGTGTCTTTTACCGACGCGGTCACACCAACCGCACGGCGAATAGGGGCAGCGGTTGTTTGGGCTGCGCACAAGCCCGATTTGAGCTAAGAGAAATAGCTGTGGAACAACCTTGGCTGCGGGTAGCACTAAACCGATCGTCGTGGAGATCCTTGGGGAAGGCCTATGTCCAGCAGTGGACGCCGTCCGGCTGTGATGACGATGATGTTGAGGGTAGGGAAGCTAGGAAAATGGAGTCATCCTATTGCATACCCCTTATATATGATGAAATAAAAACGGATCACTCAACTCACGTATATAAGTTGAGTTTAGCCCGACATGTTTCTGACTAATTCGTAGTCCTTCCTCTGGGAGCGCACGACCCAGCGACGGCGAGACGCACACTGCGCGACTACGAATTAGTCCGAAACATGTCTGGCTAAACTCGACTTATGTATGTGAGTGATCCGTTTTTATTTCATCATGATTGTGTCTCACGGTAGTTTCATGTTAAAATTGGGAAACCCTTTAGATACTTTACTAATTATTGCCAAAAGTCGATGCCCGCTGTAGGAAGTAGTATATAACACATCACTGATAACGGATGCTTCCAACTAGCGAATCTAAAACGTTATTTTATATGTGCATGAGTACAACATGCCAAATGGTCGCTTTTGTATGTATTTCGGCGTTCACAAATCGTGCATTGCCAGGGCATGTCATGCATGTGTTATAAGTGAGTGTTCGCTCCGGTTCGCGTGCGGTTGGTGAGCCCGCTTAACCCGATAAAATGCTGTTGCAGCAATTATTATTTTATTAACTATCTTTATAAATGGCTTAATGATTGAGCACGCAACCGTCGACTCGTATGGTTTTACTTAAAATTCACGTCTTTCCAACTAATTGTATATCTATGTATACAAATTGTTTATGTAAGCAGGTAGATGAGTATGTCTACTTTTTAACCGACTTCAAAAAAGGAGGAGGTTCCACGTTCCACTCTATGTATGCTTTTTTTATGTATGTACATCGATTACTCCGTCAATTGTAAACCGATTTTCAAATTTCTCTTTTTATTCGAGAGGGCATACTCCTGAGGTGGTCCCATTGTCATTAGGGTTCCGTACTTTCAGAAGGAAGCGGGAAAGTCTTATAGAATCACTTTGTTGTCCGTTTATCTGTTAATCCCAACCAAATCAAAACCTACACGACACTTTGCAGAATTGGGATTGACTTTAATTTTGGAATGGATATTGTAAATTGGATGACGACACAAGTAGGTACAGTCGGCATAAAAGCTCGCGTTTTGTTGAAGTAAAGCTTAATTATTGTCCCACGGGCAAGACCGCAGGAATAAGATTGTATTGTAATCTTTAAAAATTAGAACATATACCAAGCCGTGAATTAACCAAGCGACGAACTATCATTTTGAAATATTTTTTTTTTTTTTTATATCAAGTTCCCGTCCGGGGCTTCGGTCGCGGACCGGTGCGCGCGCGCCGTTTCCGTAGGGCTGCGCGCAATCAAGCGTGCACAGGAAGAGGGGTATTATAATCATCATCATCAAACTTAAGAGTTGCACTCTTGTCGGTGGAGTTTCTTCCATCTCTCCCATAAGCCAGCTCCTTGATCTCTTGATACGACACGACACTGTTATTTGATGATGTCTACATGTATATTTGAAAAACCTTATTAAACTTCGATCCCATGAACATAAGTAACGATATTAAACAACTTAGAAAAGTTGAAAAACCCCCGACATTATCATTTTAAAGTTCCATATTTCAAAAACGGGTACACCGATTTTAATGGAACTTAGCTAAGAACTATCTCGATTAAACTAGCTTTCTATTAAAAAAAACCGCAGCGATATCGGTCCATGCGTTTGGGAGATATGATGCCACAGACAGATACAACCCTCTTTTTCGTTGGGCGGTAAAAATATACAATACAATACAATACAATAACTCTTTATTGAACACCACATAACAGTCAAGACAAGAAATAAGGCACAAAGAATATACAAGGTAGCAATGGTAATATACCTTAGTCCCATAATCCCTTATAGGGGAGCCAAGTGGCAAGAGGGCTATTATCTGTGCCCTAAGCACGACTTGTCGAATCTTGCGTCACGTAAAATCTATAGTAAACTATAACGAGTTCGTATGACGTTTGGAACGGCGCCCGCCCGTAAAATTTAGTATGAGACTTCTCGATCTCGATACGATAACCGTGACGTAACGCAGGATTCGACAAGTCGTGCTTAGGGCACTGTTCCTTCTCAGAGACTACATCGCAACCACTAGTTACATAACACATAACGCACAGCACGTGAGAAAAGTCGCACGGCTAGATAAAATCGTGTGAAGGCATTGATTAATACGGCTTTTTACGCGTTTTATGTGAAACGAGCTAGAATAGGCGCCCTAAGTGGAGCAATTGATTCAAAGGTACTGTAGAGGAAATTAATTCCTGACCCACCATGGAACCTTTTCACAGTAAACGTCATAGAGACATCGCATAGCCAGGGCCGGCCTGAAACATCTAGGCGCCCCGGGCGAGTCATGCATTTGGCGCCCTTTTGTAGGTATCTTACTTGATATATATTTTTTTTTATACGACGAGGAAGGCAAACGAGCGAGTGGGTCACCTGATGGTAAGTGATCACCACTGCCTATAGACACCCGCAACCCCGGAGGGCTTGCAGATGCGTTGCCAACCTAGAGAGCTAAGATTAAATGTCTCTTGTGCCCGTAATTACACCGGCTGTCTTACTCTCCACACCGGAACACAACAGTGCAAGCACTGCTGCTTAGCGGCAGGATTAGCGAGTAAGATGGTGGTAGCGATCCAGACGGACCTTGCAGAAGGTTCTACCACCCGAAATTACTATGATGATGATTTTTTCTGTTTAGATCGAAATTAAATTAAGACGGTGGTGACGTTATGCCGGCGCGCGCGGCGCCCTGTAAACCCCGGCGCCCTCCCCTAAGGCCGGCCCTGCGCATAGCTTGACAAGGAAAATCGCTATGACGTTTACTATGAAAACGTTCTATGGTGGGTCAGGAATAAATTTCCTCGACTTTACTTATAGTGTTTCGCAGCTATGAAGTCAGCCCTGACACATTGCACAGCTATGAAGTTCCTGATTATCGACAATGTCAACCACAGGAGAGAAATGCTAGACTTGCTTGTTGCGTGTGGCAAACGAGAAAGTCTAGCATTTTTCTCCTATGGTTAACATTGTCAATAATCAGAAACTTGATAGCTTTGCTTTTGCCCTTGCCTAGTAGATAGTTAGACGGCAACACTACGTCAAATTCAATAAAGGACCTAGCATCCAGGCCATAAAATCTTATAAAAAAAAAGTCGTAATTGCTGCCAAGCGATCTTGGTCGTGATCCTCCATTAAATCTGGGTAGGTACTTGATCCAGTGTCTTTTCGTCTAAATTACTGCAGTGTTTGTAATCAAAAGTCTTTGACGAGTGTGTTGCCAGTGATGACTTACGGATCTGAGACGTGGGCGCTAACGATGGGCGTCATAAGGAAGCTCTAAGTCACTCAGAGGGCTATGGAGAGGGCTATGCTCGGGGTTTCTCTGCGGGACAGAATCAGAAATGATGATATCCGCAGTAGAACTAAGGTTACCGACATAGCCCGAAGAATTGCGAAACTTAAGTGGCAGTGGCAGAAATGTGGAACAAAATAACAGTCTTATTGATTTGAATACGTATTCGAATAGCATTGAATAATTAGAATAACATTTAGCATCCGACATTCCAAATATCTAGAAATTCCAACGACTGAAATTAATCCGACTTTCGAACGATTAATTAAAACAACCCTTGACGCTTTTTACACTCGACGACTACGACACGACACGACACTGACCTGACACGACTTTTCACGGAACACTACAGTTAAATTGCTCTGCTTTTCCCATTGACTTACTAAACCAATAAAACGACACGATCGCGTTCGCGTTTACGCCTGAATTACTATGGGCAAATTGGCAGCGCCACTAGTGGCACGTATCGACAACAAACAATTCTCATACTATTTAACACCCGTAACGCAAACGCGATCTAGACGTAATTTTGGCCGTTGATTACACTAAACGCTCTGAGCCCCAAGCACAAATATTCGAACACTGCATAACGTAATCGTTAACGCATTGCCATCGAGGAAATTTTGTATTAAATTTTAGTACCTACAAAATATACTCAAGGGGGCGCTGTTCAGAACGTCATACAAATTTTCACAATAACGCTCCACTGAGTTGAGTAGCGTAGCGTAGTAGTTGAGCGTTGAGTAGCATTCGGAAACTTCTCGGGGGTTCATGTACCCCGCCAACCATGACGTGGGGGGTCGTTCCGCCCCCGTACCGTCTCAGTGAGTTGTAAAACAATGAATCGTAATACAAATTGGTGGAAAATTCTCTTTCGTTTCCGTCTCGCTATTGTTTGTGGTAATGCAATTTGGCATGCAATTTGAACCTCAGCAGGGGCGCGCAACCCACTCCTAACTAATAACTACTGAGAGAGGTAGTCGAAAACAATTGGACAGTTTTTAGTTTTTGAAAAATGTCCGTATGCAACAGGGTGGCGGTTTCGTATTAATTCTATTAAGTCCTTAAATAATCAACACCGAATGAATGTCGGCAAGTAGTTTTCAGTGTGATCTCCGCAGTATATGGCGGTTCGGTATAGAGTCTGTGTTAAAAAAATGATGAGGTTTTATGACAAGGGATCGGACGGAGTGGCATCATTGCTCACAATAATGTGGACATGCCCCCAAAATTAATCAGCTAATTAGTTTCTTGAAATTTGATTTGAATTCTTGGAGATAACAAAATTGACAACATTTCAATATTCATGTTGTCCATTTTAAGTTCTAGATCGAAAGAAAATGAAATCTTCGTGTTTTTTTATTTCTCCAAAAATTCTAATTTTCATTCAAAAATATTTAATCTAAAAGTAGCGAATTCCAAAAGGTCGTATTACCTGTGCCACTTATTTTTCTGAAAAAAACCTTGGGCCGTGAACAATGTTGACATAATCATAATGGCGTTCATTTGGTTAATTTGAACTTTTTGATAACCGGAAGTGATTCAAATTTACTTAAGTATAAACAGTTTGGTGGACTAAAGTATTGTTCCTTTACAGCCACAGTAATGACGTCACACTTCCGGCTTATACATTATCACGATTTTCTTGAAAACTAGTAAAGAGAACAGTCGTAAAACTATTTTATCTACACACGTATCATAACTCCTCTATAATGCGTTCAGAAACCGTAGAAAATGACCAGCATTGCAGCATATCGTCGCCTTCTCGCCGACAGCGCCACCCAACCACCACCAGCAGTAAAGTAATAGTCATTTCGACATTGAATTCGATGTCGTAATGACTTTTCGATATCGAATTTGACAACCAACGTAATTTACAATCATAGTGAAATAGAACGGATCACTCACGTATATAAGTCGAGTTCAGTCCAACATGTATAATTAATAATGTGATATGTATTTTTTTTTACAAAAAATAAAAAACAGTTTACGAAACGTCAGCTCGGTATGTTTGTCTATGATTAAAAAAAAACAGTCAAATTCGTGACCGGTATGGGTATGATATAATTTGTCTTCGGCTTCTGAACCCATCTTAAAGTACTTATAAATGTGTGTAGATAAAGTAATGTATGCAACTCCACATTATTAGGCCTTAAAACACTCGTGTGATCCTATGATGAAACTCAGCTTCGCCTCGTTTCATAAAAACACACTCGTGTTCTAAGGACTCTCATTATGTAGTTGCATAAACTACTATTATTACGTTCAGGTAGCATATTTACCGAAACTGTTTTCGATTTAGGCATCATTATACATTTTGAAATGTTGTCAATTTATTGCGTGCAATGAAACTACTCCGACCGATCCCTGTTTATGACACAAAATGTCAATAGATGATGGCGTTAGATGGCATCTATTTTAAGCGTCATTCACTGAAATGCTTTTACACTTTAAAGTCTCGTAAACCGTGGGCTCCCAAGTGGCTTGTTTATCTCGTCGCTCCAGTTAACTCGACGTTCAACAAGTCACGTTACGAGGATGACGATCTCACAGTACTTGTTGCGTGGACTGCCTCCCGACTACGAAGTGCAAAATTCAAACTTCGTATCGTGCCGTCCCTCTCAAGCTAATATTATTTAACACGAGAGTTAGCGGAACGATACGATACGAACTTCGATTTTCGAATTTCGTAGTCGGGGGGCTGACTTTGACACGTACAGTTACGGAAATAGTCCGGCAAGCGAGCGCTGAAAATACACGGTGCCAGAAAACGAACTGTCAATACAATCATCACCACAATATCATCATCACCACAATATCATCATCACAACGTCTGAAATACCATAAGACAATTGACACCAATTGAAGGGTATACGGAAAGAGAATGTCACTTAGACATTAGACTGGTATGGTGACTACTTAGTCACCTTAGCAACTTTTTGAGTTATCGCGATTTTAAAGTTTGGAACGACATAATTATCCATGTAATTTTCGTAAGTATAGATCTTTTTTTAAAGTGATAAAAAAGGCAAGTTACATAAATATTTGTGTCTGTAACTGAGTGGTAACTTATAGTCTATTGAGTGCTCTACATTTTGAGATTAAAATCTCGTTTTAAAAAAATGTGAGTAGACATACCGCTGCTTCAATACAAAAGCGACGCAAATCAAAAAAAAACAAAATTGTTTTTATTGCAAAAATCGCACTTAAAATATTCATTTCATACCCTGCCACAAAGACACCCATTGATTTAGCTTTAGAACTAACTGAATAACGCAATTGCCCTTTTTGCACTAGCCCGTTTTCGCGGCTAACTTCAGAGCGAAACGGCCATCTTGTCAGTTGCAACTCGACAGTCAGCATGAACGCACGCATTTTTTTAGTAAAGGGGCCATAAAACGAAAACATTCGTCGTTTTATCAAATAATTTATAGTTAAAAATGCCTTATTTTGGATTGTTGCAGTGTTAAAAAGAAAATACACGTAAGAGTTGTTTTATTACTTATGCAAAGATGCCACATTTTGGAATGTTGCAGTTTTGATTTGAAATTTCACTTGGATTAAGTAGTTTTTTAAGTACAAAACTGCTACATTTTGGAATATTGCTGTTTTGAATTGAAATTCCACTTTTAATGAATATTTTTTAAAAACGAGAGTGCCACATTTTGGAATACTGTTGTTTTGAAATGAACTTTACTCAGAATAAATATGCTTTGTAAAAACTAAAGTGCTATATTTTAGATTGCAGCCATTTTGGATTGACAATTTATTTTAATTATCATGTTACTAAAAAACGAAACTGCCATTTTTAAGGATGCGTCTGCTTTGCTTTAAATTATCTTTGGGTAAAATAAAATAATTTATATAAAAAACGCTTGTATTTGTGATGCGTCTGGTTTGCTTATAAATATGTAATAGCACCTCGAATATTTTCTTAATACAATACTGAAATTCTCGCTTTACTGTTATTTTTAATATTGTAAGCAAAGAGAACTCAATATTATATTCACCGTATTGCATAGTTTACTCACTAGGCACCTAATTTTTTACTTTTTTAAGGGAAATCTATCGCTTTTGGTGTATTTTCTAGTTGTATGTAAATCCTGTAGGCTTTACTAACGATTTAATTGTTTTGTACTAACAGAATGGACAGCAGAGCGAGGAGGATATTACAAATGGTGACCACCAACGATAACAAAATGAAAACACAATCTAATACAGACAGTTTGGACCAACAACTCGATTCTTCGGATTCGAATTCTATTCCTGATAGCCAACACGGCTTGGATATGTCATTTCTTAATGAAAGTGATGAACATTACTTATCAAAGTTTAGACAATCTGTTACAAAGCCAAATGTTATTGTTGAAAACAGCGATTCATCCGATAGTGACAGTAGTGAGTCCTCGAGCTCCAACAGTTCATCAAACGATTATTCCTCAGATGATAGCGTGAAGGACCCCGACTACAAATCCACAGAATTGATCGATTCTGATTCTGATGAAAGGGCGTCACCTGAACCTGGCTGTTCTAATATTTTATTAGAGCCACCCTTCATTTGTTCTAAGCAACCTTGTTTGAATGATCAATCTCCCAATGCTCACTCTGAACCACTTACTGTTGTAATTCAACCAGTAACTTCCGCTGCTCCCTCTCCTGGGTTTGAAACTGAAGTTCCCAGCGTTTATTCTGCCCCACCCAGCGTTGATACTCAATCACCGAGTGTTTGTGTTGATTCGGCTAGCACCGATGGCCAGACACGAGGTAGGTCTCGAAAAAGAAAGTTAAATACAGATGAGTGGCAAAGAAACAAATCTAAATTATTGAAAAACAGTGGCAAGGCTTATACTTCTATGTCAAAATCCAAGAAAGTTTTTGATGAGAGAAAAATTAGACCTGCGTGTCGTGATCAATGTCAATTTAAATGTAACGTAAATTTTACAAATGAAGATCGTTTGAAAATTTTTCAGGGATACTGGGATATGGCTGACCTTGAATCTCAAAGACAGTTTATCAGTAATAATATGAGTAAAGTTGAGGCAAAATATAGATACACTCGTGTTGGCAGTAATCGTATTAATATGAATAACGCGTATCATTTTCCTCTCAACGAGAAACGCATTCGGGTCTGTAATTTGTTTTTCATGAACACCTTGTCAATTTCTGACAAAACTATAAGAACGGTGGTACGTAAGATCTCAACACTAACCGGGATGCAGCTTAAGGACGGTCGAGGCAAACACGATAACCATCAAAAGTTGGATGTTTCACTAGTAGACGGAGTCAAGGCCCATATTAACTCAATACCGAGGATCGAGAGTCATTATTGTCGAGCCCAGACGCAGCGGGAGTATATTGAAGGCGGGCTATCAATAGCTTCACTGCATCGTAATTATGTTGAAAAGTGTCAATCTACTGGAGTGCGATACGTTACTTATCAGATTTATTACAACATATTCACCAAAGATTTCAATATTTCATTTTGGACGCCAAAGAAGGATCAATGTGAGGATTGTACAGCATACAGTAATGCCACCGATAAAACGTCTTTGCAAGAGGACTACGATTTGCACCTGAGAGAGAAAACGCTTGCAAGAACAGAAAAAGAAACAGATAAAGAAAAAGTCAGTGACAATGTTGTAGTCTCGGTTTATGATTTACAAGCTGTAATGCCTTGCCCACAAGGGGAGGTATCTAGCTTTTACTATATATCTAAACTAAATTTATTGAATTTTACAATTACTGAGCTTGTCACAAAAAAAACAGACTGCTATGTTTGGCATGAAGGACAAGGTGGAAGAGGAGCAAATGAAATAGGTTCTTGCGTACTTATGTACCTAAAAAAACTAAATGATAACGCTACCGAAGATTTGGACGTGATTTTTTATAGCGACAATTGCTGTGGAC
The DNA here is from genome assembly GCA_963691665.1 of Clepsis dumicolana. Taxonomy (NCBI): domain Eukaryota; kingdom Metazoa; phylum Arthropoda; class Insecta; order Lepidoptera; family Tortricidae; genus Clepsis; species Clepsis dumicolana. Next base: position 34,784,689 of record OY829505.1, on the reverse strand, counting down.
AGCAAAAGAACAAATTTATGCTGGCTATGTACCAATATGCTATAAATGAGTACCCAAAACTCAAAAGTATAACGCATAAGTTTTTGATCAAGGGCCATACGCAAAATGAAGGGGACGCAGTTCACTCTACTATACAACGGAATATTTCAAAGGCATTGAAATCTTCGCCGATATTCGTACCAGACCAGTACATAACGTTAATTAAAACTGCAAAGAAGAAAGGTACTCCTTACAATGTTTTAGAACTAACACACGAAAATTTCTGGAACTTGAAATCTTTAGCTGACGGTCAATATACGATAACTGAGGATGGACAAAAGGTTAAATGGACTGACATAAAGGTAATCGTAACTAATCGTGAAAATAAAAACAAGTTTTTTTTCAAAACATTCTACGCAGATGTAGAGTTTAAGTCCGTATCGACGTTGAAAAGAAGGCAACCTAGGGCGGTGGCATCGGGCGTTCAGTTAAAAAAACTGTACAATCAAAAACTCAACGTTCCTGAAGCAAAAATACGAGGTATTTTAAAGCTTATACAAAAAAACGTAATACCAAAGTATTATGAAGCATTTTACATAAATCTCTTGGACAATAATTAAGTGTAAGTAACTAGTCTTTCGTTCACAACGGCGATAAAACAAGTCATGTGGATTGTAATAAAGAGAAATTTATTTTTTGTTTTAATTTTGTAATAATGTTAGAATGTAAACATTTTCGATGTGCCTTACTTGATTGTGATTTAGTCATAAGTATTTAGATAGAAGATCAGAATCAAGAACTTCTCACAGACAGCCAAGTGCTAAAATAACAATTAAACTACTGCGTTTGCGTGTATACTCGTATGTTTAAGTGCCTTACTGAACTGTGATTTAATTATACGTTAGGTAAGATAAAAACTTTCCAACGATTGTTGAACATGATAATTACTATTATAACTTAATTGTGTTCATATTGTCGTATTTCAACTTTTAAGGTTGAATTGTGATAATATTGTGAATGCTAAACTAGTTAAGTCAGATTATGAGTAACGTTGTAATGTTCAGATGTTTGATTAAAATAGTTGTTGCAAAGTGTCGATCTCAGTATTCTCAGTGCTACGTATTTGTAAGTAAAGCATTTTTTTTATATTTTATAGTTTAACATAAAAAGATTAAGAGATTTTGAAGATAACCCAAGTTTTTTAGTTTTTATATACAAAAATGTAATAGTTACATTCCTTTGTATGGCCTTTTTGTTAAAAAGAAGTTTATCTGTTTTAAGTTTTGCAATAATTACCTATACTATAAAACATGTTGTGTTTTTTTTCTCATACTTTTGATACAATAAACATGTATTTTCCGTTTTTGTGGCCTTTTTTTTGAAAATAAACTTTACATTTAAGATATATTTTTAATGCAAAAGGGACTTATGTACTAATTTAACGTTCTGTAAGTTAATTATCATAAAGCGAAATAGCTACATCGAAAGAGGTCTTAAATACACATCGTTTGATATATGACACGTATGAATTTAAATAACATGAAAACCTTAAATTTACAAAAAACTTTTCAAAATTTTTAAATCGCTCTCCTGTAAAAAAGTGCAATTTCGACTTGTGTCGCTTTTGTATTTAAGCAGCGATACGTTCTTTCCGTGTACCTACCCTTCAATTGACCTAGTCCCAAACTGGGCAAAGCCTGTACTATGGGTACTAGACAAGGGTTAAACATACTTACATAGATAAATACATGCTTATATACATATTAAACATCCAAGACCCGAGAACAAACATAACATAACATAACATTCGTATTAATCATACAAACATCTGCCCCGACCGGGGATCGAACCCGGGACCTCGAGCTTCATAGTCAGGGTCTCCAACCACTAGACTATCCGGTAGTCGAGAGGGCTTGGGCTATAGTTTCCTCGAGGACCCAGTGCGGACTGCGGATTGGAAACTTCACAACAGGAGTGTGCAGGGTTTGATTCCACTGCAATTTGTATGGATACACCTTTTTGAATGACTGTAGCTTTTAATACCTTTAACTTGGAAGTGTGATTTTGTCACAGCTTCAAGGGACCGCAGGCTTGAGTATTTGATATTAATTTCAGCATTCCATTGCGCTCCAGAGAAAAATGGTCTTGACAGACAGATAACAAAATGATCTTATAAGGTTTCCGTTTTTCTTTTTGATGTACGGAACCCTAAAGAATGACAAAGAGGGTCTCAATTATCATTGGGAATTTTAGCTTAGTGGCCGCTCTACTACTATTAAATATTAATCTGTGACGCTACCCCACTAGCCTCTCCAATAAATTTTGCGATATTTGCTCGGGCTTTACGTAGCGTAAGTACTTACTCGATGTAGTGTAACTTAATTCCGTTGGGAAACTCAAATCTGGAAACCTCGCAGTGCCTGCTGTAATAGGATTGTTCAAACCGAAATGTTAAGGTTTAGTGCAGGCACACGTTAAAGTCCATTAGTCTAGTAATTGAAGCGAAAATCACACTGCTTATAAACACTACTTGACATCATCATCTGCTACGCACTAGGCCCGTTCTTTTAAGTTTATTTGGGCGAAGGTTCTATGCACGGGCCAACCACCCTCTGGACACCAAATGTCAGGGCGAACGTTTCCAAAACGCATATGGCCATTTGCACCTATAAATCTCTCTAGCCTCGAATCGCGGCTCACTTTCGACCAGATGACAAGCGAGATGACAAGCTATGAACCAATCACGACGCATTCCCCCGGCCCGCCCGCCGCGGTTTTTTTCGTAATGACTTTCCAAGTAAATTATAGAAGATGCTGAGGGTGGTTGGTCCGTGGTCCTATACTTAATTCAAATGTCATACCACTTCTCAATCTTCGAAAGTAATAGGTAAATAATAAACCTCTGATCCGAAAAGAGATGGTACTATGACGATCCATTATCCCCCGTCTCTTTTTCGGTTCCGACCATCTAAGAATGGGAATAAAATTCAAATTGGAAATGGAGATATAGGGATATTCTATTTTGTGGGCTATTCGCATATTGTATTCCGATAGTTTTGCGTACGAAATGGTAAGTTGAGAAGTCTGAAATATTATACAGTCGCCTATAAAAGATGAGAGAATGTGAAGTGCTGACAAACGTAATATAATTCAACCTTTTTTAGGATTCCGAAGCCAAAATGGCAGAAAGGAACATTTAAAAAACCTAATACAGAAATGTGAGAAATTTCTGAAACTTTCCCATGTGGGAAATTTCGCAATTTTTGAAAGTCTGTGTTTCAAACCCAATTGACAAGGAACGTAACATAATCTTTTCAACATTTCCATTTTTATAATATTACTAGAATTGGCAACACGATACGCCATGTGTAGACCGATAAGATTGCCTAAACACTCTGCCATAACAGTCATAAGTATACAAGCACAATGTATAAAATATTTGTCCAAGGACCCGACAACCACTTAGTTCTATTAGAAAAGAAAACCGTTCGCTTGCCAACTGAACACAAAGGCACAATCAGACTGATAAACAAACAACGACATGACGTTTCATGTATATACTTATGGCCTTATTCATAAACGTCACTCAAGCCTCCATTAGCTAAAATAGGTTTTGTCTTCTTCTTACTAACTGAAATGCCAATGTGACAAAAAAGGACAAAGGAATTTTAACGGCATTTTAGTTAATATATGTTAAAAAAAAAGATTTATGAATAACAGGGTTACACTCAGATGAAAAAGCTGCCTTAATTTCTTAGCAAAATTTGTACAGTCAGCGGCAAAGTAGCTAAGCAACCGACTAGTTCACAATGATCTACGCACGGCTCTTTAACCCCTGTATGTATGTTTATCTCTCTGTAGCATCATAGCTTCCAAACGGGTGGACCAATTTCGATGCGATTTTTTCAATCGAAAGCTAGTTTAATCGAGATGGTTCTAAGATTTATTGAAATCGGCTCACCCGTTTTTTTTTAAATATTGAACTTTGAAATGACAATTTCGGGGTTTTTCAACTTTTCTAATGTTATAGACAAGAGCTTGTGCAGATCATTGTGACAGCTTCGATTGCTTATCTACTTCTGTTGCTGACTGCACTGACGCCATAGCCGTTTCAAATTGAATATTGACACTCCGAATGTACAGTCAGCAGCATCAGTTGCTAAGCAACCGAAGCGCTCACAATGATCTAAGCACGGCTCTATTGTTATAGACATAAGAGCTTGTGCAGATCATTGTGACCGCTTCGGTTGCTTAGCAACTGATGCTGCTGACTAGCAACTATTGCTGTACTACCGCAACAACTGAATCGTGATCCACCGTGGAACTTTTTCGTAGAAAATGACATGCTGACATCGCGTTTCCTGACAAAGAAAATCATTATGACACTTACTCTGAGAACGTTCCACGGTGGGTCAGGAATGAAACGGTTCGAGTGAAGGTACTTGAGGACACCAATAGCTTTAGGTTTTTGAAAGTAAGTTACGCGCAGGTTAGGGAAGGTACCTGCTGATATTTAGGTTGACATAAATAAACCATAGCAAATATAAATAAAAAAATAAAGTGCATAATATCACGGTAGGTATCAAAGAAGCTTACAAGAGGGCAAGGAATGTGTCATAAACTCGTCGTTGTAGAAAAACACTATGCTTAATCTAATTAAGGAGGTTGCGTTCACACTCCAACAGTACCTACTACGTGAGGTGGTATTCAAAATACCACGCTTGGTCACGTTTTGAGCTGTATTCCATATGGCGCACAGCGTTATCGCTTTTTAAACTCACAGGTGGCAAAACTGACGCCAAAAATTTGGACAAATTCGGGTTAGGGGTATTTTATTTTTTATTGAAAGAGGGAGGGGCAAGGGGTCGCTTGATGGTAAGCGATCGCCGCCACCCATGAGAAGCAGCAACCCCAAGAGTCACCTGTCCGTTGCCGGCCTTCAGGGAGGAAAAGGGGAGAGGGAGGGGGGGGGATCGGGCCTCCGGCACTCACTGACCGAACGAAACGCAACAGGGGTGCTGTTGCTTCACGCTGATTTTCTGCGAAGGAGTGGTACTTCCAAGCGCCGGCCCATTCATACGGTAAATAGCAATATGTCAACATAGCAAATAGCTACAGTATGGCTCTCCCACTACAGAAAGTAGTATCACTGAAAGTCTAATCTGTCTTTTTTTGTCCCCAGCCGGAGTGAGTCGGCTCTGAACAGCCCAACGGAGCCCGACGTATCTCTCGCGGCGTCCCTCACGGACCCGATGGAGGCCCACACCCTCGAGGAGGCTCGGAGGACCATCAGGTACACTCACGGATATCCAAATTTTAATAAATTCAATGTCCAATGCTCTTTTACATGTAATTTTTTTGGAGTCTACCAGCGCTTTCGGAAATACCTTGATTGCTAAAAAGGATGCGCCGCAAGAAACTTGGCACAAAGTATTTTTTTCTAAAAACAAGTTACAATAGCTCTTACAATACATATCCACAAATTAATTAATTAAAACTCCTGTAGTATTTGTTCTCTCATTCAGCCTCGCTCGCAGCCTTAACCGCGAGTGTCACATTTTGGTACTAAATGACAACCAATACTTATATCTTATAATGCCCATCTTCAATATGAAACCGTACTCCTTGCCCAAATTTCGATCAACTCATAGCTTTAGTCGTGAAAGGTAATAGTATCATTTTTTCTCGTTTATCTGAAGTCCTTCAGACCGTGGTAGGGGGTATCGCTGTCCTGTTCCCTTGCCTTGTTCCATATTCCCTTCAGCATCTTCTTCTTCTCTTCTGCAAGTAACCGACTTCACTCCAGGCGCATTTAAGTTTGACACGTATTTCTTGTCGTTACAGAGACTTGAGGATGAAGTACCGCGCCCAAGCGCACCAGCTGTTGACTTGGCGGCGCGCGCACCGCATCCAAGAAGACCTGGTCTCCCGCCTCCAGATAGAAAAAGCGGAACAGTACAAGTCCCTCTCCAGCCAGCTCCTACTCTTCGAATCGCGTCTGGTCCGAAAACAGAAGGAAATCTGCAACATCATCTCAATAAGGGAATCCATCATAGCCAAACAACAGAAAGCGATAGAACAACTACAAGCAAAACTCCTCGACAACGGTATAGAGTCCACCCAGTCCATACCAGACTTCAGAGAGATGCTCCAAGACACGCAAATCGTGGGAGACTTTGACTCTTTAAACGATTCTGATTCCGCTGTCATCATGGAAGATGTGGACTCAGACTGCAGTAACCTGCCTCACGTACCCCGCTTCCGGTCCACGACAGATAGCGTCACAATAGTCCGTTCCATATCGGACGCCATCGACCCTAACCTGAAATACAACATCATCCGGCGATCCAACGGGTTCCTTCGCCGGCCAGAGATTCTCGAGACAGTCTACAGCGTCGAGGAGGAAGCCGACGCCGAATCAATGAAAGGTCTCAGCGCCCAGAACAGCACAGAGAAGGAGCTCAAAGACATGAACAAAACAGACGAAGATAAATACAAAGAGACCAGCCTTTTAGCACAGAGGCGAGACAATTTCCGCATGAGAAGCGTCGTCCTAACTGCCGAAGTGAAGAGCATAGAGGAAGACAAAGAGGCTAAAGGCAAAACCGGCACCGACACCTGGTCATACAGCTACGTCCCCAAGAAGACGACTTCGGATGACGAAGCCACGGATAGCGACGAAGGCGTCACCGAGCGCAACCCCGTCGTGACGTACAACCGCGTCATGTCGAACCATCGAAACGTTACCAAACCCAAAGACGTGAAGTACAAGAGGATAAACAAAGCCAAGTCGAAAAGCTTGGAAGAGTTGCGCGGACGCCTCAAGAACTGGGTGGACAAAGGTAATAAATTCAATGTGACGCTCGAACACGCTCAAAGTTACGCCTAAAGTTCCTTTAAATTTAATTTGCGTGGACTGCCTGTTGCTGCCAGTGGACGCAGTAGCTGCGGAACCGCTTTGACACTTCCTACGTTGCTTTAAGTTTCTCATGAAGACGCGGTGTTCGGAGTAACGTTGCTTCGTGAATCTCTGTGTAATGTAATCACGGATGACGTAAGCGAAACGGTGAATAAAATGTACTTAAGTACTATCTTATGTGGAGAAGCTCTTCTGGCTTTTACAGTCTGTTACCTTATGTATATTTTGAGACTTTATATATGTAAGTATGTATTTCACTGATGGTAAGTGAGACGTATCATACCATGTCACAAACTGATATCGATGTGATCACTAGCGATGAGACTAAAAAAACAACCAGAATGAGACTACATCTATTCAGTTAAAAAAGCGTAAAAAGTGTAAGTCGTCTTGGTAATGGAAAATATATTACTAAGACGTAAAGCACGTGAAAGAAATACTATAGTCTTAAGTATAACACAATATATAACACAAATTTACGTCAAAAACATCACTGTTACTTACAAACTTCAGTCATCAGATGACTTCGTATCTATGTTATTACGATAAAATCGAATATAGTGATGTTCTATCGTGATGAAGTTTATCGTTAAACGAAATTTTTATTTGATGTATGTATATCAACAAGAAAATAATTCGATATCGATCTAATATTTTTACGGTGCGTCCGTAGACTTTATTAAGAGAGGATTATGCTCGTTTTTGTATTACGTCAACATCTAATTACGTATCCGATGTAGTATCACTTATCGATAATTTTACTATCGACAGAAAATCACCAAGAAAATTCTTGATAGTAAAAGTGTTTTAATAAAAACCTAAACTATTTGGAAGACTTTCAGAAATTGACGTATGAAATCCCTAAGACCTGATATATTTTCTATGACTTAGCTAACGAAGAAAACTATTCTTGATACTTCTATTGTAAATATAGTAGTGATTTCTACACGGTTTGGAACGATTGTGCAATTCGGAATAAGCGTAGTAATATAGTATTTGAATACACTATTTTTCAGTGACTGAAAGGGCCTATTCGCGTTACAGACGCGCTTGTAATATAGATTTTCCTCTTGGAAGTTAAGATGCAAATTGGAATGGCATAAGATGAAGAATAGGTCGTTTTGCCACACCTTTATTGTATACCTTCCTCTTAATTGCTCAAACTATGATAATGTCTATTTCATATTCGCATAACTAATTATACACGCGTACAGACAGGCTATCTTTGATAAGAAGAAAAATATATGTCTATATAGTATATACAAACTTGTTATTTAAATATTTTAATCAAGTAGATTCCACGTTATGAAGGTAAATGTTAGATTCAGAATCGATGTTTACGACCCTACTTACGCCAACATTTTAAGGGCAGTATATTCGCACCTTTGATATATAAAATAACAGCTGCATTAAAGATATATTATACATATACAGTATATAAATAAGTGTTGTCGTTTTCCAGCCATGTTAGAACAGAAAGCTCGATATTTGCATTAAACTTCATATCTTGCGTGTCGTGTAGGTATATTATGACCACTTTCTGTGCTATTAAATTCATGTTAATTATGCATTAATAAAATTGGAAGAACTAGCTCAAACTTTCCGGCTTCGCTCACAGCCACGAATGTCACTTTTCGGTACTAAATAGCAACTAAGTTGACCCTTTAATGCTGAAGCAGCCATTAATAAATTTAGTGAATAACAACACTGAAAAGACGCAATGAGAGACAAGACAAAAGAAAAACTTGGGATCGAAAGAAACCTAGTATTCATATAATATAATGCCAACTTTCGCAAGTGGCTAGTAATTCACATCCCAGTGGGCTAAAATCCAAAATGGCGGGAGATTAGAACAGATTACACTAGTATTTTTTTTAATCTAAGCACAATTTAAAAAAATTAAACCATTCATAAATGATCTCAATATTATCAGACTTTGTTATTGCTACGAACAAAGATAAAAGTACTTGAAAGTACTTATATGTATATTATGTATGCTTACTAAATAGTGTGTTCATGTTACTGGATAGATTTATATTAAAAAACTGTTTACAAAATATGCTCTTGCGCCAATATTTCACGCGTTTTAAAAAACTATATTACTCTTGGAACAAGGTAGTTTTTGCAACAATTTAATTAAGATAATTACTGCTTACAAACTATCTTCCGAGCTTTCGTGCAAAAGGCCTTTTAGTATGTTTAAGGTAAAGCTTATAACGTTGTAAATTGCTTATTTGGAATTGATGTTTCACTGTGATTGAAAAATATTCACATTTCGTAGTAAGTTGTAGAGTTATTTATGGAATTATGTGTATTATGTTTTTATATAGGGGCCATGGGTACACCGGATAAAATAGTATAACAATAACTAAGTATCTTAAAAGTTAAAAGTTTCACTATAAGTACAATTGGGCCTTTTGCTTTCCGTGACGCTTTGATGCGCTCGCGACGCTTCGACGTCCCGCCGGCGCTTGGTCACCGGGTCATTGACCTCCCAGTGACGTTTTCATGCCGCTCCGGTGCACCCAAAGCCCTTTCGACGTCTCGGTGCCAATTATTAAAGTTACTCCCAGTTAGTAAGTATAATTAGATTTAAACCAACATATCATTGTCTGCTTTTAGTCAGTCTTGAATTAATATATTTTATAGCTGTAACTCAATGTATGTTCATTCCTAATAATAGTCAATACTTAAATCGGAAATAAAGATATGAGTAAATCTGCTTGTTTTATGTACTTCATCGTTCCCTCTGCCATACAATAGCTTATACAATGAACCTAAAATACTTATAAAGAAGAGCATAACTTACGCCATAGACATAGATTAGTTTTGGCTGTTCCTGCTAAATTAGAAATAACTAACAGAGGTCCACATGCAATGTCTACAAGAATTTTCAACAAAATACCCAAATCAAATCCATATTGCAAGTGGAAAAGTACACAATTTTTGTAAAAAAACTAAAAAGCCGTCTTATAGAAAAATGTCCGTATTCCCTTCAGGAATTCATGGATTATTGTAAATAAATGCAATAAGTGATTATATATTAAATGATAATGTAATATAATATTATTAAGCCTACGCCTGTAGGGTCCATGTATGTACTAGAATTCAGGAAGAACATCATCTGTTTACAAATACTATGGTTGCAATGAATAAATGATTATAATTATACCATTTGCACACGGATAGTATGGAGCACTACGGAACTTAATATTTCGTAATGTAAGTATTCTTACAAAACTTATTGCAAAAAGGATGAACTTTAAAATCGCCGTTCTGGCACAATGCGGCCATTTGACTAATTTAGTTGGTCAAGTCCAAACTTCTTTTGAGAAGTAGAAACGATCTCTTACTACTTATGAAGTTTGTATGAATTACTTGTTAGTGAGCGTCACCCTCAACTTAAGTAGCCTCCATTTTATAGTTTTCGCAAAATCGAAAATAAAATTTTATGTAATATGCACAATTCTTATTGGAAGTAAATCATTATTAGGTATTTAATGGAAATACATTTGACACAATTTCACGTGAACTTACGTGGTATACGACGTACCAATTCCATGAGGATGATTAGTAATAGTTTCACTAGTACGGATTTAAGTCTTTTATAAGGACAATAATGCCTTTATTTAGTGCTCATAGCGGGTAATATCCAGCTGTAATCCTCACTGACTTATGGGCTCAATAATCCGACGACCAGTAAAAGCTTATGCTGACGATAAATCTGATGCTTCGAAGAAAATGCGTTCCCCGAATTTTCACTATTCATAAAATTTTGTTACCTACAGGTTTTTAGTACCAATGGTCACTGATCTAAACCACGGACAGACAGACAGACTACAGGGCTACCTACCTATCGTTTACGTTCCACCATTTTTCGTTTGTCCGATTTTTTTTCTGAAACGAAATATATCAACATGGGGTCCCGGCGCTTAGAAGCTTATTTGAGAGTTGCAAAAGCGCTTGGTCGATGCAATTTGTGACCAAAGCTCTGACAGTTTTCTCTCTCAAATAATCAGCATCGCTATTCAGCGAGGCTTTTGGCTTGTTTGTTCAGTGCTGCGTTCGCCGCGTAAAACAATCTTTGTCTGATTAGATTATCTGATGTAAATTTATCTTTTAAAAAACCGAACAGTGAACAGGCGCTGCGCATTGTAGAGATCCCATCCCTGAATGAAAACCACGCATTTCGCATTTAACCCTCCCGATCCCCGCCAACTACCGCAATATTTTTTGTTTTTTCCGTATTTTTTTTTGTGTGTTTTTCATGTATTTTTTTTTTAAATATCGGAATTAAATAGAAATCCGTACATAGCTCAAAGTAATTTTTGTTTTTTTTTTTGCATGTAAAAACACTATAAATAAAACCAAAAAACAAGTTTGACCCGATTGGTCAACGTGAGACGACAGATTAACACATAAGTATGTGTCGGACAGAAAGGTTGCATTTAGCTCATCATATGTGGTAAAAGTAAATACAATATACGACTGTATTATAATCATAGTTCATAATGTGAGAGCGAAACGTGTTACAATCTAGCGCCTGAGAATATCTTTGTAGCAACAACACATTTATCGTCAGACAGAGGAACTTTTCCAGGCGTAAAATGCTGTTGGTTGCGTGTTTCATTTTGGGCATGTTTAGTATATGTAATGTAAGCACATGAGATTACGAGATTATAGCCGTGGCTTCGTCACTTTTGCATCCCCCAATTTCCCCATCCTCATTCTTGTCTAAAACAGTAGGAAGGAAAACTGCGTTCTATATTTTAGCTGTCTACGTCCATGGGTTTAGGTTGGGCTTTGGTAAGTCAGCTAGATAGTTTTTTTTTTAAATATATTTACAAAATCTATACTGTAAGAATAAAACCAAGATTCCGGCGAGGGGTATGTAAATAGTTCGTCTATCACGGTAATGATAATACTATGTCAAATTATAATTCATTTATTTGTTGCAGCATGGGTCTTACAAGATGATATATACATATACAGTTCCGGCATAACCCTGTTAGGGCACAGCAACGTTCAATTAAAAAAAACAACAAATAACTCATACTGAATTAGTGCATGCAACACGCTCACACATGACTGTATAATTATATCAAAAGATAATTACTGTATCACGGTAATCGAGCCTCGAAGATTTTCCTGATTTGTCGGATGTTTTAAGTTGTCCAGTGTTAGCAGAGCTTAAACAAAACAAAACTTACGCAAATTGGGGTCCGTTTTAATGGCTGTATTTTTTGATTGAATTGACTTTTCACAGCTTCAGGGGACCGCAGCGTTTACTTCAGCTTGCTACCTCCACGGGTTCTATAGAAAAAGGATCATGACAGATAGACAGGCAGAGAGACGAACAACAAAGTGACCCAATAAGGTTCCCATTTTTCCTTTTGAAGCACTGAACCTTCAAATTGTTTAAGATGTCTCACACTGGGCATGAAGCGAGTTTTCCACCAACCCTTGTCACGCATTTTTCGCGAAATATTTGGCATCAAAACTTTCCCTTTACGATAGGTACTTTATTCGTAAAAGTTTAATTTGATTACGGCGGTACGGCGGAGTGAAAGTGTTGCCGAGTTTTATTTTTATGACGATTTTTATGGCGTTCGCGAGCGACACAAGTCGGTTCTCCTTTAGGGTTTTAACATTTTAATGTCAAAATTTTAATAATCAAGACACCATAAAGACCTGGCGCTTACTGCTTACCTACGAATCTACTATGATTACCGTATTGCAACCGTATTGCATTTACGACATTCCACAAACTACAAAACACAAGGAAACTATCAACTATAATATACCTATAGATAAATAAGTTTCTGTAAAAAAATATTTCGTGTATGTAATTTGTTTGTTTGTATGTTTTGATCTAATTACATTGACATGAACATCAGGATATGCCCTTTGGAACATTTTGAAATAGGAACGGTGTTGCCGAGTCCGCCAGCGGGAGCGGCGCGCGGCCGTAGACTTACCTTGTAGTCACACTGAATTGCAAACAAAAACGCAGTTCCGAAGGGCCCATTAATACGCTATATGTGTATAGACACATATTAGGCATAGGCCTAATTACGAATTTTTGTATCTAATTGACGAACAATTCGCTATCTGTAGACATGTATGTCTCACCGTCCTGCCATCGACAGATTGCAAGCAGAAATTGGATTGGATTGACAGTAAGTTTATTGAGAAGACAAAATTGAAGATACTCTTAAGTAGATAGTTTTTAGCGTCAGTAAATCAAAACAAGACATAGATTGATTAAGAAGGGTACGAGGAAAGAACATATTGTCTAGTCACTAGATGTCCTTTTTAAGTCCTTCTTTTAAAAAATAAGATTTTAATCTCAAAATGTAGACTATTAAGTTACCATCAGTTACAGATGCAAATAACTTGTCTTTTTAAAGTGACAAAAATTGCCTCATCATCATCATCATGTCAGCCGATTGACGTCCCCTGCTGGACGGCGGCCTCCCCCGCGGCTCTCCACTCTGACCGGTCGTGTGCTTTCCGCATCCACCGCGGTCCCGCGATCTTTACTAGGTCATCGCTCCATCTTGTTGGAGGCCTACCAACAGCTCGTCTCCCGGTCCGTGGACGCCATAATTACCTACATCGTTTCAAACTTTCAAACCGCAATAACTCAAGAAGTTGCTAAGGTGATTAGACATCTTCTTTCCGTGTACCCTTCATATTGGGAACGGATGTAAGAGCACAGCTGTGCAGTTTAAGTAAAAGCTAATCCATTAATAGCATATTTCAACACGAATTGCGCATAAAATACTTAGAAAATAAATATGAATACGTGTTTTATTCCAAAGTCGTTATCCGTTTGACCGACTGACATCAAATGGGTTGAATGTTGAGGCAACAATTCAGTAGCTCATTACAAAAGGCTTAAGTAGCATTTGATAACACTGTTAATTCCAACTCTACGTATTTTACATTTCGGTCTAATTTTAAAGTGTCGACGCGGAGGGCTTAAGTTAGTTTCGAGTGCTGCGGGGTTATTTTGAAATTTTCTTCAAAACAGGTACATAGAAGGTTTACTATATAAATAGGTTTTATTAAAGGTCAAGATCAACAGTTAGACGGAAGTCTAATACATAATGTACAAAATCGCTATTTTGGTGTTCGTCGCCGTCACGGTCCAGGTACGTAAATAAATAAATAGAAACATCTCACCGGCCCTTAACCACCATGATTTCAATGGAGTATTTTTTGTATTTTTTCTCCAATTTAAAAGTATCAAAACTGTACAGGTTTTCAAAAATCTGTGAACATGTCGATTGTCATCACTTAAAAAGTTAGTAGGTCAGTACATGCCTTCTAAGAGAATTTTTGGGGGGCAGGGAAGGATCTAGTAGCTGCCCTTATTGGCGTGACTGACCCATGGGTCAACTTTTCACAATATTTGATCTACCAGAGCGCTTTAATTAAAATTAAATATCGACGCCCAAAAAATACGTCTCGTACGCTTTTGCGCTAGTGTCAAATACTATGAGAATAGTTTGTTGTCGATACATACCGCAAGAGGAGCTGTGCCCTTAGTGTAATCAAAAAGCACAAAATACTTACGTCTCGATCGCGTTTGCGTTAAAGTGTCAAATAGTATGAGAATTGTCAAACGCGAACGCGATCGAGACGTATTTCTTGGCCTAATCGGCGATTACACTAGGCGCTCTGAAAATTTGCACACAGCTATTCAAACTTAAACGCGATCGAGACGTTTTCTTGCGTCAAAAATGACACTAGACGCCCTTAGATGTTTCTGTATGTGGACTGTTTTTGAAACCCTCTTTCCTACAGGACCTAGAAGCTTGCTGCTGCGTCAGCCGTGAGCCCTACATGACGCAGACCTGCCTAGAGTGCCTCTACGGCTTGTCCCCTGACTTCTGTTCCCCTCCCCCCAAATGTGGTTGCGGTTGCTTCAAGGACATCAAGAAACCCCTAGAAAGCCTCTGCAAGTCGAAATGCAACCCCCCGACTGTCCTGTACTACCCTGAGGTCGAGTACCCGGTCACCGGTTATAATACGAACCCGTTTTACTACAATACTTGCTTCGGTTATTGATGTTACAATTTTTTTGTTAACAGTTTCATTTCAATACAACCTTCTTTGCTGAGTGTATTTTTTGTTGCCTGTAGTTGTATTTTTTTTTTAATATCATCAGACAATTTGACACTAATTGAAGGGTACACGGAAACACGGAAAGAACATGAGTCACCTCTCAGAGTCACCTTAGCAACTTTTTGAGTTATCGCGATTTGAAAGTTTGGAACGATGACGTAATTATCCGTATAATTTTCGCATACATCTTTTTTTAAAGTGATAAAAAAGACAAGTTACATAAATATTTGTATCTGTAACTGAGTGGTAACTTATAGTCTATTGAGTGCTCTACATTTTGAGATTAAAATATATATATATTTTAAGTGACTAGACATGTTCTTTCCGGGTACACGGAAAGAACAGGGGTGTTATAAGTTTGACCTGTGTATCTGTGTATCTGTCTGTGGCATCGTAGCTCGCAAGCGGATGGACCGATTTCGATGAGGTTTTTTTATTCGAAAGCTAGTTTAATTAAGAAAGAATAAAAGAATAAAGAATAAGGAATCGAGATGGTTCTTAGCTAAGTTTCATTAAAATCGGTTTTTCAACTTTTCTATGTTGGTTAGGCTATTTAACTCCACTGTTGGGCCCCTCTGAAGGTTGTGAAACGAATTGACCATTCGATGAATAATACGATCCGTTATTGTAATAATATTATTCAAAAGTAATAAATTAGAGTTCAGAACAATATTTGTTGTAAATTGTAACAAAGTTTCATGTAAATTTAGTTGTTCTAAATCAGACTCAAACGTATGATAACAAGATACATATCTGTGTACAGTGGAAAAGGCGCGTGTGATCTTTAAACTTGGTAAAGTTACTTGGATTTGAACGTTGAAATAACTAAGCAAAAGTTTTTTTTAACCTTTGTTGGATAGAACTAGTTCAAAATTAAGAATTGTATTCAGCAAAAAGGCAGTTGAATGCTCTTTTACACGTTATTTTTTGAGTCTACCAGCGCTGTCGGAAAGACCATGATTGCCAAAAAGAATACTCCGCAAGAAACTTGGCTCATTTTCTCTAAAAACAAGTTACATTAGTTCTTACAATACGTAACCACATAAGGATTAAATACAAAAAGAAAGCTTACTGTATCATTAGAAAATCGTCATCATCATCCTATTCATGTCCCACTGCTGGGCACAGGCCTCCTCTCAGAATGAGAGGGCTTGGGCTATACTTGGTTCCCACGCGGGCCCAGAAAATTAAGAAAAAAAATACGTTATTTTAGTATGAACTGAAACGACGAACCAACTATAATTAGATTTGTTTAACAGCCGATATTTAATAAAAAATGAGACAATTCGCTGATGAAGAATAATAGTATATTTAACATCTATGTAATTGACAGTAATTGCATATCATAACAGAGGTCAGTGACGCCGCTGAACCACATAATCAGCATTTGGAATGCCACAGGTAATATTCGTGGTTTCGAATAATTAAGTCACCTCTAAGTACATGTTTAACAAAGTCTCCTGCCGCCTCTGTCTGTCTCAATGCGACAAACTCAAAAATCTATTTTTGATACTGTTTTTAACACCATTATAGACATTTTTTACCGATTTAAATTTATATAAGTAGTGGAGAAATCCGTGGGCCGCGGGGACCAGCCCCTAATAATCCTTAATGATAATGATAATATATTTATTTGCATAGAATATGGTTACATAACATGAATGTTATACAATTTTATGTCCAGGCATATTCAGCTGCGCATGCAACGTACAAATATACATTACAGGTTTATCCTTATAGCCTAATATTAGGTACATGTAATGTCAAACTTAGTAATATAAAAACAATAAAATTATTATTATGTATCAGAATTTAGAAATTCATTCACCGAATAAAAGCAGAGTTCTATAAGATATTTGTCAATATTTATTGCAAAAGATTCCTTCTTTCACTTTAACCTGATCCCGTGGTTTATTAAAAAGCTTCATGGACATATAGTACGCATTTTTCTTAAGCACATTAAGATTTGGTTTTGGCAGCGCCAACTCATCCTTTCCCCGACATCTGGAGTTGAAAGCTTGGGCTTTTGTCCGGAAAAAGTCAGGGTGTCGTCTCACAAATAGACAGGCAACTTTTATGTACAAGCAGGGTAACGGTAAGATACGTAGATTTTTAAACATTGCTTTACATGAGTCTCGATACCCTGCTTAAATTAAGTTTTAAGGCTTACCTATGTAAAATAGACGTGTGTTTAGCGTGAAACTGAGATTGCAAACCTGGGTTGAGCTATTAAGTAGTTTGTACCTAACCTAGATTGGCATTGGCACAAGCGAGCCTTACTGGAACAAGTAAGTAAACACTTTTCTTTACTATACTATTAAGTACTATACTAAAAAACGTACACACATCTTGTGCTTGTATATATTTCACCCTTTATTATACTATTTACTGTTATCACGGTCTATCATTCCACATAATCTCCATTTCTTTTGTTAAGTATAAAATAAAAATAAAATAAAATAAATAGACACTTACGAAGCAAAAGCTGGTTTGATATTTAAATATATTAAATTAATCAAATCATTTCAAAATTCACAACATTGAATGTCATAAGTACTACGGTTTCGGACTGTTACGTGTATTTATTAAAATAACCCAAAGAAAAGTAAAGGATCTGTACTTGCTTTGGTTCTTAATTAAAATTTGGACTGACCATCTTCTACTTAATTAAGTATGCGAATTCCTAATTTTCCAAATGTTTGGTGACTTTGATTTACCTAATTAAGAATCTAAAGGTTTACAATCTTGTTTATTTACAAGTACCAAATAAGTACATAGTTAGTTTTAATGCTAAGAATTAGTTAATATTGTACGAACACAATTTGCACAAGCATGCATATTTAACTCTTTTTCGAGGGGAGATATTTCATCTCCCTTGGAAGTTTGTTAAATATTTTAAGGCACATGCTTACCTAAGTATTAAGTATGCGTATGACTGGTTTGTTTCAGACTAAGTACATGTAGGTACAAAAAAATTGGCGAAAATTCGAACTGCTAAGGAATGGAATTCGCTCCCACCGTCTGCATTTCCGGACGGATACAATCTAGGGCTCTTCAAGGCGAGAGTGAATAGGCTGTTACTGAACCAGTGAGTTACACCTTAGGCCTCATCTGCACCTTCCATCAAGTGAGATAGGGGTCAATCACTGGTCAGTTTATAGTAAAAAAAAAAAAAAAATTATTGCACTGTCGAGATATTAAAATATGTGATCGTTGTTTTGTGATTTTTTTTTTCAAATAATGCCTATTCATATAGAGGTACTGACAAAAGTTTGGGTTTTTTAAACGTATCGTTTAACAGGTAAATACTTCAAACAATAGGGAAAAAAATTATGCTATTAAAAAAGAGTTTATTGAATCAGGCGTTACTTTGCGGAGGTCCATATCAAATTTATGAACTAAAAAAATACTTTGCTCACCCGCGACCACGCGCGTGTGTCGTTTTTGTGTGATCGCGGGTAAAATAGTTAATTGTTTTTAGTTAATAAGCTGTTAAAGTTCTAAATGTATTCGAATTTAAAGCAAATCGAGACGTTTCTTGACCGTTGATTACACTAGACGCTCAGACTACACTAAACCCTATTCCAGCTGGCACTGACTAGCACGTTAAAAGACGCTTCACTACGCTCGATTGCGATAGTAATCGCAATGGGAATGTACCGAAAAATCTAACCCCCTCTTTTTATATTTTATTTCGATAAAATAGGCCAAAATAAGTATACAGGTTTCTCATTTTGTTATTTAAATGCGTTTTTTTTTTATATTAATTAAAAATTGTAGCTACAGCAATGACGTCACAATGAGGGGGTTTGATCAAGATAACAGTTTTTTTTTCTTGAATGCACCCCAATGCACGTTTTTGCAATATCTGACTGGCAACACTTACACATAACATGTGTCATGTCGTGTCCGGACCGAAGTTATTAGGGAGGGTTTATGTTGCATGTTTAATGTAGGATTTTGTAACTGTTTTTGTCGGAACCTTGTAGTGAAGCGGCCAAAATTATTTATAAGTGTCTTTTGAAATAATTATGCCTATTTGTTTTTTTTATTTGTGCTGTTTTTATATTATATTTCTTTTGCCCTTTGTTCATGTCTGAACAAAGCCCCTAAATCAATAAATATTAAAAATAAATAAATGTATCATGTCACCATATACCGATATTTGTTGTTGATTTTAATGGCCTTGCGACAAAATGGACAAATATACCTGTTTCGTGCCTGATTGCATCAACTTTCACAGAAATATACGTGCAGAAGATACAGGAATATTATAAAACCCAAACCAGAAATCGCCTTTGAAATTCTTGTCTATATTATACATACATATATAACACGTCAAGCGAAAACGTTAGATCCCTATATACGAATACGAAGCCGTGATAGCCTAGTGGTTTGACCTATCGCCTCTCAAGCAGAGGGTCGTGGGATTAAAAAACCCCGGCTCGCACCTCTGAGTTTTCGGAATTTATGTGCGAAATTACATTTTGTAATTTATCATGAGCTTTTCGGTGAAGGAAAACATCGTGAGGAAACCTGCACACTACTGCGAAGCAATTCAATGGTGTGTGAAGTTCCCAATCCGCACTGGGCCCGCGTGGGAACTATGGCCCAAGCCCTCTCATTCTGAGAGGAGGCCTGTGCCCAGCAGTGGGACGTAAATAGGCTGATAATGATGATGATGATGATACGAATACTGCGCGCACGGAGGATCACTCTAAGCGATCACTAGTGTATCTTAATGTTCCTCATTTGTATCTGTTCCTATATTTTTCTACACTAATATTATAAAGAGGAAAGATTTGTACCTATTTTTGTATGTTTGTATGTTTGTAATGAATAGGCTCAAAAAGTACTGGGCCGATTTATAAAATTCTTTCACCAATAGAATGCTACATTCTTCCAATTTGACATAGGCTACATTTCATTTTGAAAAAAATTAGGGATCCTTGGTAAAATTTTAACAATGTAACCGAAGGTGTAGAAAAATGAGTCTTAAAATGTCTTTCGTCGAATGCGCTGCCGAAACTATTAGCGATAGAACAAAATAATGTACAACAATATTGAAGAACATCATAATGTCTACAAAAAACTCCGCGGTAGCATATGTCCAACTATTGTAGTTATGTCACTACAACAACTTTTTTCATTTTATAATTGTCTACCCCGTGCGAAGCCGGGACGGGCTGCTATGTACAATAAAGCATTTAATTCATACATGGTGGGTTTGAAATTTCGATTCAGATATCGTAAACAAATGAAAACAAATATATTTACATAATAAAAGCCATTTACAATGACATTAAATCTAAGCTTAAACTAAATAAACTACAACTTAAAACTAAATTAAATCTAAATGAGGCCCCCGTGGCATAGTGCCCAAAAGGCTGGCAGCGTTGCCTCGCTGAATAGCGATGCTGATTCTTTGATAGAGAAAACTGCCAGCCCTTTGGTCACAAGTTGCATGAACAAATTAATCGTGTTTGAATAAAACGGCAAGGCGACATAAGAAAAGCTGCCAGATAAAAAATCAAATAGTCCGAAACCGTAGTACTTATGACATTCAATGTTGTGAATTTTGAAATGATTTGATTAATTTAATATATTTAAATATCAAACCAGCTTTTGCTTCGTAAGTGTCTATTTATTTTATTTTATTTTTATTTTATACTTAACAAAAGAAATGGAGATTATGTGGAATGATAGACCGTGATAACAGTAAATAGTATAATAAAGGGTGAAATATATACAAGCACAAGACGTGTGTACGTCTCAAGTTACATCAAGAGAGTGTGTGTTCCGTTGCTCTAGCAACTACACAAATATGTCGTACATTCACATGTACTAGATTATTACAGCCAGTATCAGGCGCTATACTGCCTCCAATATATATGCCTACATACAATATACTGCCTATAATATAATAAAAAGTATGAAAAGTATCTAAGTTTCTGCCGGCACTAAAAAAAAATGTCATTGAGTTATGTCCCTATAGCTTAAGTGAATATTATGATTATATTGTTAGTTATTAAGTACCTATGTAAGTATGTAGCTACACCTTTCTGGGTAAAATTGTATTGATTCACTTTGTATTGCACAATATCAACATGTACCTACACATACAATTTATGGCTTTTGAATAAAAAAAAAATGACTGAAAGTTACGTTAAAATAAGAATATACACCACAGCTGTAATTAGGACTCCCAGCAGACCGACCACAGGTTAAGTAAAAAAGATTGCGAGCTCGTGTCTTCGATATGTCTTCGTCACAACGATTAAGGTCAAAATAAAGTTAAATGAAAAAATAGCAATAACTTATTAATAAAATCATTAGAATAAAATCTGGTGATTGGAAATTGTTAAGAAAACCTATTCCTCGAAATGGTTTTTGAATTAGCATAGGTTGTCAAATACTGGTACATCCCCATTGTAATCGACGACCAGGCCAAGAAACACGTCTGGATCGCGTTCGCGTTTAACAAATCTCATACTATTTGACACTTGAACGCAAACGCGATCGGGACGTATTCTGCGCTTTTGGATTACACTAAGGGCACTGTCGGAAATGGACGTCCTACGACGTGAAACGACGTTACCGTACGGGCTTTCGGGCATATTTATTTATTACGAAAGTTGTGAAACTGAAACTAGCAATTTCTAGACTTAATTTAAACTGGATTACCTGGGCCATGTTTTATAAAGCTACAAGTTACAATTTACAAGCGGAAGTCTCATTCTATCACCTTTTATTAGAAAGAGACTTCCGCTTGTAAATTGTAACTTGTAGCTTTATAAAACACGGCCCTGCTGTTGGGTCAAGTTACAAGTGGTCATTGTTCATTGAAAGTTGACAATCGCTACTTATTAAAACCTCCTGCCGAACCTCGTGCCGTCCCTCTCAAGCTAATATTATTTAACACGAGAGTGAGCGGGACGATACGATACGAACTTCGATTTTCGAATTTCGTAGTATGGGGGCAGGGCGAACATGCCTCACAAAACACTTCTTCGCCTCCAAACAGCAAATTTCATATAGATTTTTAGGCCGGTGTCGATATATCAAATACAGAATAAGTTTAACTTTAGCTCGTTTAAAGTAATTTGATATCATTATAATTATTTCAGCCTTGATAGGTACATTCGCTGTAGGTACATGCAGTTACCAGTAATTGAGCATTTTCGCTTTTATCGAAGAGTGGTCTTCGCATACCCTGAATGTTTTTGTAAGACCTATCCACAGCAACCTGTATTGTAAATTGTATAACAGCTTTCTGGGCCGTGTTTTATAAAGCTACAAGTTACAATTTACAAGTGGAAGTCTCATTCTTTCACCTGTTGTTAGAGAGGGACTTTCGCTTGTAAATTGTAACTTGTAGCTTTATAAAACACGGCCCTGGGGTTCGATTTTTGAATCTCACTTGGTGACTAAATTATCACCCGTGACATTAATATCACTATTTGCCACAAGCCGTATTTGTGAATGTCATACCCGTCTACTAAGATTCAGCTAATTTGCGTTTCTGTCGTACACAAGCGAGTCAACATAGTGGATTGAGGTTAGCTGTCACTGCCAGTGGTCAAGAAGTCACCCAATGAGTGAGTGTTTACGAGTGGGCGAGGGCATTCCTATTTGATATCATAGGCATGAGAATTTTAGTCACCGGTGAGATTAAAAAATACGAACTTTTTAGAAATCACTGAATTATAGTCACCGGGTGAGATCCCCTGGCATCCACATCACAACAATGCCGAGCTTATACGGATGGTGAGCAAGTCCTTACAGTAGAGCTAGCACGACTGGCCGCCACTTTATTTGTCCCGCGAGATTATATTCCCCGTCCCGTTGCATTCTGATTGACAGAAAAGGATGGGCAGCTGTTCTCGCGCGAGATAGAAGTGGCACTGTGAGCTGTGCTAGAGCTACAGGACCGGCTTAGCGGCGGCGCGTTCGATGCACATGATGTATTCACCATTCATTTCGCCGTAATTCGCCGATCGACCACCCTCGCCTAGGTAACAAGAACCGACCCGTTTGTTTTGTTCGTCTATTATGTAATAAAAACAACAACGAAATTTCTTTTTTGCCCATTATTATGTACCTAACTTGGCATCCGCATTAGCACCCGCGGATGTGAAGCTTAAAAATCCGCGTGCGCGGATGTAAAAAAAACTGCATCCGCAATATCCCTGCTTTCTAGCACCAAGACACCTTAACTCGCTATATCGGACGTGATGAAACTACAAGGTTCCTTGTCAACTATCGGAAATCAGAAATCTTTATTTGCATTTATAAAACACGGTATTCTTATAGGTCTAGATAACAATATTAGATGTTTCACGTGCTTAGTCGTAATGATATCGTGCAAATTTTATATAATAGTACCCGAATAATCAGTTTCTAGGGTCAGGCAAAAACGGAACCCTTTTAGATCGCTTTGTTGTCCGTCCGTCTGTCTGTCTGTCAAGACCCTGTTTCTCTGGAACGCGTGGAGGTAGCATGCTGAAATTAATATCAAATACTTCGAGCCTGCGGTCCCTTGAAGCTGTGAAAAAAAATTAATGTTAAACAATAAAGACAATTAAAATAACTCAAATAGGGCTGTTGCTTTCATTGGTAATTAATGTAAATCATAATCAAACTATACGGAACTCTAAAAAATTGGTTTGCATCCGCGGTCGCCCGTGGCTCGAAACACGAGCCCTCACCGGAAGCGGGGCAGTCTGGTTCCAGTGTAATTGAATTTAATGGATTTAACGGCCGTTACGGCGCTGAACACATATTGAGAGGCTATCAGCTTTTCATAAAGGCCCACAGATTAGTTTAAATATACACCCACTTCTATAGTTACAGGCGGCAACAGGCACAATACTATGACGTTCGTTACGTACAGGCCCCTGTTTCACGATTTTCACAATTGTCAGTTTTATATGACAATACGAACTACATTTCTTTGACAATATGAAGCGCACATGAACAAAAACTCTTCAAACCAGCAGTTGACACCGAATTGTCTTTAAAAATTGACAGTTGTAAAGTTGGTGAAAAGGGGCCTGTACTCTACTGTCTATAATTAGATTTTTTTTAAACCGATATTTGTCAGCCGGCATCCCAGTGCAATTAGTGTCATCATATGTCAATAATGACAAATTGTACTTGGATGACAGCTGTCAAATATCGGCTGTGAAAAAAACTTCAGTCGTGTAGATATATAATAATTTATTGACTTAATTGTACTGGGATGACGGCTGTCAAATATCGGCTGTCAAATATTGGCTGTTAAATATCGGCTGTCAAATGTATGTAACTTACTACTTAGATTTTTTTATGGCTGTCATCCCAGTACAACTTATGTGATTATTGACATCTGTGTATCTATCTGTGGCATCATAGCTCTCTAGCGGATGGACCCATTTCGATGCTGTTTTTTTTAATAGAAAGATAGTTTAATCGAGATGGTTCTTAGCTATGTTTCATTAAAATCGATTGACCCGTTTTTGAAATATTGGACTTTGAAACGAAAATGTCGGGGGTTTTCAACTTTTTAAGTTGGTTAGGTTAGGTTATTGGACGTCGATTACACTAAGCTCTCTGCACCAATCAGTAGACACGAAACTACAAACTTTAAGGCAGAATCTGGGCTATCCGTGCTCGTTGTAGGTATATATACGTATAATTATTTATTATATGCTCGATAATAAAAAAATAGGTAGTCCTGCCTCGGCACATACGAGTATATAGTTTCTGAAACGCCTTACGAAGAATCCTGACGAATTTATACCGAACTTAAGTACTCAATATATTCCGCGCAGGCGGATCCGCGAATGATCGCTACTTTTGATTAATTACTATTGAATATTACCGTACCTTTATAGAATACATAATTCGCGAAAACAATTAGTTCATTGCCACGTTCGTAATTGAACGCCACCGACACACGCCGCTCCATGTATAACAAAATTGTAATTTGCATGTTTAGTGGCAACTAACGGTTTATTTCAAGCGAGAGTTTTCCATCATTTACATTACATGGCGGGGCCACGGTGCTACGTATATATGTTATGACATATCAATTCCATCGACTGCAGCAATGAAAAGCGATTGTAGGTAAAACTCGCAGCGGGTAGGACAAGAACTATGCGAGCTTCGTCTCATCATTAAGGCTATTTATAAGGCTACAGGGGATCAATTTTTGAATGTCACTGGGTGACTAAATTCTCACAAATGACATTGATATCACATGGATATCACCATTTGCCAAAAGTCGTATTTTTGAATGTCATACCCGTCTACTAACATGCAGCCAATTTGCGTTTCTGTCGTAGACAAGCGAGTCAACATAGTGGATTGAGGTTAGCTGTCACTGCCAGTGGTCAAGAAGTCACTCAGTGATCTCGTTTACGAGTAGGTGTGGGCATATGATATCACGGGCATGAGAATTTTAGTCACCGGTGATATTAAAAAATATGGACTTTTTAGAAATCACTGAAATTAGTCACCGGGTGAGATTCAAAAATTGATCCCCAGTTTGATAGAAAAAGATGACGCCAAAGCGATGCCGAGTTATGAAAACCGTCTGGATATGCAGAGGACAGGAGCGAATTCCATTCCGCTCTCTCTTCGCCTTATCATTCGTTATTCGTTTCTCTGCCACACATTTCTTCCAATATTTTGACATAATGATTATATACTTTCTTAAAAATTACATTAAATAAACTTATATCTACTGAGTAAGTAAAATAAACAGTAGGTATGTCTAAACTAGGTAACACGTGAAACCAGGGGACCGAGTTTTGAGTCTCACCTGGTGACTAAATTCTCACCAAATGATATCACTATTTTCCATAAGCCTTGTTTTTCAATGTCATACCCGTCTACTAACATGCAGCTAATTTGCGTTTCTGTCGTAGACAAGCGAGTCAACATAGTGGATTGAGGTTAGCTGTCACTGCCAGTGGTCAAGAAGTCACTCAGTGATCTCGTTTATGAGTGGGTGAGGGCATTCGTATTTGATATCGTGGGCATGAGAATTTTAGTCACCGGCACCGGTGAGATTCAAAAATCGACCCCCTGTGCTTTAGACAAAAAAATCACAATACAAGGAAACAAAAAGAATTGGACAATAACGTTTAAAAATCGCTTTACATTTTTGTGCGAAAATATGATATCTTTATTATTACCAAAAGACAATTACAAACAGGCGTCAAGATTGCAAAATAGAAAGTAATTTGACGACGAAGCAGTTACCTTGTAATCATGTAATCGTCAGCAAATTTTTAGTGTCAGCATACGATAGATCTGGCAACCATTCTGATACTTTACATAAAAGTAGAGGTTAAGGCACATCATGTATTTAGCACTTTATTAATTTTATTGTACTTATACATACATGCGGACCAAGGAAAGGAAAGAATTTATACGCGAAAGCGTGCGAGGTGCTTTTGGGGGAATAAAATGTACCTAGGTATGTCCTTGCGTATTTTGTTTTTAACATTCGGATTGTACGGTGATGCTATTTTAAAGTACCTAACCGCAAGTCAGCCTAAAGACTGTCCACTGCTGGCCGGCGGCCTCCCCCGCGGCTCTCCCCTCAGACCGGTCTTGTGCTTTCCGCATCCACCGTGGTCCATACCAGGTCGTCGCTTCATCTTGTTCCATCTGTGCTCCAACAAGTACCTAACTTAGTAAGTGACAATATGAGGAGTTGTCACACAGTGAGGACTTTCAAGACAGGTACAGTTCCGTGGTCGGATAAAAAAAGGTCTGAAACAAATCTGTCAAGAACAGTTGAAAAACCCCCGCCATAGTCATTTCAAAAACGGGTGAACCGATTTTAATGAAACTTAGCTAAGAACCATCTCGATTAAACTAGCTTTCGATTAAAAAAACCGCATCGAAATGGGTGTATCCGCTTGCGAGCTACGATGCCACCAGA
Source organism: Clepsis dumicolana (assembly GCA_963691665.1). Classification (NCBI taxonomy): domain Eukaryota; kingdom Metazoa; phylum Arthropoda; class Insecta; order Lepidoptera; family Tortricidae; genus Clepsis; species Clepsis dumicolana. The sequence goes on along the minus strand of OY829505.1, from coordinate 34,757,723 downwards.
TACACAGGTCAAACTTATAACACCCCTCTTTTTCGTGAGGAGTTAAAGATCAAGGCAAACACGACTGGCCGCGACTTTGTCCCGCGAGATTATATTCCCCGTCCCGTTGTTCTCGCGCGAGATAGAAGTGGCACTGTGTTTTGTGTAGACCTCCTGCTCATATCGATACCCCGAAAGACAAACGAACAACGCGACAAAGCGAGTCAAGGCTGTCCACGAGACGTGCTGTCTGCCTCATACGCGAGTCAATTCGTAAACAAGCGATTTTAAACACTTTAGACTTCACACAAAGGCATCTCGCTGTTGAAACCGCTTCTGGCTGGCAAGTGCGCCGGGAAAGTGTGTTTTCCGTCCTCGGGTATAAAGCGCAAGTTGCAATACACCTGTCGGACCACTAAATCTTTGTTAAATGAATAATATATGAGCGGATGGAGTGGAATGGCTCAAATAAAATATTTAGCGTCTGAAAACAAAACGTACGACCGAAACGGTTGATAAGAGCGAAAAGAAATACGGTTCGCCGGTTTGGCTTTGTTTTGCCATTGTATAAAATTCATTTTTAATACTAGCTTTTTTGCTAGCTGTGCTTATTAATCCTTATTAATATTTCAAAAATGGGCGAACCGATTTAATGAAACTTAGCTAAGAACCATCTCCGCTTAAATTAGCTTTCGATTATAAAAATAGCTTCGAAATCGGTGAATCCCTTTGGGAGCTATGATGCCATACAGATACACAGACATACAGATACACAGGTCTAACTTATAACACCTCTCTTTTTCGTCGGGGGTTAAAAAGAGGGGTGTTATAAGTTTGACCTGTGTATCTGTGGCACCATAACTCCCAAACAGATTTACCGATTTCGATGCGGTTTTTTTCAATAGAGAGCTAGTTTAATCGAGATGGTACTTAGCTAAGTTTCATTAAAATCAGTTCACCCGTTTTGGAAATATTGAAGTTTTGAAATGACAACATCGGGGTTTTTCAACTATTCTAAGCTGTAAAGCAACGAGACTTAAATAATAGTCTGGCGGCAGTGGCGGCCCTCTTGAAGCATTCTTGGTTTAGGTAATCCAATAAGTAAGGTAATAATTGTGAGTTACCTTAACTGCTGTTCGTAAAATGGCCGCCAACGACCGAGACGTTAAGATGGCCGACTTACGACTTCTGCTAGTGGTTTATACGCTTTTTACAGCTTTTTGATTCATTTTGCTTTGTGTTACGAGTTGTAACTGTGGAACTGCGGACGTCAGACGTCGCAATATCACAATTACAACCTGCGTTGTTGTACCTAAAGTAAATTCCCGAGCGTCCGACGCAGCCCCATTAGTTGACACGTTCAGTCTTAAAACGTAGCAATAATGTATTATGTGTATTATTATGTATTGGTATTAACGTTTCGATCAACAAAACAAACAAAAACAAAAAGAATAATAATAACAATAATTAAATTTGGAACCTAAAATGGAAAACGTCCCCGAGTCCGCTACCTCTTTGTATAGCAATGCCTATACGTTGGCCGAGGAACGCGCCAGCCCTTTGTTCACCTGTAATTTTGGTATTTTTTTTCTTAATCTTATTTAAAAAATTGAGTGCGTCGGGTCCCCACGGGCCAAGCGTCTCCACACCAAACGCCGCAAAACTGAAACTGTTACTAAGTTTGTGAACTTTTGCGGCGTTTGAGAGCCTCCGCAGACGCTGCCGCTGCGCCCGCCTTTGATGCCGTAACGCTGAGGTAGGACGGCGCCAAAGTATCAACGCACGTAGCGTCCCATACTAAGGGCCGTCCTAGTTGCCACGGCACCAGGGTCATGCCGTCGGGCCTCTTACCATCGTCGCGAGTGAGGCTATTCGGCTCTAGCACTGCGGGAATGTTGGCGCTGACGAGAGCCCGACGGATGGTGTCGTTGAGGCAGGCGTGGCGGGAAATTCTACCGGCGCTTTTAGGGCATCTTAACCCGTGGGTGACCCAAACAGTCCACCTCCGATCCACATAGAGACCAGGAGTGTGGACTTACTATATTTAAACCCAACCTAAGTCCAACAGCCATTCTAAATGAGTCGTTGTCCAGAAGGGTGTAGTAGAATGCCGATGGGTAGGCATGGAGCCAGAAGCCGGACTCCCGCTCGGACACGGCCAAGAGGCGGGCTTTTTCAGATTGGGTGGCACAGGTGTCCATAAGGTGGGTGTGCACTCTGAGGCTTATGGGCTCATCCCAGAGTTTCTGTGTCGCGGCGGCTATGGGAGGATATTTTCCCGGGCAGGCGGGTTTCCAGGCCTCTTTTGCCTCGTACAAGCATGCTACCTCAAAATCACTTAGTGATGGGATGAGAATTTTACCAATTAGAGGTAGCACGCTGTGTACGGAGGAAAGGAAAGCCGGCAGCGCGACGCTGGAAACTTGCCTCACACCAAGGCCACCGAACCTTATGGGAAGTGTTGCCTGCAGAAACTGTCGGCTATCAATTTCGACGTTTATGATTTTTTCTAAATGAGAATGGATGCAAGAGTCAAAATTTTCACATAAATTTGGGAATTTCCAAAAAGGGCAACAGCGCATAACATACGTTAATTTTGGGACAAATAGACAAAAGCGTAAAATAAAAATGGCCATGTGAGAATGAATTTCGAGAAGCCTATCCGAAAAATCGTTGAACAGGTAAATATTTTTCCTTGCGAATTCCGGAAGGGCTTCATCGTGGATTGGGGCCCCAAGAGTAACTCTTTAGACTGAATTTTGATACCAGGACTAATTACTTCAAAAAAAATCTTGAGAAGTGAGTTGGCATTTATTATGATTTAGTTCGAGGCCTATTGATTGGAATTTGGATTCAATTAATGACTTTAAAATCATTTATGACAGAATTTACGTCGCCTCCGAGGGTCCCGTCGTCGAGATACCAAACATTAAATTTAGAATTTAGGTTTGAAATGATAGGATGAATAGCCAAACTGAAGATAGCAGGACCGAGCGGGTCACCCTGTTGGCAGCCTACTGATGACAGAATTTTGTTATTTTGAAAAACCAGATTAGAGGGCGCACCGTAGCATTGCCACAAGTAGTGATAAATTTCGGGGACGTTTTTTTGTACTTCAGATAACATAGCGGCACGGCTCACAGAATTAAAAGCGTTTTTAACGTCACGTTTCAAAAGCACCTCAGCACCGGAATTACTTAAAAAAGTGCGGCATGCATGGACGGCTGCTTTACAGCCGCCCTTGCAGCCGAAACCTAACTGAATTGGCTGAAATTTGGGCGGTAATGTGGGCAGTATGTGTTTGCACTTCTCCTCAAGTGGAGCCTATGGCTATCGGATGAATGCCATCGTCTTTTTTAAGGAGTGCACAAAGATTTGCGCCATATAGGGTCTCTGTGATATATTTATATTATATTTCGATCATGCATTGGGATATTCACCTGTATTCTATTTTATGTCGATTTGTTTCTTGGAATTAAAAAAACCGGACAAGTGCGAGTCGGACTCGCGCACGAGGGTTCCGTACAAAGGTTTCAACGCTTTTCCCCAGTGTTAGCAGAGCCCTGCTCTTAAGCAAAATGTACAGACATAAAAATTTTAAAAATTTAGTTTTTTCTGAGTTGTGTGCTAAACTTCATAGATACCAAATTTCAGGTTTTTAGGACAACTGGTAGGTTTTCACAGTAAGGCAATATGTATCTTTTGATTGCGTTGATTTAAGTCAACGCAAAGATTTGTTGAGTTTGATTTTTTCACAGCTTCAAGGGATTGCGGGCTTGAGTATTCAGTATTAATTTCAGCATGCTACCTCCACGCGTTCCAGAGAAAAAGGGTCTTGACAGACAGACAGACGAACAACAAAGTGATCCTATAAGGGTTCCGTTTTATCCTTTTCCCTAAAAACTATAATATTTCAAAAATTACTAGGATTATCTAATTCTTATTACCGTCAAAAATCCTAAGCTTGCGTCGCGCGTCTTAATTTATACGTCGCTTTTTGCATATTTTTGTCAGCGTCGGATAATTAAGACGTTTCAAAGAGCCTCGCTTAACTGCTTGGAGAGTTCTCCTAATAAAGGTTTGTCCCTTTTTATCTTTTTTTTTAGGGTTCCGTACCTCAAATGGGCAAAAGCGGAATACCTATACTTAGCATCTCTCGCGGGTCTGTCACAGCCCGAAACAGCAGCAGCAGTTTTCGAAACTACTGGACCGATTGGGTTGAATTCTAGTCGGTAACCCAAAGTGTAACGAAAATAATGAATTTTAAACATGGGGCTGGTTTTGCATTGGTCAACAATATGCACCGAACCGTCAAAGTATCCCGACACTTGTAACATTGGTTAGCGAAATAGGCCAAGGGGTCGATTTCTGAATCTCACCCGGTGACTAAATTCATTGATTTAAAAAGTTCGTATTTTTGAATCTCACCGGTGACTAAAATTCTCATGCCTATGATATCAAATACGAATGCCCCCATTCACTCGTAAACGATCACTGAGTGACTTCTTGACCACTGGCAGTGACAGTTAGTCTCAATCTACTATGTTAGGTATGCTTGTTTAAGACAGAAACGCAAATTAGCTGCATGTTAGTAGGGTATGACATTAAAAAATAAGGCTTTTGGCAAATAGTGATATCAGTGTCATGGGTGAGAACTTAGTCACCAGATGAGATTCAAAAATCGATCTCCGCAGCCTTATTGTCTAACTCACTCGGGATCACAATCGGCTTGACGCACGAAAGTGACCGCGATTGCGAGCGCCTCGAAACATTGCTTTCGTGTAACGAAATGATTCCGATTACGAGCACGATCAGCATCATCAAACTCATGTCAAACTAAACCATGCCGAGCTGTCATTTTGCCAGCAGTGAAACCAATCCGTTCAATTGGCTTAAAAAATGCCTCGGCATCGCTTCCGATTGTCATGACCTTACGCGATACAAATTGTCTCATTGTCAAAGCGAGCTCGGCTTGGAAATGTCAAAACGAACGCTGTTGTGATTCCGAGCGAGTGAGACAATAAGGTTGCAGGTCTTTAATTACAACTAAAAGCGTTTATGAATAATAGGGTATGCTGGCCGGACCCTTCCTTTATTAAAATAAATGTATTCCCTAACTAAACTTAAAACATTACCGCATTTTAACAAAACGAAACCCAATTTATCATTAGGATTGTAAACTTAAGTTTGCCATTTTAAAAGTACATACCTATTATGCTTACCGTTCTCCCCGGGGTGAAGTTTTAAACAAAATTAACGCTTATATTTCGGTGTGTGAAAGTTATAATAGGTTTGCGACTTTATCCTCATCCACCTGTGCTTTGCAGCTTGATCGGAGAAGTCTTATGATATGATAGAGTTACTTTAAAGCCAATCTTTGCTGTATGTTTTAATATAGTATTAATCACAATATTCCCTGAGTACACGTTAAATAAAACTAAAAATTACTAGTGGAAATGATGGCATGTCGGGCCATGCCTAGTGTAGGATTCCGTAACCGTTAGGTACTACGAAGAAATGCAGTACTGATGAAAAGAGCGTAATTTATCTTCGTGGCACTTACGTCCTTTTACTGAGAAGCGCTGTTCACCGGCAATAACTCAAAAACGGTAAATCCAATCATATTGAAGACTAATTTCGTTGAAAGTATTCATGAAGCGTTACCTTTTCATTTTTTACTTCTGTTCAGAAGATAAGGGAGGGGGGGGGGGGGGACCATTTATGCAACTTTTGGAGTAAATATTTCCGAAAATATTCGTTTAGACTAGTGACTCTCTTGGGGTTGCTGGTTCTCATGGGTGGCGGTGATCGCTTACCATCAGGTGACGTACCTACTTAATCGTTTTTCCCCTTTCAATATTTTTTTTTGGCAGAAGTGAATGCCGTCTCCTGCCATACCTAAGCGCTGTGTGGTCTAGCTTTTAAAATGGACGATAACTAGCTTTAGTTGGTGAAAGTTCGAAAAAGCTGAAAGGGTGATCAATAAACGGGACAAACGTACTTGGTACCTAGGTACTCGTAAATGGAGATCCACATTGCTCCAATTGAGTTAAAAAATGTGTTGTGTCGTATTTTTAATGTTCCGCGCCTCTATTCTAAAGTAGGAAACGGGAATCCTTATACGTAGCACGTAGCATCACTTCCTTCCTAACCAGCAAAACTTATTATATGAAGTTTGAGAGCACGTTCCTAGTTTCGCTTAAAGCTGAAGTAGGGTATGCAAAACAATCGAGTAATAATAATAGATCACAGTTTTAAATGATTCGCGGTTAATTGCATTAGACATAATGAAAACGGGATATTGACCGCGATTACCTTATAGGTTTGATGAGCTCCAGATATTTCGATCACCCCCCGCCCGTTGAACCTGTGAAACTGTGTTTGCCCGTGATCATGATGCATGCAACTGCATCAAAATATCGGGAGCTCATGAAACAGGTAATCGCGGTCAATATCCCGTTTTCGTTATGTCTAATGAGTAATAGATCTGTAAACGTATACTTGACGCAATTTAAAGTGCTGCACCTAATTGTTGTAAAGCAATTGCAAGTAGAGCAAAATGATCGTGTAAAAGTCGATATAACGCGACATGCAATATTAAGGCAATAATAGAAATCTTTATAAGTACCATAAGTCGGAAATTAGTCAGTTGAATGTCACCGAAATTGCTTTTACTCGAATATGCATATGTACAGTGTGATAGCTAGTTTGAAGCATTTACCATGTTAAGTAAAGAACAACAATATTACACATGAACAGAAACAATGAACAAAAAGTAAGTTTTAAAATTACTTACTTACACACGTTTGTAGGCATCTGATTAATTATTAGTTTGCTAATAAGATAAAAATTATTACGCACTAAGTTCCTACATGTATACAATAATGTATATAATTTATTTATTTCACCTTGCAACAATACAATTGGGGGTTTACTCTGATCAATAGCCGTTGGAACGCTTTGGAGAACTTTTTTTAAACAATACAATACAATACAAATATTCTTTATTAAAAAAACATAACAGTACAAGGAGATTACAGAAAAACAGGTATGGTAGACAAAAGGCGGTCTTATAACATGTTCGAAGTAATTGTACGTTCGTTTGTTACGTTTATCTCTAAGTAAATCGTTACCTATTTTTAACCCCCCGACGAAACAGAGGGGTGTTATAAGTTTTACCTGTGTATCTGTGTGTCTGTGTATCTGTGTATCTGTCTGTGGCATCGTAGCTCGCAAGCGAATTATACCGATTTCGATGCGGTTTTTTTGTTCGAAAACTAGTTTAATCGAGGTGGTTCTTAGCTAAGTTTCATTAAAATCGGTTGACCCGTTTTTGAAATATTGAACTTTGAAATGACAATGTCGGGGGTTTTTCAACTTTTCTAAGTTGGTTAATTTACTCTCCGTTGACGTAGAATCATGTTTCGCTCAAAGTAAGATGTCGCTATGGCTACACAAGTTTAAGAAAAAACTTAAAAACATCAGTGCACGGAGCTCTTGGTGGGCGAGTCCGACTCGCACTTGGCGGGTTTTTATGAGTTGCAGTTTTGCAAGAGGATTGCAAACACAGATTTTCCATTTGGAAACTACCTAATTGAATTAAGTAATTTCGCTGCAATGGCATTTCATTGATGCCTGGAGGCGAATCGTTAAATTGTGCACTGTATAAATTCATTTATAGGTAAGTACCTACCTAAAAAAAACATTCCCTATCGAACATTAACTGTGACCTGTGACAGTTCTTCAGATCAAAAAGTTAACAAGCGACTATCGCCACCATATACATACATGTACCATTTTGTACCTGATCTGAATGGAGTTTTATTTTCTTGTTTTTTTTTAATGTTTATAGGGTGCCGTACCTCAAAAGGAAAAAACGGAATCCTTATAGGATCACCTTGTTGTCCGTCTGTCTGTCTGTCAAGACCCTTTTTCTCTGGAACGCGTGGAGGTGGTAGGCTGAAATTAATATCAAATAAGTACTCGAGCCCGTGGTCCCTTGAATCTGTGAATCAACCAATGAAAAATCAACCTTCTAAATCAACGCAATCAAAAGATACAGTAATTAAAAAGGCAATTTCCATACAAATTGCCAAAATCCAAAAACCTAAAGGGTACTTCCAGTTGTCCTAGAAACTTGAAATTTTGTACGAAGGTAGCTCTTATAGCACAACAACTCAGAAAATTCTCAAAATCTTAAATATTTATGTCTGTCAGTAGATTTCGCAGACCAGTATAAGTTGACCCCACACTGCGTACATTTTGCTCAGGAGCAGGGCTCTGCCAACACTGGACTTCTTAAAACACTGGGGAAAAGCGTTAAAAAATTTCTACGGAACCCTCGTGCGTGAGTCCCCCTCGCACTTGGCCGGTTTTTTTAATTTGCTTGCTAGCTGTGGTGTAGCGGTATGGCACGTGAAACGTAATGTCAAGAATCCGAGTTCGACTTTTTCTGGTTTCTTCTGTGTATTCATTGTCTCAGTTAGTATTTAAAATTATACTTAATGAACTTTTTTGTACCTATTTTGGAAACTTTAACTCCCGATCTAAAAAGAGGGGTGTTATAAGATTGACACGTGTGTGTGTATCTGTCTGTGGCATCATATCCCCCAAACGGATGGACCAATTTCGTTGCAGTTTTCTTGATCGAAAGCTAGTTTAATCGAGATTGTTCTTAACTAAGTTTCATTAAAATCGGTTCACCACTTTTTGAAATATTGAACTTTGAAATGACAATGTCGGGAGTTTTTCAACTTTTCTAAATTGTATGATACTTAGCATAAAGCAGAGGGCAATAAATAATATCTACATATATTCTGCACGTTTTACTCATATATCATAAAGACAGTTTCTACGCAACGAATTTAAAAACCTCCAGCTTCTAGCAGAACGGTAATCCTTCTAAAATGTCCCTTTCAATTTTTGACTGTATAACTAAGCATCAAGGTGGATTTTGTAATCGCCCCTTCGAGTGAGTTACGACGTTTGGAAGGTTACCGGTTGTAATATATGTTAGAAACACGTTGACTGCGCACCTGTGGCTTCTTTGTGAGGCTTTTATCTAGAGATGTGCGAGGTACGTCCGGATCGTAACCACCATCTTAATCGCTAATCTTGCCGATAAGCTTGCACTGTTGTATTCCGGTGTGGAGAGTAAGATAGCCGGTGCAATTACGGGCACAAGAGGCATTTCATCTTAGCTCTCTAGGTTGGTAACGCATCATCTAACCCTCCAGGGTTGCGGGTGTCTATGGGCAGTGGTGATCATACTTACCATCAGGTGACCCGCTTGCTCGTTTGCTTTCCTAGTCGATAAAAAAAACATGAAACGGATAGTTGATTGGCCGGATACCGGATATCCGGCGAGGTATAAGGCCGGAAAGTCAGATACCCGGCCTGTTTTCACATTGCCTGTAGTGATGAGCTGCACATGTAGCACGCGCGCCATTTTGTCGCTTGTCGCGCAGTGTCCCTTTCATAGTGATGGAATCAGTGAAGGACGCACTGAGCGGCAAGCGACAAAATGGCGCGCGTGCTAGCTCAGATGTTTTTAACACAGCAAAAGTACCGCGAGTAGGTATGTGATGAAAATAATTAGCGTATTCGGGTGTATTAGTGATTGGGCGAAAGTAACTTTAATATCTTGCTCATTGCTCTTGTTACGGATAAACATACTCATATTGTATAGATAAATACATATTTATATACATACTAGGTAGCTGTTGCCCGCGACTTCGTCCGCGTAGATTTCGGTTATCGCTCTCCCACGGGAACTATATAATTTTCCCGAATAAAAAGTAGCCTATGTTATTCCTCAATATTCAAACTATCTTTGTACCAAATTTCATCTAGATTGGTGCAGCGATTTTCCCGTGAAGAGGTAACAAACAGACAGACAGAGAGACAGAGAGACCGAGAGACAGAGTTACTTTCGCATTTATAATATTAGTTAGTATTAAACATCCAAGACCCGAGGACAAACATTCGTATTCATCATACATGTCGTTGGTACGATAAATAGTTTACTTAACAGTCTATATATTATTTCTGAATAACCAACTTAGAAAAGTTGAAAAACCCCCGACATTGTCATTTCAAAATTCAATGTTTCGAAAACGGGTGAATCGATTTTAATGAAACTTAGCTAAGAACCATCTCGATTAAAATAACTTTCGATTAAAAAAACCGCATCAAAATCGGTCAATCCGTTTGGGAGCTATGATGCCACAGACAGATACACAGATACACAGGCACAGAGATACACAGGTCAAACTTATTATTTTAGACTAAATTCAATGTTTGCTCATGATGTCCAGGCCCCTATTGCCACGACAGCAATGTATCACCGGAACACTACCTACGAGGGCTGTTTGATAAGTACCCGTTTATGGAAAAAAAAAATATTTTTTGTGTATATGCATTTATTTTTCTACGTAGTCACCTTTTAACTCTATACATTTGTTCCACCTATACTCAAGCTTCAATAAACCATCCAAAAAGTATGATTTTGGAAAGTCATTAAAATAGGCCTCTGTGGCGGCAATGACTTCGTCATTTGATCCAAATCGCTTGCCATCGAGCCATTTTTTTAGGTTGGGAAACAAAAAGAAATCGCATGAGGCCAAATCTGGAGAATACGGGGGGTGAGACAATAGTTTGTAGCGTAACTGTGCTAATTTAGCCGTCACAACTCTGGACGAATGAGCCGGGGTGTTGTAGTGATGAAACAGTACTTTTTTCTTTTTTAAATGGGGTCGTTTGTCCTTCAACACGGCGTCAAATTCATCCAATAAATTGGCATAGTAATGCCCCGTTATTGTTTTTCCCTTTTCTAAATAGTCAATATGTATATTACCCTGCGAATCCCAAAAAACGGTCGCTATGACCTTTCCAGCCGATGGGACGGTTTTTGCTTTCTTTGGAGCAGGTTCACCCGGTAAAATCCACTGCTTCGACTGCTCTTTCATTTCCGGGGTGTAGTGGTGGACCCACGTTTCGACCACGGTCACGAAACGACGCAGAAACTCCTTCGGGTTACGTTTGAACACGGCCAAACACTACTCCGAAGTAGTCAGTCGGTTTCGTTTTTGCTCCTTCGTGAGTAAACGTGGCACCCACCTCGCCGATACTTTCTTCATACCCAATTGTTCTTCTAATATGTGTTGTACCCTCTCGATTGAAACGTTTACAGCATCAACGATTTCTCGAAGTTTAATTCGGCGGTCGGCTAAAACGATATCTTCAATTTTCTTAACCATATCGTCTGTAGTCACCTCAAATGGCCGGCCTGGGCGATCCTCATCAAAGACGGTTGTTCTCCCCCGCTTAAACTCGTTATACCAATATCTGACGGTTGTCATAGAAGGAGCACATTCATGGTAAACCGCTTGCATTCTTATTTTTATTTCATCACATGTTTTTCCTTCCAAAAATAAGAATCTAATTACAGACCGATACTGTTCTTTCTCCATTTTAACAATATTAAGTTCACGCCTTCACTGAATTGTTGTCAAATGAGAAAAAAAACAAAAGAATGCCATTTTTTTTTAATTTTCCCGCCTCTGAAAAATGGTTAAAAAAGGTGGTATATTTATTTGCGGCCAGTGATATTAATATATTTAGAAAACGGGTACTTATCAAACAGCCCTCGTATGTGGCTGCTAGAGTGTATAATTCATTGCCTGTTGAGATTAAGTCGCTTAGTCATTCTAAGTTTCTGCCAGCACTAAAAAAAATTGTCATTGAGTTATGTCCCTATAGCTTAATTGAATAGTATGATTATATTGTTAGTTATTAAGTACCTATGTAAGTATGTAGCTACACCTTCTGGGTAAAATTGTATTGATTCACTTTGCATTGCACAATATCAACATGTACCTACACATACAATTTATGGCATTTGAATAAAAGAAAAATCGGTGGTTTAAAAATGTACGCACACGAAGTCGGCGAATAAAATGAAAAATCGAAGCTCCACTTCACTTCAGTGATTTCATTACACGTCAATTCAATTATACGTGGCAGAGTGCCATGGTATTAATTTAATTGCATGGTGGCCTTGTCTGCTTGGGAGCAATTTATACACTGCTTTTCATAATAACCTAACCAACTTAGAAAAGTTAAAAACCCAAGTCGTTATCATTTCAAAGCTCAATAGGTTCAAAACGGGTGAATCGATTTTAATGAAACTTAGCTAAGAACCATCTCGATGAAACTAGCTTTCGATTGAAATAAACCGCATTGAAATAGGTGAATCCGTTTGGACGTGATGCCACAGACAGATACACAGATATACAGATACATTCAAGGAATTACAATACAATTAATTCAGTCAAGGAATTTAATTCCTGACCCACCATAGAACATTTTCATAGCAAACCTCATAACGATTTTCCTTGTCGAGTTATGCGACGCCTCTATGACGTTTACTGTGAAAAGGTTCCATGGTGGGTCGGGAATTAATTTCCTCGACTGTACATTGCAAGTTAATTTTTTTTTGTAAAAATCAAATTTTTAACACAGATTTTTCACTTATTGCACTGTAATCCGAGCTTTGTGCCTCTAGTGTAGTATACTATTAGTTATTCAAAGCCTCTAGTGTAGTCGTCGGCCAAAAAATACGTCTCGAATGCGTTTGCGTTAAAGTGTCAAATAAGTATGAGAATTGTATGCCAGTTTGTCCATAGTAATTCCGATTGATTGATGATAATCAATCAACGACCAAAAAAACGTCTCGATCGCGTTCGCGTTAAAGTGTCAAATAGTATGAGAATTGTTAAACGCGAACGCGATCGAGACGTATTTCTTGGCCCGGTCGGCGATTACACTAGGCGCTATGTGCTCTAGTGTAATTTATAACGAATTTATAAGAAAACGTCTCGATCGTGTTCGCGTTACCGTCTGAATTAAATAAATAAATAAATATCATGGGACAATTTGACACCAATCGACCTAGTCCCAAACTAGGCAAAGCCTGTACTATGGGTACCAGACAACGGATAAACATACTTATATAGATAAATACATACTTATATACATATTAAACACCCAAGACCCGAGAACAAACATTCATATTTATCATACAAACATCTGCTCCGACCGGGATTCGAACCCGGGACCTCAAGCTTCATAGTCAGGGTCTCTAACCACTAGGCTATTCGGCCGACTATGGGCAATTCCGCAGCGCCTCTGATAGTGGCACGTATTGGCAATGTATTATTCTCATAGTACTTGACACGTTATCGCGAACGCGATCGAGACTTGTGCGTCGTGAAATTTACGCTTTTTCTTTTCTTTTCAAACGGCTGTTTAAAGACCGAACTAAGACTTATCAGCGGTTACTACACTGCTAAAAGAACTATTAGGTATTTCATAGTGTGGTAATAAAATAATCAGAAAACAGCTTTGAGGCTCCTAAGCCAGGCAACTCCGTCAAGAGTCTGGTCATCCAAGTGTGGAATTTGGCGGGAAACCGATGAGAGTGTATTGTGTCGTTAATTGAATTTTAGTTTCTGTGCTTAATGTTGTTTGGTGGATAATAAAGGTAGTGTACAGTGCCCAGCAAATGAAGAATTCAAGTAAAAACGCGTATTCCGTCTGCTTGTGACTCCCAAGTACCCGCCGGCTGCTGCTCGCCGTAGCTCGGAGCAAAGTACACTATCGCTTTACGGAAGGCATGAGCAGCTGACAGGACGTGATCAGGACAAACTGACGACTCTGACCGTGACAGGGCTTTAATATACTGAAATTTACAAAACTCATCTGACGTGGCTGTATGGACTCAGTTTCCTTTGCCTATCCCTTATGGGATGATTTAGAAAAAATATGGTCATCCAAGTCATACAAATAAACACGGACGGACCATCCACCCTCTGGACACCAAATGTAAGGGCGAACGTTTCCGAAACGCAAGCTCATTTGCACAGAAATCTCTCTAGCCTCGAATCGCGGCTCACTTTCGACCAGACGACAAGCAAGATGCCAAGCTGTGAACCAATCACGACGCATTCGCCGACGCACCGCGGCTTTTTTCGTAATGACTTTCCAAGCAAATTATAAAAGATGCGGTGTCCAGAGAGCGATTGGTCCGTGCAAATAAATAACAACAAAAGGATGTAGGCATGCAATAGGTACATGGTACAGACAAACATTACGCAGTGTTATTATATAGCACTCTATTTGATTGTAAGTCCGAGCCGACCTCGCACTTGTACGTGACTGAAATTGCTAGATGGAACATTGCATTTCGCTTACAAAGCAATTGAAATGCGATACGCCTTTTATACAGGTTCTTTAGAACAAACGCACTGACATACATATAATAACTAGCTTATAGCCCCGTTGCTTTGCCCCCGTGAAACAATAGGGATGTTGCCTCTTGGTCAAATCAGCAACTTTTTTTGATATGTCAAAACGATTTGATCGGATCCGTTAGTATGAAGATTGTATTGAATCACAGAACTATGACGTCATCATTTTCAGCAATGAGTGAGGCATCGGTTTTTTATCAGTATTTTATTTTGACATCAGTCAACTACCCTATTTTCATAAACGCGAACGCGATCGAGACGTATTTTTGGTAGATTAAAATCTGAATTAAGTATTATGGGCAAATTGTAAGCGCCACTAGTGGCATGTATAGACAACAAACAATTGTCATACTACGCATTTGACACTTTAATTAACGCAAGCGCGTTCGAGACGTATTTTTTGGCCAACGATTACACTAGAGGCTCTGGCTCCAACTAATCCGTCTGTTAAGTGTTCTTCAAAACCCTCCAAATCAGGGATTTGTGGAAAATCTAATTAAAATTGTAACAAAGATCCAAACAATATCCTACCATCGAGTTTAGGTTGTTCAAGTAATTTGTTTACATAATAAAAGCAATTTACAATGACATTAAATCTAAGCTTAAACTAAATAAACTACAACTTAAAACTAAATTAAATCTAAATAAGGCCCCCGTGGCATAGTGCCCAAAAGGCTGGCAGCGTTGCCTCGCTGAATAGCGATGCTGATTCTTTGAGAGAGAAAACTGCCAGCCCTTTGGTCACAAGTTGCATCAATCAATTAATTTGTTACTTTGGGGTTATTCAGTCAGTTCAAATTGAATTGTTAATTTATGTTTTAAAAGGGAAGAGTGGCTAATTGATGCGTTATAAAGTGGTACGTCGTAGTTTGTAGATATTTTTAAAGGAATGGTATGAACCCTGATAGCCGTGACTTATGGCGTTTTATGCAGAGAATCGTGAGTAAATGCTCTTTGACACTTATAATCTGTTTTGAGTGTACCAGCGCTTTCGGAAAGACCATGATTGCCAAGAAGTTGGCACAAAGTTTTTTTTAAACAAGTTAGCTACTTACATACAATACTTAACCACAAATGAATTACGTAAGTGTACAAAGAAAACTCACTGTATTATTAGAAAAAAATTAAGAAAAAGAGAAAAGAAAAAAAACACAGTGTTTTGGAAACAATAATGTACAACCAGTACAAAAAAAACAATATTATGTAATTAGGTTAGATTTAGGTTAATTTTGCACATAGTTTTTAGTTTTATTGTATTAATCTATGTTTCTTTAAATAAAACATCACCATACTCCATCTGTTACTAAAAGTGACTCAGCTTTAAAAGCATTTCGTTTACCTGGCTAGTCGATAGGTGGGGCTAAATCAAACATTGATATTTCCATTAAATTGGAACACACATACATTATAGGCATGCACACACGCATACACAAACCCGAAGCGCGATTTATCAATTAATACTGCAATCGTAGGTCGTAGCGTCTGCATGATCCGTCATGGCCGCCCCCAATTTTAGGTATAAACTATACACAAAGTAATTATTTTACACAGCTCACTTTATAACACAATAGTTTGTTTACCTGTTTACAAAAAAAATGTGGTTTGTGCAACTGTTAGGTAGGTAAGTACATGATAATGCCTAATAATGTATAGTTGCGTACATTACCTACTTTATCTACACACGTTTATTATAAGTACTTAGGTACCTACTCCAAGATGAGTTCAGGCCCCCGTTTCATAAACGTGACAGGTGACAAGTGACAGTTTGGTGTAGGTTACTGATTGAAAAGTTTTTGTATTACCAGACATCATATTAACTTCGAAGTGTAGATCGAATTGTCATTGTCATTTGTCACCTGTCACGTTTATGACACGGGGGCCAGAACCCCATACCTGTAACGAATTTGACAGTTTTTTTTTATCGTAGACAAACGATCCGCATCGACTGATTTTTTATTATAAATTATGTTGGTTCTCGATTCGCACTGGGCCCGCATTTGAACTATACCTGGCCAAAACCTAGCCCAAGCCCTCTCATTCTGAAAGGCCTGTTCCCGGCACTGGGACGTAAAAAAAAAGCTGGTGATGTAAGTATGTATATGTCGTGTATAATATGTGTAAGTATGTGTACACGTGTGTGCCGTCACTCCGGTCCGGAACATGTTATTCGGTTGTTTTGAGAGCATTTATAACGTATCTTTTGTCCGTGTGGGTAAAGAAGTTGCCTGAAGCTTTAGTAGTTAAAGATGCTTTAAATTATTGTCCATTGCTTCTTGTTAACCAGAAGACCGTTACTTTAATTAGGAAAAGTTCTCCCTTGCTAACGCAGGCCAAGAGCCAGTGCCATACTTCGTTATTTTTAGCATTACAAAGGAGTTAAACAATCATGACATGCCTTTTTATTGGAAAACGCTTATTATAAATAAGTAACCGTTACGTATAAAACCATAACAATACAAATAATTAAGTTTCATTGTTGTTTAATTGTTTTGAAGATTGTTTAATGCCAAAAAACGAAGTACAGGTTTATTTCTAGCCTGGGAAATGAGTGCTCACAAGGGGGGTGTGGAGGGAACGGTCGAAAGCAGGAAGTTTGACTTCGGGACTTTGTTTGGACTAGTTAGAGGATTAACATACTAAAAGTCCCCACTCCTCGGACGTGAGCCCTAGGGTGGGGGGCCCAAAGAAGGTCCCGTTTTTTGGTTTTTTGTTCATTTCTCGAAAACGATGCGTCATACCAAATTTTGTTGTACTACACAATGAAAGCTGATAAAATTTACTACAACTTCGATATATATACCTTTTACCTATCTCAATCGTTGTCTTAGATATGAGCTCAGAAAACAGTTGTTTTTCAAAATGCGTTTTTACCATACTTTTAAGTATACTAATATTATCAACTACCGTTGAAAAGTTATACAAATTTCAGTTAATTAGTGCACAGCCGGCGATTTTAAGTATTCTCAGCTGCAAATATATCAGATATTATACCGGCAGACTGCTTTTAGTCGATACTTATGCTCTTATTCATCAGACTTGGAACTGTTGGCAGAGTTGGTGTATCCATCGAATTCAAGATAACACGTTTTCCTGTCCAGTTACGCTTTACGAATTTTAGATAGTGTTACATACAGTGGCCACTATGCCTCCTCTTGGCCAAATCACTTTATGAATGAGGAATCCTCCACCAAGTAAAACATGGTGACATGGCTTGCTAGTTGCATCAAAGATGGACTGTTTTTCGAAGCTCATATCTAGACAACGATTGAGAATAGGTAGAAAGTATGTACGATACAACCAAGTTGTAGAAAATTTTATTAGCTTTCTTTATGTAGTACGACAAAATTTCCTATGACTAATCATTTCCGAGATATAAGCAGTCCCAAAGTCAAACTTTCTGCTTTCGACCATTCCATCCACAATCACTCATTGACCACACTATTCGGAGTTATATAAAGTTGTGGGAACCAGCAGCAGCAGAGTGCAAGGGATCCCTTGTCAGGAAAGGAAAGATATTGAGATGCCAGGATACATATTGACATACGACGACCGAACAGCTTGGTCGTTAAGAGACCCTGACTTTGAAGCTTGAGGTCCCGGGCTCGATCTCCGGTCGGGACAGATGTTTGTAGGTATGATGATACGAATGTTTTGTCTGTCTATTATGTAATAAAAACAACTGAAAAGTAAGATTTTTTGCCTTTTTTTTACATTTAACATAACATCTTAAAATATTCGCATCCGCAACATTCCTGATACTTACACACGTCAAACCTTTTGCGTAGGTGGTTAAAAAGGTCTTTTCTCTTAGCCTACGTACGTACATTTTTCCTTCGCTTTGCATAACGATACCTGCCGCAAAGCAGAAGCATTTTCGACGGACACGATGCTCCTCTCACTCTTCCACCCGAGGTTAGAAAGGGCCGGATAGTCAATATAACCCAGTGGGTGGAAGCTATTAAATTGAAATTAACTCGCTTATACAAAGCTTTGTAGGTAAGTTAGATTACGATTTTTCAAAGGAGATACTTGACAATATTGTAGCTATCACTTTGGTAAGTGATTATAAAGGAGTTGATGTGGTATTGGGAAAGAAATTGTACACTTAACGATGGGAAGTGCTTTAATAAAGATAAAGTCAACGTTACGTTTGACACTGTTAGATAATGCTAGAATTAAGATTTAAGGTGGTGACTACTAACTACCTATCGAGGCACTCTGGGGCAGCATCTCAAACTATATCGGTATAGCCATATTAAAAAAAACCGGCCAAGTGCGAGTCGGACTCGCGCACAAGGATTCCGTAAAAAGATTTTAACGCTTTTCTCCAGTGTTTTAAGAAATCCAGTGTTAGCAGAGCCCTGCTCCTGAGCAAAATGTACGCAGTGCGGGGTCAACTTATACTGGTCTGTGAAATCTACAGACAGACATAAAAATTTAAGATTTCGAGAATTTTTTGAGTGGTGGTGCTTTAAGAGCTACCTTCGTAGCAAATTTCAAGTTTCTAGGACAACTGGAAGTACCCCTTAGAGGTTTTCAGGGAACGGCAATTTGTATGGAAACAGCCTTTTTAATGACCGTATCTTTTGACTCCGTTGACTTAGAAGGTTGTTTTTCGCAGCTTCGAGGGACCGCAGGCGTGAGTATTTGATATTAATATCAGCCTGCTACCTCCACGCGTTCCAGAGAAAAAGGGTCTTGACAGACAGACAGACGGACAACAAAGTGATCCTATAAGGGTTCCGTTTTTTCCTTTTGAGGTACGGGACCCTAAAAAATGTTACAAAGTCAAGTACCAGTACAACGCCATTATCATAATTTGTTGTTTAATTAATTACTTACCGACATTAATAGCCACCGTATTAATAATATTGTACAAACATAAGGTCTCACAACATTCAGCTGTTGGATGGCATTCTTCACATTTTACATGTTTTTGATGGGATTAGATACCTAATTAGTGTAAAAATCGTTAAGTCGAAAACTGTAAGAAAATTTAAAAAAATTATACTTACTTAAATGCTATTTGGATTCGAAAATTCCGTCGTCTGCAAACGATATTTTTCTAGAAAGTTTTCATGATAGAAGTTCTCTAGTTTCTAGCTGATTCACCTAAGGTTATAAAAGTTATGGAACATTCTCATTTGTCTTCTCGTGACCTTGCCCTGAATCCTACAGTTTCAATTAAGTACCTACTCTGCCAATTACTCCAGTAATTTTAAAATTTAAGTACCGAAGTATGAAAGCGCAAACACATCATAATTAAACACTTAGGTCATCGAATCTTGAGCAAACGATTTTTTTAATGTTTAATGCAACAATACATCTAAAAATAAATAAGATTTTAGTAGGTACATTGACATGAAAATCATGAAAAATGTGTCCCAGTACAACACGGCATTTTTCGATGACAGCTATACGTCAGCGCTGTCTTTCGACCAAAGTGAGTCTGACTGACGCTCGATTACTTATTGGTCTTTTTTGCAAATTACTTAGTGGTTTTTTGGTTCGGACGTTTTCAAGCGCTAACCCGAAGTCCATGGTGTTGGTAAGTTTTTTTTTTTTATAATTAATGGCAATATACAAGTTCCAGGGTTGACGGAACGAACGATTGTGCCAATGACAAAAGTGAGGAAACGGCGGAATTTAAAAGTATACACGGAGTCAATGAAAATAATCGATTTATTGATTATTTTTGTTTTTATTTTTATGAAACATTCATAGAATGAAATTCAACATACAATGACAATGCAAAGAAAAATTCGTTAAGCAGCTGGATTTTGTCCAGAATTTTTCTTTGCATTGTCATTGTATGTTTTATACACGGAGTGTTGGTAAGTTAATGTGTAAATAGGCATTTGGCAGACCCAGCGAGGCGGGTGTAAAACGTTTTTCACAATTTCACCAAGCACTAAAGCCTTAGCAGTAAGTACACTAGTTAAATAAAGCGTTTTAACTTAAGTAAAAGCCACCCGGAGCACACTCGTTCCATTCTTTGCAAAGTTTAAAAGTTTAATTTCTATCGAATTAAACTTCTGAACTCGCTATCGCCCCGATATTATTCAAGGGAACTTAGCGAATATCTCCTTTCAAAGGTGAAAATGCGATTTATTTCTCCGTGCGACTTGAAATTGGAGCATCTGGAGGTACGCGATTAAAAATGCCTGCCAAGTGAGTGTCAACCGTATATTAAAGAAAGGGAGTATTTATAGCAAAAAGAAAAAAAAATAATTAGTATAAGTACACATGCTTCTTGTGGATACACCTTTTGATTATAACTTTGTTTTTTAGGGTTCCGAACCTCAAAAGGAAAAAACGGAACCCTTATAGGATCACTTTGTTGTCCGTCTGTCTGTCTGTCTGTCAAGACCCTTTTTCTCTGGAACGCGTGGAGGTAGCAGGCTGAAATTAATATCAAATACTCACGCCTGCGGTCCCTCGAAGCTGTGAAAAACAAACCTTCTAAGTCAACGCAATCAAAAGATACGGTCATTAAAAAGGCTGTTTCCATACAAATTGCCGTTCTCTGAAAACCTCTAAGGGGTACTTCCAGTTGTCCTAGAAACTTGAAATTTGCTACGAAGGTAGCTCTTATAGCACCACCACTCAAAAAATTCTCAAATTTTTAAATTTTTATGTCTGTCTGTAGATTTCACAGACCAATATAAGGTGACCCCACACTGCGTACATTTTGCTTACGAGCAGGGCTCTGCTAACACTGAACTTCTTAAAACACGGGAAAAGCGTTAAAATCTTTCTACGGAACCCTCGTGCGCGAGTCCGACTCGCACTTGTCCGGTTTTTAAGTATAATCTCAATGTAGATAATATCTTTTTGTTTTTTTCTCCAATTTTTCTCCAAATGTTTTATTTCTTTCTTTCAATTTCTTATCTTTACAGTTATCCCGTCAAAATCTATGATACATGATTATACCTAATTTAAACTTGCTGAAACAAGACTACCTATACAGAAAACTAGAAAAACATGAATCCTCGAAACCTCGGGAATCGAACCCGGATCCTTTCCTCACACCAAAGCTAGTATTTTAACCTGTTAAATACATAATTCACGTTTTGTGAAACTTTCAAGTGACTAGGTAGCTGTTACGAAAAATAAATATTCCGATGATTTGAGAATCTCCTCCTTTTTTTGAAGTCGGTTAATAAACTAACCTAACCAACTTAGAAAAGTTGAAAAAGCCCCGACATTGTCATTGCAAAGTTCTATATTTCAAAGACGGGAAAACTGATATTAATGAAACTTAGCTAAGAAACCATCTTGAGTAAACTAGCTTTCGACTAAAAAACCGGCATCGAAATAGGTCTATCAGTTTGGGAGCTATGATGCCACAGACAGATAAACACACACACCCAGGGTATTGTAGTGCACAGATAAGCCAAAGGCGCCATTAAAGAATTAGCAAGCTTAAATGGCAGTGGGCCGGCCATATCTCATGAAGAACCGACAACCGTTGGGGTAAACGTGTGCTTGAGTGGAGACCGCGACTCGGCAAACGTAGTGTAGGACGCCCTCCGGCCAGGTGGGATGACGATCTGCGAAAGACTGCAGGCAGATGCTGGATGCGGCAAGCTGGAGACAGGGCGCTGTGGCGCTCATTAGGGGAGGCCTATGTCCAGCAGTGGACTAGAATAGACTGATGATGATGATAGGTTGAGAGCTATTGTTTTTGTGCTCACCTTGACGCCTATGTCGCGTGAGGTCGTGAAGTATGGCTGTGAAATATTATTATTACGGGCGTGAGAACAATGCTTACATTTAAATAATTATTTAATACCGAGCACAGTAAAAATATCGAGCATGCCACAGTGCTGCGCAACCCAGTTTTGAAAAAGAAGACGAAAATTTTATAAAAAATTAAATTGTCTCAAGCAGTGGCATTCAGTGACCCCGTAACTCATAATTGCCATAACGAATTTATAATGTTGCAAAATAACAGTTTTAAATGATTCGCGGTTAATTGCATTAGACATAATGAAAACGGGATATTGACCGCGATTACCTTATAGGTTTGATGAGCTCCCGATATTTCGATGCAGTTGCATGCATCATGATCACGGGCAAACTGACGAAGCGCGGGTAGACTCTAACCTATAAGGTAATCGCGGTCAATATCCCGTTTTCATTATGTCTAATGTTGCAAAATATTTAAAACCCCGACAAGTACAACTTTTAGTAGGTACTATTTGACATTCCTTTAGACCTTACGCTACACTAGCGCCTCTAGCAGCGAATTCATACGCGATAGGCTATAGGCTCACATGGTGTCGAAATTGTCCCACGATATTTATTAAGTAATTTTGCTCAAAAGTAGTATAATTATTTATTCACTTTTATCACTTATCGCCTGCCCTTTGCCGACAGTTATTTCTAAAAACGTGTTAACTTGATTCGTGAGCCGACGCACGAATTCCTCGGGTTGCTCATTCAACCGATTCGCGATCTCCTTGAACAACTTTTTCATATGAGTTTCCAGCTGGCCTCCTTGGCTCACCCAGTCGTCGTATTTGCTCAGGAAATGCTCGAACGAATGTCTTTTGCGGTTGTACACGTAGTCCATGTCTGCTAAGATCCAATTTAATAGCATAACATCTATTTCTGACGGCTCCGTGCGCGCCAAGCGATCTTGAAGAACTTTATGGAACGCTATCAATATCTCTCTCACCATCGAATCCGGTTTATTCGCCATATCGTTAAGAACGCGCTTAAACTCTTCTCTAACTGCCCGTTCAATCCGTGTCCAGAGCGAAGTTTCAACCAGCAGAACACGGAACACCTTTACGAATAACCTCAACTTGGACTCCTGCATAGTTCTCATCGGTTCAAAGACAATGCTTAGAGCTTGCGTGCATTCTAAATCGGCTATGCAGATCTTGTGCGCGGTGCAGAGTTGCGTTTGATACTCGGATTCCACTTTCCCGACAGCTATAACGAGTTGCTGCGTTAAAACGTTGATAACATTTGCTTTGTCCGCTAAGGAATCAATCCTTTCCGTGGCGAATTGCACCGCCTTATCAAGCATAGCCGTGCTTATTTTCTTCATAACGTCAGTCCACATGTATACCTCGTTTTCCTCGTGCACTTTCGAGTTCGCGTGTTTCAGGATCTTCTTTACGGCCCGTATGTATTTTTTGGATGTGTACTCGAATGCGTCGTTCTGTAGGACACCTTCGTAAACGTTGGAAATAGATCTGGACAGCGCTTCTATGTAGTTGTTTAGTAATTTTTCGGTGTCGCCGGAACAAAATATGAGGCCCTTGCAGATAGCGGCTGATCTGACTTCGGTTTGCACGTCGGGAGGTGACATCATTCGTCTGCCGTTCGCTTCGTCTACCCTTTGCCGTTTAACTAGATTTATCTTGACGTACTCTTCAAGGACGTTCATTACGTCTTTGCCTAAACTCAGCTGCCCCATCATGTTGACTTTGACCGCATCTGACACTTTTAGAGCTAAAAAAGAGGTAATGAAACAAGCTTGGATTTAACCTTGAATTTGTCACATTGCAGCAGGTATGGAGTTTCTGAATTATTGACAATGTTAATCATATGAGGAAAATGCTAGACTAATGGTTAACATTGTCAAGGAGTTTCCGGAGAAAACATAGTCACCTACTTACCCTTAGAGAATTAAATATTTTTGTCAAAGCTGTAAAGGAGACGCTTCGCACGCCCATTGCTCTCGCTCGGTCAATAACACTTGGGAATTATGCATTAACTAGCTTATGCCCCGAGGCATTGCCCCCGTGAAATATTTTAAAATGAGCTACTAGTTCCCTATCCCGTGGGAATTTCGAAAAATCCCTTATACATGTATACTACCAAATTTCAAGTCTCACGGTACTGTTTGATAGGTTTACTTAGAATAGATAGATGGGTTACTGGCACCAAAACAACAGCTTTTAGGGTTCCATACCTCAAAAGGAAAACCGAACCCTTATAGGATCTCATTGTTGTCCGTCCGTCTGTCTGTCAAGACCCGTTTTCTCTGGACAGCGTGGAGGTAGCATGCTGAAATTAATATCAAATACTCAAGCCTGCAGTCCCTTGAAGCTGTGAAAAAATCAAACTTCTAAGTCAACGCAATCAAGACAGTCTTTAAAAAGGTTGTTTCCATACAAATTGCCGTACCGTGAAAACCTAAAGGGTACTTACCTACTTACAGTTGTCCTAGAAACTTGAAATTTGGTATGAAGGTAGCTCTTATAGCACAACCACTACGAAAATTCTAAAAATATTAAATTTTTAGGTCTGCCGATTTCACAGACCAATATAAGATGACCCCACACTGCGAACATTTTGCTTAGAAGCAGAGAACACTGGACAATTTAAAACACTGGGCAAAAGCGTTAAAATCTTTGTACCGAACCCTCGTGCGCGAGTCCGACTCGCACTTGGCCGGTTTTTTTTTAACTCTCTTAAGCAAGTATATACTTTACTTACTCATAAACAACAAGCCACACTTCAACCACATTTCGCTGTTGCAACTGTGGATTACATTATTTACGAGTCATAAAAGTTGGGCATTGGTAATAGTAAAAAAATTAAGCGCACCGCAGACTACGGGTGGCATTTTATTGAACGGAATGCCGGTATTTCTAACGAGAGGCAATAAAACTGGAATTAAGTAAGGTGTCATTAAGGACTATTTGACGACCGGATATCCTAGTGGTAAAAGAACCCGACTACGAAGCTTCTTCAGGTCCCGAGTTCGATCCTTTTTTAGGGTTCCGTACCTCAAAAGGAAAAAACGAAACCATTAGGTATACTTGTCCGTCTGTCTGTCAAGACCCTTTTTCTATGGAACGCGTGGAGGCGGCATGTTGAAATTAATATCAAATACTCAAGCCTGCGGTCCCTTGAAGCTGTGAAAAAATGAACCTTTTAAGTCAACGCAATCAAAAGATTCCATTTCCATACAAATTACCGATTTCCAAAAACCTAAAGGGTACTTCCTGATGTTCTAGAAACTTGAAATTTGGTATGAAGGTAGCTCTTATAGCACAACCACTCCGAAAAGCCTCAAAATCTCGTCTGTCTGTGTATGTCACACACACAGTGAATACGCCGTTTACCACTGTTAACGACATCTAGCGTCGAATAGGAGAACTTTGGATGCTGCGCGGGCGCGGGGTCATTGACGCTTGTTCCCCTACTCGCCACTAGATGGCTGTAACATCTTAAGCAAAATATAGGAACAGGGCTTTGCTAAAACTGGACCACTTAAAACATTGGGGAAAAAAAAGGGAAATCTTTGTACGGAACCCTCGTGCGCGAGTCCGACTCGCACTTGGCCGGTTTTTTATACTGCAAAGGCAAACGAGCAAGTGGCTTACCTTATGGTAAGTAATCACCACACCACTGCCCGTCGACACCCGCCACCCGCACTGCAACCAACGGAGGGCCTACAAATACAAAAGAACGGCTCCCGACTGGGGCAGAAAATTTACTTTTTACACGACTGCCCAAAGAAAGAGTGTATTGTTACTTTTTTTATAAGTCTTGACAAAGACGAGAGGCCCGCGGTCTGAAACGTTAGTGTGCAGCAATCCTACTCTCAGAATATATCGATGTAAAATGAAGTTTCGTACGTGTAGCAAACTTACAGTGTTCTTTAAATATTGTGCAACAGTTTCACATACAAAATTTGTCAAATGTCGAGCTTTAAGGCCGCTGGCGTCAGTTTCCACGCCTCCTTATTTTCAGCTGCACAGAGAATAAACGTTACAAATAGGTTAGTGTAGGCATAAATGAGGTATCTGAAGATGACATCCTGATAGCATCCTGACAAGGAAAAAGATACTGCAAGTCTATCACGCGCGCCATTTTGTCGCGCAGTGCGTCCCTTTCATAGAAATGAAATCAGTGAAGGACGCACTGAGCGACAAAATGGCGTGCGTGCTAGCTCTCTGGAGCTCCCATGACCGTTTTATAAAGCTACAATTTACAAGCGGAAGTCTCATTCTATCACCTTTTGATAGAACTTCCGCTCGTAAATTACAACTTGTAGCTTTATAAAACACGACCCATATATCGTCCTGTAGGACTAGCACGGCTGGCCACGACTTTGTCGTGCGTTGTGTAACAGAAAAGGACGGGCAGTTCTCGCGCGAGATAGAAGTCATACTAGACCTACAGATCGCAAGTTTCCAGATTCGCGCGTAAAACGCGTGCAATGAGCGACTCTTAAGACTCGCTCGTTTAACGCGCGAGCGCCGCGGACTCGCAAGCACAACCAACGCTTCATCTGGACAGGCCTACTGTAGTCTATCGGACAGGCTCTTACTGCGAGAACGCTCTACCGTGGATCAGGAGCCAAATGGTTAAACTGTCTCAAATAAAACACACGTCTACGTCTTAACATTTATTCGGCCTAGCCTTGTTTCTGCGCCAGCTCGCGCGCCTTCGCCTTCTCAAGCTTGGCGATGCGAGCATTGGACTTGTTGCCGAGCACGCCGCCGCCCCAGTGCCTGCGGAGCTCCTCGTAGCGCTCGTTGAAGTTGGTCCGGATCGCCTCCACAGCTTTAGTGAAGGCTGCACGGTCGCCGGATTCCACCTGAGAAAGAAGTTGATGTAGAGACTGCTTTGACGGGTGATGGGTTCTAGTCGAGGGGAGGACGTCAGATATTCTATTGGTGGTAGAAGGGTTGACAGCATGGCTATCAGATAGCAAATATCATGATCATCATTCAGGTGGAGCGGGATTTCTAAACGTGAGCGATATGGTGGACATTCAGGTTGCTTGCAGCAACATTGTGCTGAAGGCCCATTTCACATCGTTTGGTCAAGGCCCATAAAACCAAGAGGGCTGCCAGTGTCTATACTGTAACGGTTCTAACTAATTTAACTTAATAATAAACCCCAAAACGAAAACTTAATATATCAAAAATAAACATTATACATAAATACCTATTCTACCAAAATCAACCACACACTCACACAAATATTATTCACACAACCTTTAAAATAAATCGACAAACACACAGATAAAATAAATTACTATTCACATTTACTCGGTGCGAATACAAAAGACTACGTCACGCGCTTGCATTGATGCGGTCGGACCGGCGATCGAATGTGAGACGGCGCCGACACACGAAGAACGACTTTGACAACAGAAGGTCAATTGACTAAATCTAATACGCGAACATTTCTACGAAACTTATTAATTTACAAAAACTAATATTAGTAGTTAACCAATTTGCACAGTTCTACATTCTAAATTAAGTGCCTATATTTCCCCGGAACGGGTGAGTGTTGTGAACATTTTATACCTAGATTAAGATCACTAGTGTTATTCTTGCTTAATTAAATCATTTATGCATTTCGTATTCACTGTAAATTAATGCGCTTATTTCAGTACATTTTATTTGTCTAATCATAATAATGAGAGATAAAATGTAATGAATTTAAGACATTCTAGAGAGATCCATCTAGTCGCTTTGCAAAAATAAAAAATATACGCTTCCGCTTTTAGTACTAAATCATTCATTAAAATCACCTAATTGGATTCATAATCATAGTTGGAATGCTTTTGTAACGCTTTCTATCGTACAACATTAATTCTGTTTGATTTATCTTCATAATAAAATATCATTGTGTTCTCACTGCTTTTTATTCTATAAAACCGATTTTGCTAGTGACTGCCACATCATAGATCACCATTTTAGTGCTTTGGGGTTCGCTTAACCAGCCTACGTATTCATCCTCATCAAATTCATAAAAAAAAAATCCCGATGTCGCAGTCACTACACTAAAACTGGACATTTTCTGAAACGGCCAATTTCCGGGAATTCCAGGGACCTAGTCTGGGGTTGTTTCCTGGCTCCACCAGATCTGCCGACATCACCTGTCGCGTCTCCGGATGTACCCACATCTCTCACCCGGAAACCGGATATCCGGATAACCCCTATCAAGGATTTGTTTCCCTAACAGTGTGCTCAGTTCGACGAATCTAAATTACCCACGGCCTAGCTGTTTTTGTTTTTTATAATAAATAATTGTAATTTAAATAACTTTCCATTTCTCTCTTCTAAACTCTAGTACATTTGGGACGCTAAACGTCTCAATACGATGCCGCGTTCCTTTGAAATAATAAGCCTGCTGTAGCTAGTTTTACTACGGAGAGGTCTGTACCATTCATTTGGTATGACATTTAGATCTCTGGCTAACACAATAGCGTAATCTAGATGGCGCTATTGTGTTAGCCAGAGGTCTAAGTGTCATACAAAATTAATGGTACAGAGACCTCTCTATAGTGAAACTAGCTACAGCAGGCTCATTATTTTACAGGAACGCGACATTGTATAGCCATTGGCAGTCCTCTTGGTTTTATCGTCCTTGGTTTGGTGCTCACGTATCAATAAGATACATACATATGAGATAGATATGTTGTTATATTTTATTCTTTCAAATGTACTGTTTTATTTCTCTATATTTAAATCGCTAGTAGTAGTAGTAGTGGTAGTGATAAGACTAAGGGCACCTAAGGGCATGTTTCACCAGCCTCAGATAAGTTATATCTAACAAATAAACGTGATTGTCATCTCTGTTAGTTATAACAAAATAAAGAGACGGTATGACAGATATACTTATTGGAGGATGATGATACAGGCAGTAAGTTGTATATAATCGTATTTACCTGCCCAAGAGGCATATACTTTTCAATTCAACGCCGCGTCAAATACAAAAGATGTTACTGACACGCCACACGTGTCCAAGGGACAACATAGCACGCGTCCGAAGCGCACATCTGGGGCGCTGCGTTCTGTGCGCTCCGTTAAACTGCACAGACTTGTATGTGACGAATTATTATTATATCAAAGTTTGTACTGACAAAATACGCAAACAGAACCCTTACACGTTCGACACGATATTTACGGCAAACAGTATTTGTTTTTTGTTTTTATAGTTTCCTCCATAATAAATAACAACTGCGATTACTCCAAGCATGTTAACGGCTTCAAAGACAGCCAAAAAGTAGCGTCATCCTAGCCGCCCACTAACAACTAGCATTTTTCTCCTATGGTTAACATTGACAACAATCATAACTTCATAGCTGTGCAATGCATCAGGATTGACTTCATAACAGCGGGGCACTATAGGTTATCACTTTTAAACCATACAGAATCTGGATAATATACTAACGTGTGTTAGCGCCACGCAGGTGCATGTCTTGCGGTGTACCAGGGCTCCCAGGCGGGACTTGCCCTTCACGATGCAGTAGGGCACGCCCATCTTGCGGCAGAGGGCGGGCAGGAACAGCACCAACTGGAACGAGGAGATATTTGAAACTATACATCTCCTGCTCAATTAAAACGTGTCGGAAAAGGAAAGTGTTCTGGTTTTTCTGTTCTAATAATTATTTTTTACACTTGTTTCTAAAATACGGTATTTTTTCTCTCTCTTAATTTTTAATGACAGAGTGAGGTCTCTTTGTGTAATTTATCTGTGATTACGTATTGTAAGAGCTAATGGAACTTGTTTTTAGAAAAAATGACTTTGTGCCAAGTTTCTTGCGGCGCATTCTTCTTGGCAATCATGGTCTTTCCGAAAGCGCTGGTAGACAAAAAAAAATGACGTGCAAAAGACCATTCAACTGCCCATTTGCTGAATAAAATTTTGAATTTGAATTTGAAAATTTGAATATATAAAACAAAGTCGTGTTAGTTAGAACACTTTTAATTATAACTCAAGAACGGCGGGGATATTCATGATCTTCGATTTGTTGTATTTGCCTCTGCCCAGAATAGCAGAATAACTATTGAAATATCAGAAAAAAGATCAGGGATTAAAAAGTATACTAAAGTAGTTGTTGCCCGCGACTTAGTCTGCGTAAATTTCCGTTATCGCTGTACCGCGGGAATTAAACAATTTTCCCGAATAAAAAGTAGCCTATGTTATTCCTCAATATTCAAACTCTTCTTACTAAATTTCATCTAGATTGGTGCATCGGTTTTTCCGTGTGAAGAGGTAACAAACAGACAGAGAGACACGAGTTACTTTCGCATTTATATTATTAGTCAGGATTAAGCTACGAACTCCGCCACCTTCCGCAATTGGGTCAATCATGCCACTGGTTGCCATGGAGATGTCCCCTGGGTAACTTTTCTAAAATGAGATTGTCTAAGACCCCACTTCTCCAAAAGTCAGGATTAGTATGCTTAGGAGATGAAGCTTGAAGGAATCATAAATGTCGAAACTCCTAACGCTCAACATTATAACAAACTCCTCTTTAATCACTCAGTAAGGTATCCGCAGTAAGGTCAAGTTCCACCCTGTACAATCTATAGTCATGGCTGACGTTTCGTTCAGGCGATTCAAGATGGCGCCGCATCATGGCGTGATACAAGTTTAAGCTCGTGTAGCTCAGAGTCAATCATCTTCATGCAGCTCAAGAAGTATTCTAGAGCCTCAGGTGAAGAAATTCTTACATCATAGCTACACTCTACTCTGTATAATATAAAATAATAAACTACATTTGCTTCAAAAACGAAAAGGATTATTTATTATCACAGCCAATTATATCCCTCAACACTGGGCACAGGCCTCTCAGAATGAGAGGATTTGGGCTATAGTTCCCACGTGGACCCAGCGCGGATTGGAAACTTCACACACAGCATTGAATTGATTCGCAGGAGTGTGCAGGTCTCCTCACGCTGTTTTCCTTCAGCGAAAAGCTCAATGATAAATAACAAATGTAATTCCGCACATAAATTCCGACAAACACAGAGGCGCGAGTTGGGGTTTGAACCCACGACCCTCTGCATTGGCATGTTATATGAGTACTTAGTTTTCTTCATTAGAAACAATACACTCTTTCTTTGGGCTGTCGTGTACAAAGGCAAACAAGCTTGACATGTGTCAAGACTTGTCCAACTCCATCCTACTGCTGAAAAAAAAAACCAGGGCCGTGCTTTATAAAGCTACAAGTTACTATTTACAAGCTGAAGTCTCTTTCTAACAAAAGGTAATAGAATGAGACTTCTGCTTGTAAATTGTAACTTGTAAGCTTTATAAAACACGGCCCAGGTGTTTTAACCTCTCAATTTTCATTGGAGACAAGGCGTGGTCCCTTACCTCAATGGGGTCAACATCATGAGCGATCACCACCAGCTGAGCCTTTTTCTTCTCAACCAGCTTAGTGACAGTGTTGGTGCCAGAGCGGATGGTGTTCGGCCTCTTGGGCAGAGGCTCGTCCTTCTTGGCAACCTGCGGCATGGGCAACGGTCAGTACCAAGCTTCCAGAGAATGATGGCAAGGCTCGTGGAACGGTGCTGCTTCAGAGATCTTGGTGGTTAGAGGTCGTCATGGCCATCGGGATGTTTTTTTATGCATCATGTGCGAGCTAAGGTGCTTAAGGCGTCAACTAGAGTGCGTGAGCGCAAAAAAGTGTTTCATTTTAATTTCTTAAAATAAAAATAAAAAGTTTTTATTTTTTTCTCATCTCATGAATCATGAGTGGTCAATTCCAGTAGAACAGTAAGCCTTATGTGCAAATATAGAATAGACTTTTTTTTTGTCCAATGTACTTGTTAAGTCGTTATACCTTCCGCATTCGCCATCTCTTTCCTTCAAAATATACAAGATGATGAATGAATGCATATGGTGATAAGGCCTCAGGATCGAGACTTTTAGGCATCTAATTTATCAGTAACTGGGCAATAACAACCTAAAATAGTGTTTCTTCATTTATGGATTGCTATTCTTATTCAACAGGTCAACCTTATTGAAATCAATTTAAATATATAGACATAGAAGACTGCTAAAATCATAATCCTTCCTTTTGGCTTTTCCAGTCATAAAAAGGAATAAAGTACAAAACACTTTTCTACAATTGCATGTCTCAGATAATAGATTAAAATTATGTCAAATTAGATATGTATCTATGAGAGAAGGTACGTACCTTGGCTTCAGCAGCCTTCTTTAGACGTTCTTTCCTGACGGCCTGAGTCTCAGGCCTGTATTTCTCCAAGATCTTGAACAAACCTTTGGCTGAAATAAAATTGTTCACAGTTAATTCCTGTACCAAACCATATAACTATTTATACATGAAGTGTTTGGCATCAGAGTTAAAAAGCTCGTATATATTTTGATAATCATAGATTATTCATCGTTGCATTTATGTATTCATCATGTCAAAAAAACCAGCCAAGTAAGAGTCGGACTCAAGCACGAAGGGTTCCGTACCATTATCTATAAAAACGGCAAAAAAACCATGTTGGATGCATGGGAGCCCCACTTTCTGTTTTTAGTATTTGATGTTATAGCAGCAACATAAATACATCATCTGTCAAAATTTCAACTGTCTAACCATCATGGTTCATGAGATACAGCCTGGTGATAGATGGACGGACAGCGGAGTCTTAGTAGGTCCCGGTTTTTCCCTTTGGGTACGGAACCCTAAAAATAAAGTTCAAGTTCTTCCACTTCAAGATTTCCTCCTGTAATACTATAGCCCACCTGTGGTCTTGTCGAGGGTCTGGGTGAACTGGTTGATCGGCGGGGGCACCTTGAGCCGGCGCTGGAGCACTGCCTTCTGGCGCTGGATGCGGATGTACTTCGGCCAGCGGACGAAGCGGGAGAGGTCTCGCGTCGGCTGGATGTCCTGGCCTGGAAGCAAGAGACGGGTTAACAGTGATACCGGAAGCTCGATGGACATTGTTTAAAAAATAATAATATATTGGCTTTTTATTGCAACCTATACCTACTGGTCTTTTTCGAATCTACATTCTTAGTGTTTATTATGTTACTTTGTTAACTTGTGCAAATTGTCTCTGAATTACTATCAATCTTCAAAGTTACGGACTAGACTTAGCCTTAGAGGTCTCAAGTGGCAAAAGTTTGCCACTAGAAACTGAGAATGTCATTAATTCTTACTTAAACAATTTGCAACTGGGAAGTTTAAGTCACTGATGCTTCGGATGGTTTTATTAAAAAAAGTATGAAATCAAAATCAAATTTTAGCTTAGGGATTGTGTTTACTAAATTAAAACAAAGTACACATGACACATAGTAATTATTTTAATGATCAAATAATTAAATATTGATAAATGAATTGAATTTAAAATCGCAAAAGCTATATTGAAGATGACAAAGAATCGCAAAGCCAAGTGAGGTTATGTCAACATGTGGTTTGTAAGTTGTTGAGTGACATGAAAAGTTAATTGAACATACATACATACATACTCAAAAACACAGCATGGGTATGTCATAACAGATTCTATTAAGACCCAACAAGACAGACAAACATCAAGTTTTTGATACACAGACAAACCAGAAAAATATGACTGACCCTGGGAATCGAACCTGAATCCTTGACATTTCATGTCATGTATCCTTACACCAAAGTTAGGTCTAGATATTAAATAATTCGCGCCGCGCATTGCTACATGTATTTAAATTTTTTAACGAATATTAACTATCACCCCTAATTGCGCAGAAATTTTATTTCTAAAGGATTGTGGTTAGCTATGTTTTTACCATTAGTCAGTTGTAAATCATCAGCAAATCAAACTGTCAGAGGTAGACTATTTCAAAATGCCTTTATTTTTTTGTTAATCTCTGACCTGCCATCAGTCTACAAAACACCCAGACCAGATAAGTGAGGGCTGTCACTAGTCAAAAATCTTCTAGCATCACTAGTGTCAAGCGAGGTCCTCTGTCAATTTTCACCAATCATATGCCAGTAGCTTGTCTCACATTGGTGAAGAAAGACAGATAGAAATCACTTGACACTAGCAGCCCTCATTGACTTAATATAATCAGAGACAATTGCCAAAGATTGAAATATGTAAAATCAATTGACCAACATAGACCAGTAAAAAAAGGAAACCAATATTGAGTATTACTCTTAAAAACTGTATGAAATGTGCAATAAATAGCCAATTAGGACCAATCAGTGTTAAAAAGCTCGTATAATATTGTAACCACATGGTTTTATTCGGTGTATGTTTTTGCATCATCCAGGTCCTGCACTGTAAATATTAAGTAGGTACATGAATATAGACATGTGCTGAGGTACAAATTAACAAAATCATCAAAGAATTCTGGGTTAGATTTGGAATGAGTCAATGCAAGGTAAACACATGGTCAGATTATCAAGTAAACTTGAAGCCCAAATTGGCAGTTGCCTACATAGAGGCAAGGTTATTTAGGATTTTGTGGACAAATTAACTTGAATGTGGCATTTTTTTTTTCTGTGCATTATGGCCCTGCCGCGAGGCACTTTGCCAATGTCCAGTCAAGACAAATATTCGTTATTTATTCCAGAGCGCTTTAAATTCCCCGAGGGATGGGATGGGATGCTAAGGGAGTTAGTGTGTTAGTAATAAATAATTGCTATAGATTGATGACAGCTGGTTACAGCTTAAAGAGGTTTTTTTCAATACATTTAGCCAAAAGACAGATAACTGGTATTTCAAAATTTGCTAAAAGGGGAATGTGACATTACATTGATGCTTAACCCTTCCAACGCCAATGACG
Organism: Clepsis dumicolana; assembly: GCA_963691665.1. Classification (NCBI taxonomy): domain Eukaryota; kingdom Metazoa; phylum Arthropoda; class Insecta; order Lepidoptera; family Tortricidae; genus Clepsis; species Clepsis dumicolana. The sequence continues at coordinate 34,722,936 of OY829505.1, read as the reverse complement.
CATACAAAAGTTGTCATCCACACGCCAAGTTGGCAAAACTTCAATGCGGACTTAAACCTTAAGCATATGTCTGAAGGTCGCATTTGCACTGTGAAGCCGGACACCTACAAGCGTTGGTGGCGTCGTAGGCACGATGGCTCATGACACTTTTAAGCATTCTTGGCGTTGAAAGGTTAAGGCACAATAAAAGTATGTGCCACATGGAAGGAAGACTTTGGGCAGCCGTTAGATGCAAGATAATTAAAAATCAGGTATGGATTATGCACATTGCCCATAGCAATCTTCTTCAGGTAGTTATAGTCTGTGTTACATTACATTAGATTTAAGGGTACCAAATTGACAGCAATGACTAAAGATGTAATTTTGTTCATGTCACTAGAGGGTTTAACCAATGTTACATCCATTGACTCACTGATTATCGAGAAGACTGCAAAAGTACTGCTTTCAGAGAACACTTTGATATTTGTCAATTCAACCAAAGCTACACTTGCCAAGTTCAAAAGACAATGTGATTTTTTAAAAAAAAGCTTCACGGGATAACAATGCAATCCACCATCAGAGAAGCTGTTTTAATAATTCTTAAAGAAAAGGAGAGATATTATAACTGTAAGACAAGTGTGGTTAACCTGTTTGTAATGTTACAAGTTATTACTTGGAGCATCCTAACACTCCACATTAAGGAAAAGGCGACAAAAATTACTTCAATAATTTATGAAAGGCTATGAATGTTTCTACACATTGTCTTATGAACTTGGTGGCTACAGAAATAATTAACAGTTAAAAGACTTACCAATAGCGAAGTTCTTCGCTCTCTTTTCGAAGAGGGGGTTCACAATCTTCTTTGGCTCAACTTTTTTCACGACCAGAGGTGCGGCCGCGATCTTCTTTCCAACCTTCTTTTTAGGCTGGAATATTAAAAACAACTATGAAAAAACAATGCACACTTAAGCCATTCGTGCGCAATAATGAACACCATTGCGGAATTACAAGTGCTAATTCCCCAACATCATGGTAGCATTTGAGGTTAAGTCACGAACTGTTTGGGACGCCAAGTGTGAAAACATCAAATTTATCCCGCGAATAACCACGTGCAGGGCTGCAGCGTGAATAATAATCAGTTTGCAAATCAATTGTAAAGTTATTTACACGGAAATAATGTCACGCGAAAACAAGTAACCACCCGACAACACTTAGACAAAATGCAAGTTTTAACAAAATATCAACGTAAAATATAATAATTATCTAAACGCACATAGTTTTTACCTTCTTCTGCACCATCTTGAATGGATTTTATTTAAGTGATCTAAGGGCCACGAATAGATCCGTGACACAAAGCGAACACCAAACTTTCGGCGATAATGGCCGAAAGAAAAAGAAGGAGCCGTCAAACGCCGAATGGGATCGTCAATGTTTATGGTCAATAGGGTTGCCAGCCCAAGAATTATAAAGGCCGCTATACACAAGATTCTGATTAGTGATTTATCCACTATTCGCGGCGCTGCTATTCAAGAATTTCACATTCAGAAATTAAAAGTGTAAATCCAGCACTACTGTATAATGACTTTTGTGTTTATAGGTAGTGGCAAGTTTTTGTTAAAGTCTATTAAATAATAAAAAGGCATTTTAGCATAAATCTATATACTTAATTGATTGAATCAGTCGTTATTTTGTGAAGGTTCATATTCACGAATAAAGAACATTTAATTTGCTCATCCTCTACCACACGTGAAAGATAGCTACGTCTATGCGACAAATGTTTCCATGCAACACCTCCACTTCTAATGCTACACGAATCAATACAGCTCGAAACAGCCCCCCGACTACGAAGTGCAAAATTCGAACTTCGTATCGGGCCGTTCCTCTCAAGCTAATATTATTTAACACGAGAGTGAGCGGGACGATACGATACGAACTTCGATTTTCGAATTTCGTAGTATGGGGGCTGCTCTCTTTATCGCGAATCATTCGGGCGAACTAGAACGGTGTTCGGGCTCCTGTTGGTATTTAGCGCACATCAAAGGATTTTATCGCGGCAAAGTTCGTGTTCTTGCAAATGTCTACCTACACTTCGTACCTTGTTTTTTTTTTATTTCTGAAGTGTACGTCAATTTGACAAGTGACATTTCAATACTTCAGTTCAAGACTGAGAATATAACCGCAAATACCGCTTCGTTTGAGTGTCGCATTTCGAGTGTTTGCCTTCTTTTTGTTTCTTTGTGCTCTTGGTTAATTTTCTCACCGAATTTAGAGTTGTGCGACATAGTTCGCCCGAATTTTTTATCGCGATAATTTGTTCTAAGTGTGGCCGCGCAGTCCGTGGCAACACGACACGAACCTTCGCCCGATAGTGTGGCCGTAGCATAACAATACCCAATTTCTTGTCTATGCTGTACAAAAACAGTAAGCTGTGTGTGGGCACCCTTAAATCCTTGTCTATGCCTGATTTTTGTCAAGGTTAACACTATTACTAAAATCTCTTGGTATCCAGGGCCGTTTTATAAAGCTACAAGTTACAATTTACACGGCCCAGGCCCTAAACTATGAAGTGCAAAATTCGAACTTCGTGTCGTGCCGTCCCGCTCACGCTAATATGATTTAATACGAGGGCGAGCGGGACGATACGATACGAACTTCGATTTTCGAATTTCGTAGTCGTCCCCCTGTTTAGTAAAAAAAAAGAACTTGGCACGTGGCAGTGACAGTGGCAGTGACAGCTGATTTGACAAATGACGCAAGGGTCCGAAACAAACACACGCAAGACTTTTTTTTTTTAAGTTTTGGCAACAGGAACCATTTTATAGCGTCGTCGGTGTCGGGTGGACCGCTAAAGTCGACCGGAAACTAAAGTAAGTATGTTGTTTTATAGAAAGAATAACTTTCTGTGGTTGACTTTAGCGATCCCCGGACACCGACGACGCTTAGATAAAAATTTTGCTAGGTAGGTATATTGAACTGAAAGGGCCAATCCCTACTTCCATCCATACTAATCCATACTAACGAAATATATTAGGCATTATTTTTTACTTTTTTTAGTTTTCTTTTTGTCTACGCTTTTATAATATTAGGATTTTTTTTGGCGGCGTTTTTTGTCTGCTACTTCTCCACGCGTTCCACATCGTGATGTCTTGACATCTTGATGGCTACACTGCTACACTGGACAACTTAAAACATTTAGGAAGAGCGTGAAAAATCTTCGAGACTCGATTTCCGTGGTAGACGAACTATTTACATACCTACAAATTTGTAGAGAATCCTCGGTGCGCGAGTCCAACTCGCACTTGGCCAGTTTTTAATAGCTTCATGCAATTTATTCGGTTCGCGCAGCCCCGTATTCAAATGGACATGCGTACGTGACGAGAAGTTCCAAATAATATTCAGATGCACGCAAAATAAACAAATGTAAGCGCCCGCCATTAACTCAATCTGACCCTAGAGTCTGCCCCCGTACTACGAAAATCGAAGTTCGTATCCTATCGTCCCGCTCACTCTCGTGCTAAATAATATTAGCTTGAGAGGGACGGCATGATACGAAGTTCGAATTTGGCACTTCGTAGTCGGGGGGCTGGCTGTCGTGATCCTAGTAGACATAGACGGCACGTTACGGTTACGAGATGTCGGTAGGCCTCCAACAAGATGGACCGACGACCTAGTAAAGATCGCGGGACCGCGGGGGATGCGGAAAGCACAAGACCGGTCTGAGTGGAGAGCCATGGGGGAGGCCTATGGCCAGCAGTGGACGTCTTTCGGCTGACATGGTGATGATGATGATTACGGTCAAATGTCATAATTGAGAAATGCTGCCGTACGTCTCGATCGTGATCCGGCATGAAATCTGGTTAAGCTGTACCATAAGAATAATTAATAACATAGTAGAACGGAATCTCTTTTGACCGAGTCCAAAACGCCGCCATTTATATACCTACTTCCCCCTTCACGTCGTTACACCCCTCTGTCGTCAAGGCGTGTTGCTAGGGTTGATTGCTGTTAAATGTTACTTAAGTCTAAAGGTAATATCGCTAAAACATAAGTTTTTCTTTACTTTGAAATCATTATTTTTATTCTAGTTTAACAAAATATGACATTTATAAATCATTACGAAGGTCTACATATTAAAGACACTTCTAAATAAGATGTTATTATAAGTGCCATACCAAATGAAACCTTTTAAGGTGATTTAAGTAAGTATTACTTATCTACAAATACAAAATAAAAAAATACCTACCTATTCTGGGGTTTGTGTGGAATTGGAGTGTTCCACACAAACCCCAGAATAGGTAGGTATTACCTTTATACCGATTGGCTAATTCATTAACATATTGAAATACGCTTTATCCGGTAAGCTTTAGTACAATAACCCTTGTCGTTTGGCGTGGCGGGACGCAATAATAAATTATTTAGTAATTATTATTTTCCAGTGACAACGAAACGGCAAAAAAGCGCACACAATCCGATTACGCCATTTTGGAAAATTAATCCCGCAGACGATTGTAGCTACGTGTCTGTAAAAATCATTCGGAAATGTTGGTAGCTAGAGGTGGGTGTGTAGGTGTTAGGTACCTACCTATTTTATCTATACCTATAAAACAATACCGTGACTGACTGACTGACTGACTGACAGACAACGCACAGCCTAAACCACTGGACCTAGAGACTTGAAATTTGGCAGACATATACCTTGAGTATCCTAGAGGTGCACTAAGAAGGGATTTTTCGAAATTTTGAAATATTTCACGGGGGCAAAGCGGCGGGGCATAAGCTAGTTATTTTATTAACCAGTCGAGGTGTTAACTAGAGGTAAAGTGGTCAACAATACAACTACTATAGTAGTGCAGTATAGTAGTGTAGTGGAAGTGGTGGCATGTTGAGCGGTTGTTGTTGTGCTTCGTAAATGGCCTCGTGGAGAGTGCCGAAACGCGTCAGCGTTTAGTATAGTGGTGGTGGTGATAGTTGGGTCTGTGTGGCATGTGTTGATTCGTGTAGCAGTGGAGGCGGAGGTGTGGCATGAAAACATACATTTGCCGCACAGATATAACTATTTGTCATTAGTGGTCGCGGGTGAGCAAAGTAATTGTTTTTTAGTTCATAAATATGGACCTCCGCAAAGTAACGCCTGATTCAATAAATTAATCATAGTGAAATAAAACGGATCACTCACGTATATAAGTCGAGTTCAGTCCGACATGTATAAATAATAATGTGATATTTTTTTTACATTTAAAAAAACAGTTTACGAAACGTTAGGTCGGTATGTTTGTCTATGATTAAAAAAAACAGTCAAATTCGTGACAGGTATGGGTATGATATATGCCTTCGGCTTCTGAACCCATCTTAGAGTACTTATAATATGTGTGTAGATAAAGTAATGTATGCAACTCCACATAATTATTCCTTATAACACTCGTGTGATCCTATTATGATACTCAGCTTCGCCTCGTTTCATAAAAACACACTCGTGTTTTAAGGACCCTCATTGTGTAGCAATTGCATAAACTACTATAGTAGGAGACAAATCGTTCACACTGAACGTTAATGGAAAAAAAATATTGTAAGTACTTACAGGAAAGGCAATATATATTTCAAATATTCTTTTTGTGTCGTTCAATTGCCAGCACCAATTTTACGACAATTTACGCGAACTGCGCAGTTGAAAGACGTCTTTATACAGAGTGACCCCGAGCCACGGACCAACCATCCTCTGGACTCCGTATCTTCTATAATTTACTTGGAAAGTCATTACGAAAGAAGCCGCGGTGAGCGGGCCGGGGAAATGCGTCGTGATTGGTTCATAGCTTGTCATCCCGCTTGTCAGTCGAAAGTGAGCCGCGATTCGAGGCTAAAGAGATTTACAGGTGCAAATGAGCATATGCGTTTCGGAAACGTTCGCCTTGACATTTGGTGTCCAGAGGGTGGATGGTCGTGCCCCGAGCTTAGTGCATTGCAAACATCACGGGTAATCGGAGAAACTATTTACCTAGATCATTTTTAAGCAAACCTTCTTCGGTGCAGAAGTTCAATGTTTTTGAGATCGCGCGAATAATTTCACAAAACCAATTTTCATGTCTTTTGAACGGCACACTTGTTTCATCGGTGAATTGATCGATAATTAATAAGCATTCGAATTGAGACTAAAACGATTCCTGTCGTCCACTGCTGGACGGCGGCCCCCCCGCGGCTCTCCACTCAGACCGGTCTTGTGCTTTCCGCATCCTCCCACGATCCATACCTACCTACAAATGACAACATTTCATATTTTTGAGACTATAATTTGATTAATTGTCTGCAATCTGTTGTATAGCCTGTGGTTTTCGGCTAATCTGTAGCTAGCAACTATCATCAGACCAATTTTATAAAAACATGTGTTTGCTAAATTTATAGAAATCGGAAAGTACTTGATATAAATAAAACAACTGTATGATCAATATTCTTTTATTGAAAGATAAAACATGGCGCAGTCGTGATCGCACTAAGTCTAAAGTGTTAGTCTGTAAATCTAAAACAGATTGCCAAGTATAAACGCCGGCATGGATACAAATGCAGTAAAATTACCGCCCAACTTGGATATAAGGGCTCAATCAGCAGCTACTGAATGGAAAACTTGGAAATTGATGTTCGAAGATTATCTAGTAGGTACCGGGCAGGATGAATCATCCGACAAAGTTAAATTATCATTGCTCAGAAACATGATGGGGCCTGAAGCCACCAAAGTAGTACTAACGTTTAAATTGTCAAAGAAGGACAGTGAAACATATTCTAAGGTTATAGAAGAAATACAGAAATATATCAATCCCAAAACGAACGAAGTATTCGAAAGGTACAGGTTCAATGAAAGGAAACAGGAAGAGGGTGAAAATTTTGAAAATTATTATACGAGTTTGAGACAGTTGATTGAAAACTGCAACTATGATTCTACTACAACGGCAATAGAAGATCAGCTGCTTAGAGACCGCATTGTGCAAGGGATATATGATAAGGGTCTCCAAGAAAGTTTATTACGGATAGATAATTTAACCCTTGACAAAGCAGCACATATCTGCAGAGCCGCTGAAGCAAGCAAATCTCAAGTCAAAGAAATGAATCCCACAGTTGAAATTGATCATGTCAAATATAATTCTGATAAGAAGGTTGAAGCGAAAACCTTCAATAAAAAAGACAAAAGATTTGAATGCCGCAGATGTCAACAAATACATAGTCCAAAACAATGTCCCGCATATGGAAAGAAATGCACAAAATGTGGTATTTTTAATCATTTGGCAGTAAGCTGTAGAGTAAGAAAACAAGTATGGGCTGTTTCAGCAGAAGAAAATAACATTCAAAATGCAGAAAATGACAACTCTGAAGACTCAATCTACTGTGGGAGTGTAAAAGGAAGTGCCAATAAAGATGACTGGATTGAAGACATCATTATAGAAAGAAAGCCTGTTAAGTGCCGCATTGACACTGGAGCAGATGTCAGTGTCATGCCCATCAAAGTATTTAAGGACTTGGGAACTAATTTGCAATTGAATCCTTGCAACAGAAGTCTTGAAGCGTTCCAGGGGTCCAAAGTAATGCCAGTAGGAATGGTGAACCTTCATTGCAGGTACAAAGGTCAAGAATGCTACGAAAACTTCATGATAGTGGACTGTAAATCAATGTTATTAGGTCTACCAGCCTGCATGTCTTTAAATTTGATAAAACGAGTTCACTCACTTCAACTGGAAGGAGAAACAGGTAAAGAAAAATTTATTAATGACAATATAGATGTTTTTCAGGGTCATGGCAGGTTCCCTAAACAATGTTCTATACCTACTGTCCAACATGAACAAATTTGTCATCCGGCACCTAGGATTCCCTACAGTTTGCGTGAACCATTGCAATTAGAATTAGAGAGGCTTGTAAAAAGAGGTGCAATTATAAAAGTAGAAGACATAGAATCTAGGGCTTGCATAAACAGAGTGGTTATTGTTGAAAAACCTAATAAAAAAATTAGGCTCTGTCTAGATCCCGCTGATCTTAATAAAAGGGGAAAATGAAAGGCAACATGATGAAACTGTAAGTAGAGTTTTACAAAGAGCTAGAGAAATAAATGCAACATTTAATAAAGAAAAGTTACAGTATAAACAAAAGGAAGTTAAATATGTTGGACAAATTTTTAATGGCAAAAGCATGAGTATTGATAAAAACCGGGTTGAGTCACTTTTGAAATTGCAAGCACCTATAAACAGAGAACAGTTACAAAAAGTCATTGGCTCATTCAATTATGTCAGATGATATTTGCCAGAAATGGCTGAACTAATGTCGCCATTATGTAGGCTGCTTAGAAAAGATGTTGAATTTCAATGGTTGCCATATCATGACAAAGTTTTCAATAACTTAAAAAATAAAATATCAACAGCTCCTGCTTTGTGCCCATTTGATCCACACAAACAAATTGTGTTACAATGTGATGCTTCTCAAAATGGAGTAGCCTGTTGCTTGTTTCAAAAAGATGTAAATAATGTGCTCCAGTTAGTAGCCTGTGTGTCCAGAACTATGAATGATTGTGAACTGAATTATAGTCAGACTGAAAAGGAACTGTTATCTATCTACTTTGGGACACAAAAATTTCACAAATATATATATGGGTCAAACGTAATAGTGCAGACCGACCACAAACCTTTATTGGCCATTATGTCAAAGTCCATAAGTAAAGTAGGATCACCTCGATTGCGACGTCTTTGTTTAAAATTGTTAAATTATAGTTTGGAATTAAAGTATGTTCCTGGCAAAGAGTTACATTTTGCTGATATGTTGTCAAGAAATACTCTAAAGGTAACTGAAATTGACCCGCAAATGTTAGAAATGGTTCACTTGGTGTCATCAAATTTACCAATGAGTGATGAAAGGAAAGAACAGTTCAGACTAGGAACAAATTGTGATAAAATTCTCTCAGCATTAACTCAATATTATTTTAATGGTTGGCCAAAAGAGAAAAAAATAATGCAAGAGTGTTTACCATACTATAAGATGAAAGAAGACATATATGTTGAGTCTGGATTGGTTTTTCTTAACAGCAAAATTATAGTACCTGAATCATTGAGACTATATGTATTGAAATTAGTACACGAGGGCCACTGTGGTATAAGCAGGTGTATTCAAAGAGCTAGACAGCTATTCTATTGGCCGAGACTAAGTAATGATGTTCAAAACTTTATAGCACAGTGTCGCACATGTGAAAAGTATAGTCCTTCCAATTCGCATGAACCATTGACACCACACAAAATTCCCAAGGGCCGGTTCTTAAAAATTGGAACTGATATACTGGAGTATGCAGGGAAGGCATATCTTGTGATTGTAGATTATTTTTCACATTGGTTAGAAATCAGACCACTACTGAATAAAACATCTAAATGTGTAATAGATGCAATGCAAGAAGTTTTCACAAGGTTTGGCTATCCTGTAGAAGTGATGGCTGACAATAATCCATTTAAATCTCAAGAGTGTATTGAGTATTATAAGTCAAAGGATATCACAATAATCACCAGTAGCCCACATTTTCCCAGGAGTAATGGCATGGCAGAGAAAGCAGTCAGTATTAGTAAAATATTATTAAAAAAAGCTGCTGAGGATCGGGTGGACTACAGGGATTATTTAATGAATTATAATAATACTCCCTTGTCTGGCTTACAAGTGTCACCTTCCCAAATATTAAATAGTAGAAGAGTCAGAACCAATGTACCCACCAACTTAATAGCACTAGAACCTAAAGTAGAAAAAGATATTTACATGTTATTAAAATTGAAACAATTGCAAACTAAAAAGTCTCATGATATGCATGTAAGAAGAAAAGATATTGTATTTAAGGAAGGAGAAAACATTGTATATAAAACAAGTAAAGATAATTATTGGCAAAAGGGAGTGATTGTAAAAAAAAGTAAAGAACCTAAATCATATTGGATTGAAGGGGGAAAGGGTACCAAGCCCTTCAGGCGTACCACACACCACTTAAAAAAATCTTTTACCAATCCCACTGTCAAGTCCCAATCACTAAAGAAGGACATTGATTACAACTTGATTCAACTTAGACCTAAGTAATAAAAACAATGAGACAAGTGTGTCTAACTCGCATGAGGAGAGTGTTGATTGTAATGTTGAGGAGTATTCCGCACCTCAGTACTATATCACTAGAAGTGGTCGGCTTATCAGACCTAGACAGGTCTTAGACTTGTGAGGGAGGTGTTGTATAGCCTGTGGTTTTCGGCTAATCTGTAGCTAGCAACTATCATCAGACCAATTTTATAAAAACATGTGTTTGCTAAATTTATAGAAATCGGAAAGTACTTGATATAAATAAAACAACTGTATGATCAATATTCTTTTATTGAAAGATAAAACACAATCTACTTTGAAAGAGGAGCAAACCTACGATTTTAAATTTTCATTAGGATTTGTGATTAATTTATTATTAATTTATTAAAAGGTACTTACCTATTCCAAAGGGACGTAACTCCGAAACTACGCTATAGGATGGATCAATTGCCTTTGTCTTGTCACGATCAAAAAACCAAACCCAAGATGTCAAATCTGACATTGTCAAACATAATATATGGGGAATTTGGCGGGAAACCGATGAGAGTGGATCGTGTCGTTAATTGAATTTTAGTTTCTGTGCTTAATGTTGTTTGGTGGATAATAAAGATAGTGTGTTATACAACAAATTGACGTGAAAGTGCCCAGCAAATGAAGAATTCAAGTGAAAACGCGTATTCCCTCTGTTTGTGACCCCCCAAATATCCGCCGGCTGCTGCTCGCCGTAGCTCGCCGTAAAGTACACTATCGCTTTACGGAAGGCATGAGCAGTTGACAGGACGTGACTAGGACAGACTGACACAACTCTGACGATGACAGGACTTTAATATACAGAAATTTACAAAATACATCAGACGTGGCTGTATGGACTCAGTTCCTTTGCCTATCCCTTATGGGATGAATAAAAAAAAAAAAAAAACAAACATAATATGTGTCATGTCAAATTATTGTTGTGGTTGTGGTTTGTTTAAAAAAGGCAAAGGTATTACACCCATTCTTGCATAGTTTTGGTAGAATTGGTATTTTTATTTAATTCTCTTGTAATTAGAAAAATAAGTAATATTACATTTTTATAAACATATCGTGTGTTCAGGAGACAAAGCCCTTTCGATACCTATATTAATTTCCAGGTGTGAAAAATATGAAATGTTGTCAATTGGTAATTTTATTTTAATCTCTTGTAATTAAAAAAATAAGTAATAATATTTTTTTATAAACATAGTGGTGTGTTCAGGTGGCAAAGCCCTTTCGATACCTATATTAATTTCCAGGTGTAAAAAATACGAAATGATGTCAATTAGCACCAATTAGTCGTTGTCATTTATGCATTGCTTTCATGGGTACATTGGATCATAGCAACTTATACATTACTTTCCCAAACATGAAACCCTGTAGTAGGGCACTGCAATTTAATTTATACCTATTAAATATTTTGGCTGAACAACTTTTTATAGTAAGTAACCATTGTATCTTATTTATGTACATAATAAAAGCAATTTACAATGACATTAAATCTAAACTAACACTTGAAACTAAATTAAATCTAAATAAGGCCCCCGTGGCATGGTGCCCAAAAGGCTGGCAGCGTTGCCTCGCTGAATAGCGATGCTGATTCTTTGAGAGAGAAAACTGCCAGCCCTTTGGTCACAAGTGGCATCAACTGAGCGCTTTTGCAACATTTATGTTATATTGTTTATTTATGAAGTAATTAAACGACAGTTAAAATTAATTAAAAATGTTTTTTTTTTAGCTGGTGGTGCTTGTTTAATACCAAATACTAAAATATCTCATAAGTAGGTGGTACATACTTACCTGTATTTTACAGTAAATGCATTGGCCCGTCTAACTATTTGAAGCGAGCCCCGCCATGGGACCCTTTCACAGTAAATTTCATTATAACTCCCTTGCTCCATCTCTGCATATTATTACAATATTTACTATGGAAAGGTCCTAGAAAGAGTCGCCATAGAATAATGGATGGTAGAAGCGAAATGTTTTTATTGATTGCTGCCGACTATGTACATACAATTACATTTTGAATAAATAATCTTGGCTATGGGAAATGATGGGCTGCATCACTAATTACTTGCTTTCAGGCGTAAAAAGCGGCTATTTTAGGTTTTTAAGGCGTTTTATTTTCCCGCCGCTTTGTTTGTAATGCATCTAACAGATGTATAATCATCCCACGATAACTCTGCATAAGATATTAATTGGCAACCCAGTAAAATTACGCTGTGGTAATACTTTTTTCATGTCACTCAGACACTACGAGTATATAACTCTAGGTTATATGTTATGTGCTCGTAGCTTAGACATTTCTATAATTAAAAATAATAATGATAGTAGCAATCAAAAGTTGTTGTTTTTTAAATTATGGCTCTGCCTGTTGGAGGGCAATTTTGCCAGTGTTTAGTAGGTTTTGCCGTTGTACGGTAAAAAAAAACTGGAAAACGAAATATGAGAGGTATTTTAATGGTGGCTGGTGAATGAACGATGACCTGTTTATGTTTAGTCTAATCAAAAGTTCAAAACGTGTTGTTTGACTATAAATCAGTGTTGCCATAAACAAACTTTAGATTTCTACTGTTGTCAGTTCGTTGCAGAGTTATCGCGGGACGATAACTCTGCATAAGATATTAATTGGCAATCCTGAAAAATCACGGTGTGGTAATTACCTAATACCTTTTTCATGTCACTCAGACATTTCTTTCAATGTCAATAATAAATTAGGCAGGTACAAAGTAAATATCTACTTAGAACATAAAACTACCGTGAGACTCAATCATAGTGAAATAAACCTACGAATTAGTCCGAAACACGTCGGGATAAACGATTTATATACGTGAGTAATCCGTTTTATTTCACTACTTACGTTTACGTTAAATGATGCTAAAAATGTACTATTTTGTAAAATAAAGCAATCAAACATTATGATTTTATTTCTTGGCAAATTTAAGTTTTACGTAAGTATAATCTTCATAGCTTAAGGGTAGGTTTTGTTGATGTATTACATGGCAACATCAAAAAATAATAATGGCGCCGTTTCGTTTGCTTTAATAGGATGTTGTCAGTTTATTTTAAGCTGTTTCCTTATTTTCCTTATTTCCTTCATTAAAACGTTGTTAAGGTGTTCGTATGAAAGGTTGTGGAAATGAATCTGTCGATGGATTTAGAATACTTACAACGTTTCTTAGAAAATATTGAATATAATGTCTTACAATATCGCATTATTTAGGTTTACGATGGGATATCATTGATATTTGTAAAGGTGTATGAAAATACCGGGGGAGGGGGAAGGAGGGGGGGGGGGGGTATGTCGGTATGTCATGGAGCTGGGTATGTAGGTATGTCATCATCATCATGTCAGTCAAAAGACGTCCACTGCTGGACGGCGGCCCCCCCGCGGCTCTCCACTCAGACCGGTCTTGTGCTTTCCGCATCCTCCGCGGTCCCGCAATCCTTACTAGGTCGTCGCTCCATCTTGTTGGAGGCCTACCGACAGCTCGTCTCCCGGTCCGTGGACGCCATTCGAGAACCTTCTGACCCCATCGGCTATCAGTTCTGCGAGCAATGTGCCCCGCCCACTGCCACTTAAGTTTCGCAATTCTTCAATGTAGGTATGTATGATTGTAGTATCCAGGGAACGCAGACGCAGATCCAGTTCTTAACCTGACGAATAAACGAATCATGAATGGAATTAATCATTCAATTATCATAGTGTCGATTTTAAATAGCATAATTGAAAATGAAACCAGATAAGCTAAGCTAGACCGTCATGTTCTGGACTACGTAGGGTCGGTTCCTTAACATAAGTACTTATCCACGTTTCCACACTGACTGTACATAAAAGTGGATACTTATGTATGGCACCGACAGTACCTACTCCAAGGCTCCGTTTGAGAGACTACAGTGTGATGTTAAAACGAGCTAAGAATTCTTTACGAGGAGTCTCCAAAATTGCTTATTTAGGTTTAATAATAAATTAGAAAGGTACCTATAGGTAGGTACGTGTATCAGATTTTTGTTGGAGTCGATGTAAATACCCGTCTTAGAACACCCCTGATGTAGAGCAGAAAAAATCTCACTGTTTTTTTGATGCGAGAACGATAAAGTTCTAACCAACGGGACGGACTAACGCATTCGCCTTTTTCGAATGGGTCTGATCTTGAACTTTGTACGCAAGCGCAAACCCCACGATATAAGTAACAGGTATCGCACGGGCGGGCCATTCCGATCGCATCCAGACAGTCGCGAATACACGGGCAGAGCGGACGCACGCGTCCTGCCACCTTTGCCTCAACCGAACTATCCATCACAGAATTAAAAAAAAACCGCGCCTCCGCCAAATTCAAATTTCGATCATAGGGACTTGAACTTTTCTCGAGATATTTTTTTCTTCATAATTTATAAGTGGCCTGAATTGACTTTCCACGTTTTGTTTCTGATACTTTTACGTGACTAGTATGTGATAAGGACAATAAACAATAACGATGCCTCGTGGTCGTAAAAACGTCAACCGTGCGTGGGAATGTTTCGGACATTGCACCGGATTTTTCGGTAAGACCACATTTTAATTTACTTTTAAAATTTGCGCCTTCAAACTTTAACTGATTAGTATTTAAGCGGCAAGCGATTTGTTATTTCAACGCGCGATGTCCGAAAGAGGTCTGTTTGGATTCTGTTCGAATTTTAATTCAAGCATTCCGAATTCGTTTTTTTTTTAATTGAACGCTTGGCGACGAGGAATCATTTTACTTGTAATTCCTGCCAGCTCTTCGGCTGATAGAAATTATGGGAAAAGTTGTTACGCACGTGAACCTTTCCGACGCATCGATTCAGGAGGCGCGAATAAAAAAAGGAATCTCTAACATTCGGGAAGCACTTAAGATTAAAACCAACTGTGGACGTGTTTCGCGATATACACGTCAGTGTTGCGAATGTATTTTTATCCTCCGACCCGAAAGAGGGTACTGTAAGTTTGACGTGTCTCTGTGTATGGCTGTGGCATCGTAGCTCCTGAGCGGATCAACCGATTTTTGACTGAGCTAGTGCGAAAACGCCATACGAAAAAATGAAATGGTATACACCTCTGAAAACATTTCTGTACAAGCTGAAACGGATGTTTCGTTATAACGCTAAAATGTCTGCCCGTCTGTCTGGTTCTTCTACAAAGCCCTTAGTGTAATCCAAAAAGCACAAAATACGTCTCGATCGCGTTTGCGTTAAAGTGTCAAATAGTATGGGAATTGTTAAACGCGAACGCGATCGAGACGTATTTCTTGGCCTGGTCGGCGATTACACTAGGCGCTCTGGTTGCATTTATCAAGCGATTCTCGTGAAACTTTAGCAAGTTCAATAACTACGTAGATTTTTTTGTCAATTCGTTTTTTGGGGAAAAAATACGTAAAATGTTTAAGAACTTGCTCACGAGGTCTACAGCTCACAGAACCACTGATATGCAATGTTATAATAAGTAAAGATACGTCATTATGCTCACAAAACAATCGAAAAACATGTTCCGAACATTTTGGCATTTGCGCGCAAGTTTGGACCTTCGAGAGCGACTGATGCCAAAGACGCTACAATTATAGCCTTTTCTGCGCTTCATTTTCGGTGTGCTGATGATGTATCTATCTCTTTTTAATATTTTATGTAATAATCGTATCATTGCTAGAATACGTTTGTTTTGTCATTAGGAGACCTTACACGTCTCCATTAAGAACATTAGGTGTATTTGAAGCCGAAAGTGTTTTTCGCTTCCATTAGATTACCTTTTTTGTGTGTTGATCCTTTAGCACTCGTACCTACGTATCTCGAAAAAGTTCAGGCTGGTACTTTGGAAAAATGTATTCCTGTCCAGTTTCACGCAACTGCTTTGCCTGTACTTTTCGGGTTGATTTTCTTTCTGAAAGCGCTGGTAGACTCAAAAAAGTCGCGTAATAGCCTCCTGGAGATTATTTGCGGAAAACCGTTTAAATTTCGTTATTTTTTAAATTACTGCAATCAATGCTTATTGATACCGAAGTCTCCACGCTGACGAGTTCATGGCACGACTCTGTTTCGTATAAATTAAGTATGTACTTCCTTTGTACAAGAAATTATGAATCGCATTTCAATATATGTTTTATCTCGTTAGTCTCGTTATTCATAATCCAACACATAATAAAATTACTTATTCGAAGACAAAATATTTAAGCATGTTACCTTTCCATTCAGAGTTTTACGATTTTTATTCGGCTGAATACCGGACTCGAACCAAAATAAAGTTTTTAAAATATGAATTGATTATTTTAATTTAAATACCATAAGTACATTGAGTAGTTGGCGATCGAATTAAATCGTCGTCGTATCGGTTGAAGGCGAAATGTCTAAAATAAAATTTCAGCCAGAAAGAAGTAAGTATTTGTATTTAAATCTTATGCCCAAAATAGGACTAAAATTATGTTCGAAGCGAAGCATGGAATAAATTCGTCAGAATCGATTTCTATGAATATTCATCGCACTTAAAAGCTTTAGAATTAGATAGGCCTATCTTAAGACCCGTTAGGGAATCTACACGCGGAATCTTTAGTTGCACTAAGAGCTCACACTCGGCAACTTTTGCAAAAGTAATCGAAGGCAAAAGGAAAACTACTTAGTTGAGTAATCTCTCTCAACGCTTACCACCTTTTAGTGATAAGTATAATACGATTACTCAAAAAAAAGTACGGTTTAATGCGCGCTTACCGTACTACCCTTTGAGTGATAAATATAATACGATTACTCAAAAAAAAGTACGATTTAATGCGTCGTAAACGCTTGACGGTACGTAGGAAAATCCAACGTTGTTGTTGATTGCGCAATTAGTTGCCGGCAACTAAGCAATCTAAATTGTCCGTTTAAGATTATAAGTAAGCCACGGAGCCAATCATTGCTGTGTAGGTTTATATTATTGCCAAACCGGCGGCTGTTGCCCGGCTTAAGAAAGCAATTGAAATTTAATAATTTTAATATCTATTTAATGTTTGCGGGAGGTAGGCAATGTTTGAGGGAGGTAGGCAATGTTTGCGGGAGGTGGGCAATGTTTGAGGGAGGTCCGGTTCGCTATCACCATTTCATTTTGTTGCTGTAGTAATAGACTTTGGTTCCGTGAGGTTCTGGGAAACTCTTTATTTACATATCTGAAAAAGCGCCTGACAGACTATCAGTAAATCAGTGAATCAGCATCGCTGTTCGACGGGGAACGCTGCCAGCATTATAGGCATCATGCCACAAGGGCTAGGTACTTAGATTTAGGTTAGTTTTATGTAATAGCAGTGCAGTGCTTGCACTGTTTTGTTCCAGTGCGGAGAGTAAGATAGCCGGTGTAATAACGGTCACAAGAGACATTTCATCTTAGCTCTCTAGGTTGGCAACGCATCTGCAAACCCTGCCGGTGTCTATGGGCAGTGGTAATTACTTACCATCAGGTGAGCCCAATTGCTCATTTGTAATTGCAATAGTATTATGTCAATTTAAAATCCTCTCAATGCTAAAATGCTGTGAAAATAAAGTTACGAAAAAGTCCAGGTGGGCTAAATATCAGGGCATTCGGTTTTTATTCAGACTTTTCCGAAGTTTTCTAGACTTTTCGAAGTTTTCCGGTAATTTGGGATTCGATTATGGGCGACAACTAGTTTTTTCTAAAATCTAATTAGATACACTATAATAGACGTATAATTAAAGGCCATAAAACTATAATTGTGTAGACTATTAAGCTGACTAATACACGGCATGTTTAAAGCTAGTTTTACCCGCGACTTCGTCTGCGTAAAATTCGTAATACACGTATGAAATGCGACATCCCAGAAGTGTCAACGCAACCGTTTATGTTTGAATTGAGAAATGTTTTTACATGTCAAAGTGTTTAGTAACGTAATGTCACTACGACACCAAATTCGAAAACGTTATGAGTTTCAAGTTTGGAACATCTTCAAAAACCAACATCATTTATAATAAAAAAAAACAGTCTACGAAACGTCAGCTCGGTGTGTTTATCTATGATTTAAAAAAACAGTCATATTCGTGACAGGTATGGGTATGATAATTATGTCTTCGGATTCTGAACCAATCTTAGAGTACTTATAATATGTGTGTAGATAATAATAGTAGTTGCAAATGCTACATAATGAGGGTTGTTAAAACACGAGTGTGTTTTTATGAAACGTGGCGAAGCTGAGTTTCATAATAGGATCACACGATCGAATTCGATGTCGTAATGACTTTTTCGATACTGCTGGCGGCGGCCGTTGGCGAGCAGTCGACGACATGCTGAAATGCTGGTCATTTTCTACGGTTTCTGAACGCATTACAGAGGACCTATGGTATGTGTGTAGATAAACTACTATTTTTGTATAAACAAATATAAAATGTGCTGTTCTCTGAGAGGGTGGCTCGCGTGACCGCGAGATCGTTTTAATATAATTAAGAAAGTAATTAATGTCATCATCAATAATCCATGAATTCGTCTTTGAAACAGCAACAGTCATTTAGAGGAAGTTAATTCTTGTAATGGAATAAAGAACCAATTTGCGAAGAATAATTACGACATCTTGCGTTATAAACATCTACAAGAGAGCTGAAAAACAATACTTACTAAGTTTTTTAACCGACTTTGAAAAAGGAGGTTCTCAATTCGACTGTAGGTTTTTGAATTTCTGAATTACGTGATTATCATCATCATCATCATGTCAGCCGAAAGACGTCCACTGCTGGACATAGTCCTCCCCCAAGGCTCTCCACTCAGACCGGTCTTGTGCTTTCCGCATCCTCCGCGGTCCAGCGATCCTTACTAGGTCGTCGCTCAATCTTGTTGGAGGCCTACCGACAGCTCGTCTCCCGGTCCGTGGACGCCATTCGAGAACCTTCTGACCCCATCGGCCATCAGTTCTGCGAGCAATGTGCCACGCCCACTGCCACTTAAGTTTCGCAATTCTTCCCAATTATTTGACATCAACAAAAAAAATATGTAGATGGAGCGACGACCTGGTAAAGATTGCGGTGGATGCGGAAAGCACTAGACCGGTCTGAGTGGAGTGCCGCGGGGGAGGCCGCCGTCCAGCCGTGGATGTCTTTCGGCTGACATGATGATGATGATGATGAGAAAATGTATACAGCCAGCGAGAAAATCGTTATTTTTAACAAAACTTTATTTTCATGATGTCCGACCCGAATATCAATATTACTTAATGAGTCAAACGATTATATTAGTTTTTCTTTAAGTTCACAGATGGCGCTATTGTGTCAAGCAGGCGTCTAAGTGTCGTACGAAATGTATGGTACAGACACCTCTCTATAGTGAAACTAGCTACAGCAGGGTTATTATTTTAAAGGAACGCGACGTTGTATAGACGTTGGCAATCCTCTAGGTTTCTCTTAGTAAAAAAAAACCACTCAGGTCAGGAGCTACGATGCCACAGACGCACAGATGAACGCTTCGAACTTATGACACGTACCCCTCTCTTTAGCGCGGGGGTAAAATACTTACCTTTAAGGGTGTGATCGACAGGCGATCTTTACCGCGGTTTATAGTCTCGCCGGTAATGCTCGCCCGTGGTTCATGGCAATACCGCGGTCTTGTGAGAGAGCAGCCAGGATCGCGGTAATGTTCGCCCGTGGTGGCATTAACGGCAATACCGCGGTCTTGTAAGAGGGCAGGCAGGCTCGCGGTAATGTTCGCCCGTGGATCACGGCAATACCGCGGTCTTGTGAGAGGGCAGCCAGGCTCGCGGTAATGTTCGCCCGTGGATCACGGCAATACCGCGATCTTGTGAGAGGGCAGCCAGCCTCGCGGTAATGTTCGCCCTTGGATCACGGCAATACCGCGGTCTTGTGAGAGGCAAGCAGGCTCGCGGTAATGTTCGCCCGTGGTTCTCGGCAATACCGCGGTCTTGTGAGAGGGCAGCCAGACTCGCGGTATTCTTTACCGCAGTAATGCTCGCACGTCAATCAAATCCCTTATAGCAGTAGTTCCGAAACTTGGGGTGAAATTCTGTTTTTAAGGGGTAATGTACAAAGATACCATCAAGCATGGGAGAGACAGTATATGTTGGTGTGACGCTGTCCCTGCTTTTAAGGGGTTGTTGTTGGTAATACGGTTGCCAGATTTTATTTTGATCCTGTAAGGGACAAATGCCCCTTATAATAACTTTATGATTTTTCCCCGGGACAAATGAAAATCATGTATTTTACGTTGCATTTATTTCTATTTAATAGTTATATATTAAAGAAGATGGTCGAAATCGGAGGCAATCGGCTTTAATCGGACGGACACGTTCGTGCACCCACACCTCATGTTCTCGTGCGCGCGCAGCGCAGCTAGCCGTCGGAGTCATGCGCGACGCGGTGCATGTTTTAATCGAGTAAGGTTTAAATACGGGATAGAGTATGTCCCTTCGGGACGTTTAAAATTATGCCTGAAATACGGGACGTCGCGCGGAACACGGGATGTCTGGCAACGCTAGTTGGGAACCACTGCCTAATAGGTACAGTCAAAATCAAAGATATGGATCCGCGCAAAGTTGCAAAAATATGTATACATCAACCTTACCGTCGCAGTAATAAGGTCGTATACATATTTTTGGGACTCTCTGGTGTACATATTGGTGACCTTAAGTAAGTAAGTAAGTAAGTAAGCGATTTATTTGCGATACACAGGTAAATTACATGGGATCTACAATAAAATAAAATATGAGTGCTCTGTGATCTACCTTAAAGGTGTACAAATGTTCAACTTATAACTAATAACAATACCTATTACCTAACACAACAGTCGAAAGAATCCGTACCTCGTACCTCGGATCTTGACCGTATGTCGTAGGTACATTTCTTTTTTAATTAAGTATCTTCAAAACTCGCGACGCTTCTCCCACCAAAACTCCGGAACAGATTGGAAATAAAATACCTACGACAATTGATATCAAAATTTCTTAATCAACAAAATAATGATTCTTCTCCTGTATCGATGATCCTAAATAAGGTGTCTTAGATAACAAATTTACAGAAATTGATAACAACGGCGCTATTGTCTACTGACTTACGTAAATTTTGCATGCGGCATCGTTATTTCACGATTCTGCCGCCGGCACGAGTAAGTTTGTCGAGCTAGGTAAACACGGAATTCGGCCGACGAGAGTCGAGCGTGCCCGAAGCATAAGAATAAATAATAACATAGTAGAACGGAATCTCTTTTGACTGAGTCTAAAACGCCGCCATTTATATACCTACTTCCCCCTTCACGTCGTTACACCCCTCTGTCATCCAGGCGTGTTGCTAGGGTTGCTTGCTGTTAAATATTTGGTACTTACGTCTAAAGATAATATCACTAAGATATAAGTTTTTCTTTGCTTTGAAATCATTATTTTATTCCAGTTTTACAAAATATGAGATTTATAAATCATTACGTACCTGCATAATTATAGACACTTCTAAATGAGAAGTTATTATGAGTGTCATACCAAATGAAGCCGTTTAAGGTGATTTAATTAAGTATTACTTACCTACAAATATGAAATAAAATACGTACATGCTCACGTAACTATTACAACCAAATTATAAACAACCAAACGCGCGTGCGGCGACGGCGGCCGTGACAGCCTGACTGAATAGTCTGTTTAACGAATACTCTAATATCGTGATCTTGAGCCCGTCCGGAGCGGGAGATTCCGTTCTACTGTTATTATTTATTCTTATGCCCGAAGCTAAAGCCTGAAAGTTTCCTTGCAAAAATGAAGTATGAAGTGAGAAAAGCTTTCCTCTGTCAACATGTTTATGACATTGTCATAAGATTTATTTTTGCCTGGCCCGTGGGAAAGGTTTTTCTACTATGTCTGTAAAGAGAAAACAGTACTAAACCCTTACTAAATCACATCATAATAAGGCCTCAAAAATCCGCTAGGTCTAATCAGGTCTATCTGTCATTATTCACTAATGAAAGACAAGCTACTCGTACTAGCCTGTTGCAAACATGGCGACCAGCACATGTAGCACGACTCGCCATTTTGTCTCTTGTAGCACAGTGCGTCCCTTTCATAGTGACGGAATCAGTAAAGGACGCACTGAGCGACAAGCGACAAAATGGCACGCGTGCTAGCCCCCCTGCACATGTAGCACGACGCGACATTTTGTCGCTTGTAGCGCAGTGCGTCCCTTTCATAGTAACGGAATCAGTGAAGGACGCACTGAGCGACAAGCGACAAAATGGCGCGCGTGCTAGCTCCCCTGTTACCTATAAGTTTTAAATTGTGTTTTAAAAATTTTGTTATTTTATTGACAACGTCAGGATTAATAAAGATATAAGACAAGAAGCATTATTTTCCTCAGAAACAGACAGATAGACCCCACTCGACACTACCGGTCCTAGCGGATTTTTAACACATTAAGTCGTTTATTACTGGAATTTTAAACAGTTGATCCATTTCAGTGGCGAAAGCGACGCCATTCGATTTGATTGTAAAGTCCACAGACGGGATAATAAATTATGTAAAACTGTAATAATCATCTTTAATTCTGTTTCGCCGGCTCTACAATAATTGCTTTATAAAAAGTCGCTACATCAAAAAATACGGCGATGTGAAAATTTGCTTCTACAAAAATATGTCGTGAAAGAGATCTAACAAATCGTTGCACATTCCATAAAAAAGTAATCTCTTTGAGAGGATGTGGATGAGGAGTTCAGTTCAATGTTTTTTTTCAACTTTTTTTTTCATGCCCGCCATGCGAATGCAATGTTGTGAGTTCACTCTGAGACAGGTTTTAGGTGGATTTTTCTCTGAGTTCTACATCTTTTGGAGCACTCTGTATTTAGGTACTTAGTCAAACGCAGCACGGACCAACCACCCTCTAGACACTAAATATCAAGGCGAACGTTTCTGAAACGCATATGCAAATTTGCACCTATAAATGTCTCTAGCCTCGAATCGCGGCTCACTTTCGACCTGATGACAAGCGAGATGACAAGCTATGAACCAATCACGACGCATTCCCCCGGCCCGCTCACCGCGGCTTTTTTCGTAATGACCTTCCAAGTAAATTATGGAAGATGCGGTGTCCAGAGGGTGGTTAGTCCGTGAACGCAGTACATCCGCCGAAATATTTTACTCCGGCCGCCACAAGGACAATCTACCTACATATCGATGGTACATACTCTGACTCAACCTCGTATCTAAACTTTGACGAAATTGGAATAACCACTCTAGACCGCGAACCTAAAGTGGTTATTCCTATTTCGTTACCTTTTCAACGCCAAGGACGCTAAAAAGCGTCACGAGCCGACAAATTTGACAGTCATTCCCATAACATTTCGGATGGCAATGACAGATGTCAAGTGTGACCAAGTTTCACGGCAGGAATATTAAACACTTCGCGAACATTGCCTAGCCAATCACAGACTATACTATAGGTAAGTACTCGAATCATAATGGCGGCGTACTTGAGTCAAGTACCGTGTAATATCGCGGACTCATTGTTCTCGACTCTGATATTGCTGCCTTTTTAGGCACTGCATTTGTCAGGATTTTTCGACATTTGCGTTTCTGTCGTAAACAAGCGAGTCAAGATGGTGAATTGAGGTTAGCTGTCACTGCCAGTGGTCAAGAAGTTACTCAGTGATCTCGTTTACCAGTGGGAGGGGGCATTCGTAATTGATATAAGCATGAGAATTTTAGTCACCGGTGAGATTCAAAAATACGAACTTTTCAGAAATCACTGAATTTAGCCATCGGGTGAGATTCAAAAATCGATCCCCTGATTCTAAATATTCCGCGTTCCGCGAGCATAGCCCTCTGAAGTGACTTTGAGTTTCCTTATGAAGCCCATCGTTAGCGCACACGTCTCAGATCCGTAAGTCGTCACTCGTAAGTCGTAACACACACTGGTCAAAGACTTTTATAATATTGACCACGAAACTTGAATATCAAAAGAATAAAAACGAAACCCTTATCGATAACTTTTTATCGGTCTGTCTGTCTGTCAAGACCCTGTTCCTGTGGAACGGTTAGAGGTAGCATGCTGAACTAAATATCAAATCGTAATATTGTATACTTGGGCATTTTCAGAAAAAAGTGTATCATTTACTTTTTTTGAATAACCTAACAAATTTCGGATAATTTCTGCTCGGAATCACGAGGACTGTCTATTTAAATAATAAAAAAAGTTTCCCACATTGTTTGACAGTTTTGTTACGCGTTTTTACATACATTCTTTAGGGACCGTCACAAAACTGACAAACAAATTTTCTATGGAAAAGTTGAGGACCTTGAGGAAATTGAGAACATCCAAAAGTGACGAACCTTTACATTCCGCGATTAAGTATACACTGTTTTCTGAAAATACCCACTTTTCATAGAAATAGTCAGTTAAAATTTCATGCAAAGTTTAGATACGTGTCCATGCACCCCAGTTGACAGTACTGTACTTCTTTTGATTCCTTCTTACGTTATTAATATGACGGTTTTGAGGTCGCCGCGACTCCCCCCCCCTCCCCCCCATCTCACGGGGGTGGAGGTCCCAGCCATTTTCAACATACTTAGATGATTATGCTTAGATTTACTTATTATTCTAATTTATGTTTATGCTTGAAGGCTGGTAGATTTCCTCCAATTTCCTTCTCTATACGTCATTATCATTAACTTAGCAAATCACGTTATCTTATTGCGGGTCTTGGTAGCCCCCTGCTGTTCGGATGGCGACCTTGTCTCATTAAACATACGATTGATGAGATATCTCATTTTCCACTTGAGGTCGTTAACCGACATGCTTACATGCAAAAGGACATGAGAAAAAAACAACAACTATGTCTTGAAGACTACGTAACAAACAAAAGAAAAATAAGCACAAAGGAAACGCAAGCTAGCAATGGGTGGTCTTATCGCTACAGAGCGATCTCTACCAGGCAGCCATAATGTCTGTATGCCATACAGTCTGTCAGCGGCTTAGCTCAGAGATTCTAAAGCTGAAATTTGGCATCGGTATAAAATCATTGACTTATCAACACCATGGACTTCAGATACCTATTTCACCATCTTTACAATTGTCATGACACATGACAATTCAAACTACACTTCATTGCCAACATGAAGCGCGCTAAAACAAAAGCTATTTAAGTCAGCAGTTGACACCGAACTGTCATTGAAAATTGACAAATGTAAAGTTGGTGAAATAGGGGCCAGGTTAGCGCTTGAAAACGTCCGAACCCAAATACCGTCAAACATAGTTAATACTTTGGTCGAACGACGGGCGTATGCCGTATTTTACAGTCAGCAGCATAAGTAACTAAGCAACCGAAGCGGTCACAATTTAAGCGCGGCTCTATTGTTATAGACATAAGAGCTGTGCAGATCATTGTGACCGCTTCGGTTGCTTAGCTACTTCTGCTGCTGACTGTGCTGGGACACATTTTTCGTGAATTTTGGCTAACAATAAAACACATAATGGTTGATAATGGTCAAGGAGGATAGTATACGGAGTGTCAAAGCCCATACTTCGAATCGTTCCCCGCAGTTATATTAAAATTCAGGCAATTTCTAGATGGCGCCAAGGTCGTAGCCAGCGGGTCAAATAATAACAAAACAGCGGTACGAATGTGTCACTCAAGCAAGGTAGATGGCGCTGAATGTAAATAAGAACGATTCAAAATATGGGCTTTGTCAATCCGTTTACTTTCCATGATCCTTGGTTAAGGTGAAGTACTCGTATGAATTCGGGATGTAATACTCTATGAACTACGCGTCGAATGAGGGCGATCGAGCCAAAAATCCGTTGTAATCACTGTGTCGATTGAGGTCTATCTGTCAATTTCCGGGGATCGATTTTTGAATCTCACTTGGCGACTAAATTCTGACCCATGACATTGATATCACTATTTGCTAAAAGCCTTATTTTTTAATGTCATACCAGTCTACTAACATGCAGATAATTTGCGTTTCTGTCATAGACAAGCATGTCAACATAGTGAATTGAGGTTAGCTGTCACTGCCAGTGGTGAACATGTCACTCAGTGATCACGTTTGCGAGTGGGTGAGGGCATTCGTATTTGATATCATGGGCATGAGAATTTTAGTCACCGGTGAGATTCAATAATACGAACTTTTTTGAAATCACTGAATTTAGTTACCGGGTGAGATTCAAAAATCGACACCCTGGTCAGTTGTAAAAAGCAGTCGTAGCCTAGTGGTTTGACCTATGGCCTCTCAAGCAGCGGGTCGTGGCTTCGAGCGGCTGTCAAAATCAAAATCAAAATCAAAATTTTATTCAGCAAATAGGCAGTTGAATGCTCTTTTACACGTCATTTTTTTGAGTCTACCAGCGCTTTCGGAAAGACCATGATTGCCAAGAAGAATGCGCCGCAAGAAACTTGGCACAAAGTCATTTTTTCTAAAAACAAGTTACATTAGCTCTTACAATACATAACCACAGACAAATTACACAAAGAAACCTCACTCTGTCATTAAAAGATTAAGAGAGAAAAAAAAACCGCATTTTAGAAACAAGTGTAAAAAGTAATTATTAGAACAGCAAAACCAGAACACTACTTTACTGGCACGTTTTAATTGAGCAGGAGATGTATAGGGTCTCCAGGTCAAATATCTGTGAAAATTTAAATTACAAAGGGATGTATAGGTTCCCAGAATTAATACTATAATATAATACTTAATCTAAATGGCTTAGACATGTATAGTCTCTAGGGTCAATTTAAACTAAATTTAAAATCAGCAGAGGGGTAAAACGCCTCCACGGTCAAATAATAAGTATAATAATACATAGTAATACATATTGTCACCTCTGAGTTTTCCGGAATTTATGTGCGAAATTGCATTTGTAGTTTATAACGAGCTTTTCGACGAAGGAAACCTGCACGCTAATGCAAAGCAATTCGATGGTGTGTGTGAAGTTCCCAATCCCAACTGTTCCCGCGCGGCTTCTCATTCTGAGAGGAGGCCTGTGCCCAGCAGTGGGACGTAAAAATAATGATAGGCCAGTCGCTTTGTCTCTCATTAGTGGAGAATGACAGGCCCCTAATTCACCAACTTTACAATTGTCAGTTTTCAATGACAATTCGGTGTCAACTGCTGACTTGAGCTTTTGTTTTGGCGCCACGGACCAACCACCCTCTGGACACCAAATGTCAGTGCGAACGTTTCCGAAACGCATATACGCTCATTTGCACCTATAAATCTCTCTAGCCTCGAATCGCGGCTCACTTTTGACCAGGTGAGCGAGATGACAAGCTATGAACCAATCACGACGCATTCCCCCGGCCCGCTCACCGCGGCTTTTTTCGTAATGACTTTCCAAGAAAATTATAGAAGATGCGGTGTCCAGAGGGTGTTTGGCGCGCTTCATATATCAAGGAAATGTAGTTCGAATTGTCATATAAAACTGACAATTGTAAAGATGGTAAAATAGGGCCTGATAATTAGGCGTCAGTCGACACTCTCGGATTCGCGATCGCCCTCATTCGACGCGTTGCTCATAGAGTATTATATCCCTGATTCACTTCACCTTAACCATTGTATGTTTTATTGTTGCTGTATTACGCAGCGTTACAGCAGCTTCTTTTAAATATTTGCTCCACACACAGGTTTCTATGAGTTACGGCGGATATAATAGTGAATGTAAACATGGGCTAGATTCTTGGGTATTTATAATTTCTTTACGTTTATAAGAGGCTAGGCGGATACAATTTAATCCACTTTACCAACCATCAAAACCTAAAGGCTATTTCCAGTTATCCTAGACACTTGAAAGCTATGAAAATAGCTCTTCTAGCACAATCAATCAAATAAATCTGAAAATTTAAAGTATCTTTCTGTATACTTATGTCAGTGACCAAAATAAAACGACCCCTCTTTGTGTACATTTTGTTTAGGAACTGGGCTCTGCTAACACTGGACAGCTCAAAAAAATGTGGAATCTTATAGAGATTCGATTCCCGTGTCGTGAACGAACTATTTATGTGCCTGCCTACAAACTTGCATCCAATTTCAATTTAACTGGTGATCGCATAGTGGTCGATTGGTCATTATTATTAAGTGTGTCAGTAATTTAGTAAATATCGACGGTACTCTGACTCAACCTCGTATATAAACTTTGACGAAATTGGAATAACAGCTTTAGGTTCGCGGTGTAGAGTGGTTATTCCAATTTCGTCAAAGTTTACATACGAGGTTGAG
Organism: Clepsis dumicolana; assembly: GCA_963691665.1. Classification (NCBI taxonomy): domain Eukaryota; kingdom Metazoa; phylum Arthropoda; class Insecta; order Lepidoptera; family Tortricidae; genus Clepsis; species Clepsis dumicolana. Next base: position 34,694,701 of record OY829505.1, on the reverse strand, counting down.
TCAGAGTACCGTTGATATATTTTCTAGTTTTACTCCAAATGGAATTTAACATACGCTTTGACACAGTACACCGCCATGCGCGCAGTATACTTAAAAAGTTATAAATAATAAATAAATAAATATCACGGGACAAATTGACACCAATTGACCTAGTCCCAAACTAGGCAAAGCCTGTACTATGGGTACTAGACAACGGATAAACATACTTATATAGATAAATACATACTTATATACATATTAAACACCCAAGACCCGAGAACAAACATTCGTATTCATCATACAAACATCTGCCCCGACCGGGATTCGAACCCGGGACCTTAAGCTTCATAGTCAGGGTCGCTAACCACTAGGCCATCCGGTCGTCGTTAGTATCCAATCTGTTCGCTGTTCGTATGTTAGGTGTCAAATAAAGCCGTAAATATTTCATTAGTTGATATAGGAAGTCTAGATAAACACTCGTGTGAAGTTTTTTTAGGGTTCCGTACCCAAAGGGTAAAAAACGAGACCCTATTACTAAGACTCTGCTGTCCGTCTGTCACCAGGCTGTATCTCATGAACCGTGATAGTTAGACAGTTGAAATCTTCACAGATGATGTATTGTTGCCGCTATTCTGTTTGTAGTGAATACTACAAACAGAATAAAATAATTATTTAAGTGGAGCTCCCGTACAAGAGACATGAATTTTTTGCCTTTTTTATAGATAATGGTACGGAACCCTTCGTGCGCGAGTCCGACTCGCACCTGACCGGTTTTTTATTAAGGCGATACTTTTGGGGGCGGAGTTTATTCACGCAAGCGAGACGACGTTATCCAGCAACGCGTGTGTCAATTGAAAGAGGGCTAGTCACAATGCGCTCAAAACGCACGACGTAAGCGCCAAAGCGTTTAAAATTGCTCTGCGTAAGAAACTAAAGTACCTACTTATTCGGTTTTTGTCTTTTTCTAACAAAAAAGAAGAACCAATTAATTGCTTTTCTTTTCGTTCATTTGCAATTAAAAATCCTTTCTCATTCATTCCGCTTTGAAACAATAGTGCAGAGGTGCCTAACTTTAAAAAATATTTATATCGACGATTTTGGTCACAATCATACTTTCATGGTACAGTACAAGACATATTATAGTCTTTACTTATGGGGCGAAATATTAAACCTTTATCAAATACGAGCTAATGCCCCGCGGCTGCCCCCCTGAAATATTTCAAAATGGGTTAGTTCCCTATCCCGTGGGAATTTCGAAAAATCCCTTCTTAGTGCACCGCTAGGATACCCGAGGATGTTTGCCGAATTTCAAGTCTCTGGGTCCAGTGGTGGCTGTGTTGTCTGTCAGTCAGTCAGTTACTCAGTCAGTCACGGTACTGTTTTATAGGTATAGATTGGACGATATATTTAGATTCTAAAACGAGCATTGGTAGCCCAGAAGCTGCTTTATTCATTTGCTTTGCCTCTTCTTCTCAGTCGTGCACTCTTGACAGAGAGGTCGTGGTCATGTTTCGGTCGGCTTCTGCGCCACCGCTGTCCTCGCGATGCGTCGCCATGCAGCTCGATGTTTGGCAGAGTGAGAGCAATCGTTTATGCTGGAGTGCGTCACAGATTTAATGAGGTCTGTCCACCGTGTCGGAGAGCGCCCGCGAGATCTTTTGCCCTCAACTTTCCCTTGCACTACCAGTCGCTCCATGGAGTCCTCTTTACGGGTGTTGTGTCCGAAGAGTGTGATGTACCTCTGCCAGTTGGCAATACTAATTGCGCATTATTTCTGAAAAATCTCATAGCTACTTGTACAGATTCTTCACAAAAGGACCGTTGAATGACTCACTATCGCTACATAGTAACAAATACAGATATTTTTTGCGGATACGCGGCATACGACAAATCACTAGTCTACTTATCTTTTTATCTACCGCTTCCAAATTGTCGTGCAGTCGCGCGATCGGTTGGCCAATTAGTCGATTCTTACTAGGGGTTTCTAGTGATATTACCAACCGATCGCCAAACTTTGCCAAGTAGCGGAGTTTGGTAAAAGCCTATAAGACGACCCGTGGCTATTGTCTATTCAATATTGTACTCGTATGACTGATGAATCGTATCAGATCAGCTTTTTGAGGGCAATGAACTCGTTGCATCGTTATGTAAGAAAAGTCGCTAAAAATTCGACATAGTTCATCAATTTAAATCTTATTTATCTATTTATGATATTTACAAGTAAAATCAACTGAGTATCTATTTAAAAGCATATAAGGTGCGTTTTAACGAACAGTCCAGAATTCAGCCAGGGATTGAGAGTACCTAAGTCTCTATTCTATGAAGTACCTATGTAGTTATTTTTCCTTCAATACTACAGGTAGGTATACTTATACTGTATGTATAGGGTATGCCTATAGGTGTATCTGTAAGCTACCCCTCAAACGAGACTCGACTCCGTAATCGGGCGTGATATTAAATCCGTATGTTTATTGTGCATTTTTTGGGTTCCGTACCTCAAAAGGAAAAAACGGAACCCGTATAGGATCACTTTGTTGTCCGTCTGTCTGTCTGTTTGTCTGTCTGTCTGTCAAGACCCTTTTTCTCTGAAACGCGTGGAGGTAGTATGCTAAAATGAAAAAAATCAACCTTCTCAACGCAACGCAATCAAAATATACAGTCATTAAAAAGGCTATTTTAATACAAATTGCCGAAATCCATAACCTAAAGGGTATTTCCAGTTGCCCTAGAAACTTGAAATTTGGTATGAAGGTAGTTCTTATAGCACAACCACTCAGAAAAGTCTCAAAATCTTAAATTTTTATGTCTGTAGATTTCGCAGACCAATATAAGTTGACCCCACACTGCGTACATTTTGCTTAGGAGGAGGGCTCTGCTAACACTGGACTTCTTAAAACACCGGGGAAAAGCGTTAAAACCTTTCTACGGTACCCTCGTGCGCGAGTCCGACTCGCACTTGGCCGGTTTTTTGCTTAAAATGTTTGTTACTAGAAGGGGTATTGGGGACACGATGCAGTCGCGCATATTTATAAATAAAAAATAACTCCGAAAATGGTAGACGCACAAAAATAATAAAAAGAGGATAGAAATAACATGGTCGCGTGACATTGCAGCCTTCCGCCTTAAAAATTACACAAATATAACTCTTCTGTGAAGAATATTGATTGATAAGTATCAAACCCCACTGCGTTGCAGCAAGCAGAGACGGGGTTTGGGGGGCGCATCCACTACGTTAATAAAATTCTAAACTGCGGCTTTTAGGACCTTGTGCGAGGTCCGTCCGGTTCGCTACCACCGTCTTACTCGCTAATGCTGCCGCTAAGCAGCAGTGCTTGCACTGTTGTGTTCCGGAGTAAGACCACCGGTGTAATTACTGGCACAAGAGGCATTTTATCTTAGCTCTGTACGTTGCCAACGCATCTGCGAACCCGGGGTTGTGGGTGTCTATGGGCAGTGGTGATCAGTACCTTCAGTACATGCTCGTTTGGCTTCCTTGCCGTATAAAAAAAAACTGGTTTAGCTAAAAGTTAACACAACATAGCTTGTCTGTTTAGGCGTTACGCCGGGTCAGCTAGACATAGATATCATTGATGTGAGCAAGCTCATGTCACTGACACGCAGAGCAACCAGTAGTTTTATTAAAAAAACGAGCAAGCGGGTCACCTGATGGTAAGCGATCACCACCCATGAGAACCAGCAACCCCAAGAGAGTCACTAGTCCGTTGCCGGCCTTTATGGTTGAAAAAGGATAGAGGATGGGGGGGGGGGGGATTGGGTCTCCGGCACCCCCACTGACCGAACGAAACGCAACAGGGGTGCCTGTTGCTTCACGCCGACTTTCTGTGGGTGGTGCTTTCCCGGACGAACCGGCCCATTCGTACGGTAGCAAACAGTTACAGTATGGCTCTCCCACTGTCCCACTACAAATATATTGACAACTCGTCAAACTGTTATTTCTGTAGGTGTTAATCTGCGCACAGTAGTTAGGTATCAGGTAGGTACGGTCGAGGAAATTAATGCCTGACCCACCATGGAACCTTTTCACAGTCAACGTCATAGTGACATCGTATAGCTTGACAAGGAAAATCGTTTTGTCGTTTACTATGAAAATGTTCTATGGTGGGTCAGGAATTAATTTCCTCGACTGTACGTAGGCACGATAACTTTAGCGCTCACTATTTTTCCTAATAATAAGAAAGTGGTAATTGACACCAATGTAGGCTGAGTTTGACGTCATGGCCTAGTTCATCTATAAATAGGTAGACATAACTTAATTGGTATCATATCTGAAAAACAAGTTGATGAAAAGCTCTTTGTGCCATTGTACCTACAGAACTGATCTGTAATAGGTATACAAGCTCAGGATTCAGAACAAACCAGAACCCGCGAACTTACGACTGAAGCAACTTACTCTTAAATAAAGTAGTTTTGCATAGTCACGTCCTTGCGCAGTGACAATATTATGAAATAATGAATCACTCTTGTGTCGTTCTTTACATGCTGAAATGCTGTTGCTGAATCGAGTAGTAACGCTATCGTATCACCGTCGAGAAGGTTTATATGACGCTTGGAACAGCGCCCCCAATGTACGTACTGGGTACTGAAATTTCGTAGCTCGAGTTACGTTCTTTGATGCGTTTATTTTATAGACTAGCTGTTGCCCGCGACTTCGTCCGCGTAGAATTTGTTTATTGCTATACCGCGGATATATTAAGTTTTGTATAACAATTCAATAGCCCAATCATCCCATGCATTTTGGTCTGTTTAATTTCTGAAGCCCTTCTCAAGAATGATGAAAATAGTTATATCTGTGCGGCAAATGTATGCTTTCATGCAACACCTTACTTTACGAACGGGTACGGGTTACGAACCCAAAGTTTCGCACCTCCCTTCCACTTTGCTTGGTTTGATACTTATCAATGTCATGTTGTTGCAGGGGTGCCCCCCCCGAGCCCCACCCCCCTCTTTGTTTGCTGCAAAATAGTGTTTCGCTACTTATCAATGGCTTAGAGGAAACAGTGGTGTTTGTTTTCTTCCGGTGGCATAGTGGTTTGTTACTTATAAATGGCTTGGAGGAAGAAGTAGTGTTTGTGTTGTTTTTATGGCGGGGGGCCGCGCCCCCGAGCCCCCCCTCCTTCCTTCCGTTGGCGTAGTGGCTCGCTACTTATCAATGTCTTGGAACAAAGAGTGCTTTTTGTGTGGTTTTTATGGCGGGGGGCTGCGCCCCCCGAACCCTCCCCCTCTGTCCTTCCGGCGGCGTAGTGGTTGGTGTTTATATCCCTTTTATGGCGTCCCTGAAGTTGAATTCATTTATTTCTATTCTGCGGGTATTTAGCATTTTAACGCTTTAGATCGATTTTATAAAAAAAAACTTTAACTAATAGAAAGCTACATACAGTTCTTGACTGACTGCTTTTTCCTCGGGAAAATGCAAAATTCCTGTTGGATAGAAATAAGTGAATTTTGCATTTAGACCAATTAAAAAAATATTTTAATTAATAGAAAGCTACTCTGTTTCTGACTGACATAGGCTACTTTTATACCGTAATTGAATTCATTTGTTTCTATCCCGCGGGAACTTTGCATTTTCCCGGAGAAAAAGTAGCCTATGTCAATCAGGGATAGTGTAGCTTTCTGTTGGTGAAAGTTTCAGAGATTACCTCCTACAAACAAAGAAACAAAGTTAAGATATTTCTCTATCCCACGGGAATTTCAAAAAATCCTTCTTTAGAGCACCTCTATGATACTCTAGGTACATGTATTACAAATTTCAGGTCTCTAGCACCAGTAGTTTAGGCTGTGAGTGTCCTCTATATCCGCCAGTCAGTTATTATGAAAATAAATACTATTTGGTCTTTATCCCGTGGGAATTTCGGAAAATCCTGAAAACGGTTTTTAGCTGTTATTGTTACCTACTTGCATGCCAAATTTGAAATGTCTAATAATTATAGTTACTGAGATAGAGTCACTTTGATTCGAAAATATAAATCCCATTTATTCCCTATCCCGTGGGAATTTCGAAAAATCCCTTCTTAGTGCACAAATCTTTTGCCAAATTTCAAGCCTCTAGGTCTAGTGGTTTAGGCTGTGCGTTGTCTGTCAGTCAGTCAGTCAGTCACGGTACTGTTTTATAGGTATAGATTTCAAAATATCTAGGAAACCACGGAAGGATTAGGACAAAAACGTGACGGTTTAATTGAAATAAAATGTAGAGTTGGATGATACTTCGCCGACAGTGTTATTTATTTTCAACTCAGCAAAGCGAATTGTCTGTACTTGAGAACTGAAATACGTATCTGACTCCTTCCATTGTCAAATAGCCCGAACTTTTTTATTTAGTTATCCTGATATTCATAAACCTATGTTAACTAAAATGCCGTTAAAGTTCGTTTGTCCTTTTTTGTCACATTGACATTTTCGTTAGTAAGAAGAAGACAAAACCTATTTTAGCTAATAGAGGCTTGAGTGACGTTTATGAATAAGGCCCTTAGTCTCTGGGCACAATTGAAAGGTACCTACACGAATAGAACATGTCACGTCACATTGGCAATTTTTTGAGTTATCGCGATTTCAAAGTTTGGAACGACGTAATTATCCATACGTCTTTTTTAAAAGTGATAATTAGAAAAGTTGAAAAACCCTCGACATTGTCATTTCGAAGTTCAACATTTCAAAACTTGGCTAAGAACCATCTCGATTAAACTAGCTTTCTATTAAAAAAAACCGCATCGAAATCGGTCCATCTGTTTGGGAGCTATGATGCCACAGACAGATACACAGATACACAGATACACATGTCAAACTTATAACACCCCTCTTTTTCGTCGGGGGTTAAAAAAGACAAGTTACATAAATATGTGTATCTGTAACTGCTGGTAACTTACAGTTTATTGAGTATTCTACATTTTAAGAAAAAAGGGATTAGACATGCTCTTTTCGTGTACCCTTCATTTAGTAGCCATAATATAATCTTAGAGAATAACACCCCAGTGCGTACAAGAACATTATGAGAACAGAACAACCCCTAGAACAATCCCTAGGGGCTAAACGTATGAAATTTGAACTTTTGACGGGTTAACACTTGTTAAAGCGTTCAGAAGGTACTATTGCGGAAAATTACTTGGTTTAAGGTTAAGACTAAACTGGTAAGATGGAACATTTTGGAACATATTTACATTTGCGGGCAAATTTGGACCTTATTTAAAAGAGCGACCTCAGCCAGAGAGGCTACAATTGTAGCCTTTTCCGCGCTTCATTTTCGGTGTGCTGATGACAATATCTACCTCTGTATTATGTAATATCATTAAATGCATAATAATGTGTCCTGTGACCCTTTAGATTCGCCTGAGGGACGGCGGAAGCTACTTACAGCTTACAGCGGGTGAGGCAGATTGTGCCCATTCTGTACACAGTAGGTACTGTTGATATCAGGTACGCCCAACAAGCCTACCCACATATTTAAGATCGTATCACGCTCCACTTTTGTTCACTACTTATAATATTTGTAAAGAAAATACGGGGATTGAAGCGTCACGAAATTTGGCCTTTCGTTACATCAATGATAGCTTTGATGTGTTCAATCTTTGCCTTGGCTCTTGCTTCCATTCAAACAGAAATCTGGCGAAGCGAAACATGATATTTTATATATCAATGCTATTAGGCTTTCGTAAATACCAGTTCTTGGTAATTTTGTACTTGTTACGACCGGATTTTATCTTCAGCTACTCAAAGAGTACGAAAGCGGCCTTGTCACTAAGCTTATATCGTTCAGAGAGTAACTCAAACTCAAACTCAAACTCTTTATTGCAAAAAATGTTGTGTATAAGGTCTTAAAACATAAAGATAATGCTGCAATATTTACCCTGTAGGGGCACAGCAACATAATCTTACAATTATTGTTATTATAATAGTTACTTTTATAATGTTATGGCACTTCCATATGGAAGTTAACAATGTTAACAAACAATAAAAAAAAAAAATTAACCAACAACAAACATTTCTAATGTTTAGAAATTGAAAACATACCTATTAAGAGTATCTTTTCAACTGTGATCTTAGTATATGTGTATTTATAATAACAAATTTTATAATAGTAATAATAAACATCAGCCTATTTGGGCTTGGTCTATAGTTCCCACGCGGGCCCATGGCCCAGTAACAATAACTAGTTAAAGATATTTGTTTTTCAAGCATTTGCTAACGTAATGATTTCAGAAAAGTCCATGTTTTTTAATCTTACCTGTGACTAAAATTCTTATGGCTATGATATCAAAAGCGAATGCCTCTACCCGAGATCTCTATAAACGAGATTACTGAGTGACTTCTTGACCACTGACAGTGACAGCTAACCTCAATCTACCATGTTCACATGCTTGTCTATGTCTGTCATAATAGAAAAGCAAATTAGTAGACGGCACGGATCAACCACCCTCTGGACACCGCATCTTCTATAATTTACTAAGAAAGTCATTACGAAAAGAGCCGCGGCGAGCGGGCCGGGGGAATGCGTCGTGATTGGTTCATAACTTGTCATCTCGCTTGTCATTTGGTCGAAAGACCTGCGATTGGAGGCTAGAGAGATTTATCAAATGAACATATGCGTTTCGGAAACGTTCGCCCTGACATTTGGTGTCCAGAGGGAGGTTGGCCCGTGGTAGACGGGTATGACATTCAAAAATAAGGCTTTTGGCAAATAGTGATATCTATGTCGTGGGCGAGAATTTAGTCACCAAGTGAGATTCAAAATCGAACGCCAAGGTTTGTTTTTTTATCTATTGGCTGCCAAAGCGAAATACTTGACCATAATTTGTGCAAGCGAATTATTAGCCCATAAGCTAAATGTCCATTTGCCCGACGCCGTCCTAGTTGTTTGCATCTTCAGTCTTAATACGTAGCAATAAAGATGACAAGCGGTTGTCAATTATAAGTATAACGTGTCAATCATTGGGACGATCTTACATACTTTATTATTTAAAATTCAAAGCACAAAATTAGGAAAACAATCATTTGTTTAACTGTTTGTTTTTTACGACGAGGAAGGCAAACGAGCAAGTGGGTCACCTGATGGTAAGTGATCACCACTGCCCATAGACACCCACAACCCCGGAGGGTTCGCAGATGCGTTGCCAACCTAGAGAGCTAAGATGAAATGCCTCTTGTGCCCGTAATTACACCGGCTGTCTTACTCCACACCGGAACACATCAGTGCAAGCACTGCTGCTTAGCGGCAGGATTAGCGAGTAAGATGGTGGTAGGGATCCTGACGGACCTCGCACAAGGTCCTACCCGCAGAGTGTAATTGAGTTTCACGGTAAAAACCACCATGTTAAAAGGTTTTTTTCTGTGTAATCAAATAATATTGCAAGTATTTTTGAAAAGGCACCTTGAAGGTGATAGACGGGAGCAGCCTTAAGCTCATCTTTGCACTACAATTTTTCTGCCATTTTCGAGGGGACGAGGTACGTACACGTACAGCACAGATCTGCCCATACTAAAACGAAACTCTCACACAAACGACAAGAACACGCACACAATCAACAGACCCTGAAGAAAATGGTCATGCAGAGCCAATGTCAAATTTGTGACAGAAGGGACACGTTTTTATCTATGTTTTGTCATAGGTACTACAATATAGGACAGAAACACAGATTATAATAGTTCCTATGTCTCTCTAAATATTACGGTGTAAAACTAATTAGCTGCCAACCCTAGCGACGAAATGACTTTAATGGCTTCGAGCGACGGTAAGAGAAATAATACCTTAAGAGTGCTAGATAAGGCTCATTTTAGCGCTTAGCATGCAGGCAACAGTTGTGCTGGAGATAGAACAATACGTAGGTATCGATTGCAGTAGAGAAGTACTCTATTGTATGGAGAGTCGGTGCCCTGACAAAAGCAGGATTTGGATAAAATATTTGCTTTTCAATTTAAATTAAAATAAATTACTTGGAATCCTCCTACCATTGGACGTATTAAATCGATAATTATCGGCGTTAATCGTTCACCGAGTGCTTTTTTGTTCCATTTTCAATAATTGTTTCATCGAAAAAAAAATCACCCTTCAAATAGTTACCCTTTCGAGTTCAACAGCAGACACCTCCTAGTGCCTCAACTGAATATTCTCAAAATTCAACTCTACGCTGTGCCCTTAAAATGCACATTACAATTCCGTTACCCCGAAACACAGAGCAATCAATACGCATATATTGCGACCAACTTATCTGAGCCGGTGGAGCAATTTGGAACTCCAAATGCCGCGTACAAAAACGATGTATTAGCATTACGGTGGCGACGTCTTTGAACGCAAAGACAACGTGGTACTATTATACTTGTAGTGCGCGAGACTGGCGTATGAAACCGCTCTGCGAAAAGAGGGTGCTCCGCATTTCACTAACGACTGTCGAGACAAAATAGACTTTATTCTAATGTAGTAAGGCTTTCAATAATAGACGGGGGGGCCCGCTGAGGCATTACATATTCAACGAAATTTTTACATGTCTGCCGACTCTGGCTGGGCCTGAGTAAATCACAATAAAATCATTGTTTTTACTTCAGAAGATGGCAGATTATGATTCATCTGACTTCCCGCAACTGGGCACAGGCCTCTTAAGTAGGGGGCCATAGCCGGCAAAGTGTTGGTAGGCCTCCCGCAAGGTGGACGGACGAACTGGCAAAGATCGCGGGAAGCCATTGGCTGTGGGTAGCACTAGACCGATCGTCGTGGAGATACGTGGGGAAGGCCTATGTCCAGCTGTGGACGTCTTCCGGGTATGAAGAACTAAGTGTTCAAATGACCTTTGTCGACAGTGCAAGTAATTATTCGGAGGTTCCTGTAAAACTATTCAATGACTCTTGGTGGTGACTTGCACGCATGAATATCATTAACAATTGCATTTTGTACTTCACTTAAGTATTTTATTAAGTACCTAAACTCTACGTTTTGCAAAGTTAACTACATATAACAGAATGCAGCAACGAATTAACGAAGTATTTTGTGAAAGATGACATCAGGTTTTTAGCAATTATTCGCTTGTCGCACGGTTTCTAATAAAGACGCTGATGTATATTATACTAAAAAGCACCTATATTTTTTATAAGTACCTATAGCATGTAAAAAGTACAACTACGATAAAGATAATGTAACAAACACGCATGTATTATAAGTCGTATTATGAACATAAATACCGTGCAGTAATAGTCAATTTAAATTTAAATCTTTCATGATTCTTCTTTAAATAGTATGTCGATCATAGCTCACTTTCGAACCTCATTTACCTAAATCTTAAAACATCTCATTTACCTCAATCTGTACTTATGACAACCAGGGGATCGATTTTTGAATCTCATCCGGTGACTAATTTCAGTGATTTCTAAAAAGTTCGTATTTTTTTATATCACCGGTGACTAAAATTCTCATGCCCATGATGATATCAAATACGAATGCCCTCACCCACTCGTAAACGAGATCACTGAGTGACTTCTCGACCACTGTCAGTGACAGCTAACCTCAATCCACTATGTTGACTAGCTTGTCTACGACAGAAAAGCAAATTAGCTGCATGTTAGTAGACGGGTATGACATTCAACAATACGGCTTTTGGCAAATGGTGATATCCATGTGATATCAATGTCACTTGTGAGAATTTCGTCACCAAGTGACATTCAAAAATCGATCCCCAGAACTAAAGCGCGCATTTTAAGTGCGATGCGTTTGACGCACATAATTTTACGTCAGATAATCTAATTACCAAACATTGTTTTGAACGCAGCATTGAACAAGCAATGCAAGTTGATCCGATGCTTCTAACGCTGCGGTTTCTGCAAACAACGACATGCTTTAGTATAACAATTATAGTAACGTCACATACATAATTTTCGTCATCTATAACTAGCTCTGCTAGCTGTAGAGGTATAAATATTTGGGTTCTACCTCACTCTTCATTAAATTGTCATATAGGCCTGTATGCGTGGCTTCGGCTCCGTGCACGATTCCCAAAGGTCCGGGATTAAGTCTGACCTAAATGATCAGCCCCCCCCCCCCGACTACGAAGTGCAAAATTCGAACGTGCCGTCCCTCTCAAGCTAATATTATTTAACACGAGATTGAGCGGGACGACACGATACGAACTTCGATTTACGAATGAATTTCGTAGTTTAGGGGCAGGGTCTGTTGATTGTGTGCGTGTTTTTGGCATTTATGTGACAGTTTTGTTTTAGTGTGAGTTTGTAGGAACGTAAAAAATATTGACATGAGCGCAGACGTGTGCTGTGTCGTGTGTTCCTCGTCCCCCTCAAAAAGTGGCAGGAAAATTATTGTAGTGCATAGATAAGTCAAAGGCACCTCCCGTCTGTCTGCTTTGTGTTCGGGACACTGTTGTCTCGTAAACGGGTTCGACATACAATAATAATAATTTTAATTGAATTTAGGCGGAAAACCGAAAGTTGTCGTTGGCTTCATAAATCTGAAACTGTAGACGGGAAATAATGTAATTATTTCAAGAGTATCCTTACACCGAGATTCTTGTTAGAAAATGACACTGTTTGGGCTAGGGATGTGACTGAAATCATCGGTATTTACGTTTATTACAACCCCCGAAGTGGATGTGAAATCATCGATTTTTTACGTTTATTAAAACCACCGACACAAAAAGAGTGTGTCTATGTATCATCTGTGTGTCTGTCTATGGCATCATAGCTTCTAAACGAAAGGACTTATTCGAACTCGATTTTTTAAATCAAAAATGTTTTTACGAGTTTTCGCAGGATTGATTACGTTGGTGGTGTCACATTATTTTATTTTGACACCAGAATAGCCAATTACAATTTGCAGTGGGTAACATTATCATCAACAGCCTTTTTACGTCCCACTGTTGGGCACAGGCCTTTTCTCAGAATGAGAGGGTTTGGGCTATAGTTCCCACGTGCGACCAATGCGGATTAAGAACTTCATACATCCGTTTGGGAGCTATGATGCCACAGACAGATACACGGGTCAAACTTATAACACCCCTCTTTTTCGTCTCGATCTCGATACGATAACCGTAACGTTACGCAGGATTCGAAAAGTCGTGCTCGACCCTCAGTAGTCCGTTAACACTTCAGTAAAACGTGATTTAATGACGGGGAATCAATCTTTCCCTGTTCAGTGAAGACGATGGGACGACCGATACGGATAAACGCATATTAGCTTGAGAATTAAAAAAAACGGCCAAGTGCGAAGCAGGTTCGCACGATGGGTTCCGTAGGCAGAGCGCAGCGCCTTGTGTAATACGACGTCGTTTGCTTTGATACAATACAATACAATATATGAACTAAAAACAATTACTTTACTCACCCGCAACCACAAGTGACAAATAGTTATATCTGTGCGGCAAATGTATGTTTCCATGCAACACCACCGCCCCCACTGCTACGCGAATCAACACATGCCACACAGACCCAACTATCACCACCACCCCTAAACTAAAAAAAATTAAATATATAGAGTCTATAGAGACGTAGTTTTGATCGTTGATTACACTAAAGGCTTAGTATACTCAAAAAGCATAAAATACGAGTACGTCTAGATCGTGCTTTCGTTAAGTGTCAAAATAGTATGAGAATTGTTAAACGCGAACGCGATCGAGACGTATTTTGTGCTTTTTGATTACACTAAGGGCACTGATGGTCGGCGATTACACTAGGTGCTCTGAGCTCGATTGCGTTCGCGTTTAACAATTCTCATACTATTTGGCACTTTAACGCAAACGCGATCGAGAAGTATTTTGTGCTTTTTGATTACACTAAGGGCACAGTTTGTTGTCGATACGTGCCACTAGTGGCTCTGCCAATTTGCCCATAGTAAACGTGAACACGATCGAGAGGTATTCTTGGTGGTTTATTGCACTAGACACACAGACCGAAAAAGGGTAGTGAAAAGTGGCTGTTTCCACTGACATACAATGGAGATTTCGGGCACTGTGATTGGTCAATTAGGGCTATCGCGAGTCAAATGTCCGCTAGGAACGCCAGTGTCGACTGAGGTCTTCGTGTAAATTTTCACCAATCATAGGACTAGCTTGCCTCTCATTGGTGGAGAACGACAGAGAGACCTCACCTGACACTATAGCGTTCATAGCGGATTTTTGACTTGCGATAACCCCACCCCATTCACGGTCTCTACCGCCCCGGCAGTCGATTTTTGAATCTCACCCGGTGACTAAATTCAGTGATTTCAAAAAAGTTCGTATTTTGGAATCTCACCGGTGACTAAAATTGTCATGCCCAATACGAAAGCCTTCACCCACTCGTAAACGAGATCACTGAGTGACGTCTTCACCACTGGCAGTGACAGCTAACCTCAATCCACTATGTTGACATGCCTGTCTATGACAGAAACGCAAATTATCTGCATGTTAGTAGACAGGTATGACATTAAAAAATACGGCTTTTGGCAAATCAATGACCCACACCCATGAGGGTGAGAATTTAGTCGCCAAGTGAGACTCAAAAATCGATCCCTTATTTTTGAATGTCATACCCGTCTACTAACATGCAGCTAATTTGCGTTTCTGTCGTAGATAAGCATGTCATATATATTTTTTAATATCATGGGATATCATAGGCATGAGAATTTTAGTCACCGGTGAGATTCAAAAAGATGAACTTTTTAGAAATCAGCGAATTTTATCACCGGGTGAGATTCAAAAATCGAATACCTTTAGCTAGGGAACCCTAAAAAGCTCCAGTCGCAATTTATCACAGATTTATGGAAATAAATATTAGTGCGCGTTTTTCGAAGCGATTTAATTCAATTCTTCATTGGACACGTAGCAGACCGTGTAACTTCGTGGAATGTCCGTTGGGGTTGCTACCTTACACGATAATCCTGAGGAAAAAAATTACACTAGTCTATGGTTTATTAAAACGATTTTTATTACATTTCGTATTGTTAAACTCTTATTTCATGGATAACTACCTATTTCAAAACATCTCTCACAAATAAATTATTAAAATAGTCCTATTCCATAAGAATAAATAATAACATAGTAGAACGGAATCTCTTTTGCCCGAGTCCAAAACGCCGCCATTTATATACCTACTTCCCCCTTCACGTCGTTGTAACATTTAACAGCAACCAACCCTAGCAACACGCCTTGACGACAGAGGGTGGCGACGTCTAAAGATAATATCGCTAAAATGTAAGTTTTTCTTTACTTTTAAATCATTATTTTTAGGCTTGAGTCGGTCAGGAACAAAGAACTGTTAGGAATGAATTCCCGTCGGGGACCGAAAGGAACTAAATCCTTTCGCACGATTTGAATCGGTCTTCGCTCCTTTAGTTCAGTAGGTAGAGGAGTGGAGTGGATGAATCGCTTGAGCGGAACGGAGCGAGTAAGAGTGACCGAAACCGAGGAGCGAGATAAATAGCGCTCTTTCAAAGTGCCTCTAGAGCAAGTGGGAGCGAGATGAACAACTATCATTCCGTTCCGTGTCCTTCACAGATCAAAACAGTTCCAACTCGTTCACTGAACTACTGAACTAAAGGAACTAGTTCCTTTCACCGATTGAACGAGATCGGAGCGCTCCCTTTAAAGACCGAGTAGGCACAACTCTAGGCGACGCCGGCCGTGACAGTCTGACTGAGTAGTCTGTTTAACGAATACTCTAATATCGTAACCTGGAGCCCGTCGGGAGCGGGAGTTTCCGTTCTACTATGTTATTATTTATTCTTATGCCTATTCCACTGCTGTGTCACTTTTGTATGAGATTTTTTTGTTTTTAACACTTAATACAGATGCAAGTGTCATTGTCTATGCCTATTTATGTTAAACATATCCTAATCTAATCATGTGAAATGTATCAACGAAACGTAAGCAGCCGTTTCCAGCCGCTAGTTATCGCTAGAAATGATAATAAGCCAAATACGCCGTTTCTAGCCGCTATTCTAGAAATTTTAGTAACCGGCTTCACATCTATACACTAGTCTCAAGAAGCATTGCTTAGCCTTCTGAGGTGGCAACGCCCATACAGTTTTTTTTGTATTTGGTAAATTTGGTATGGATATGTCACTTGGATGAGAATATAAATACAGGCAACAAAAAAAAACCGGCCAAGTGCGAGTCGGACTCGCGCACTGAGGGTTCCGTTTTTCCCCAGTGTTTTAAGTTGTCCAGTGTTAGCAGAGCCCTGTTCCTAAGAAAAATGTACGCAGTGTGGGGCATTTTATATTGGTCTATGACACACGTAAAAATTTAAGATTTTGAGTTTTTCTGAGTGGTTCCAGCTTCATACCAAATTTCAAGTTTCTAGAACAACTGGAAAGTACCCTTTAGGTTTTCGTATTACGGCAATTTGTATGGAAACAACCTTTTAATGACTGTATCTTTTGATTGCGTTGACTTAGAATTTTGATTTTTTCACGGCTTCAAGGGACCGCAGGCTTGAGTATTTGATATTAATTTCAGCATGCTACCTAGACCCGTTAAAAAAAAAGGGTCTTGACAGACAGACAGACAGACGGACAACAAAGTCCCGCTTATCCTTTTTGGGTAGAAACCTAAAAAGTTGCTGATTCGACCGACTACGCTTCATCCCCATTCACTCATTCATGTGCATGAAACCACAGTATCCAGACCCGCTACGGCCACGCAAATATAGGCTACGCGAGGCCAGAAAATAATGGACGTTCAGAAGGTCTCTTTATAAAGGACTATTGACCACGCACCAACCACCCTCTGGACACCAAATGTCAGGGCGAAAGTTTCCGAAACGCATATGCTCATTTGAACCTATAAATCTCTCTAGCCTCGAATCGCGGCTCACTTTCGACCAGATGACAAGCGAGATGACAAGCTATGAACCAATCACGACGCATTCCCCCCGCCCGCTCACCGCGGATTCTTTCGTAATGACTTTCCAAGTAAATTATAAAAGATGCGGTGTCCAGAGGGTTGGTCCGTGCTATCGGATATCCGAAATAAAAATCTTTCGGCAACAGTAACCGAATCCGATGTGAAAGTTTCGAATCATTTCGGATAGCGGCGAGTCTAAATAATATTTAGCCATATTATGAGGCATGTTAGTTACACAGAGGTGTTAGTTTTAGTAATATCAAATTGTTTTAGGTATATATCATTGTATTTTACCTTAACAATTCCATAAACATGTAATAATACTCGTATCCCTAGCTGAAACTATTCAAAACTATAATCGTCCCACGATAACTCTGCATAAGATATTAATTGGCAACCCAGAAAAATCACGCTGTGGTAATACTTTTTTCATGTCACTCAGACATTTCTTTCATTAAAAATAATAATGATAGTAGCAATCGAAAATTGCGGTTTTTTTTTTATTTGGCTCTGTCCATTGGAGGACAATTTTGCCAGTGTTTAATAGGTTTTGCCGTTGTACGGTAAAAAAAACCTAGAAAACGAAATATGAGAGGTATTTCAATGGTGGATGGTGAATGAACGTTGACTTGTCTAATGTTTAATCTAATCAAAAGTTCAAAACGTGTTGTTTGACTATAAATCAGTGTTGCCATAAACAAACTTTAGATTTCTACTGTTGTCAGTTCGTTGCAGAGTTATCGTGGGACGACTATAACAGATATTCCGAGATAATTAAATGTCCGTAACTGTCATCTGAAAGCGGTAGGTACATGTAATAATTATTCTTACATCCGTATTCATATTTACTTAGATTAGATCGGAAATTACATAACATCTCTAGTACCTATATCTACTATCTAGTTCTCGTACCTACAATGTCGTGGACCACGGTGTATTGTAAGGTAGTTTATTAATTCGACCTATGGGGCTTTAAAGAACGGTCATGGGTTTGAGTCCGCGGGCTCGCACTTCTGTATTTTTAGAAGTTTTTCGAAGTTTTGATGGTGAGTCTTACCCTTAGCCAGCCCATTACTACGCTTAGTGATCTGTACCAGTGTTCGGCGATGGCTTCGTCAAGGTGCTTGACGAAGGTGGACATTTGTGGTGCGAAGACGCCGTCGACGGATGTAATAAGAGGAGTGGACGTGGCGTGTCGCATCTCACATGCGTTCGAATACTTCCTTTTTAGGGTTCCGTACCTCAAAAGGAAAAAACGGAACCCTTATATAGGATCACTTTGTTGTCCGTCTGTCTGTCTGTCTGTCGAGACCCTTTTTCTTTGGAACGCGTGGAGGTAGCATGCTGAAATTAATATCAAATACTCAAGCCTGCGGTCCTTGAAGCTGTGAAAAAATTAACCTTCTAAGTCAACGCAATCAAAAGATACAGTCGTTAAAAAGGCTATTTCCATACAAATTGCCGAAATCCAAAACCTAAAGGGTACTTCCAGTTGTCCTAGAAACTTGATTTGAAGGTAGCTCTTACGTATAGTACAGCCACTCCGAAAAGTCTCAAAATCTAAAATTTTTATGTCTGTCTGCAGATTTCACAGACCAATATAAATTGACCCCACACTGCGTGCGTTTTGCTTAGGAGCAGGGCTCAGCTAACACTGGACTTCTTAAAAACCGGGGAAAAGCGTTAAAATCTTTCTACTTTTTTTTCTTCTTCAGGGGATTTTAGTATGGAGGCAACAGGGAGACCTGTGCCCAGCCAGTGGGACGTTAATACGCTGGTGATGATCTAGAAATTGAAAAATCGTGGCTTGGGGCCCCTAGGCGATGCGGGGCCCCTTGGCAATTACCTCCAGTGCCTTATGGGTAATCCTGCCTGAATCTAATTAATTTTCTAACGAAATGAATGGGGATAGAAATAGCGCTCGGTGCAGATCAAGGACGATAAAACCATGAGGACTGCCAATGGCTATACAATATCGCGTTCCTGTAAAATAATGAGCCTGCTGTAGCTAGTTTCGCTATAGAGAGGTCTCTGTACCATTAATTTTGTATGACACTTAGACCTCTGGCTAGCACAATAGCGCCATCTATGAACTGAAAGAAAAAACGAATTTAGATGGCGCTATTGTGTTAGCCAGAGGCCTAAATGTCATACCAAATGAATGGTACAGAGACCCCTCCGTAGTAAAACTAGCTACAGCAGGCTTATTATTTTACAGGAACGCGACATTGTATAGCCCTTGACAGTCCTCTTGGTTTTATCGTCCTCGGTGAAGATGAAGCTTCTGTGAGTGCGAAGTAATAGGTTTTTTTTAACCCACAACGCAAACAGAGGGGTGTTATAAGTTTGACCGCTATGTGTGTCTGTGTCTGTGAGTCTGTATGTCTTTGTGTCTGTGTGTCTGTGGCACTGTAGCTCTTAAACTGTTGAACCGATCTTAATGCTGGATTGTTTATGTTTTATCAAACTGTTCAGCCGTTTTTGAGATATTACATTTTGAAATGAATATCGGGCGGATTTGTCAAGTTCAAATCAAAAACGTGAGAGCCCGTTATGTCTTCAGTCCGGGAACCAGAATCCGGAACCTCGTTGATACCTTTGACACATAAAGTGTCAAAAAAAAAACTAAAAAACCCCCGACAACAACCTATCAAGAGTAAAACAATTAAATTTATGTACCTAACGGTCCTTTAAATAGGAACTATGTTAACTTTTACGCAGTCGGGTACCGTAGCTACGGAGGCCCTAAACTATTCCAAATAACAAAATTCTCAGGAGATCACCGGTGAATCACAGGCGATCGGCAAATCACCAGTGAATTTCACTGGTCCGCAAGATTCCGCTCCAGTGCAAACCACTGCTCCAGGTGCATTTAAGTTTGCCCTCACAACTTAATGATTTATCACAACCCTTGTAATATAAATTAAATAAATAAATATCAAGGGACAATTGACACCAACTGAACTACCCCCAAACTAGGCAAAGCCTGTACTATGGGTACTAGACAACGAATAAACATGCTTGTATAGATAAATGCATACTTATATAAAACATCCTCACCGTGAGACGAGCTGTCGGTAGGCTCAGGTTCCTAGTGTAACTACGTGGATCAATTCAATGATTGACACTAACATTTTCATATCAAAGTTCAATAATATTGAAATATTATTTCCAAAACGGCTGAACCAATTTAAATGAACTTAGCTAATACCCATGTCGATTAAACTAGCTTTGATTTAAAACGAAGTCGCATTCAAATCGGTACATTTATTTAGGAAGCCACAGACAGACTCACAAATACACAGACACACGTCAAATTTGTGACACCCTCTTTTTGGGCTGGGAGTTAAATCAAAATGGTTCGTTTAAACTATTTAGAACTGACTGTACATTGTAATTTAAATTAATTTCGTATACATGATAGTGCTTTGATATTCCAGAATAACAATCCCAATATTCGGTATTGAGCTGTAATAGCCAAGACCAAAAAGATTTAAGTCGAAAGAGTAACTCCTTTAATTTCAAACTTTATTCGTCAGCTCTAAGTATGAAATTGCATAACCGTTTCAGTTTTTGCTTTTATTTTTTTCTGAAATTTCAGGAACTTATTTTGAAGTCGGGTTTTGAAGTAGCTGAAACATGAACATTTCATGAGTTTTATATAACAGTGCGAATTCGAGACGGATATTTGAATGTCTATTGTTTTCTAAGTACAGTACCGAACATAATTACCCCAACCGTGGGTAAATCAACGTATCCTAACACCCGTTTTTATCTGACGGCAAAACATCTATGTCGTCTTACGGCCGTTCCCAATATTCAATCCACCGAGGGTTTTCCTTACCAATAGTTACATTTTGACACATTTTATATGAAAATTCGAACTACAATTCTTTGGCAACTTAGAGCAGGAAAGGAATGGAGATGTTAACGCGCGATTTCCCCTCTGCCAAATCTCTAACATCGAGTCTGATCAAAATGATCAGGGTCTGTTGATCGTGTGCGTATTTTTGGCATTTGTGTGACAGTTTTGTTTTAGTGTGCGTTTGTAGGAACGTAACAAATTTTGACAGGAGCGTAGACGTGTGCTGTGTTCCTCGTCCCCGGGATTTTTTCATTTTTTCATTTTCTATGGGTAATCTGTGAAAATGTAACTGTTGGTAAGGAAAACTATTCGTGGATTGAATATTGGGAACGGCCGTTAATGAACTTACTGGCGGTAGGCAATACAATCTCTGTTTGCTGTCTGTCAAAGAGATTCAACATTAGCAAAGAATGTATACACTAACATAACAAGAATCGACACTGTCGCATGTGTGCAATAAACGACCTGCGGCTGTGTGCGTTTCGGGACGCGAGCGGAGGCGAGCGCGGGTCGCGGGGTGTGGAAAGGCGATCCGCGGTCGCCACGGCACGGCAGTGTCGCGCCTGTGACATTAGTATGTATACATATATAGAGCGGTTATTGCAAATTTGCTCAAATGACATACTTAATTTCAAGCGTCAGTATCACCACCTACCTTTGAATAGCAATTATACACCGTACTGAATGACTTAGTACCAAACCGGTACGAAGTAGTGGATTATGATTTTGTTGCCAATGGCCGCTCTATATATGCTAATAATAATAATAATAATTTATTTTCAGACAACATAAAAGGTCCATAAATTTTTAGTATTGCTTACACCTAGATTAATACTTAATGACTAATACAGATTTTGTTCTCTGGATCATTTTCCACATCAGAGGACAATCAGACCTATCAGCAATGGCCTTCAGGATTTCGTTGCCGCTCCCGCGCAATCTGTTCAGTAAGGAAGCCGTTTTCTTTCGCCAGACGGCGTCAAAGCAGTTCACGCGCGCGTTGGCGAACATGCCAGAGGCGCTACAAAAGCGCGGGAGCCGCAACAATGCCCTGAAAGCGTTATTAAATTGGACGCGCAGAGCATTGTAAGATTTTTGGGTATATTTGACCCACAAACTTGCTGAGTACAGTAATGTTGAATTTCTTTGCTGTTTGTCGATGGGACGATGCTATTTCACCAACTTTACAATTGTCAGTTTTCAATGACAATCGGTGTCAACTGCTGACTTGAAGAGCTTTTGTTTTAGCGCGCTTCATATTGCCAAACATAAAGCAGACAGACGGGGGGTGGGGGTGGTTTGAGGGGGACGAGGAACACATACGTACAGCACACGTCAAAATTTGTTACGATCCTACAAACGCACACTAAAACATAACTGTCACACAAATGCCAAAAACACGCACACAATCAACAGACCCTGATCATTTTGATCAGACTTGATGTTAGAGATTTGGCAGAGGGGAAATCGCGCGTTAACATCTCCATTCCTTTCCTGCTCTAAGTTGCCAAAGAATTGTTGTTCAAATTGTCATATAAAACTGACGATTGTAAAGATGGTGAATTAGGGGCCTGAAGATTGTAGATTGTATAATTATGAATGGCTGTAAGGGTTCGGATCAATCGTGGATGCCACGGATCGGCGGTAGAATGGATATGGGTGTTATTCTCCGAGGTCGAATTAACTGTCATATACCTAGTATCGAAAATTTAACATTTCAGCCCTAAAACAGCCGTGAATGCAACGCGACCTTAAAAAGTAACAACACGTCTGTCAATACCTACCATTCGAAAATGGTGAAAAAATGTGTATTGCCACAAAATTGCCGCGGAAATTGAAAGATCCATAGGTTTCTCTCATAAAGTAAACAGACGGAAGGCACCTTTGGCTTATCTATGCCATAAGAATAAATAATAACAACGGAAATTCCCGCTCCGGACGAGCTCAAGGTCACGATATTAGAGTATTCGTTAAACAGACTACTCAGTCAGGCTGTCACGGCCGGCGTCGCCGCACGCGCGTTTTGTTGTTTATAATTTGGTTGTAATAGTTTTACGTAAGCCTGTACGTATTTTATTTTATATTTGTAGGTAAGTAATACTTACTTAAATCACCTTAAATGGCTTCATTTGGCATGGCACTCATAATAACTTCTTATTTAGAAGTGTCTATAATTATGTAGGTACGTAATGATATATAAATAAAACTGGAATAAAATAATGATTTCAAAGCAAAGAAAAACTTATGTCTTAGTGATATTATCTTTAGACGTAAGTACCTAATATTTAACAGCAAGCAACCCTAGCAACACGCCTGGATGACAGAGGGGTGTAACGACGTGAAGGGGGAAGTAGGTATATAAATGGCGGCGTTTTGGACTCGATCAAAAGAGATTCCTTTCTTCTATGTTATTATTTATTCTTATGTCTATGCACTACACTTTTTCTGTCACTATTCGAGTCGGTGAGATCCAAAAATCGAGCCCTTGTTCTATGGTTTCTCTATTCTCCCTACTGGTTCCCATTTATTCCCAATTTTTTAGTGGTACTTCAAAGGTATTACCTATTTGTGAAATCGCCCTCCCAGCTCCTATTTAACCAACGTTACAAAATGTCAGCTTACATAAACACTTCGGTGTAAAATGCTGACTAGACTTGTTGACTGCGCTACGTAATACGCTATGAAATGTAGATAGAATTGTCATTGCAAACTGACATTTGTCACGTTTGAGAAACACGTGGCTGATATCATCATTTGTATGGGAACCCAGTGTTTTAATCTTATATTTTAACGAAGCTTTAGAACACCAAATGTGACTATGCCAGCCTCTTGGGAAACCACGGTTACGATGTTCCTATCAAACTCCACTTTGCCCAGAGCCTGAGCCTCTGGATTCAAAAGCTTGTTTAACAAATTTATAAACATTCGCATACATATTTTAGAACAAAGAGAATGAATGGAAATACCTCGACCAACAGTTCCAAATATTTTGGTAATGTTGTGATGGTATTTAAACAGTTAATTAAATATCATGGGACAATTAACACCAATTGACCTAGTACCAAACTAGGCAAAGCCTGTACTATGGGTACTAGACAACGGATAAGCATACTTATATAGATAAATACATACTTATATGTATATATTAAACATCCAAGACGCGAGAACAAACATTCGTATTCATCATACAAACATCTGCACCGACCGGGGATCGAACCCGGGACCTCAAGCTTCATAGTCTAGTCAGGGTCTCTAACCACTAGGCTATGCGGTCGTAAGTTAATTATTACAACAACAACAATTTAAAATTTGATGACGCTCGAGAAAAGCAGTCGGTGGCTGACCTCCTTTTTGTCAAACGAGGAACATATAATATATATTGCGTACACCCTTTCCTTCTACCTCGAATAGTTCTGTGGCTAGTATAATGTGACTTTCCGTACCGTTCGTAACCACAATGTGTCATGGCGACGAGCCAGTTACCCGTTTAGAAACACAGTTTTACCCCTTCGGGGGTAATTACCCAGCAGCCTTATTGTCTAACTCACTCGGGATTACATTTGGCTTGACGGGCGAAAATGATCGCCTCGAAACATTGCTGTCGTGTAATGAAATGATTCCAATTACGAGCACGATCAGCCTCATCAAACTCATGTCAAACTAAACCATTCCGAGCTGTCGTTTTGCCTACAGTGAAACCGATTCGTTCAATTGGCTTGAAAAATGCCTCATCGCTTCCGATTGTCATGACCTTACGCGATACAAATTGTGTCATTGTCAAAGCGAGCTCGGCTTGGAAATGTCAAAATGGACGCGATTGTGATTCAGAGCGAGTTAGACAGGGCTGCAGGTTAGGAATTATTGACTTTCACGCTGCAGAATTTCGCTTTAAATCACATTTAAGTCATCCCTAAACACTGTCGATGTCATGCCCCACTGCTGGGCACTCTCAGAACGAGAGGGCATTGGGTTACAGTTCCCACGCGGAGCCAGTGCGGATTGGGAACTTGACGCACCAGTAAACTGCCGATGAAGTGTGCAGAAACCTGCTATGTTTGTAGAGAAACGCCATTATGAATGTAAGTGTATTTTTGCTCATAAATTGTGAAAAACTCAGTTGCGAATCAGAGCTCGAACTCACGACGCTCTGCTTAAGAGGCCGTAGGTGAAACCACTAGGCTACGACGGTTGGTTTTATTTACTGTTAAATATGCTATTGCATTATTCCTGACCAGCCTGTTTAATAATGAAGGCAACAATAACTTTGTTACACGGCCTACGGTCCTATAATTCCTGCAGAACTAAGGCGGGGGATATACGATCGACAAATTTCACTTGTCCCGTCTTGTAACTTGTGGACTAGTGGTTCGCCTCGAACCAAGAACTCGCGTAGGATTTTCTAAGTACAGATGAACCATTTGATTACCTACTAGCAGCCCGTCCCGGCTTCGCACGGGGTAGACAATTATAAAATGAAAAAAGTTGTTGTAGTGACATAACTACAATAGTTGGACATATGCTACCGCGGAGTTTTTTGTGGACATTATGATGTTCTTCAATATTGTTGTACATTATTTTGTTCTATCGCTAATAGTTTCGGCAGCGCATTCGACGAAAGACATTTTAAGACTCATTTTTCTACACCTTCGGTTACATTGTTCAAATTTTACCAAGGATCCCTAATTTTTTTCAAAATGAAATGTAGCCTATGTCAAATTGGAAGAATGTAGCATTCTATTGGTGAAAGAATTTTTTAAATCGGCTCAGTACTTTTTGAGCCTATTCATTACAAACATACAAACATACAAAAATAGGTACAAATCTTTCCTCTTTATAATATTAGTGTAGAAGACTTACGCATAAAGGAGACAGACGGGAGGCGCCTTTGGCTTATCCATGCACTACATTTTTTTGAGGGGGACGACAAACACACGTACAGCACACGTCTGCGCTCATGTCAAAATTTGTTACGTTCCTACAAACTCAAGCCAAAAACTGACATTTGTAAAGTTGGTAAAATAGGGACCTGGTTTCTGGCGCGTGCTTGTAAATACTGAAACTTGCTTGTGACTTGTAATACTTGTGCTTGCTCCAGTGTGGCCTGTCCTTAAGGACTGCAAGAACTATAAGGGCGATGTTCCGTTGGCCGCGCGTTATCGACCCGGGCCCGCGACCCTCCTGAAAGGGGACGGGAGTGGGGTTGCCATTCCCGTATTTGGGAATACCCGAAAAAAAGGAAAAATATATTTTAGCGGGAAATTTAAATTATGGGCGTTTCAGTATAATTTCCACCAAACGGCTTGTATCGCATCGTTTCGGAAAGGATACGAATGGATGCGGGGATAGCCAATCGCGTTTGGCGGGGTGTCGAATTTCCACCATACGAATGGTCCGCTCGCACGTCGCAGCGTACTTATTTACATATAGTCGTACCACGATAATTCTGCAACAGTAGAAATCTAAAGTTTGTTTATGGCAATACTGATTTATAGTCAAACAACACGTTTTGAACTTTTGGTTAGATTAAACAGGACAGGTTTAACAGGTCATGGTTCATTCACCGTCCACCATTAAAATACCTCTAATATTTCGTTTTGTAGATTTTTTTTTTACCGTACAACAGTAAAACCTACGAAACACTGGCAAAACTGTCCTCCAATGGACAGAGCCATATTAAAAAAAAAAATCTGGGTTGCCAATTAATATCTTATGCAGAGTTATCGTTGGACGATTGGAGAACTCGACAACGAAGTTATTTTTCACAAATTTCAAACTGACGCGTAAATATACAGAGAACCCAGAAAAAAATTATCTCGAATTGGGGTTCGAACCCAAACCTACCAAACCGTGGTGACGCGATACGAGCAATTACCACGGTTTGGTAAAGGTTTGGGTTCGAACCCCAATTCGAGAATTTTTGTGGCTTTTTTGTAGGTATATTT
This sequence comes from Clepsis dumicolana, assembly GCA_963691665.1. Classification (NCBI taxonomy): domain Eukaryota; kingdom Metazoa; phylum Arthropoda; class Insecta; order Lepidoptera; family Tortricidae; genus Clepsis; species Clepsis dumicolana. The sequence goes on along the minus strand of OY829505.1, from coordinate 34,668,083 downwards.
AGGCATCAGTTTGAAATTTGTGAAAAACAATTTCAAACGGGATGACCGTAAAAATATAAAAACACAAAAAGTTAGTTTTGACAACGAAGGTTGAGGTTCAATACCCGTCGGGGCAAACATACGTAATTATGATGAATGACGATGTTCAGTACTTACTTAAATATGTATTAATGTATTTATCTGCGTAATAATATTTGTGCGTGTAAATATACACTAGGAATAAGGCGGGATTTTTCGAAATGTCATCTGGGGATGAAAAGGGGGTGGAAGTTTATAAGGATGAAATGTTCCTTTTTAAGTTACGATTATAAAACGCCGTGAAAGTATTTGTCAAAAGAAATAAATTCAACGAACATGTGTTTCACCGTTTTTGAAAATTTCAACCCTAAAGGGGTTAAAACTGGGTGGAAGATGCGTGCGAGAAAACCTTTATTTTTAACCGACTTAAAATAAGAGAAGGTTCTATGTTCCACTGTAAGTTTTTTTTTTAAGTTATGATTATAAAACTTAGACATGGGATAGGGAGGGAATTTGCGATATAGGTACCCACGGGATAGAGAGTTCTGCCACGGGAGCGAAGCCGCGGGCGAAATCTACTTTATGTAAAATGTTCTGGTTTCGCTGTTCTATTAATTATTTTTTACATCTGTTTCTAAAATACTGTCAATTCTTATTCTTTATTTTCTAATGATACAGGCGTTTTTCTTTGTGTAAGTACTTAATTCATCTGTGATTGTGTATTGCAACTTGTTTTTAGAAAAAAATACTTTGTGCCAAGTTTCTCGCGGCACATTCTTCTTGGCAATCATGGTTACGAAAGCGCTGGTAGACTCAAAAAAATTACGTGTAAAAGAGCATTCAACTGCCTAATTGCTGAAATCGAATTTCGAATTTTAAGAGTCGAATGAATCCCGAAAGTCTGGGAAAATCCTTACACATGGCAACCCCCCAGACGGGAGGCATACTTTTGGAGAAACCAGCGGGAATTTGGCGCGTGTTGCTTTGCCCTAAACGTGAGGGAATTGTACCGTCACGGGTTTAAACGTTACCTCGTCTTAGTAGGTTATAATATTTATTTATTTATTTCATTAAGGTTCACCAACAATTGTTAACACTAATACAATCAGAATTAGCTACTTGCGTAAACACGTGAAAAGAGTGTCACAATCACTTCTAGGTAAACACGAAAAGTGGCCGAAAAACTGTAGTGCATAGATAAGCCAAAGGCGCCTCCCGTCTGTCTGCCTTATGGCTACTGGTTTATTCTGTTTTCTGAGGGTCGAGCACGACTTTACGAATGCTGCGTAACGTAAAATCGAATAGTAAACGTTGTCGAGTTTGTATGACGTTTGGAACAGCGCCCTTCCGTGAGCGTATTTGGAACTAAAATTTAATAAGACCTAATCAAAAAAGACGTAAGTAGGTATTACCTAACCAACTTAGAAAAGTTGAATAAAATAAAATAAAAAATCATTTAATGCCACAACATACCTAACTACTAGAATTATATAAAAAACACACTAAAAAAAGTAACTAGTTACGTTCCGGCAATGAGTAGCATATGCTAGGTTACATGGCGACATAAACCCAGCGCTGATTTGCTGACTGACCCCTTTAGCGGCGGCTAGTTGTAACAGAAAAAAAAAAACACAATATGGTTAAAAATTATGAAGACACAACAATGAAAAAATAAAAATAAAAATAAATTAAAAAGGAAACATAGTTTGTACATAAAGAAACTCACATAATTACATACATACTTACATTAATCCTGAAAACAATAGGTAAGTACACTCTTTATCTTTGGGCAGTCGTCTAAAAACCCCCGACATTGTCATTTCAAAGATTAATATTTCAATAACGGGTGAACCGAATTTAATGAAACTTAGCTAAAACCATCTCGATTAAACTAGCTATCGATTAAAAAGCACCGGTTCGAAAACGGCCTATCCGTTTGGGAGCTATGATTCCACAGACAGATACGCAAGTACCCCTCTTTATCGTCGAGGGTTGAAAAAAGTTATCGATTCGAGCAGGTACTTACCTACCGCCGCGTGTAGCATAAGGCTTGTAACAAAGATTGATAACCAGCATCACGTATTCATCACGTATTTTGAGGGTTGTTATGATTTTATTTCTCCACAATTTTACGCGGTTCTTATAGGTACTTCAGAATAAAAACGAATTCGGAAACTGTCAACTAACTTTATTACTGTTTTTTTTTAACCCCCGACAAAAAAGAGGGGTGTTATAAGTTTCACCTGTGTATCTGTGTGTCTGTGTATCTGTGTATCTGTGTGTCTGTGTATCTGTCTATGGCATCGTAGCTCCCAGACGGGTAGACCGATTTGGTTAGGTTATTCGGTAATTTTTGTAAACCTACCAGCAAAACCGTTTTTGAAAATTTGAACCAAATAACTAATAATAATCACAAACAAATCTATTTAATAACCAACTTAGAAAAGTTGAAAAACCCCTGACATTGTTATTTCAAAGTTCAATATTTCAAAAACGGGTTAACTGATTTTAATGAAATTAAGCTAAGAACCATCTCGATCAAACGAGCTTTCGAATAAAATAAACCGCATTGAAATCGGTCCATCCGCTTGCGAGCTACGATGCCACAGACAGATACATAAATACACAGACACACAGATGCACAGGTCAAACTTATAACACCCCTCTTTTTCGTCGGGGGTTAATAATTTACAATACAATAATATCTACCCTTTACATGGTTTGTTAAGAAGCAACTTGAAAAAGTTGAAAACCCCCTGACATTGTCATTTCAAAGTTCAATATTTCAAAAACGGGTTAACTGATTTTAATGAAATTAAGCTAAGAACTATCTCGATTTAAGTAGCTTTCGATTAAAAAAAACTGCATCGAAACCGCTACATCCGTACACACAGACAGATACACAGATATACTTTTCCGACGGAGCTTAAGGCGCTGTGTATAGACAATCTTTAGGTATTTGCGGGGGTGAAGCAGGGGACATGGCGCACGAGTAGCCGCGCTGACCTTGCGCTGCCCGCGCCGCGCAACTTGCCGAGCGCCGACGTCCTTATTCTGTCGGCATCCTAATTCTGGTTGTTATGTTACATACCAAATTCGACTCTGTTTTTTTCCGGAAGTTCAAATCTATACATTTAATTTACTTTATTCTGTAAAATATTCTACTTGAACTTCCAAATACTTTAGTATTGAATGAAATAAAGTTTCGTGTTGAAATAAATAGGCTTTTAAGCAATAAGACCGCCTATTGTCTACCATACCTGTTTTTCTGTAATCTCCTTGTACCTACTATTTTAAAAACAATTACCTAAAAGGAGAAAAACTAGCTCAGTATATAAGTAAGTTATACATAGGTCGCTTGAATATTATTTGTAGTGCAGGAGGGGGCATGTTGCAGCTGTTTCGTCATTTTCGTTTGCCCCTCCTGCACTCCTAATAATATTGAAGCGACCTATCTATAACCTACTAATAATGAGCTAGTTTTTCTCTTTTTAGTTAATTGTTTTTGCAGTCGGGTTTTTGTTTTTAAATAATTTTGTTTTATTTAATGCTTTTTAGTCATTATAAACTGAAAATGTTTACGAACCAACTTTAAACAGTAGTAAATCCTAAACGGTCAGTGAAAATGAAAATAGAGTAGCATACCGGATGAAAGTACTATCTATGACACTGTAACTACCCGTCATACCTAGATAATGACACCGATATCGATTTTGAACAAAAAAGTTTGTCCGCCATCTTGGATTTGAAAATGGGTGTCATTTTCGTAATCAGCACCCCTGAAAACATAGAAATTGACACCCATATCGATTTTTAACAAAAAAGTGGGTCCGCCATCTTGGGTTTCAAAATGGGTGTCATTTTAGTAACCAGCACCCCTGAAAACATAAAAAATGACACCCATATCGATTTGGAACAAAAAAATGGGTCCGCCATCTTGGATTTTAAAATGGGTGTCATTTTCATAATCAGCACCCCTGAAAATATAGAAATTTTTATTTTGCTAGTATGTTTATTCAGAATCTTGGTAGTATTTTTTACGTGCTTTTAATTACCCATTATTTAGTTAGTAGTATAAAAAAACAGGTGAACAGATTTGAATTGAACTTAGCTAAGAACCATCTCGATTAAACTAGCTTTCGATCAAAAAACGACATCGAAATCGGTCCATCCGTTTAGGAGCTATGACGCCACAGATAGATATACACGTCAAACTTGTAACACCCCTCTTTTTCGTTGGCGGTTAACAACGAGAAACAACATAATGTAAATATATTGGAACAATGTAGAAAGCACAGGAATTAATAGGTAAATACTTACATGAATAATATTTCTGAGCTTGGTCATGCTCATGCTCAACCCTGGCATAAATAATGGCATAGTTCTTTCCCTCAAATTGGAAATTAGCTCCTTCAGCTCGGTTTCTTGAATGCATTCAGGCAATTTGAAGGAAATCTGATTTTCTAAAAAATAATAGATAGATTAGGTACATACATCAGTATGTTGGTTACACACAAAGATGCAGTCACACACGAGCAAATTATGGCTACCTACCTCTAGCAAATTCATTTCGGAAATACTAGTGGTTTTCAAATACTAGCGCATGCCACATACTTACATACAAATTTAAACCACAACAAAAGTACTTCGGTAATTCGAAGACAAATGGGGTAAAAACATGTACAAAAACGTGTGCAAATTTGACCATTGAATTTCAAATGTTAAAATAAATTGTGTAGGTTATATAGTATGAGTAGGTAGGTATTATAACTAAACCGATCTGGTAAAATTTACTGTAATTAGTTTTGTAAATTTGATCCAAACGAATTACCTAACTACAATTTCTAGATCGATTCTAGGCATGAGATAGGATCCTATTCACATTATAATCAGTAAATTATAATAATTATTGATGGAACGGTTTTCCGAGGATCAAAATACCTACTCACCTTCAAATATTTTTATAGCGGATTCTGATGATCCCCATTCCTTCAAATATTCGACACCCACACTTAAGTCATCTTCAAGATCACTATGCACAATAATTTCAGTCACAGTTTCAATTTCAAACACTAAAAAGAGGTAAAAACCATATAATAGTGACGCAACTAAAAAACACCGTGCCTTCTGTTCCGTGGTTGACTGGAGAAATGGCGCAGAAATGAATGGCGGTGGCAATGCGGCGTGGAGCGTGTCCGAGCGCTATCGTCGCGCCGGTCGCAAGCGCATACAATGGCAACGCGGGGGGGATGTTTGCATCTCACTCTTATGTTTATAAATAGAACAGGGTGGAACTATGTTCGTAGGTCTTCGCGGGTGAGGCATACTCATAGACTGAGGGCCACTCCGAGGTCTGAAATTAGAAATTCTAATCTGACTGTCACGCTCACCCCAACATAGGTTAACACGAGAGCGAGAAGGATGGTTTATTATTTTCGAAAATAATATGTATGCACTTAATCAAAGCAAAAAATGGCGAAATAATGTGCCACACGTTGAAACGTGACGCGAAGTGCAGCGTTGTAGCCGAACGAGACGATTTAATATTTAATTTATTTCGTATATTTTGTAATTCCTTCTGTGTTACTATTGATATTAAAAAAGGGGTTAAGAAATACGGGTTAAGAGATCTAACAGATACTTAGGTATAAGTACCTGACAGTGAGAATGCTTTATTTGCCATCAACATAAATAATTGTAGTTTATGCAACTGCTACATAATGAGGGTCCTTAAAACACGAGTATGTATTATCATGATTCATGATACTCGTAAAAAGCGTCCGAAACGTCGAGGTACTTATTCAAATTTAAATAAGCATAGGTATGTTTTTTTTTACGCGATTAAGTCCCGAGTATCATGCATGATAATGTGTGAAAATCGCGAAAATTTCACTCAAATCAATACAAGAGTGTTTTAAGGCCTAATTACGTGGCGTTGCAGACATTACTTTGCAACATCGAATTCGATGTTGTAATGACTTTTCGATATCGAATTCGTAGTTTCAAATTTGGAAACCAACGTAATTTACAATCATAGTAAAATAAAACGGATCACACACGTATATAAGTCGAGTTCAGTTAGACATGTATAAATAATAATGTGATAATTTACAATTAAAAAAAAATAGTTTACAAAACGTCAGCTCGTTATGTTTATCTATGATTAAAAAAAACAGTCAAATTCGTGACAGGTATGGGTATGATATATCTTCGGCTTCTGAACCCATTTTAGAGTAAGTACTTATTAAATATATTTATTGCATTCCATACATGGAACAAAAAGCTGAAACAGCTTTTTTTTTTTCAGCAAACATGGTACATAAGTGCAACGCTGCGCTTTACACAACTCACAACAGATTTTGTTTCCCCCAAATTATTTAATGTTTATATCCATTCATTTATAAAATCCTTTAATCTTTCTTACTTCCCTTTTCCCCCACATTAACACGAATAGCAAATGACAGCAAAATTAAGTAAATTAAAATGTAAAATACCTAAGTATCTACCTAGCTTAACGTGCAAGCTACAACACCATAGCTTTCGTAATTGAGTTTTGTTTCCTTATTTCAATTTATCCATTCATATTCACTAACTTTCTTAACTTTTATTAACTTCCTTTATCTAACAAAATGACAAAAATATTGTCTTTTTTTTCTATAATCTACATACTTATCTTTTTTCTCTTAATTAATGTGAATTTAAAATCACAAATAGAGAAAAGAAAAAAAGCTTTCAAATTGTTTTTTTTTAATATTAAAATTATTAAATCAGTGGAGTCCCGTTAGCACTCCACACGATAGAAATGAAATAGCAATAGATAGGTAATTTGAAATGGAGTGAGAAAATTTCAACATTGAACCTTAGCACTGTGGCATTAAACTCAAATTTGCTCGCATTAGTTTGTAGTTGCAAGTCTTAGGTATACGTGTATATACATATATTATATTCTTTGGGTAGGTACGTTACGATACGAGCTAAGTTTACGAGAGAAATCCTTGTGAAAAATCGAAGGGTCACAAGGAAAGGATTTAGATTGCTATTTTGTAGGTACAAAGTGCCGACACAATTTACTTTCAAACACACAATCATCGCTAGTTTTCATTCTACGAACTTACTATTATGACAGTGTTAAGTAGGTACCTACTTACCTTTTCACTTGTCGCCAAATGCAGCATGTATTGTATTCATTTAATAATAATAACAATATGTATTTATTGTACTTTAAGTCATGTACATTACGATAAAGATGTCAAAATTTGGTTAACTTAAGTCAGTTCATGACGCCCATTACTTAATAAACTAAATCAGTACATTTTATTATTATTAATTTTAGTACAATATAATGTTCATGTCGCCTCTTATTACTGTACTTATACTAGCTTTTGCCCGCGACTTCGTACGCGTAGACAGTAACGTAATTAATACAAATACCTACTTACTGATTTTTAATGGAAGAAGGTGATGTTGCCGATTTTTTCTGTGAACCCAACCCAACCTACCTACATAATTAAATGTTGAAAACTAATATAAGTACAACGTTAACATTCTACAAACATATAGTTCTTGACTGACTCTTGACTACCTACTTTTTCCTCGAGAAAATGGAAAATTCCCGAGTGATATAAATAAGTAAATTCTACATTTAGACCTATTAAAAAATATTTTACTAAACCTGCACTGTTTCTGATTGCCATAGGCTACTTTATTCCTAGAAAGTGTAAAGTTCCCGCGGGATAGACAACTAAGTACATATATTTTAAATATTTTTAAAGGTCAATCAGAGACTTTTAGCTAGCTACTACTAGCTTTCTATTAGCGAAAGAATTTTTAAATTTGTCCTGAAGTTGAATTCACTTATTTCTATCCCGCGGGAATTTTACATTTTAAATATTTAGATGGATATTATAAAAAAACTTTGACTAATAGAAAACTGACATTGGCTACCTACTTTCTCGCGAAAATGCAAAATTCCCGGGGGATAGAAATAAGTGAATTTGGCATTAAGACCGATTAAAAAAATATTTTGATTAATAGAAAGCTACACTGTTTCTGACTGACATAGGCTACTTTTATCCCGTAGTTGAATTCACTTGTTTATATCCCGCGGGAATTTTGCATTTTCCCTATAGTTACGGAGATAGAGCCACTTTGATTCGAAAATATAAATCCCATTTATTCCCTCTCCCGTGGGAATTTTGAAAAATCCCTTCTTAGTACACCTCTAGGATAGTCGAGGTATATGTTTGCCAAATTTCAAGTTTCTAGGTCCAGTGGTTTAGGCTGTGCGTTGTCTGTCAGACAGTCAGTCAGTCACGGTACTGTTTTATAGGTATAAAGGATAGTTAGGATCTTTCAATCAACATGCCATTTAAACGGAATTTGAATTCTTTTTTAACCGACTTCAAAAAAAGGTGGTTCTCAATTCTCAATGTTCCCCGATTACTCGAAGACGGCTGGACCGATTGCAAAAAATCATTTTTCTGTTTGAAAGGGTATACTTTCTAGTTGGTCCCATTGTCACCAAGTCAGGATCTGATGATGGGATCCCAGGAAAGTCGAGGGCAACCCTCAAATTTTATAGGCACGTATCATGTGTTTCATATATTTTCGAAAGATATTCAAGTACTTGCGTCTGGTAGTCATCATTTCGTGTTGATGAGGTGATGATGGAAGGTATAACTCCTTAACGGTTAGGAGTTGGAGGATAATATTTTAAATACTAACGTAAGTTAAAATTGAGAAATAAAAAATCTTTTAACAAAGGTGGCTTCACTTTTTTTATTTTCAATATCTCTTATAGCTTTAGGAATCTTGTTATAAATTTTAGGAGACATCCCAAAGATTCCTTTCGAGAGTAGTGCACTTCTTGATGGTAGTGATTTTACCTTGTCATGGAGTCTTGCACTGTTAAACGTTTTAAACAAACCCAGATTAGTTTTAGCTAGCTAGCTTTTAAGTATAGATACTTACTACCACAAACACTGCAGGTGGTATGTAACATAATCTGGAATTGTAATAATTTGTAATACTTACATAATTTTAGTATTTTTACCATTTCATCTCAATCGCACATTCACCTAGATAGGTAGTAGGAAGGTACATCATTCAAGAACACGAACGACCTTACGTAGACTTAAATACAAATACCTACTTAGTAGTACCCTTTTTTTTTAACGGAGTGGAAACTCGTTACGAGTACCACCAGACCTGGGGAAAGTCTGATGGTTATGTGGGGCTCTCTTCGCCTCCTTCTCTCCGTAAAGGAGAGAAAGGGGAGAAGCATACCCACTAAAACCACTCCACTAAAGTCCACTAAACTCCACTCCACTTAGTAGTACCCTATGCTTACCGATGACGACGACGCGCGTACCTCGTGATTGGTACTTACTTGATACACACTTATCAGTCCGTATTTTGACGACTGAACCAAATTTGATGAAATTTATTAACCCCAAGGTGAAGTGAATCCAACGCCAGTAGTAAATAATGTTTTTGATAAGTCTTCACAAGACCAACAATGCGATTTCCACGAAATGTTCCTCGTTGCAACAATTGTGCTGTGTCATGAAATTTTAAGACTACATAATTAACTACATTACTAACCCACATGGTTTAGTGAATCCAACGCCAGTTGATAGTTAATTGAACACATAATGTTAGCAACTATGCTACCGCCATCTATTGGCGTTTTTGATAAGTTTTTACAAAACCACCAATGTGACTTTTACGAAATGTTTCACGTAAGAGCAACTGTACTATTTGGTAAAATTTATTATCTGATTTAGTTTAATTTACTAAAGCGCACAGGTTACGTTATTAACCTACACGGTTTAGTGAATCTAACGCCAGTTGGTAGTTAATTTAACACATAATGTTAGCAACGATGCTACCGCCATCTATTGGCGTTTTTGATAAGTCCTTACAAAACCACCAATGTGACTTTTACGAAATGTTTCACGTAAGAGCAACTGTGCTATTTGGTAAAATTTATTATCTGATTTAGTTTAATTTACTAAAGCGCACAGGTTACAATATTAACCTACACGGTTTAGTGAATCCAACGCCAGTTGGTAGTTAATTTAACACATAATGTTAGCAACGATGCTACCGCCATCTATTGGCGTTTTTGATAAGTCCTTACAAAACCACCAATGTGACTTTTACGAAATGTTTCACGTAAGAGCAACTGTGCTATTTGGTAAAATTTATTATCTGATTTAGTTTAATTTACTAAAGCGCACAGGTTACATTATTAACCTACACGGTTTAGTGAATCCAACACCGGTTGGTAGTTAACAGACCTTACAAGACCACCAATGTGATTTCCACGAAACGTATTTTATAAAATAAACTGTACTTTTATGTGAAATCTACAAATACATGTAGTATTTTTTACGAAACTTTAATTGTTGTTATTCTACCGATAGACTTTGGTAAGTTTAACATACCTTTTTGTTAAATCTACAATAGTGAATAGTAATAACTTGACTATCACTTCAATCTTTTTGATTTCGTAATTTGAATTAAGTAAATGTTGTAATATTAACTACAAATATGGTTAATTTTACAAAGATTAAATCAACCCATGCGAATTTTGTAAATTCAACAATGTCATTTTTTCAGTGTTGGCTTGCATTTCCCAAACACTGATTGAGTTTGGAAATCTCTGGACTGGAGCGTTCTGCCGAAACGTTTGATAAGGCTGCCTTAGTTAAAACCGCGCTAATCAATACAAGGTTAGGTTTTTGAATAACAGTTTCCTAAGCGCAATCACTGATTTGGTACCTACTCCCCCATTTGGTACCTACTCCCCCGGTTTCATTAAGTCAATTATTAAATTAATTCAATTAACCGCAAATCATTAAAAAAAACTGTTATTGGTACTCACTGTTTTTAATTTTCAGTTGGTTACGACATTCAGCATTTTTGTTTTCTTTAAAGATTTTTTTAGATAGATTTATTTATTTACTCAACATAAAAATTACATTATATAAATACGACATGTCAAAAATATAAGAATTTTTGTTGAGATCGTCAAAAAATCAAATAAACAAAACGAAAATAATAAGTCATAAAACAATGAATAATAATACAATGACAAAAATAGTTTCGTCCCCAGAAGGGAGTTGTCAAGGCAAAAACAAATTAATGAAGTACTTAAATAAAATAATGTTATAAAAACACTACAAATAAAAAAAAAATCTGTATATACAAAAAAAACGAATCGACAGAAAAAATCTGCATAATTAAGTAAAGTCGAGGAAATTATTCCTGACCCACCATAGAACATTTTCATAGAAAACGTCATAACGATTTTGTTTGTCAAGCAATGCTGTCTCTATGACGTTTACTGTGAAAAGGTTTCATGGTGGGTCAGGAATTAATTTTCTTGACTGTAGCTACCTAACTAATTAGGGGACCTGCTCACAAAATTTGACAAAAATCGGTTGGGAAATGCGACCTGTATTCGAGAACAGCCGGACGGACGGCGAACAGAAATACGAAAGAATTTTTGTCCGAGCTGAAGCAGACACGCTTCGCTTATTTCGTTCGCTCAGTCAAAAAGATAGAGGGGCAAAGTCCTTAAAAAAGAAATATCAAAATATCTAACTAATTACCTGGGTGGGTGTCAAGCCCCAATGGAAAAGCAAAGAAATAATTATTGCGAATTAGCGAACTCAACATCCTCCGGCACTCGTTCAAGATTGACGTAATATCTCAAAATAACGATTTAGTTATCCCCGACTTGATCGGGTTTCCTCGATACAATTAAAGCCAAACGACTTCCGATTTACGTAACAAAAACAAACACGGCCGGCACCTAAAACAGAGAGGAAAATGTCGTATATTGACCAACCCTTCGAATTCCGCGGGGCCAATATTTCTCGAACACTTAATTACGGTAATGGGGAAGGTCTCCAGGGTTTATGTTCTTCGGTATAAAATGCGAAGTTATTTTATTATTTTTTTCCACCAATACGGCTGCTCAAGAAAGGTACGGTCTGTGATCTCAGAATACATAACAAACCAGAAACCGCGAGCGCGTATAAAAGTGAGGCAACTAATACTACACTTAAATATAGTAGTTTGGGATAGTCATCTTTTTTTTATACGACAAGGAAGGCAAACGAGCAACTGGGTCGCCTATTAGGCAAGTGAACACCACTGCCCATAGACACCCGCAACCCCGGGGGGTTTGCTGATCCATTGCCACCCTAGAGAGCTAAGATGAAATGCCTCTTGTGCCCACAATTACACCGGCTGTCTTATTCTCCACACCGGAATACAACAGTGCTTGCACTGCTACTTAGTGGCAGGATTAGCGAGTAAGATGGCGGTAGCTATCTGGACGGACCTCGCACAAGGTCCTATCACCTGCCGAATCTCCGAGCACGCAGCGTATCGTGAAGTGTTGAATGACAGTACTATAATTAATCCTTTCTCGTGATGTTCTTATATGCAGAAATGCCGTTGGGCTTATAAAAAACAAAATGTGATTTCATTTAAAGTATAAACTGGTAGCGAAAGCAATAAAAAAAATTACTAACTAAGCGGCGTGCGATCCACACTGCGCCCTCGTTGGACCTATAGCCCAAGCCCTCTCATTCTGAAAGGAGGTCTGTGCCCAGCAGTGGGACGTAAGAAAAGCTGGTGATGATGATGCTGATATGTTGATCAGTGAGCCAGTCAGCCAGTCAGTCGTTACTTTTTTTTTACATTACGTATACAACTAGCTTATGCGCCACGGCTTTGCCCCCGGGAAAATGACCTAGGTCCCTATCCCGTGGGAATTTCGAAAAAGCCCTTCTTAGTGGATCTCTAGGATACTCAAGGTTTATGATTGCCAAATTTCAAGTCTCTAGATGTAGTGGTTAAGGCTGTGCGTTGTCAGTCAGTCAGTCAGTCATGGTACTGTTTTATAGGTATACAAATGACAATAGATCCAGTGGTTTAGGCTGTGGCATAAGAATAAATAATAACATAGTAGAACGGAATCTCTTTTGACCGAGTCCAAAACGCCGCCATTTATATACCTACTTCCCCCTTCACGTCGTTACACCCCTCTGTAGTCCAGGTGTGTTGCTAGGGTTGCTTGCTGTTAAATATTACTTACGTCTTTGGCGACCGGATAGCCTAGTGGTTAGAGACCCTGACTATGAAGCTTGAGGTCCCGGGTTCGATCACCGGTCGGGGCAGATGTTTGTGTGATGAATACGAACGTTTGTTCTCGGGTCTTGGATGTTTAATATATATATAAGTATGTATTTATCTATATAAGTATGTTTATCCGTTGTCTAGTGCCCATAGTACAGGCTTTGCCTAGTTTGGGACTAGGTCAATTGGTGTCAATTGTTTGTTGTTTGTTGTCTAAAGATAATATCACTAAGATGTAAGTTATTCTTTTCTTTGAAATCATTATTTTATTCTAGTTTTACAAAATATGAGATTTATAAAACATTACGTACCTACACATACAATAGAATAAAGTACATAGAGGCTCACGTAAAACTATTACAACCAAATTATAAACAAACAAACTTGCGTGTGGCGACGCCGGCCTTGACAGCCTGACTGAGAAGTTCGTTTAACGTGAGCCCGTCCGGAGCGGGAGTTTCCGTTCTACTATGTTTTTATTTCTTCTTGGCTGTGGCGTTGTCTGTCAGTCAGTCAGTCAGTCACGGTACTGTTTTATAGTTATACATGACAAGATGATAATAGAAGAAGTCTCACGAACCTTAGATACAAAATGGCGGCAAACAAACGAGTGTTGACCACAAATATTTTTATAACAACCTTCCTGTGTCTGTATGTCATTGTGCCACTTCTGTGATGTGTTTACACAGACAACATAAGTACGGCGGTGCTTTCATTGCTCTAACAACTTATTTACCCCCAAGAACGATTATAATCGTCCCACGATAACTCTGCATAAGGTATTAATTGGCAACCCAGAAAAATCACGCTGTGGTAATACTTTTTTCATGTCACTCAGACATTTCTTTAATAAAAAATAATAATGATAGTAGCAATCAAAAGTTCCTGTTTTTTTTAATATGGCTCTGTCCATTGGAGGACAATTTTGCCAGTGTTTAGTGGGTTTTGCTGTTGTACCTACGGTAAAAAAAAATCTAGAAAACGAAATATGAGAGGTATTTTAATGGTGGACGGTGAATGAACCATGACCTGTTTAATGTTTAATCTAATCAAAAGTTCAAAACGTGTTGTTTGACTATAAATCAGTGTTGCCATAAACAAACTTTAGATTTCTACTGTTGTCAGTTCGTTGCTGATTTATCTAGGGACGAATATAAGGCAAGGGACCGTCAAAGTCAAATAGTAGTGTATGCAACTGCTAGATAATGATAGGGTCCTTAATAAACGTGTGTGTTTTTATGAATCACACGAGTGTTTTAAGGCCTAATTATGTGGAGTTGTATACATTACTTTATCCACACACATATTATTATTTATAGGTAGGTACTTACTCTATGATGGGTTCAGAAGCCGAAGGCAAACCTATGCATATATTGCACCTATCACGAATGTGACTGTTTTTAGGGTTCCGTACCTCAAAAGGAAAAAACGGAACCCTTCTAGGATCACTTTGTTGTCCGTCTGTCTGTCTGTCAAGACCCTTTTTCTCTGGAACACGTTGAGGTAGCATGCTGAAATTAGTATCAAATACTCAAGCCTGCGGTCCCTTGAAGCTGTGAAAAAATCAGCCTTATAAGTCAATGCAATCAAAAGATACAGTCATTAAAAAGGCTATTCCCATACAAATTGCCGAAACCCGAAAACCTAAAGGGTACTTCCAGTTGCCCTAGAAACTTGAAATTTGGTATGATGGTAGCTCTTATAGCAAAACAATCACTAACAAAAGTCTCATATTCTTAAAGTTTTATGCCTGCCTGTAGATTTCGCAGACCAATATAAGTTGACCCCACACTGCATACATTTTGCTTAGGAGCAGGGCTCTGCTAACACTGGACTTCTTAAAACACTGGGGAAAAGCGTTAAAATCTTTCTACGGAACCCTCGTGCGCGAGTCCGACTCGCACTTGGCGGGTTTTTTTTTTGAGTATTTTCGAAAGCTTGATAAGTGAAAATGTAAAATGATTTTATTTTGATATCAGTCAACAGCCCTGTTGATATAAGTTTACGGCTTTAAGCACACTATTAATACGAAGCTGGTAAGAATAAAATGAGGCAAGATCCCTTATTTGTTCTCGTACACAAGAACCACTGTCACAAATACGCTACGACTTCATAACGCCTGACGTGCTCAGATATAATGAGGAGAGAATATATTTTTATACGTACTGTAATAAAAGGCACGTCCCAAAGGCAGCCGGAGATTAAAGCTGATCTCGGCTCCTGCAGGAATAATAATATAACATATACTTTGATGGTTTCCTTTCTACTCGTCAGGCGAATTAATAACACATTTCTCGTTCAAAAACCGATGCCTCGTGTCATTTTTTGGGCCGAACTCTGAGCGCCTAGTGTAATCGCCGACCAGTGCTCTAAGCACGACTTGTCGAATCCTGCGTCACGTAAACTCGAATAGTAAACTATAACGAGTTTGTATGACGTTTGGAACAGCGCCCGCCCGTGAGCGTATTTGGAACTAAAATTTAGTATGAGATTTCTCGATCTCGATACGATAATAGTAACGTAACGCAGGATTCGACAAGTCGTGCTTAGGGCACAGGTCAAGAAATACGTCTCGATCGCGTTCGCATTTAACAATTCTCATACTATTTGACACTTTAACGCAAACGCGATCGAGACGTATTTTGTGCTTTTTGATTACAGTAAGGGCACAGAATACGGAACCAACCGAAAGCAACTATAACCTAGCCAACTTAGAAAAGTTGAAAAACAACCGACAGTGTCATTTCAAAGTTCAATATTTCACAAACGGGTGAACCGAATTTGATGAAACTTAGCTAAGAACCATATCTCGATTGAACTACATAGCTTTCGATTAAAAAACCGGTCCATCCGCTATGATGCCACAGACAGATACACAGATACACACTGATACACAGATACACACTGATACACAGATACACACTGATACACAGATACACACTGATACACACAGATACACAAGTCAAACTTATAACATCCCTCTTTTTAGTCGGGGGTTAAAAACCAACCCTGTTATTCATAAACCCGTTTTAACTAAAATGCCTTTAAAGTTCATTTGTCCTTTTTTGTCACATTGACATTTCCGTTAGTAGGAAGAAGACAAAACCTATTTTAGCTAATGGAGGCTTGAGTGACGTTTATGAATAAGGCCCTTAAACTGTGCACTTAAATTAGTAGTTGGTTTTGCCTAGTCGTCTAAAAAAAAGTATATAGATTATTATGTACGTAGGTCGTCTCCTGTGGCGATGTTGGGAAGTGTTGTACGAATGACAATATGAAATTAATCCTGTCTCGTGTCGTTTTTACATGTTTCGGTTTATAAAAAACCGAATAGGATTATATTTTAAGTCAATTATGTTCACAAAACAATCGAAAAACATGTTCTGAAAATTGTCACATTTGCGCGCAAGTTTGGACCTTATTCGAGAGCGACTGAGGCCAAAGAGGCTACTATTGTAGCCTTTTCTGTGCTTCATTTTCGGGGTGCGTAATATATCATTGTTATAAGTGTAAATAACCTAACCAACTTAGAAAAGTTGAAAAACGCCCGACATTGTCATTTCAAAGTTCAATATTTCCAAAACGGGGGAACTGATTTTAATGAAACTTAGCTAAGAACCATCTCGATTAAACTAGCTTTCGATTAAAAAAAACCGCATTGAAATCGGTACACCCGTTTGGGAGCTATGATGACACAGACAGATACGCAGATACACAGATACACAGACACACAGATACACAGATACACATGTCAAACTTATAACATCCCTCTTTTTCGTCGGGGGTTGAAAAGTGGAGAAATCAATAATAAATAGACACAATGCGCAGAATGCAAGTATGATTGAACGTGGCTTCTGGTTTGTTTTGTATTCTGAGGGTCTGATCTGAAATACCTGGGCATTTACTCTCGGAAAAGACAATGTGTGTAAGGTGTAAGAAATCGGAAAACGGAGATGAGATTAAGATTGTGAAACATTATATTTATACATTGCCAGTAACATGCCAAGTTATTTCCTTATTTCTTTTATTCTTCGCTGTCATTTCGGGAATTAAAACGGATTTCTGAAGTTTCCGTAATTACTTACGAGTCACTTAAACTACTTTTATAAGGAAATTTCACGTCGCAAATAAGACTTTACGAGCTGCCGGATTTAACTTTTTAATTTTACTACATACGCTCATCATCCAGGTGACCTAGATACAACCATGTTTTCAACTAGGCTTCAACCACGGGTGTCGAAATTACCCCCCCCCCCCCCACTCGACGTGAGACAGAATATGTGCATTTCACCCGAGTGAGAGTGAGACAGCACACATTAACACCTCCGGTGATAGTGCTCGACGCGTTAACGCTTTTATACAGTTCAGCGAGCATGTTGAAATGAAACCAACCCTACGTTTGACTCTTTAGGCGCTCCTTTGAGCCAGACGCTGAAATGGCTACTTTTTAGAGCCATTCTGTACATTATTTAAACGAACAAAATATATAAACACAACAAGTCTCTATAACATCTCAACTTGTTTTTCAACATATTATTTTTATCGTATTTAATACTTATGATATTTGCATCACAAGTAAGTCAAGTCGTAATTAATTTTCTGTTACTATGTACATCATAAGCATAATTTACTTTGACTTGTGACATACAACCAATGTATAGAGAATTTAATAGGCTAGGATTTCAACGTCTAACATGATTAAAATATAAATCAGCACACTTCTGCGAAGCGCACTGGAAACGCGTGGGAACCAAGTATAGCCCAAGCCCTCTCATTCTAAGAGGAGGCCAGTGCCCAGCAGTGGGACGTAAAAAACGCTGATGACGATGATGGTTGTAGGTGTCGTCTATACGGACAGAGGTGAGCACTGGAACCTTTATCTTAAACGTAGACTTGTTGCCATTTTTAACCGACTTCAACAAGGATGACAGAGGTGGGGTGAGGTTCTCTATTCATCGGAATCTTTTTAATTTTTTTACGTTCTTATGTTACCCGATTACTCAAAGACGGCTGGACCGATTTTGAAAATTCTGTGTTTGTTTCTTAAAGTATATTTTCTAGTTGGTCCCATTGTCGCCAAGTCAGGATCTGACGATGGAATCCCAGCGAAATAGAAGGCAACCCTCAAATTTCATAGGCAGGTAGGTATTACGCGTTTCATATATTTTCTAAAGCTATTGAAGTATGTTGTACCACGCTAGGTGGTAGGGAACATTTTTTAGTAGCAGAGCGTGGTTACAATCCACGGACCTCTGGATTATGGGTTATGTTTGTATCGACTTGAAAGCGGTTTGAAAGCTTTTATGACACAAAGTTACACTGTTCTTTCCACGGACTAACCGCCCTGGGGGTGGTTGGTCCGTGGTTCGTTCTATGTATTCACGAAACCGTGTTGCCAAGTCGTCGTATAAAATCAAATTTTGAAGTATTATTGATCACTTTCCTTGTAACAAAATAATCTGATACAAGTGCTTTGTTTGTTAACCTTCCATTAGTCCTACTCCTACGCAATATACTGTAAGTATTTCATTAATTATCAATATACAACGCACAGCCGAAACCCTTGACCCTAGAAGGCTGAAATTTTGCATAGAGATAGCTTTTATAGTGTAGACAAGCACTAAGGAAATATTTGTTGAAATTCCAATGGGATAGGGAATAAACAGGGTTTATGCGCGTACGAAGTCGCGGGCAAATCTGTACCTAAGTAACAAGATAATAATTCAGAATTTAGAATATCAATCATAAAGGCGAAAGTTTATTAAGATGGATGGATGAATAATTGGATGTTTGTTAGGCACTCTTACACGTAAAAACCACTCAACGGATTTTCACAGTAGGTAATAATAATTATTATACTCAGCTTATTAAATACATCGAAACAACACAGAGGCTTTTCCATATCGAAAATGTGCGTACTTAGGTCTCGCGTCATTTTTATATTTAAGAGGGGAAAAACGAGCGGGCGGGTCACCTGATGGCAAGTAACCACCGCCGCCCATGAACGCCTGCAATACGAGGGGAATCAGAGGTGCATTGCCAGCCCTTTAAGGAATAGGTAGACTGGTTTTTTAAGGGAATACCTCGGCGGACGTACTTCGATCAAATCGGTGATATTCTGGAAAATGGACAGGTCAGGAGTACCCAAAACTGGAGAGCATGTATGAAGAATGTTATGAGAGTAAGGGAAGCAAAGGTTGTATGTCACGATCGTAGCAAGTGGAAGTCCGTGGTCACCGCCTACCCCTCCGGGAAACAGACGTGAATGTATGTATGTTTTTAGGGTTCCGTACCTCAAAAGGAAAAAACAGAACCCTTATAGGATCACTTTGTTGTCCGTCTGTCTGTCTGTCTGTCAGTCAAGACCCTTTTTCTCTGGAACGCGTGGAGGTAGGATGCTGAAATTAATATCAAATACTCAAACTTGCGGTCCCTTGAAGCTGTAGAAAAATTAAGCATCTATGTCAACGCAATCAAAAGATACAGTCATTAAAAAAGTCATTTCCGTACAAATTGCAGTATTTTGAAAATCTAAAGGGTACTTCCAGTTGTCATAGAAACTTGAAGTTTGGTATGAAGGTAGCTCTTATAGTACAACCACTCAGAAAAGTCTCAAAATCTTAAATTGTATGTCTGTCTCTAGATTTCGCAGACCAATATAAGTTGACCCCACATTGCGTACATTTTGCTTAGGAGCAGGGCTCTGCTTACACTGGACTTCTTAAAACACTGGGGAAAAGCGTTAAAAAAATTCTACGGATCCCTCGAGCGCGAGTCCGACTCGCACTTGGCCGGTTTTTAAAGATCCCGAAGTTGTATCGCTCCGGTAATGTTGCTGCAGGAAGCTGATGCCATAATTCGTCGCGCGAGAAAAAAAGTTTAGCTTAAATTGGACAGTGCTAGAATGCCAACCGTCAATTATACTGATCAATCATAGCGATCATTCGAGGAAACTGGATCGCCGCTTTAACGAATGAATGACTTGCAAGTCGCGCGTATTTATTTTCGCAAAGTAATGTATTTTCTAACCCCCAAAGATAGGGGTGTTAAGTTTGACGGCTATGTTAAGCACCGTAGTTCTTAAGCCGCTTAACCGATTTGGATGCGGTCTTATTATTTTGAAAGCAGGTTTTCTACTGGTGCTTCTTAGCTAAGCTTAATAAAAATCGGTTCAGGCGTTTTTGAGATATTGAAGTTTGAAATGAAAATGACGGGGGTTTCTCGACTTTTCTAAGTTGTGCTATCTAAATTTTATAAAAAAAAAAACGTAAAGTAATCCTCTAAAATAATGGTAAATAAATAAAATAAAATAAAACGCGTTTATTTCGGACAACAGAAACTAAAGCCTAAAGTTTTATGGCCTAGCACTAAGCAGCAGAAATATGAAGTCGGTGCGGTGCGAGCGGAATATTCTTTGAATGAAGCACCGACTTCATATTTCTGCTTTAGTGCTAGGCCATAAAACTTTAGGCTTTAGTTTCTGTTGTCCGAAATAAACGCATTTTATTTTATTTATTTATCATTATCTTGGAGGATTATTTTACGTTTTTTTTTTCTAAGGTTTTTTTTTGAAGTCGGTTTTACTTTTTTGTTAAAAGATTTTCATTTCACAATTTTACGTTGATTTAACATTTTCAGAATTATCCTCCAACTCCTAACCGTTAAGGAGTTGTACCTTCCATCATCAGCTCATCAACATGAGATGATGATTACCGGACACAAATACTTGAATAGCCTTAGAAAATATATGAAACACATAGTACGTGCCTGTAAAATTTGAGGGTTGCCCTCGATTTCCCTGGGATCCCATCATCAGATCATGACTTGGTGACAATGGGACCACCTCAGGAGTATACCCTTTCGAATAAAAAAAGAATTTTGAAAATCGGTCTACAATTGACGGAGTAAATACATACAGTGGAACGTAGAACGTAGTAGTGGAATGTTTTAAAGTCGGTTAAAAACTAGCTGTTGCCCGCGACTTTTTCCGCGTAGATTTCGGTTATCGCTATCCCGCGGGAACTATGTAATTTTCCAGAATAAATAGTACTTAGCCTATGTTATTCCTCAATATTCAAACTATCTTCTTACCAAATTTCATTTAGATTGGTGCAGCGGTTTTCCCGTGAAGAGGTAACAAACAGACAGAGAGAGAGACAGAAAGACAGAGAGACAGAGTTACTTTCGCATGTAAAATAAATAATAATTGTTAATAAAAGAAAGCATGCACGCTGAAACTTCTTCGGATCTCTGACAGAACACCAGCTCTGCAGCTACTCGTAGTTGCAGTACATGCTGAGTCAGCGCCTATTCTTCACAACATCACATGGCTCTGTTGAGGTGAAAATTATGCATAGTTTTTAATTATTTTTAATTTTGCTATTTTGATCTCTGTTGCATGTTATTTTTTTAAGTTTTTGCCTGTTTTTGTTAATCCGTCACTTATCCGTTATTTTAAGCCATGTATGCTTGTAGTGATTAAAGTTTTTATCTGTCTATAATATTTGTTAGGATATCCTAACCGACTAAGAGCTACGGTGCCACACACATACACACACACACACACACAGGGGTCAAACTTAATACCACCCCTATTTTTGCATCGGGGGTTAAAAAATGCTGTTTTATATAAATAGGAGGGGGCAAACGAGCAGGCGGGTCACCTGATGTAAAGCTATCACCGCCGCCCAAGGACACCCGCAACACGACGGGTATCACGGGCGGGTTACCCGCGACTTTTTTTTTCGTTCACCGCCATCTCGCGAAAGTTTGATTTCTAAGTAACTAATATCCATATAGTTTTCTCGTCAGGAGTAATGGTGTATGGGGTCTCTCTTAATATGGGGCCCCATTCCTGTATCTTTTGATTGCGTTGACTTAGAAGGTTAATTTTTTCACAGCTTCAAGGGACCGCAGGCTTGAGTATTTGATATTAATTTCAGTATGCTACCTCCACGCGTTTCAGAGAAACAGGGTCTTGACCGACAGACAGACAGACAGACGGACAACAAAGTGATCCTATAAGGGTTCCGTTTTTCCTTTTGAGATACGAAACCCTAAAAAGAGTAATGTTCAAAAATGAGCAATGCAAATGCAAAACCGAGGACACATGAGATCTTGCTACGGACCCCCGATACTCATGCCAGAGCCCCTTTCGGGGTCCATAGACAATAGTTTCCATTTTGTAAGCTGTACTAAATTTCACTTGCTTAATTTTCGGTACAAAATAGAGCGCTCCCAGTTCGATGGGATGCGCCGTAATTTGAACTTAATCACAATTTAATTAAAACAATTTAACGTTGCAGATTAATTTCTGCTGAAGTGTGATTTTGTAACGTAGAGGCGATGGCGTTCAAATAGGCAATTAATGGCCCTTATTGTGTGTCAAATTATCAAATTTTGTGTTGCCATTTTCCGGTGCCATTCACCAGAAGTTATATCTGATGCTGCATTGATTAAATACTGATGGAGAGGACAACATTTCAGTAATATTAAACATAGTTATGATAGTTATAAAATCGATAAGAAGTTAAAGTTAGGTTTAGTTTTAGCTAGTCGTTTTATTTAGTTAGTAGTTTTATTTTAGCTTCTTGTACATTTGTTTTAAATAAATTTGTTCATAAGAAACCTATTCTGAAGGTATCAAGAGTTTAGAACGGTGAAAGAATACTTAGTAATGTTTTTAGAAGTTTGGTTTGTCTGTAAATTTGTTCGCGAAATCAGCAGAAACTATTTGACGGGACATGATGAAATTTCGCACGGTTATAGATTTATCCCGTGAACATAATAACATAATAAGTGAGATACAAATTGCCTTCCTTCACGACCGGTCTGCGACGCCAAAGATCGGGTCGCGTGGAGGACATGGGGGGAGGCCTTTGCCCGTCAGTGCAACTTAACTCCCCTGGGGATTTTTGAGTCTCACTTAGTGACTAAATTCTCACCCATGACATTGATATCACTATTTGCCAAATGTCTTAATTATTTTTTAATGTCGTCCCCTCTGCTAACATGCAGCTAATTTGCGTTTCTATCATAGACAAGCGAGTCAATATAGTGGATTGAGGTTAGCTGTCACTGCCAGTGGTCAAGGAGTCGCTCAGTGATCTCGTTTACGAGTGGGTGGGGGTATATTTGACATCATAGGCATGAGAGTTTTAGTCACCGGTGAGATTCAAAAATAGTGGCTTTTTAGAATTCACTGAATTTAGTTACCGGGTGCGATTCAAAAATCGTCCCCCTGGCTTAGGTATAATAATAAAATAATAATGATAATGTTGGCAACAAAGCTTTACCTAAGACTTATCTTTGAAGTTCTTATCCCGCGTCAGTGGGTGTGTGTGTCACGTCATGTTCAATTCAGTTTCTTATTTTAGCTTTCTTGACAAACATTTCAAATTGCCTATTTGTTTACACGCGGTATTGTAGTTAGATTCGCGAGTGGGAGTAAGGCGGAAAACGCCTTACAAAAGTCGATCTTATTGTGGGAAGTGGTATCTTGTATCTGCGCTGTAGGACCGCAATAATATTAGTTGGCAAAACATTTCCTTTGTACAGATTTTCTAAGTGATATTATGTATTATTGACACGTGGGTCGACTCGTAATACCGAGTGCTTTAGAGCGGTGCGTGACCGAAAAAACATTACTCCCGCGAAAAACTGTGTCCGGGTAAATAAGACATTGGCTTACCCTGATCCGGGGAAAATGAGGTTATAAGCCGAAACACGCTCTGTAAAATACTATAATATATTTCTTACTAGACTTCTATCAAGTGTAAACGTATAAGTGGGAACACTTATACGTTTACACTTGATAGAAATCAAGTAATATTAGGTACCAAAGTGCGGCCGATGGACGCAATAATGAGGACGAAATTTCGTAAATATTTATTTAAAAAATATATGCTTTTTTTGTTACATGTTATTTATCAGTAAGCACAGTCAGCAGCAGAAGTAGCTAAGCAACCGACGCGTTCACAATGATCTAAGCACGGCTCTATTGTTATAGACATAAGAGCTTGTGCAGATGATGACTGTACATTTTTTTGTACATTAAGAAAGTAGTGGTCACTTGTAAATTGTCGTGTCTTTTTTTTTAATCAAAGGTAGTCATATTCATGTCAGAAAAATTGCAGTGCATAGATAAGCCAAAGGCGCTTCCCATGTCTGCTTTATGGGTAGAAACTTGCTTTGATATTTCGCGGCCACACGAGCAATTGCATTAGGTTCCTCTATGCCATGCCACACCACCATCCATTAAACTGCTTCCGGCGTAATAAAATAACAGGGAATATGCTTTCAACATGAAACTACCGTGAGATTCAATCTTCTATCTATACCTATAAAACAGTACCTACCGTGATTGACTGACTGACTGATCTCGCACAAATTAAACCACTGGACCTGGAGACTTGAAATTTGGCAAACACATACCTTATGTATCCCAGAGGTGCACTAAGAAGGGATTATTCGAAATTTCTACGGGATAGGGAGCTAGCCCATTTTGAAATATTTCACGGGGGCAAAGCCGCGGGCATAAGCTAGTACACACACATTTACCATTTAACTATTTTATGCGGTACAATTTTCTTAATATTTTGTTTCGTGATTTTTTCTCATCTTTTATGTATTGCGTAAGGTCATGCCTTGACAATCGAAAGCGATGCCGAGGCATTTTGAAGTCAAAATTACAGCTTGGAATGGTTTAGTTTGACATGAGTTCCGTGATGCTGATCGTGAGTAATCGGAATCATTTTGTTACACTAAAGCAATGTTTCTAGGCGCTCGCAATCGCGGTCACTTTCGTCCGTCAAGCCGATTGTGATCCCGAGTGAGTTAGACAATAAAGGCCCGGTGTCTACCCACTACACCGTATCATACCATAACCGTGTTAGGAACGTATCAGGCACGGAATGTAACACGATACGGGCTACTATGCCCACTAGAACGTGTCAACAGCGTTTCGTAACCGCGCATAACGGGCTTAGTGACCGTAGCATCCGTGTATCATCCCCGTAGCATCCGCGTATCATCCCCGTAGCATCCGCGTATCATCCCCGTAGCATCCGCGTTTTTTTCTCTTGTAGTGTAGTGGGTAGACGCCTTAAGGCTCTCGCTGAAAATACTCTCGCTCTTAAAGAATTCTAAGTGTTCGGCAGCGAGGGAAATAACACCTCATTTACTTACGTAGCGGTCGGAAAAAGTTTGCAATTCCTACAGCTACGTTTTAAGGAACTTCTCTACAATTTTGCCACATAATTACAGCTCGTTTTTCCTTTTGTTCGACTGAACACGCTCGGAATAGCGTTTCACGTTTACAATTTTGCAACAATGCATTGCGTTGTTTATTATGAAATTAAAATTAACAGCTAGGTTATTGTAATTAAATTATGAGTGGTGCCCGCTTCGTTCCCGACTTCCCCCGGGAACTTTGCACTTTCCCGAGATAAATGGTGCCCAAAGTAAAGAAGGTAGGAGGGAAGTTGTATAGATAATCTGGGATAGTGTACCTCTACGCCTACATCTTAATTAAGTGTACTTAGATAGATGTACTTACAGAAGTTAGAAGTTCCCTCGATTAACGTTTTCGAACAGTAAACGAAACGAATCCCCGTAATAGGTAAAGACCAAAAGTCCATACAGCAAAAGTCAGTAGCGGCCAGTATTTTATCTATAAGCTCACGTTGTGTAAACGAAACGTTGAAAGGTCTAATCTAACTCACTGACTCATTCTACTGACCTGTTGTTCATCACTATTGTCTTACATTTCCAATGCAAAACGTCCAAAGCCCCATTTCACTTACACGCCTAACACAACTCTGTACCGACTGCTAAAGATGAAAATTTCCTATTTCAACGTGGTACATAAGACGTTGCGTTTCTGTGCTTTCAGTCGTATTTTAACGCTGAACTTATTTCCCAGGACTGCTATCAAGTTTGATTTTCTCAGTACGTCTCTTTTGTATAGGGCAGGTTAGAGCAGGACGCGGATAGGTGACTTGTAGTAGACTTAGGCATAGTGTAAAGCGAGTAAATAATCTCAATACGGCGACTACGCATAAACACAGTCAGTAATTAAACTGAATCCATGTTGTAAACACAATTCAAACATTCTTTTCATTGAAATCGTATCTGTCTCTCATTTTCTTTAAGATGAGGTACAGCTGAAAATGGAAAACATGGATTTG
The DNA here is from genome assembly GCA_963691665.1 of Clepsis dumicolana. Taxonomy (NCBI): domain Eukaryota; kingdom Metazoa; phylum Arthropoda; class Insecta; order Lepidoptera; family Tortricidae; genus Clepsis; species Clepsis dumicolana. The sequence goes on along the minus strand of OY829505.1, from coordinate 34,641,723 downwards.
GTGACGAATCGTTATATTTATGATATAATGTGACATACATTATTTTGTGTAGAATTACGCGTTAGTTAATATAAGTGTTGACTATTTCGCGAGCTCATTTTTATTTTATTTTTCCAAATAATGAATCGACAAAAACTCTGTATAATTAGGTAATTAATGATAATGAATCTGATCACAAAATTTCACGAGACTCGGCTCATTTTTGAACATTTTTAGTTATTCGTTATATTTTTATTTTTTTCAAAGAAAGAATCAACAAAAAAATCACTAGAATCGAGAGCGAGAGAGGAGAACAGCCGGACAGACATACGAAGGAATTTTCGTAAAAGCTGAAACGGAGACACTTCGCTCGCTCGCTCAGTCAATAAAAGGAGGTTGTTTGATCACTGAAAATTATGACGTCATAGTTAAGTATCGGAATGAGGATCGGAATTCTCGTAGCAAAAACAAAAGTCAATAGGGAGAGAACATTGTAATTTATCGACGTTTCCAGTTATCGATTATTTTATTTACTTCAAATTGAACACAAATGACATGACATGCAAATGACCAAGAGCGGATTTGAAGTAGCCATTACTAGATCAATGGATATGAGAGGCAATAAAACAAAATTTTATTTGAATTTTAAATGAATGTAACTCATCCGAACAAAAAGGAAAAACCTAGTTAGAAGCTTTTGTTAATCGTTTTTCTTTTAGGGTTAACCATTAACCACACGAGAGTTTTTTTTTTGACGTGTTTTTTGGCGAAATGAAAGGATACCAGATTGCTTACGGTATTACACTGTTGTAAGCAAAGAAAGGCCGTGACGTTGCCTTCCGCTAATCCATTACGGCTCGGAAATAAGCTGCCAAATAAAATTGAATTAAAACGCCGTCTAACGAGTGACGAAGAACACCTGTTGGGTGCCGACGCGGTTTAATAGGTATACGTATAATAGTAGTTTATTCACCAAGGGGAGTAATCTGTACTTACCCTCGAGATATTATACTGCATTATACTACACTTGACAACGAAATAAAAAATCGAATTGACTAAGAAAATTGTCTCGACAAAATACGAACGCGCCATCGACCAATAAAGTTTTTTTTTAATTGTTGATTTTAGCGCGTCGAACAGTTTTCGCGCCATAAAAAGTTAGAGAAAAGAAGAGCGTGTTAAAGCGAGAAAGTGTTCTGTCTCGCTCTACCGCATAAGTTTGACAGTTGCCGGTCATATATTATGGGAACGTCTGCTACCAGGCCCCCGTTTCATAAACGTGACAGGTGACAAATGACAACGTCAGTTTGGTGTAGGTTACTGGCTTGAAAAGTTTTTGTATTACCAGACTACACATTAACTTCGAAGTGTTGATCGAATTGTCGTTGTCATTTGTCACCTGTAACGTTTATTTTACCATCTTTACAATTGTCAATTTTATATGACAAAATTCGAAACACATTTCTCTGACAATATGAAGCGCGCTAAAACATAAGCTCTTCAAGTCACCAGTTGACACCGAATTGTCATTGGAAATTGGCTATTGTAAAGTTTGGTGAAACAGGGGCCTGGTCTTTGTGTTAGTGGCCAGTACTTTCTTGATTTTTTTGTTGCATGAGACGCTGACGTTCGAAAAACGCTGGATGTGGGGGCCTTTAGGTGAATAGACCCCGCCATCGGCCCGCCCCCACCCGTAGGCCTTTGTGCTTAATCGTTCATGATGCTGGATCAAATAACCATGGCTGAAAATTTGCCGTACATTTTCCTGAATGAGAAGCTCGAACTGTTAGCTACGATGACATCAAAAGAACAAAAGTGATTGTGTGTTTAATTCGAGCATTGTGGCAGGAAATATTGTTGTTTACGAACGCCGTAAACACATGCGGCGGTGTTTGGATTCTTACTGGTTTTCAATATACAATGACAATGCCTAGAAATAGTTATTTATGATGCAAGTGCGGAAAGTAGACGATTGTTTTAAACCGACACTAGCTGGGAATCGCCTACATTTCCACACGAATGTCATACATCATTTTACAAATGCCTTATAAGTATTATATAGGTACTTACACAGAAAATTATTATATTTTTTTGCACGCGTGTATGCGGAAAAGACTAACTTTCTATGAATATGACGACTCACGTAAAGTCGCACTTTCGAAGCAGTAGTTAAGCAGCTGGATAATAACTAACTAAGTATGATGACTAATTTTTCTGCGCATTGTCATTGTATGTCGAATTTCATACTATGAATGTTGGATTAAATTTAAAACAAAAATAGCAACTAAATTCGATTCTTTGTACATTTTAAAAATTTCATTAAGTGCACAATTTTATAGAAAGTTGTAAACCCACTTTTTCTTGGATTTAAAATTTCGTGACAGATATCACTAATACTATCAATTTTAACACGTGAAAACAGTGTCTTAAAGTTTTAATACATTTTTTGTACTTCTATTCCACTTCCATTTCGTTACTCTCATTATGAAGTGGAAAACTTGAAAAGGGTAACGGAATGGAACAATATTTTGGGACACTATTTTTACGTATTAAAATCAATAGTACCTACCTACTCGTGATTCTAAGTAACTAGATATAATATTAAATTTTCAAAATTCCAGATAAAAGTGTTTGTACAACTTTCAAGCCGTCATAGCCTAGCGGTTTGACCTGTCGTCTCGGAAGCAGAGGGTCGAGGGTTCAAATCCCGGCTCGCACCCCTGAGTTTTTCGGAATTTATGTGCGAAATTACATTTGTAATTTATCATGAGTCATGAGCTTTTCGGTGAAGGGAAACATCGTGAGAAAACCTGCACACTCCTGCGAAGCAATTCAATAATATGTGTGAAGTTCCCAATTCGCACTGGGCCCGCGTGGGAACTGTAGCCCAAGCCCTCTCATTCTGAGAGGAGGCCTGTGCCCAGCAGTGGGACGTAAATAGGCTGATGATGATGACAACATTCTGTACCTACAAAATGACCCTTAGTAAGAACACAATTCGTATGGGAACCCTATTTATTTCTTACTTTATTTTATTTCCATTAGATACTTGTTATTGTAGTGAAAGTATTTCGTCCATTGTGAAAATGACAAGTGTCTAGTTATTACGTTTCAAAAGATACAGCCTTCTGAAGGGCGAACGGATAGACGTAGGGCCTAATAACAACAAATATAACTTATTCATAATCCGTGATAATCGTAAGAAAAGGTTTATGTATGCGTAAATTGAACGAACTTCATATTTCTCAACGTTATAACTAGGTAAGTACCTACTTATTCAGCAGCCTTATTAACTAACTGGCTCGCAATCAGCATCGTGTTCATTTTGTATGGGCTGACAATTGGTATCGGAAACAGCCAGCTGTCACAGTCGTAATAAACTGACATTTCAATCCGATGGCGAGTTTCAAAAAAGTTACGCAATAGATTCAAGTGAAAACGCGTATTCCCTATGTTTGTGACCGTCAAGTACCCGCCGGCTGCTGCTCGCCGTAGCTCGCCGTAAAAAACACTATCGCTTTACCGAAGGCATGAGCAGCTTTAATATACAGCAGAACTTTAATATAAAGAAAATTACAAAACACATCAGACGTGGCTGTATGGACCCAGTTTCCTGGGATGAATTAAAAAAAAATTATGCAATAGGGTCTCAAGTTACTTTTTGGGACAACGCTATTCAGCAACGCATGTGTCCATAGAAAGAAGGCTAGTCGAAATGTATTGAAAATACATTTGTCAAATTCAAATTTAAATGTATTTATTTGTTAGAATACAGTATAATACAATGGTCTTAAGGTAATATTATTGATGTCCTGGTATTCAGCATGCAAGCAAGCGTACAAATATTTCATTATTATAAACTAAAGGTAGGTAATTATTTAAATAATATTATTTTAGTTATAATTACATTCACAAAAAAAATGTACAAATATAAATGTCAATTTTGCTTATAATTTAAGTAGTCTTTAACGCTATAAAAACATTTAACTTAATTTAATTTAATTTTAAGTTAACTGTATACTGTTTTGTTATTGCGAAATAAAGATTTATTATTATTATTTTATTATTATTATTTGTCCATCAACCATATCCGTGTCCGTAAAAAAAGTGACACTACACTACATTTACGTATTATGTATACTGAGAAAGATTCAGTATTTTAATTTTTCATTAAATATCTATGGAATAATCTACCAAACTTTTACCATTCAGCATCAAAACAAAACACGTTTCACTATAGATTCATGAAGTTAGAAATTAAAAAAGTTCTCAACAGAAACTGGCGTAAAGTGCTTTTCACTATCAGCTGTTCCTTTGCCTTCATTATGAATCCATGCATTATACTTAGTTTGTAAAGAGTTCGTACCTAGCAGCACAGGAGTAGCACCCGCTGCCCGCTGCACACGCCTTATTATAAAATGGATACTTGGATAAAGCATCTTGCCTTACTAAGTAATATTAAAAACTCGAAAGTTTGTGAAGATAGATAGGAGCACATGAGGAGCACAGAATATTTGTTTCTCTTTCACACGAAAACTACAGAGCCTTTAGTTTAATCAATGGCCAAAAATATGTCTCGATCGTGTTTGCGGGTGTCAAATAGTATGAGAATTGTTTGTTGTCGCGGACACTGGACTCCAACAAAAATGATCACTTCAAAGCTAAATATTTCGCAAACGAATAGCTTTATCGAAAAATGATCTTCGAGCAACCCTAATATTTTTAAAAGACCTATTCAATGATACCCCACAGTATGGGGTGAGCGAGAAATAAAAATATCATCCCCACTTTACGTGTAAAAAAAATTATTTTTTTTTGAACATTTTATCCCAGAGCCTTTTCAGCCTAACTAATATGTATATCTATGCAAAATTACAGCTTTCTAGTACCAATAGTAGAGACTAGAATAGTAGAATAGTAGAGACAGGACGGACATGACGAAACAATAAGGGTTCCATTTTGCCATTTTGGCTTCGGAACCCTAAAAAGTCTCGATCGCGATAACGTCTGAATTACTATGGGCAAATTGGCACCGCTATCGACGTCAAATAATTCTCATACTATTTGACATATTTTTGGCCATCGATTACACTAGAGGCTCAGAACGGATTTCAATGAATCTTGACAGTAACGTAGCTTATGCGGCAGAATAACACAAAGGCTAGTTTTATCCCGCGGGACAGCGATAAACGAATTCTATACAGAAACAGCCAATAAGAACTAATGTCACAACCCATGTCAAATAATGTCAATGTCCATTTAGCGGCATAAGCGTATTCACCAACAGGTCCCTGTTTCACCAACTTTACAATTGTCAGTCTTCAATAACTATTCGGTGTCAACTTGAAGAGCTTTTGTTTTAGCGCGCTTTTATTGTCAAGGAAATGTAGTTCGAATTGTCGTATAAAACTGGCAGTTGTAAAGATGATGAAATAGGGGTCATAGCGCCCTCAAAGTCGACAAGGGAAGGGGACTATCGCGAGCCAAAAGTCCGCTAGGATCGCTAGCGTGGAGTGAGATCTATCTGTCATTCTCCACCAACGAGAGACAAGCCACTGGCCTGTGATTGGTGGAAATTAAGAGACATACCTGTCGACACTAGCGATCCTAGAGGATTTTTGAGTTGACCATAATTGACAATATTTCATATTTTTGAGACTATAATTTGATTAATTGTCTGCAATCTACTTTGAAAGAGGAGCAAACCTACGATTTTAAATTTTCATTAGGATTTGTAATTAATTTATTATTAATTTATTAAAAGGTACTTATTCCAAAAGGACGTAACTCCGAAACTACGCTAGGGTTGGATCAATTGCCTTTGTCTTGTCACGATCAAAAAACAAAACCCAAATCATGTCAAATCTGACATTGTCAAACATAATATGTGTCATGGCAAATTATTGTTGTGCTTGTGGTTTGTTTGAAAAAGGCAAAGGTATTACACCCATTCTTGCGTAGTTTTGGTAGAATTGGTAATTTTATTTTATTCTCTTGTATTTAAAAAAATAAGTAATATAACATTTTTATAAATATAGTGTTGTGCTCAGGAGGCAAAGCCCTTTCGATACCTATATTAATTTCCAGGTGTGAAAAATATGAAATGTTGTCAATTAAAAGGCTAAAACTTGACGAGGAATCACTCTTCAGATGGTCGAGCACGACTTTTCGAAACCTGCGTTACGTAAAATCGAATAGTAAACGTTGTCGAGTTTGTATGACGTTTGGAACAGTGCCCGCCTGTGAGCGTATTTGGAACTAAAATTTAGTATGAGGTTTCTCGATCTCGATACGATAACCGTAACGTTACGCAGGATTCGTAAAGTCGTGCTCGACCCACTGAATCTTTAGTCATTCACTCTTTAGTCACTCACCTCCCTATTGCGTCTCTGTCATACAGCACATGTGGCACGAAGCGCTATTTTGTCGCTTATCGCGCAGTGCGTCCCTTTCATAGTGATGGGATCAGTGAAGGACGCACTGAGCGACAAGCGACAAAATGGCGCGTGCTTGCCCCCCTGGATACTAGACACCTACCTACCTACACACTTAGTAAGTAGTGATGTAACGAATGTCTGATTTTCCATATTCGGATATGCGGATATCAAACTGATGAATTTCAGAGAATTCGGTGTTTTTATAAAGAACACAGTAAGACCAAACTACTTTTTGGGCCATTTTATAGAAAGTTGTACACACACTTTTTTTCTGGAATTCTGAGATTTTAATATCAAATTTACTTAGAATAAGCAGTACTACTACAATACTATTGATTTTAATACGTGAAAAAAAGTGTCCCAAAATATTGTGTTCCATTCCGTTACCCTTTTCAAATACACTTAATAATATGAGAGTATCGGAATGGAAGTGGAATAAACGAAAAAAAAAAAAATTATGGGTCATTTTTTTCCCCTATTAAAATAGATAGTGCTCGTGATTCTGAGTTGATGTAACATAAAAAAAAATTTAAAAAGTGGGGGTACAACTTTCTATAAAAAGGCCCTCGGCCCTCGAATTTCGGCTTCGGTTTTCGTTTCGGCCGAAACCGAAACTTCCATATAAGGTCATGTTTTCGTGAGAATTCACAAATCACCGCAAAGTTCGCTGCGGGCAGACTCAAACAAAACAATAAGTTATCACACGATTATAGGTATAAGTACTCCGTTTATTTTTTTATTTGAATTAACGTTTAAACTGTCACACATTTGTCGACAATTCGAAGACAGACTCGTTGCCGAAATGAAGATGAAATTCCTCTTGTATTACCTATTATTCCTCCTCTTTAATTCACATTCTCATTCAAAAATTTCCACTATTCATTGCCAAATAATTCAAATCGCATAAATCTGTTCCGAATGCGAATATTAAAAGTGTCACGAATATTTACGAATGCGAATATTAAGTTGCACCACTGATACGTACTTACAAGTTACATATTCTATTAAAAACTAACCCGCGAACATAGGGCTACTCAGCACAAGTCTCGATAGAGGGAGCAACCGGAGGTATCGAGAGCCCTCAAGCCAGCCCTCCCACTTCATAATACGCTAACATGAGAGCCTATAGAGAACAATAACGGGCATAGCTTATAGTAGTCGTCCTAATTGAACGCCATTCGCGGCCGTGGCTAATTCGCGCGAACTTTATTCGTACGAATCTGCGATTAAGCAGATCTCAAACTGTGCCCTTAGTGTAATCAAAAAGCACAAAATACGTGTCGATCGCGTTTGCGGTAAAGCGTCAAATAGTATGTGAATTGTTAAACGCTAACGCGATCGAGACTTATTTCTTGGCCTGTGCGGCGATTACACTAGGCGCTCTGTGCCTTTAGTGTAATCAAAAAGCTCAAAATACGTCTCGATCGCGTTAGCGTTAAAGTGTCAAATACTTAGTATGAGAATTGTTAAACGCGAACGCGATCGAGACATATTTTGAGCTTTTTGATTACACTAAAGGCACATAGCGCCTAGTGTAATCGCTGCACAGGCCAAGAAATAAGTTTCGATCGCGTTCGCGTTTACGTCGGAATTACTATGCGCAAAATGACAGCGCGACTAGTGGCACGTATCGACAAAAAACAACTCGCATACTATTTGACACTTTAACTGTGCTTTAACGCAAAAGCGATCTAGACGTTTTTTTTGGTCGTTGGTGGTTTTTTGGTGGCTGTCGAAATGGTGGTCGTTTACTACGGTTTCTAAATGCATTCTAGAGGAGCTAAGATATGTGTGTAGATAAAATAATTAACGTACGGACTCCTCTCCACGCGAGTCGAACTCGCACTTGTTTTTAGTTCTGTACCTTACCTATACTCTATAAGTAGGTACGTTTAAAAATAAATGTTTATGCAGCCTTGTGATACGATAAAATCCCACCAAGAAAGGATGTCTCTTCGTCTTTGTGGGAACACTTGCTAAGATTCTCAGTGTAAAGCAATCTTACGCGCTAAGCGTTCCTTTGAATTGTCCCACAAAAGCTGGTTGATGCTTGTGAAAGAATTTGTTATAAAACGGTCTTCGTACAAGTTGTTACTTTAGCCCAGCGATTCCCAGAGTGGTCCTGAGCGCCTAGTGTAATCAATCTGCACAATAAGTCTATGGGTAGACAATCGCAGTGCTTGAAATCTCCCCTCCGCTCTGCAAAGCTACTCATTATAATAGAAATAAAATAAAAATCCGTTTTATCGTATTTTTTAAAGACTTGTCTAACATATCGATAAACGCCTTGGTCTTCACTATGGCTGTCGTAAGACCCACAAGTGCTAGGAGAGCGCAGTGTGTTCTGCTATGCTCACACCTTTTACTGCCCCCCGCATGCAGCGAGTCCTTGCGACTACTATAGTCTTAGAGCAGGCAAGGAATGGGGATGTTAACGCGCGATTTCCCCTCTGCCAAATCACTAACATTAAGTCTGATCAAAATGATCAGGGTCTGTTGATTATGTGACAGTTTTGTTTTAGTGTGCGTTTATAGAACGTAACAAATTTTGTCAGCAGCGTAGACGTGTGCTGTGCGTGTGCTCCAAAAGTGGTAGACAAATTGTAGTACATAGATAAGCCAATAGCGCCTCCCGTCTGTCTGCTTTATGACTATAGTAGATTACGCAACAAGCGCCATAAGCTGCGATATTTGTCCGCTTACCAATTATTGGGTTCCGTAATGTAAATACAGGGCGAGTTTAATAGATTATAGCGAACATTGCTTAAAGCATTTCATCATGAAAGCTAGAATCCTCGACGGTACGGATTGGTCACGTACAAATTTGTTTTCTATTGAATGAGCTAATATTTATTGAAGCACAAGGGGTCTTGTTGTGATGAATAACTGGGAATGCTTGGTCGTTGGGCGTTTGTGGGTGACAGATTAGCTATTCATAAACAATGATATTACGTATACTTACTCACTAAGAGCAAGAAGGATAGTATACGGAGTGTCAAAGCCCATACTTCGAATCGTTCCCCGCAGTTATCTTAAAATTCGCCAAGGTCGTAGCCAGCGGGTCAAATAATAACAAAACAGCGGTTCTAATGTGTCACTCAAGCAAGGTAGATGGCGCTGAATGTAAATAAGAACGATTCAAAGTATGGGCTTTGTCAATCCGTTTACTTTCCATGATCCTTGCTAAGAGGTAGATATGTGTCAGCACCTGGGAATCGATTTTTGAATCTCACTTGGTGACTAAATTCTCACCCATGACATTGATGTCACTTTTGCCAAAAGCCTTATTTTTGAATGTGATACCCGTCCAATGTGCAGCTAATTTTCGTTTCTGTCATATACAAGCATGTCAACATAGTAGATTGAGGTTAGCTGTCACTGCCAATGGTCAAGAAGTCACTCAGTGATCTCGTTTCCGAGCGGGTGGGGGCATTCGTATTTGATATCGTGTGCATGAGAATTTTAGTCACCGGTGAGATTCAAAACTAAGAACTTTTTAGAAATCACTGAATTTAGTCACCGGGTGAGATTCAAAAATCGATCCCCTGGTCTTTATTTTTCTTGACGGTAATTACGGTAAATGGTTAAGTTCTTAATAAGTCTAATAATCGGCTTTTTAATAACCCCCTATCCAAAAAGAGGGTTGTTATAAGTTTGTACGTGTACCTGTCTGTGGCATCATAGCTCCCAAACGGAAAGACCGATTTCAATGTGGTTTTTTTAGTCGAAAGCTAGTTTAATCGAAATGGTTCTTAGCTAAGTTTCATTAAAGTCGGTTCAGCCGTTTTTGAAATATTGAACTTTGAAATGACAATGTCTGGCGTTTTTCAACTTTTCTAATTATTATTAGTTCAGTTCAATTATCAGTTGCATGCATCAGCATGCAACTGCATCGAAATATCAGGAGCTCATCAAGCCTATAACGTAATTGCGGTCAATATTCCGTTTTCATTATGTCAAATAAAATTAACAGACTTCAGGATATTTATGATTATGACCTTAACTATAAAAGTTGTAGAATCGGACTGACAGAGCGCCTGCAAAGTCTGTCCCACGAGGAAACTGAAAACCAGCATGCTTATTGTCTAACTCGCTCGCAATCAGCATCGTGTCCATTTTCTATGGGCTGACAATTGGTATCGGAAACAGCCTGGGCCCTATTTCACCATCTTTACAATCGTCAGTTTTACATGACAATTCGAACTACATTTCTTTGACAATACGAAGCGCGCTAAAATAAAAGCTCTTCGAGTCAGCAGTTGACACCGAATTGTCATTGAAAACTGACAATAGAAAAGTTTAGGGACCTGCTGTCACAGTCGCACAAAACTGACATTTCAATCCGATGACGAGTGTCAAAATAGTTACCCGATAGGCCCTCGGCTCCTACATCACCAACCTTACAATTGTCAGTTTACAATGACAATTTCAACTACATTTATTTGCGCGTATTAAAACCATCTATAACAAAAGCACTTCTGATCAGAAGTGACACCGAATTGTTATTGAAAACATGCTGACACGCTAAATTATCCTAAATTATCTATTTAAATTAAGTACTTATTTAATAATGGATCCGTATCTTTCACTACTAACCCTCACTATATTTACTTATGTAATAATTGTTATTGACTGTGTTAATATTAACTGGCAATTCTGATAATGAAAATAATCGATTTATTGATTATTTTTGTTTTTATTTTTATGAAACATTCATAGAATGAAATTCAACATACAATGACAATGCAAAGAAAAATTTTGCACCAATTTTGTCGCCTAAGATACAAGCTACATTAGTATCATAGTTGGCATTTTATTGTAAACAACCTGTCGTAGCCTGGACCGTGTTCTAAAAAGCTACAAGTTACAATTTACAAGCTTAAGTCTCATTATGTTCTATCACATTTTGTTAGAAAGAGACTTCAGTTTGTAAATTACAACTTGTAGCTTTCTATAACACGGCCCTGGTGGTTTGACTTGAGCCTCTCAAGCAGAGGGTTGTGGGTCCGAGCCTCGGCTCGCATCTCTGACTTATTTATACATAATTTATGTGCGATCTAGTGCTTCGGTGAAGGAAGAACATTGAACTCGAGTGGGAACTATAGCCCAACCCGTTTCACTCTGAGAGGAGGCCTGTGCATATAATTTTGACGTAAATAAGGCTGGTGATGATGACGATTGTAAACTGGCACCTGTAAGAGAAATACTTTTGTGTGTTAGGCTTATATGCGCTTAGCTAATAGTGGACCCTTTAGTTTAGTACAGACAAGTGCAAAAGTATGGCCGCTTATTTACAGCTTACTTAAAAATACGTCCCATGACTCTTATATCGGCGAATTAAGGTGTTGTTAGGGTGGATTGGTTCGATATTTATTTTTGCACTAGACCGTACCTAGATATAATATGGAACCTGCAAAGTAAAGTGCCTACTAATCATTATTCTTTTGTTTTGTAATTGTTTCAAAATGTGACTTTATTTTGATTTTGCCGAGGCCCGGACAGTGTTAATTGCCTGACGAGGTGGCTTGTAAGTCCACCATCGCAAGGAAGACGCGGGTCAGGCAGCTCGTGTTTCCGCCGAGCAATAATTATAGTGCTTTTATCAAATAATGTGAGGAAATAATAAAATAACTCATTTTTGAAAGAACAAGCAATTTCATAGATATAGTACGAAATAATGTTTGCAACAATAAAGTAGGTAAGTAGTCCAATGAAATACTTGTCAAATTCGAGCTCACTGCTGCCAACGAACAAACTACACGTATCTGTGTCAAAAATGTCAAAGTGAAATCCGCCATCTTGTATCCAAAAATCGTAGTCAAACTTGAGCTCACCACGCCAAACTAGGTACACGAAATCGACAGTCATGACCACATCTTTGATTTAAAAAACTGAAATTCACCACCGCCAAATTACTTGACATCAACTATTTTTGACATAAAAATATTTTTTTAAAGTCTTACACTCACTTCTCTGGTCCCTTTAATATACGATACTTTGTAAGAACTTTAAAAAAGTTAGTAAACAGGGAAAAATAGATTTTGATCCTAAATCCATTTCCATCCACCCAGGCAGGGAAGTTTAGAGTCTTCGTGTGTTATAATTTCAAATGGGAAGCGAGCATTTCCGAGCATGTTTGAGAAAAAACACCATTTTTTCTTTGCAGAGTAAACACCAAGCAGTATTCCAAATGGACGTCCAAAACGGAGAAAAATGTCCAAAACACAGAAGCGAATAAATAAAACAGAAAAAGATTTCACAAATTTTAACCCTGGATCCGAACATTTACGGACTTTGAACCTTGTAATGAAGACGAGAAAATCTTAATTCATAACGACGCAAGACAAGTACCCCAAAGTTGAATTGTTCAAAGCGTGAACTGTTCAAAGTGTGAATTGTTCAAAGTGTGATCTTAACTTGCATTGAAGTAAAGCGGCCTCTTCAATGGGTTGCGGCCACAGCAAAATCCATCTCTACCCGAGGAGGAAGAAGAATAACCGTAAGGAGAACGGCGGGAAGAAATCAGGTGAGAAATTGACATCACAAACTACTACTAAGCTAAAATGATCCAGTACTTGACACGGGCCTATAGTTGACACCTTCGATCTTAATTCATACAAATAAAGGTGACATGCAGAGTATCAACTAATGGAATGAAGGTGCAAAAAAGCTCGTGATATTTTTTATTTTGTTTCTCGTCTTTGTAACTTTGTAAACTGTTTCTTCTGAAGTGTTTTTGTTAAGTTTGTGTACATGTACTTTGTGTCTAGTTTTAGTTTAAAATGGGTCCAGAAAAACAGCGTTGCGGCTTGCATTATGATTCGACATCGTTCTGTGCAATCTTGTCCATGTTAAATTAGATATCTGTACAGTTCTGTTGTATACTTTATTCTTTCAAATATACTGTTTCTTCTTCTGTATGTGTCTAAATGTATTTGAATAAACATTTCCCTCTCTCTCTCTATCTCTCACAAATTGTAATTTTTTGCATAAAAATCCCAAAAAACTCCGAAATGCGAGCCTTTCGAACGCACGAACCTCTGCCTGAGATGCCATGAGTCAAGCAGCTTATCTTGCTATAGTTTCACATTAAAAATTTCAATCTTTTTTTTATGCAATACCCGTTCCTTTGTACTTAATTGCATACTCAGAGTCTATTGTCGAACTATGGACCTCCGCCTGAAGGTCACAGAAACAATGTGTGCTTCGCTTCAACATGAAGGTACTTAATCAAATCCTTTGAGTTAAACTCAACACGGAATCTGAAAGTTGGCGAATACTTCTTATTCGGGCCATTTCATAAAAAGTTGAGCGCGTACTTTTCCTCTCCTGAAAATCACCGATTAAATTGAGGTATGCCGGGACTTTTTCGTAGCGGCTACGAAACCTTATCCTGGTACTAGGCCAGTTTTTAGGGTTCCTTAGGTACCTCAAACGAAAAAAGTTAATTCTTACAGGTTAGTATAATAATAATTTTGTCATTCATACAACACGTCAGGATACGTTGCCTGGGGTGACTGCGACACTACCATAAAAAAAACCGGCCAAGTACGAGTCGGACTCGCGCACGAGGGTTCCGTAGAAAGATTTTACCGCTTTTCCCCAGTGTTTTAAGAAGTCCAGTGTTAGCAGAGCCCTGCTCCTAAGCAAAATGTACGCAGTGTGGGGTCATCTTATATTGGCCTGCGAAATCTACAGACAGGCATAAAATTTTAAGATTTTAAGACTTTTTGGCATGGTTGTGCTATAAGAGCTACCTTCATACCAAATGTCAAGTTTCTAGGACAACTGGAAGTACCCTTTAGGTTTTCTCAGTACGGCGATTTGTATGAAAACCACCTTTTTAATGACTGTATCTTTTGATTGCGTTCACGTGAAAGGCTGATTTTTTCACAGCTTCAAGGGACCGCAGGCTTGAGTATTTGATATTAATTTCAGCATGCTACCTCCACGCGTTCCAGAGAAAAAGGTTCTTGACAGACAGACAGACAGACAGACAGACGGACAACAAAGTGATCCTATAAGGGTTCCGTTTTTCCTTTTGAGGTACGGAACCCTAATAAATAAAAGTTTTCATTTATACTTAATGACACTACTCTACGTGTAGTATTTAGTTGGTATGGTGGCTTCAGTTTGAGGCGCGCTCGTGGGTTCTGTTTTATTCTGCATTCTGAGAACTAAATACAGGGTGTTCCGCATTTCAAGTCTCAACAGTGTCTTTGACAGTGTTCCCATTGTACATAGCGAGAGATATACACATTTCCCGTTTACTAATTTGTTTCCCTGTTAAACTAAATTACCTTATGTTTCGTTTATAGGGTTCTGTACCTCAAAAGAAAAAAACACGGAATCCTTATAAGATCACTTTGTTGTCCGTCTGTCTGTCTGTCAAGACCCTTTTTCTCTGGAACGCGTGGAGGTAGCATGCTGAAATTAATATCAAATACTCAAGCCTGCGGTCCCTTGAAGCTGTTAAAAAATCAACCTTCTAAATCAACGCAATCATAAATAAAATAAAATAAAATGCGTTTATTCCGGACAACAGAAATTAAAGCCTAAAGTTTTATGGCCTAGCACTAAGCATCAGAAATATGAAGTCGTTGCGGTGCGAGCGGAATATTCTTTGAATACCCTTAAAAAAAAATTGAAAATCGGTCTACAATCGACGGTGTAATCGACGAACATACATAAAAAAAAATACATACAGTGGAACGTAGAACCTCCTCCTTTTTTGAAGTCGGTTAAAAAGATACAGATGACTCTATATATTTCCATACAATTTGCCGAAATTCGAAAACCTAAATTTCAAGTTTCTAGGACAACTGGAAGTACCCTCCAGTTGTCCTAGAAACTTGAAATTTGGTATGAAGGTAGCTCTTATAGCACAACCACTCAGAAAAGCTTCAAAATCTTAATTTTTAATATCTATCTGTAGATTTCACAGACCAATATAAGTTGACCCCACACTGCCTGCATTTTGCTAAGGAGCAGGGCTCTGCTTACACTGGACTTCTTAAAACACTGGGGAAAAGCTTTAAAAATTTTCGCGAGTCCGACTCGCACTTGGCCGGTTTTTTAAGAATCGGAGAGCCTAGGGTATTCGTAAAATGAAGAACAAGGAAACGGAAGCAAAATTATGCTTCTTAATATTTCCTTATCCAATCCCGGGGGAAAGGGTTTGTTGCATTGCACCTACGCTGGAAATATTTGCCGTTGGGTTATGTTTTTCTATTAATTATTTTATTATATTTCTCTTGGATAAACACCGTGGGCAGGTGCGGAGGCGGACCGGAACCGAAAGCTAAACAGTTTAGAAGTTTGTTGTTTTGATACCTATTTAAAATGATAATGGAAAATTATCTCGTCATAAAATCGGGCGGTAATCTGTCCTACCTATACTTGGCAGCGTACGTAAGAATAAACGTAACTAAAACGTAAATCGTAAACGAGATCACTGTGTGACTTCTTGACCACTGGCAGTGACAGCTAACCTCAATCTACCATGTTCACATGCTTGTCTATGATAGAAACGCAAATTAGCTGCACGTTAGTAGACGGGTATGACATTCAGAAATAAGGCTTTTGGCAAATGGTGATATCAATGTCATGGGTCACCAGGTGAGATTCAAAAGTCGATCCCCAGCAACGCAGGTTCAACTCCAACGAAATATAAGGGTCATAGGAATCGTAAGGGTCGTAAAAGTTAGTCTTAGCGTTAAAGGTTACATTAAATGGGATGACTACATGGTCGAACTAGCAGAATTTTTTGAACGTGGGCGAATGCGTAACTATTTTGACACTCGTCATCGGATTGAAATGTTAATTTATCTACCTACACACATATAATAAGTACTCTATTATGCGTTCAGAAGCCGTAAGTAATGACCATCATTACGACGGTCAATTGTCGTCTTCAAAAACCAATACAATTTAAAAATAGGCCTCAATAAGTCGATACTAAACGTCAGCTCGATATGTTTGTCTAAAAACAGCCAAATTCGTAACAGGTTTATTACCTATGCCTTCGGTTTTAACCCATCTTAGAGTACTTATAATTTGTGTTTAGATAAAATAGCGTATGTAACTCTGCATAATTAGGCCTTAAAACATTCGTGTGATCCTATTATGAAACTCAGCTTCGCCTCGTTTCATAAAAGTGCTTTAAGCACCCTCATAAGTAACAGTTGCATAAACTATTATTTTGTACGCCTGTGACAGCTAGCGAATACTATGACAATTGTTTGCTGTCGATACGGGCCACTAGTGGCACTGTTAATTTGCCCATAGTAATTCAGACGTAACCGCTAACGTGGTCGAGAGGTTTCTTTTGGCCGTTGATTACACTAGACGCTCTGAGGCTGTATTTTAGTTTTTGACATATAGGAAAACGTCTCTATCGCGTTCGCGTTTACGTCTGAATTAATAGGGACAACTTGGCACCGCCAGTGGCACGTATCGACAACAAACAATTCTCATACTATTTGACACTTTAACGCAAAAACGATGGAGACGTATTTTTGGCAGTCAATTAAACTAAAGGTTCTGAACGTGTTAAACTCAGAAATAACCGAACGAGTTTTGATGCGATTTTCACCAATGGGCGGAGTGATTCAAGGAGAAGGTTTATGTGGTTATAATAATACGTCTATGATTCTTACTGTGATGAAAAAAAACTGAATGAGGGCTTTTATCGTAAGCGCTACCTAATCCTACCTAAGATATAACAATACACTGTACAGTTAGCAACAGAAGTAGCTAAGCCAACGAAGCGCTCACAATGATGTAAGCACGGCTCTATTGTTATAGACATAAGAGCTTGTGCAGATCATTGTGACCGCTAGTTGCTTAGATACTTCTGACTGTTTGTACCGTGGCATTGTTCCCTTTTTATACCAAAGTCCACTGAAAATTCAGCCTATACTATGTTTACATATATTTCTAATCGACTTAAAAAAAAGGAGGAGGTTCTCAATTCGTCGGTTTTTTTTTAAATAGCTTAGGTAGGTATTATATTACCCATCGTAATTGGAAAACTATTCGGACGGAAACGATATTAATCCTTATCAAATGAAATACGTTAAATAGTTACCTTAAGCACTTAATTAATTTTCCTTTATACCAAACAATTTAAACTAATATGGCAAAACTAGAACTATAGCGTAACATAATAAATTCTACCTGTAAGCACCTGGGGGTCGATTTTTGAATCTTACCTGTCGATTTTTGAATCTCATCAGGGCCCCGTTTCATAAACGTGACAGGTGACAAATGACAACGACAGTTTGGTGTAGGTTACTGGCTTGAAAAGTATTTGTATTACCAGACTTCATATTAACTATGAAGTGTAGGACGAATTGTCGTTGTCATTTGTCACCTGTCACGTTTATGAAACGGGGCCCTGGTGACTAAATTGTCATCCATGGTATTAATATCACTATTTGCCAAAAGCCTCATTTTTAAATGTCATACTCGTTCACTAACATGGAGCTAATTTGCGTTTCTGTCATAGACAAGATGTCAACATAGTAGATTGAGGTTAGCTGTCACTGCCAGTGGTCAAGAAGTCACTCACTGATCTCGTTTACGAGCGGGTGGGGGCATTCATATTTGATATCATAGGCATGAGAATTTTAGTCACTAGAGAGATTCAAAAATACGAACTTTTCAAAATCAATGAATTTAGTCGTAGAAAAAAAGCTGTGATAGCCTAGTGGTTTGACCTATGGCCTCTCAAGCAGAGGGTCGTTTGTTCAAATCCCGGCTCGCACCTCTGAGTTTTTC
The DNA here is from genome assembly GCA_963691665.1 of Clepsis dumicolana. Classification (NCBI taxonomy): domain Eukaryota; kingdom Metazoa; phylum Arthropoda; class Insecta; order Lepidoptera; family Tortricidae; genus Clepsis; species Clepsis dumicolana. The sequence continues at coordinate 34,623,526 of OY829505.1, read as the reverse complement.
GGAATTTATATGCGAAATTGCATTTTTAATTTATCATGAGCTTTTTGGTCAAGGAATACATCGCGAGGAAACCTGCACACTCCTGCGAAGCAATTCAAATGGTGTGTGTGAAGTTCCCAATCTGCACTGGGCCCGCATGGGAGATATTGTCCAAGCCCTCTCATTCTGAGAGGAGGCCTGTGCCCAGCAGTGTGACATAAAAAAAAGGCTTATGATGATGATGAATTTAGTCACCGCGAGAGATTCAAACATCGACCCCCATGACGCGCGTGACGAGACCGCCTTTGCGCCCACGCGGCGCCCGAAAATACAGGGCCTTCTCTTTCTAACAAAAGGTGATAGAATGAGACTTCCGCTTGTAAATCGTAACTTTATAAAGCATGGCTCAGGAATATATAGAAGGCTCCGCTCGTGCGATTTCTTAATTATGACGCCATAGGCACACCAAGTAACTTACTGTGGTAAGTACACTCAACTGTAAAAGTAGTCAACCGATGCTTTCACAATGATCTAAGCACGGCTCTATTGTTATAGACATAAGAGCTTTTTTATTGAAAGAGGGAGGCAAACGCGGAAGTGGGTCACCTCAAGTCACCTGATGGTAAGCGATCACCGCCACCCATGAGAACCAGCAACCCCAAGAGAGTCACTAGTCCGTTGCCGGCCTTTACGGAGGAAAAGGGATAGACAAAAGGGGGGGGGGGGGTCGGGCTTCCGGTATTCTCACTGACCGAACGGAACGCAACATGGGTGCTGTTGCTTCACGTCGATTTTCTGCGAGAGGGTGGTACTTCCCTGGACTAGTCGGCCCATTCGTACGGCAGCAAATAACTACAGTATGGCTCAGCTACAATGGCTCTCCCACCACAAAGATTGCTTGTGCAGATCATTGTGACCGCTTTGGTTGCTTAGCTACTTCTGCTGACTGTGCACATGTTTACCGCAATATTGCTTCAGAGCGCCATGCCGTATTGAAGGAGGTTACTATGATGGATGAATAGAATAATATGGAACAATCAAAAGCAATAATGGCGTATTTTTCTCCGTATGTCTCTAGATTACATGCCCAGCAGTCCTATTGTCTAACTCAGGATTACAATCGGCTTGACGGACATAATCGCGATTGCGAACGCCTCGAAACATTGCTTTCTTGTCATCAACCATACTGGCTGGACAAGGCCTAAGCGCAGAGGTCGATTTTTGAATCTCACCGGTGACTAAAGTCGCTGATTTCTGAAAAGTTCGTATTTGTGAATCTCATCTGTGACATGCCCCCCCCCCCCCCACTCGTAAACAAGATCACTGAGTGACTTCTTGACCACTTGTCAGTGACAGCCAACCTCAAACCACTATGTTAACTCGCAAATTAGCTGCACGTTAGCAGACGGGTATGAAATTCAAAAATACAGCTTTTGGCATGTCATGGGTAAGAATTTAGTCACCAAGTGGGATTAAAAAATCGTTCCCCAGAACAAGCCCGCGGTATTGGACTGTACTTACTGTATTGGATCGCTAGAGGATCGCCCACTTTAAGGACAACCATCAGAGACAAAAGAATGTACCTGATTGGGGCACAACAAAACTACAACTGTATCTCTTTTCAATTATATCAGCAACGTAACGAGACTACTGGAACCTTGCGGCAGCCGCCCTTGCGACTTAAACTCAAGGCCAAAATTAGAAGAACGTTTTCGATGTATCTTTTTACGTTCGACTAATATTGGCATTGAGTGTATTTGAACAGGCATTGTGCAGGGAACAATAGTGTCAATATCAAATATCCAATTAGTGAAAATACAATTTGGCCTTAATATCTATGCTTTTGTACGTTAATGCTTGAAATTAATACTTTCACCTCCTCTCCTGCTACAAGTCAATTATCTAGAGTAAAATCCGAGCTAGAGATAAACTAACTTACGATACAAAAAGATACTCCAACTGATCATGAATTGATTGCTTTAGTGCGCCATCTCGTGTCCGGGTAAACTGATAAGTTTCGAAGGAATGCGTTGTCTTCGGTTCACGAAATAATCGCATAGATGGCGCTAGTCACTGCAAAAAGTGATAAAAACGAGCTGAGATTTGAATGCATGGAAAAATTCGTCCATTTCCTCTATGTCAATCGTGGTGTAGGAGCACGCGACCCGGAGTGTCGAGGATCCGAGTCCGATTCCCGGGGTGGGCATTTTTCTGGTTTTATCTGTGTAGTCATGTTTCAGTAAGTTTATTAAAAATATAATTTACTTACGATAATACGGCCCGCCCCTCCAAAATTCAAAACGCTACAATGCATATAAGAAAGTATTTATAAAGAACTACCAAGACTCCCACCCAACTCCTGTGTGCGTGCTGAGACAGTCGTCAAACAGAAACAAATACTCGGATTAGTTGTTCAACTAGTCGTCTCACTAAACACATAAACACATGGATTGTAAATTTGGAGGGGCGGGGCCATGTTATCGAAGTTTATCTCTACACACAAAATGGTTCTAAAAAGCGGAAGTTCGTGGAAATGCTACGCCGAAATGAGCCGCAAAATTATGAAAGCAAAAATTGCCAAAATGCTTAACATTTCTCGTCTCATTCCCGATTCATTTCGAAACTTCGTTTAAAAAAGGTTATCTTGAAAATGTGCAGCCCGTATTTCTGAAATGGCTAGCTAGCTGAAGCGGGAATCTCTAAAATTATTCATTTAACTGCATCGCCAGGAACTCGCTCGAGATAAACCATTAAATTTAAATTGGGAGATTGGTGTTAACGTAATATTGTGGATTGAATGGGTGGCTCGCCCGTTGCTTCGCTGCTCGATTAGTGCACCTTCTGGGTTAGTAAAAGTCGAATATTTTATTATCTTACTTTTTGACTAGTATTATGCGCCCGTGAACAGAACTGCAAACAAAATACTACACACTGTCGCAGGATAATCTAACTAATATTATAAATGCGAAAGTAACTCTGTCTCTATGTCTTTCCGTCTCTGTGTCTGTCTGTTTGTTACCTCTTCGTGGGAAAACCGCTGCACCAATCTAGATGAAATTTGGTAAGAAGATAGTTTGAATATTGAGGAATAACATAGGCTACTCATTATTCGGGAATATTGTATAGTTCCCCGGGATAGCGATAACTGAAATCTACGCGGACGAAGTCGCGGCCAACAGCTAGTAAGATATAAATTGTAATAAATAAATACAATGGGACAATTGACACTTATTTATAGGCAAAGCCGATACTATGGGTACTATATAACGGATAAACATACTTATATAGATAAATACATATCAAACATCCAAGACCCGAGAACATACATTCGTATACATCACACAAACATCTGCCCCGACAGGGGATCGAACGTGGCACCTCAAGCTTCATAGTCGGGTTTCTAACCACTAGGCTATCCGGTCGTCCTATATAAATTGTATCGAGTGTACATTGTGTTTGTATTTGCTCCTAGCGTTTACATTAGCACATAAGCACACATAAGCGTCTTTTGTGGGACGTGAGATTTGTACCCACTGCAATAATACGGTGAGGAAACCGAGAAGTATTTCTAGTGTAAATCTCTTGTGAGCGATCAAATCGCCGTAAGTCGTGGGTTATTCAATTTGATGTCTCTGTCTTTCCGAAAGCGCTGGTAGACTCAAAAAAAAAAAAGACGTGTAAAAGAGCATTCACCTGCCTATTTACTTAATAAAATGTTGAATTTGAATTTGATGATGGTGGTGATAGTGTTTAAATTCAGGGAGATCAAAGATTGGCCGGTAATGGTGCTTGAATATTATAATGGCGCTCACCAAAGTTATTCATTCATAGTTAGTCATTCATATTTACATACATTATTGGCCAGCGATCCCGTTTCGCGATCCCATTATTAATTTAGGTACATAAATTATTAATTACTACGAACACCCGCTTCTGATTACCGGCAGAAATTGGTGTGAATAATGTAACAGTTGACGCAAGAATTGTTGTTTGCCTGTTGATCGGCATTTAATTAAAAATGTAGCTTTCCCTCATTCAGTCACAATTAATTCCAAAAACATTTTCTTCAGCCATGATTGACAGATAATAAACATTAAATATTTCGAAAACATAATTCTAACTTTAATTACGTTTTTGGAATCGGTCCGTTCGAATGTCACTTTGAAAGACAACAGCAAATGAAGTTAAGCATATATTTAGGTACTCATTCATTGAATTTTTGAATCTTTGTTCATATCAGTAGCGACGCAGTTACATACATACCTACGTACATGTAACTACGTCGATAAATATCGGGAGCTCATCGAAACCTAGTAAGTCATCGCGGTCATTATACCTTAATTAATATGTCCAACTGGCAACTACCGTAATTGTTCTTTTGAACGAACTAAGTAATCCATTTCCCTGTTGATGTTTTCCACCACAACGGCCTTTCTATTGACTGTAAAATTATTCCAAATTGTCGTTTTATGTTATCATGGACTGTTGCCCTCGGAGGCTTATTTTAATAAAATCAATACTTACCAATTTGGGTAAGTTGTCGCAGTTAAGTCAAGTAAATAGTCGCCTGAGTGAGTCTTATAGTTAACGGGATAGGGCTGATATTGGTTAAGGTTATTTCGTGGCTGTTTGAAGTGTACGTTGGTTGTCATTTAGTACCGAAGCTTGTTTACCCATTCGGTGATGGGAAAACATCGTGAAGAATCCTGGCACAAATTGCGAAGCAATGAGTGCCACCGGGAGTCAAAAATCCGCTAGGATCGCTAGGTCTATTTGTCAATTTCCACCAATAATAGGCCAGTAGCTTGTCTCTCATTGGTGGAGAATGACAGATAGATCTCACTCAACACTAGCATCGAGGACTGATGGCCGTAGGGGTCAGAAGGTTCTCGAATGGCGTCCGCGGACCGGGAGACGACCTGTCGCTACGCCTCCAACAAGATGGAGCGACGACCTAGTAAAGATCGCGGGATCGCGGTGTACAAGACCGGTCTGAGTGTAGAGCTTTGGGGAGGCCGCCGTCCAGCGATGGACGTCTTTCGGCTGACATGATGATGTCTAGCGATCCTAGCGGATTTTTGACTTGTGATAGCTCATTCAGTGATATGTGTGAAGTTCCCAATCTGCTCTCATACTGAGCGGAGGCTTGTGCCCAGCAGTGGGACGTAAAATAGGATGGTGATGGCGAAGAAATGTCTTTCTGTACCTTGTGTTGCAATTATACGCAGGTACTTGGAAAATCAACTCAAATAAAACTCGTTAAAAAAACACTTCGACATTTTGGGTTTCACGTTTCACAAGCATACCTAAACAATAAAAATAAAACGTAAAAACCTTTCTAGTGCGAGTTGGGATCGCACAATAGGGTTCCGTACTCGGCGGACGGACGCACAGACATCGGAGACTTAGTAATAATGTTCCGCTTGTACAGTCAAAGTCAAAGACATGGATCCGCGCAAAGTTGCAAAATATGTATACACCAACCTTACCGTCATAGTAATAAGGTCTGTATACGTATTTTTGGGACTCTGTGGTGACACGGACCCCTAAATAACATTTGATACAGTCTCGCACAATGCTAAGTGCCGGGAAACAATTCTGAGTGAGAAATTCGTCCTACAAGGAAAAGTAATTAAAAAAATAAAAACCCTTTTCAAGACTCCAATTTTATGTTTCGCCGAAATTCACAAATCAAAAACCACTGCCCAAACAGTCCAGGGAAAATTCTACATCGAAAAGCAGCTACCATAAAAACTCAAGCAACACCTTCTGTATATTTATACCGACAGGTTTGAAAAAACAACGAAATAATGTCCAATAATTTCGGCCGACGCAGCAATGCAAACTGTTTGCACAATTCGGACGCTTGTGCTGCTAAACAGCCATGAATCAAGCGTTGAAACTCGTACGGCAATTTACAAGGGATTAAAAACAAAACAAATAACTACCGCTTTTGGGGCTTGGCTAGCAGTCGCCTGATTGAATTTACCCATTGCGCGCTTTTAAAGACTTAGCAGTTTTGAGGATTATAATAAACCGAGCAAGAGCATGTCGGGCCATGCCTAGTGAAGGGTTCCGTAACCTTTACTACAAAGAAATGCAGTATCGATGAAAAGGGCGTATCTTCACAGCATTTACGCCCTTTTGTTGAGAAGCGCAGTTTTTCGGCAATATCTCGAAATGTTGGAAACAATTTAAGTTGAAAGTATATTTTTTGGACCTACGGTTTAGAAGATAAGGGACACAACTTATGCAACTTTCGGAGCGATTATTTTCGAAAATATTCACTTAATTAAAAAAATTGCTTAGGAACCTCAAAGTGTTAACTATCAAACTAAGTAGTGGCTTCTACAAGACACCTTTGCTCGCAATTTCATGAATATACCTTTTATAGTTTTCGAGTAAATTGCCTGTGACACACGGACGGACATGACGAAACTATAAGGGTTCCGTTTTTGTCATTTTGGCAAATCCTAACCCTAAATACCGGCCAACCACGAAGGGTTCCGTACCGTTGTAGAGTGCCTATTTAACACTATCTCTATTATTCTATTAATGCATGACTATTTTAATGTACATATTTACCTAAATATGAATTAACTATAATACAGATTTTTTTGAACCCACATATTATAATCTGCTGATTTAGGTGTGTTAAACACGATTAGCATTATGAATACATCCTTTATGATTGCTAAACTCAGAATACAGAATAAAGCAGAAGACGCGTTCAGTCATAATGGCACGCCGCGGAGTGAGTCCATTTTTAGGGTTCCGAAGCCAAAATGGCAGAAAGGAACCCTTATAGTTTCGTCATGTCCGCCTGTCTGTCTGTTCGCGGCATAGCTCAGAGACTATTGGTACTAGAAAGCTGTAATTTTGCGTAGATATACATATTAATTAGGCCGAAAAAGTGCTGGGGTAAAATATTGATAAAATATTTTTTTTGGGGTACCTCCCCTACACGTAAAGTGGGGACGATTTTTTTATTTCTCGCCCATCCCGTAGTGTGGGGTATCGTTGGATAGGTCTTTCAAAAGTATTATGGGGTGCAGGAAGGTAATTTTTCGATAAAGTTATTCGTTTGCGAAATATTTAGCTTTGAAGTGCTCATTTTTGTTGGAGTCCAGTGTCCGCGACAACAAGCAATTCTCATACTATTTGACACCCGCAAATACGATCGAGACATATTTTTGGCCGTTGATTAAACTAAAGGCTCTGCAGTTTTCGTGTGAAAGAGAAACAAATATTCTGTGCTCCTCATGTGCTCCTATCTATCTTCACTAACTTTCGAGTTTTTAATATTACTTAGTAAGGTAAGATGCTTTTTCCAAGTATCCATTTTATAATAAGGCGTGTGCAGCGGGCAGCGGGTGCTACTCCTGCGCTGCTAGGTGCTAACTCTTTACAAACTAAGTATAATGCATGGATTCATAATGAAGGCAAAGGAACAGCTGATAGTGAAAAGCACTTTACGCCAGTTTCAGTTTCAGTTGAGAACTTTTTTAATTTCTAACTTCATGAATCTATAGTAATTAGCGATTGGCTTTTGTTTTTTCCTGGACTTGAAAATTATTTGGCAAGGCGTAAGCCGCTTATTTAGATTTGCTCTCGATATATCTTGTTATTTATCAGCGATCTGCTTCTAATAATTATAATATAAAAGGGCTGCCACTAACGGTGGTACTGTGTTTAAACCTTGTAAATATTTATAGTTCAGTTCTTATTGTTTTTATCGTGTACATATACATTTGTGAAACCTAATCCAAGTCTCGTTTAGGTTTCAATCGCTGGCCTAGGCACTAAAACGAGGCTTGGATGGGTGCTTAAACAAACAATAAAGCAGGGTATTTGCTTCCAGCCCTCTCGCTTTTGCTTCTCTTCCGCCGTCTGGTTTCCGTCGCCCTACTGCCTCGGAGCAGACCGCCGCTGAAGACTGAAGCCTACTGGAAGCTCCGAGGCTACCCTAATACCCTGCCCTGCCTTCCTACCTATCCTGCTGTGTTAAGGCCAGTGTTTCAGAGTTTTTTCAAGAGCAGTGCTGACTGGGACAATTTGTATATAGTTCTTTTTTTTTATATTGTATTATATTTCCTATACAACATCGCCTTGTTGTTATCATTCTCTCCGACCGGCTAGCCGTTTACAATATTTATTCAGATTTTTTTCCTGAATATTATATTACTAGATTACTTACCAAATGTGCGAGTTGGGTAAGGAGGTGTTGTCTTGACAAACCAAATTGCCAGCACCCAGGTCCCTATTTCACGATCTTTACAATTGTCAGTTTAACGTGACAATTCGAACTACATTTCTTTGACAATATGAAGCGCGCTAAAACAAAAGCTCTACAAGTCGGCAGTTGACACCGAATTGTCATTGAAAACTGACAATTGTAAAGTTGGTGAAACAGGTGCCAGAAATAACAAACTCGGTATATTGTGTGTATCCTAGAGGTGCACTAAAAAGGGATTTTAATATTTCATTGAGGCAAAGCCACGGGGCATAAAATGGTATATAGGTATGTGTTTATATTAATGATTCAACTACTTTGAGGCCTCATGCCGTAAACTAGCACTCGTGGCTGAATCTTATTATGAACCTATAGCATAATAGTTATTTCATAATCATCGTCATCATGTCAGCCTGTTGACATCCACTGCTGGACATAGGCCTCCCCAGGCCTCCAACAAGATGGAGCGACGACCTGGTAAAGCTCGCGGGACCGCGGTGGATGCGGAAAGCACAAGACCGGTCTGAGTGGAGAGCCGCGGGGGGGCCGCCGGCCAGCAGTGGACGTCAATCAGCTGACATGATGATAATAGTTATTTATGTTTAGTAAATCAAAGGACCGGAAACAGGCGTGACTGTATGTATTTTTATGTACCATAAAAATTATCAGATTTTCAATTTCCACAAATAATTTACAAAGGTCGGAGTCGGACTTTAGGATACATTCGTTTAACGGTTCAATTGTAAAGCAGTAATATTAAATTCCTTTGTATCACGAAGGTAATGTTTTTGGCCGGTTACAAATGCTAATCTTCGTGTTGCTACCAGTGCCCTAAGCACGACTTGTCGAATCCTGCGTCACGTAAAATCGAATAGTAAACTATAACGAGTTTGTATGACGTTTGGAACAGCGCCCGCCCGTGAGCGTATTTGGAAGTAAAATTTAGTATGAGATTTCTCGATCTCGATACGATAACCGTAACGTAACGCAGGATTCGACAAGTCGTGCTTAGGGCACAGTTGCCTTTTGTATATTTGACGCGATCAGACTTACGCCATTGACGTAGTAGAGCGTTTGAGGGCTGCGTCCGATCCAAGGACGATAAAAAGAAGAGGACTGCCAGTGCCAGTGTCTATACGATGTCGCGTTCCTTTAATATAATAACTCTGCTGTAGCTGGTTAAAATAAAAAACAAAATTCAAAATCTTGTTCAGCAAATAGGCAGTTGAATGCTCTTTTACACGTTTTTCTTTTTGAGTCTACCAGCGCTTTCGGAACCATGATTGCCAAGAAGAATGCGCCGCAAGAAACTTGGCACAAAGTATTTTTTTCTAAAAACAAGTTTTCAGGTAAATTGTTTCAACTGAAAATCATTAACATGTGGAGTAATTCAATACAAACTTCATACCAAGCGATACTAAAGGAAGTTGGTGATTTGACCAACAAAATGCCAGCGGTTGATCACATAAAATCACGTTGACAAACGTAAAGCGAAAACCCTGGCTGTGAAATGTCAAACGTATTTTTCAATGTACCCGGTAAATTTCCAAACTCCAAACGTTGCCCCGGAACCGCTGGCAGTTAAAGCAAAGGGACTGTGACACATTCATCCGGGAATGAGCTTTATTTGGTCACATTAAGTATTTGGAATAATCGCTACGGCTGTTTACGGCCGTTTCAGCGTTCAAGTGTCAAATCGGTTGGCGTTTAGTACCGGAAAGTGACACTAGCACTCGAGGCGAACACTGCGTTAGACAATGATCTTTACCTATAAAACAGTACCGTGGCTGACAGACAACGCATAGCCTAAACCACTTTACCTAAAGACTTGAAATGTAGCAAACATATACCTTGAGTACCTCTCCTAAAGGTGCACTAAGAAGGGATTTTTCGAAATTTCCACGGGATAGGGAACTAGGCAATGCCGCGGGGCATAGCTAGTATTACATTATGAAAATGAGGTAGATATTATGTCAATTATATTTTTTATAAACTCACTGAAACATGAATACACAGAAAAAAACCAGAAAAATGCCGACCCCGGGAATCGAACCCGGATCCTCGACACTCCGGGTCGTGTGCTTTTCCCCTACACCACGATTGGACATAGAGGAAAGGCCGAATTTTTTCTATGTATTCAAATCTTAGTTTGTTTTTATCACTTTTTGCAGTGACTAGCGCCATCTATGCGATTACTTCGTAAACCGAAAACAACGCACCCTTTCATTGAAAAATAAAAAATTGGGAGAAAAAATACAAAAAGATACTCCTACTGAGATCAGATATTATGTCATCAGCAACCCGAAAAGGCTACAATTGGCCTTAGTAGCTCTCGAATAAGGTCCAAACTTGCGCGCAAATGTCAACATGTTAGTAACATGTTTTTCGATTGCTTTGCGAGCATGTGACGTACCTTTACTTATAACATCAATGGCATTAAAATTAAGTAATTAACTCTACGGGTACTTGTAGATAAATATTCTAGGCGTGATTACATTATTTAAAAACGACTGCTAAAACAATTACCTAACTAACCTAACCAACTTACAAAAGTTGAAAAACCCCCGACATTGTCATTTCAAAGTTCAACATTTCAAAAACGGGTGAACCGATTTTAATGAAACTTAGCTAAGAACCATCTCGATTTTACTAGCTTTCGGTTAAAAAAAACCACCTCAATCCGCTTGGGAGCTATGGTGCCACAGACAGATACACAGATACACAGACACACAGATACACATGTCGAAATTATAACACCACTCTTTTTCGTCGGGGGTTAAAAACAAGATTAGATACTTACAAAAAAAAATATTTAAGTAAGCATTTAGACGGTAGGACTACATAGCTCTCTACTGTCGGAGATTCGCTGAAACAATACCTAATAGAGTGCAAGTATTGAATCCACTGAAACATGAAATGAAACTATACTGCAATTTTCCACTTCTTACTTCCCATCCATTATTTTCTGTAGCTTACTAGCTTGTGTACAGCTTGTGTAGTATCGGATAACATCAGAATGAGACGAGCCCTACTCGTTCTAAATGGCCTGTTGGCCTTGCATCGGCGCAGATTTACAAGAAATCCTACCTAATCCTACTACTATTTACTACAAGTGGAACAATCAAGACATTGGAAATATCGAGAAAACAATTACAGAATAGCAACGTTCGCGTGGACGTAATGCTGATATTGCGATTTTATCATTTGTATTCAAATGTTGACAATGCGCGCAGACAAGTAAGTACCTAACATTGATTGGGTACTTACTCAGAATACAGAAGAAATGGATTGGAATAAATGGAGAGGATACTACAACATACGCTTAAAAACACATGTCAAGGTTGTTTACCTTCTTTCTAATGCAAAAAAAAAGTATAGTTAGGTCGACTTCTCCTCGTTTCATGAAACCACACTCGTGTTTTACGGACCCTCTTTAGTCATGTACGTAACAGTTGTATAAACTACTAATGTTATTATCCAACATATTATGGGGAATTACGGGTTTGTGTCCGCCCTGTATAACTTAGTTAAGGCTCCTTTGAGTAATAAACCCTTTGTTAAATATACAATGACAATGCAAAGAAAAATCCGTTAAGCAGCTGGACTTGAACCAGCAACCTCGGTAATCCGTACCAAACCCTTAAATGTTTTTAAACCCTTAGTTAACCTATTATGGTGGACAGTGGACGTGTCGTATTGATACACTTCCGGTACACGTACAACGCCACCAGCAATCCTGCAGCATCCTGCGTCACGTAAAATCGAATAGTAAACGTTGTCGAGTTTGTATGACGTTTGGAACAGCGCCCGTCCGTGAGCGTGTTTGGAACTAAAATTTAGTATGAGGTTTCTCGATCTCGATAGGATAACCGCAGGATTCGAGAAGTCGTGCTCGACCCTCTGAACACTAGATACATATATACATAGGTATCACGCGCCCCCGATTTTCTGGAATATAGGCGAATGGGAAATGTACGCGGCGAATTGAAAATGTCTTCGCGTTAAAAAAGTTTAAAGTAGAATTATATAGTTTGTGAGCGTTTAGGATAGGATTCGGGGTTTAGAAATACTTCCACTGTTGGTCAATGTATCCTAACTTCCTAACTAATATTATAAATGCAAAAGTAACTCTGTATTTCTGGTCCCTCTGTCTGTTTATTACCTCTTCACGAGAAAACCGCTGCACCAATCTAGGTGAAATTTGGTAAGAAGCTAGTTTGAATATTCAGGAATAATATAGGCTACTTTTTATTCGGGAAAATTATATAGTTCCCGAAATAATAACCGAATACCCGATAACCGAAATCTACGCGGACGAAGTTGCGGGCAACAGCTAGTACTTAATAAAGATACGTAATAGGCACACAAAACAATCGAAAAACATGTTCCGAACATGTTGACATTTAATTAATTTAATAATGATTTTTTTTAATAATCGCTGCAAAAGTTGCATAAATTGTTGCTCCGCCCGGCTCCTCGTCAGTGTCTCTATCGATCGAGGACGATAAAACAAAGAGGACTGCCAATGGCTATACAATGTCGCGTTTCTGTAAAATAATGAGCCTGCTGTAGCTAGTTGCACTATAGAGAGGTCTCTGTACCATTAATTTTGTATGACACTTAGACCTCTGGCTAACACCAGCGCCATCTATGAACTGAAAGAGAAAACGAATTTAGATGGCGCTATTGTGTTAGCCAGAGGTCTAAATGTCATACCAAATGAATGGTACAGAGACCCCTCCGTAGTAAAACTAGCTACAGCAGGCTTATTATTTCAAAAGAACGCGACATCGTATATAGACACTGGCAGTCCCCTTGGTGTTATTACTATTTTGTATTAATAAAATGACAACGATTTGACTAGGGTTGCCAACCGTCCCGCTGTACGCGGGACGTCCCCTCATGGTGTGTGCGGAACGCTAAATATCCCTCTTTTCGGAATTAGCTAGTACGCACATTAAAAAAAAGTAATAGAAATAGTAAAGTTTGCACTTTTCTAAATTGTGAATTAGAGTAAGTGTAAGTTTTACTATAAGTGTACATGTTTTTTGTTTAGTACTTACCTAAATATTGACTACACAACAACAACAAGGTGAACAAGGAAAAGGTGTTGTTGATTTAAGTGTTTTATTTTACTTCTCATCCGATCAGCATCCGATTTGCAGAGAAATGCTTACGTTTTTGGTATATATTCTAAACAAAATTTGTTGGATTCCGCTTTATAAACTCTTGTCCCCGCATTTGAAAACAATGTTTCCCGCAAATTCGTATTTTGAAGTTGGCAACCCTAGATTTGACACTCCAACTCTGAAACAGCAATGAATTACATTTTTAGACTTCGCAATGAAGACTGCAGCGAGTCAAAAATCTGCTAGGATAGCTATTGTCGAGTGAGGTGAGGTCTATCTGTCAATTTCCACCAATCACAGGCCAGCAGCTTGTCTCTCATTGGTGGAGAATGACAGATAGCCTCGCTCGACTCGCGTTAGCCCTCATCACAGACCAACCACCCTCTGGACACCAAATGTCAGGGCGAACGTTTCCGAAACACATATGCTCATTTGCACCTATAAATCTCTCTAGCCACGAATCGCGGCTCACTTTCGACCAGATGACAACCGACATGACGAGCTATAAACCAATCACGACACATTTCCCCGGCCCACTCACCGAGGCTTTTTTCGTAATGACTTTCCAAGTAAATTATAGAAGATGCGGTGACCACTCCAGAGGGTGGTTGGTCCGTGGCCCTCATTGCCATTATTAAACTAAGGCGCTGCTACAAGGTACTATACTTATAAGTTTGTGACCATGTCTGTCTGTGACACCGTAGCTCTTAAATGGGTGGTCCGGTTTGGATGCGGTTTCGTTTATTTGAAAGCTAGTATTCTAGTGGTGGTTCTTAGATAGGTTTCATAAAAATCGATTAAGCCGTTTTTAAGATAAGCTCCTATTGAACTTAGAAATGAAAATGTCATGGGTTTATCAACTTTTCTAAGTTGGTTAGGTTATTACGCTAATTGATTACAAAGCGAGTATAATTATAGCATTTAATAGAGTCCCCACTATCATTATTAATACTGATAACGCAGGTGCTGAGACCCCACAGGACCATACCCTGGCATTAAAACCCTATTAAATTTGTATACTACCATTAAACGTCGCTTTGCACGTAAGTTTAGTCAATGGGTTTATTCCTAAACATCTGCACCATTCTGGTACAAAATTACATGAAATTAAAGTCTGTTTTCACTCATGCCCTGTATTATTTGTTCAGATATTCTGGTAGCAAAGAGTACGTTTCCTACGTTCAAATGTTGACGTACATCTTTTATTCATCGTGTGACGTGGGTTTGAGGGCACGGCGCTGATATTTTGGGAGAAGGAATAGATTTTGGACACTACAACGGGACATAATCTAACTGAGATTAAACACATATTTCTTAGCGGAAATTAATTATGATAAAGAATGCTGATTAAGGGTCTGCAAAGTATCAATGCGTTTTAGTGACTTACGGCCAATGCCACTGTTATTTAGGGTTCCGTACCTCAAAAGGAAACACGGAACCCTTATAGGATCACTTTGTTATCAACAACCAACCAACACCCAACAAACAAAACAACAACCTTTTTAATGGCTGTATCTTGTGATTGCGTTGACTTAGAAGTTTGATTTTTTTCACAGCTTCAAGGCACTGCAGGTTTAAATATTTGATATTAATTTCAGCTTGCTACCGCCACGCGTTTCAGAGAAAAAGTGTCTCGGCTCGAAATCCTATAAGGGTTACGTTTTCCTTTTGAGGTGCGGAACCCTTAGAAAACAAAAAGGTGTTTTTACTTTTATACCGTATAGACAGGTTGTCTCAACCGTCGATTCAATAAAGCATGTGAGGGCAGCAATGTGTACCTATGCGATTATAATGCTACTAAATGTTGCCCGCGACTTCGTCTGCGTAGTATTTGTTTATTACTATACCGCGGAAACAATCTCAGCAACAATAGGTCGATTTTGAATCTCACAAGGTGACTAAATTCAGTGATTTTTAAAAAGTCCGTATTTTCGAATCTCATCGGTGACTAAAATTCTCATGCCTATGATATCAAATACGAATGCTCTCACCCACTCGTAAATGAAATCACTTGAGTGACTTCTTGACCACTGGCAGTGACAGCTACGATACGATAATTTACGTTACGCAGGATTTGAAAACACGTTCTCGGCCTACTGATGAGGCCATTATACACTACAGCTCTTGTAGGTTAATTAACGTCTCAGTGGATATTTAAAAACCATTCCTTTTGTCATCAAAACTAGAAAAGCACTTTCCTGGTCGACTATACTTGTGCCCTACTTTCTTCAGTTTAGTGCGTTATTGGATTATTCGAGTTTTATTGGACGCCTATCATTCACTGCAACACAATTAATGTCTCACGGCTGCGCAATGGCCGACATTCCTCACCAAAACGATTCTAGTTATCAGGGTTCCGTAGACAAACGTAGGGTTCGTTAGGGTACGTAATTATTAACTGGAACCTGAGGTACCTGATGTTTAATCTGTGTTAGTTTTTTCTTTGAGTTCATAAATGGCGCGCTAATGTGTTAAGACGCTCCCCTGAGAGAATGACCTTGAGCGTTTCGCGTCTTCCTCACCCCGCCTCTCGTCTACTAAACCACGTCGTTTTAGTGGCGACATCTATTAAATATCGGTCCAACTTTATGGTACACAGTGATATTACAAATAACGCGTATTTTCGCAAAAATGTATCGTTCAGAAAACGCACCGAATACGTAAATTATTCATTTCAAATATTAAGAATTTAAAAAAAGGTGGGTATCATAATAATGTTAAGCGGGGAACTCTTAGCCTGTTAAATTCTCTATACATTGGTGTACTTATGTATGATGTAGTGACAGAAAATAAATTACAATATGAATATTTACGATTCACTTGTGATGCCGATATCATAAGTATTAAATAATGAAAATTGCAATACGAAACGTGGGAAGGCAAGTTGAGATGTTATATATAATTAATGTATTTTAATATTTTGTTTTTATCGTTTAAATAATGTACAGTGTGGCTCTAAGCAGCGGTCTAAGTGTCATACGAAATACCATCACTTTATAGTGAACCTAATTACGCAGGTTTATTATTTTAAAAGAAGTCAGCTTTCTTGATTTTATCGTTATTAAGTGAATACAAATATTAGTTCTCGAGTCTTGAATTATAAAGCAGTAAGTATGTTTATCAACCGTCCTGAGCGGCAAGCAAGGAAACACGCACGTAGCTTTTCAGTTGTTCATTTACTTGAAAATTTACACGCGAAAAGCACTTTTGATGGAATATTGTACGTTTCTTGGAAATAACATAGCGCCCGTTGGATTAAAGAAGCACGAAACGCAGGATAAAAATAGCAGCGAACTTTAACATTTGATTCTCTGTCGGTGTTTTTCTGACAGTAGATAAAGGTTATCATTATGACACATAAGAAAAGCCCTGACTGACAACTGACTCATCAACGCTCAGCCGAAACATCTCTAAGCCATTTAGATTAAGTATTATATTATAGTATTAATTCTGGGACCCTATACATCCCTTTGTAATTTAAATTTTCACAGATATTTGACCTGGAGACCCTATACATCTCCTGCTCAATTAAAACGTGCCAGTAAAGTAGTGTTCTGGTTTTGCTGTTCTAATAATTACTTTTTACACTTGTTTCTAAAATGCGGTTTTTTTTTTCTCTTTTAAACTTTTAATGACAGAGTGAGGTTTCTTTGTGTGATTTGTCTGTGGTTACGTATTGTAAGAGCTAATGTAACTTGTTTTAGAAAAAATGACTTTGTGCTTAGTTTCTTGCGGTGCATTCTTCTTGGCAATCATGGTCTTTCCGAAAGCGCTGGTAGACTCAAAAAAATGACGTGTAAAAGAGCATTCAACTGCCTATTTGCTGAATAAAATTTTGAATTTTGAATTTTGAATTTTGAAACCCTTGTACAGTCAGCAGCAAGTAGCTAAGCTACCGAAGCGGTCACAATGATCTAATCACGTCTCTATTGTTATAGACATAAGAGCTTGTGCAGATCATTGTGACCGCTTCGGTTGCTTAGCTACTTCTGCTACTGACTACCTAGAACGCTGAAATTTTGCACAGAGGTTCATCTATACCTATAAAACAGTACCGTGACTGACAGACTGACAGACTGACAGACAACGCACAGCCTAAACCACTGGACTTAGAGACTTGAAATTTGGCACACATATACCTTGAGTATCCTAGAGGTGCACTAAGAAGGGATTTTTCGAAATTCCCACGGGATAGGGACTAGCCCATTTTTAAATATTTCACGAGGGCAAAACCGCAGGGCATAAGCTAGTCTTATAATATAGACCGAGGATAAGAAGGGATTTTTTGACATATTCCAAACGAGAAAATTTCCATGACTTTTATCATTCATAGTGAAATAAAACAGATCACTCACGTATATAAGTCGAGTTTAGCCCGACATGTTTGCGACTAATTTGTAGTCCCTCCTCTGGGAGCGCACGGCCCAGCGGCAGCGAGACGCACACTGCGCGCCGCGGTTCTGCTCGCACGACTACTAGGCGCAGCTGTAAGCGGCACACAACTACCCTAGTTTTCGTCGTCATTTTTACGAATTAATCCGAAACGTGTCAGCCTAAACTCGACTAATATACGTGAGTGATCCGTTTTATTTCATAATTGAGTCTCACGATAGTTTCATGTTAAAAGTGACTTTTATCATTTCTTGGAATAAAAACGAATTAGAACAAAAAAATACAAAAGAAAAACCATTTTGTTTCTTTGGAGCATTTTCAAGGCTATTATCATGATACTCGGGACTTAATCGTGTAAAATATATATATGTATATAGGTACATATATTTAAATTTAAATACCTCGACGTTTCGAACGCGACGTTGCGTCCATGGTCTCGAAGGGACTGCGTTGCGAAGGGAAGGTCGCGTCCGAAACGTCAAGGTATTTAAATTTAAATTTGAGTATGTATTTTTTTTACGCGATTAAGTCCCGGGTATCACGATAATGTGTATCGCGAAAGTTTAAATCAATACATTTTTCAAGGCTAGATTGCAGGCCAAAGGGCCCCATCTCTGACTTGTAGTATAGTTAGTAGTATCGCATGTTGTAGCCACAAATTTATTTGTACTGAACTCGGTGGTCAAAACCGAATCGATGCCGCAAACGTCAGTAGAATAATTGCGAGTACGTTGAATGGCGGTTTCGGTGCTTTGAGAATAGGCTCGTGGAGAATTTGGGACGCGTCAGCATGTAGTGTATCGGTGGTGACAGTTGGGTCTATGTGACATGTGTTGAAACCATTCAATGTTGCAGTGGTGGTGTTGCATAAAACATAGCCTTACACGTGTGGTGGCGGGTGAGCAAATTAATAGTTTTAGTTCAAAGATGTTAAAATGTGTCGAAATCGCCAAAAAGATGGACACGATGGGATTTATTTATACAATAACATAGAACCTCCTCTTTTATTTGAAGTGCGTTAAAAATATTTTTATCTCAAACCTACTGGATTTTTCAGAAATAACATTTAGTATCAACCAATATTATCCATAGCTAATAATATGAACAGTTTAGAGCTAAAATATCGATACACTGACCTCTCTATCTAACGACCGCACGTCCGGAATGTTTGCCACTATTCGGTACACGTGCACTGCATAGCCGCGGCTTGCGGTAGCAGAATATTCGAGACATTATTATTGAAACATTACCGCGTTTGATTGTTAGTTATGTTTTACGTGCCACAGCTGAGGAGCGATATAACTTTGCGTGGTACAGTCAGTCATTATAAAATATTTGGGTATTTTAGATTCCCTTCTAAATGTTTTGTTAGTGAGTTGCAAATCTATCAGTTATTAATTACCTACATTCCATCAACTGAGTTGACGGCGGCGAGGCGGCGTCGATCCGTCATGTGTGACACAACCTTTAGGGTTTTTCTGGTTTTTTTTTCGTGTGTGTGTTTCAGTGAGTATTTTAAAAGTACCTATGGTATATTATCACATCATTACCAGCCTTTTTTACGTCCCACTGCTGGGCACAGGCCTCCTCTCAGAATGAGACGGCTTGGGCTATAGTTCCCACGCCACCCAGTACGGATTGGGAACTTCACACACATCATTGAATTGCTTCGCAGGTGTGTGCAGGTTTCCTCACGATGTTTCCTTCACCGAAAATAAATTCCGCACATAAATTCCGAAAAACTCAGAGGTGCGAGCCGGGATTTGAACCCACGACACTCTGCTTGAGCGGCCATAGGTCAAACCACTAGGCTATCACGGCTTCACTATATTACACTTCCCATTTATATTCCCATTTATTAACCGAATGAAAGAACCGTTTCAGCTTGGACGAAAATGCTATCCGCCGTCTGTCCGGCTGTTCTCCTTTACAGATCGCCTAGTGTAATCGCCGACCAGGCCAAGAAATACGTCTCGATCGCGTTCGCGTTCAACAATTCTCATACTATTTGACAATTTAACGCAAACGCGATCGAGACTTATTTTGTGCTTTTTGATTACACTAAGGGCACAGGTGGCACTTCTCAATCGATTTTCGAATACTGCGTAACGTTAGGGTTATCGTATCGAAATCGAGAAACCTCGTACTAAATTTCAGTTCCAAATACGCTCACGGGCGGGCGCTGTTCCAAACGTCATACAAATTTCTCGAACGTTACGCAGGATTCGAATATTCGTACTCGGACCTCTGACGAAGCCATATTATAGCCATAAAAAAATAAAGGCCACCAAGGGTATTCATCGTTACGTGAAAATTATATTAAACAGTTTTTTAATAACAGAAATACAAGGCCTTTATTTTTATTTCGGCTAATCATCATTTCTTTAAGCAGTCAATTGATTCACTATTTCAATCATACCGTTTGATATAATTTTCACGAAACGATCTATTTTTTTATACGACAAGGAAGGCAAACGAGCACAAGTAGGTCACCTAAGTGATCACTGATTCACCACTGCCCACATAGACACCCGCAACCCCGGGGGTTTGCAAATGCGTTGCCAACCAAGAGAGCTAAGATGAAATGCCTCTTGCGCCCGTAATTACACCGGCTGTCTTACTCCCCACACTGGAACACACACAACAGTGCAAGCACTGCTGATTAGCAGCAGGATTAGCAAGTAAGGTCTTTTTTAGGGTTCCGAAGCCAGAATTGCGAAAACGGAACCCTGATCTATAGTTTCGCCATGTCTGTCTGTCTGTCTGTCCGCGGCATAACTCAGAGACTATTGTTACTAGAATTACGATTCTCGGGCTTACCTTGGATCGCAATTTGCAATGGAGCCCACACCTATCTGGTCTTGCTGGTAGATTGAGCTCTGCCGCTTATGCTGTACGAAGAATCCGACAATTCACCAATGTAGAAACTGCGCGGTTAGTTTACTTCAGTTATTTTCACAGCATTATGTCTTATGGCATCCTAATTAGGGGTAAGGCGGTCGACATAGATACAATCTTTATCCTGCAGAAGAGGGCGGTCCGGTCCATTTACAATCTTGGCTCCCGAGATTCACTTAGAGAACGCTTTAAAGAAATCGACATCCTTACAGTGGCATCTCAGTATATATATGATGTAATATTGTATACACATAAGAACATCAAAACTTTTAAGAAAGTGTCGGATGTGCATGGTTTCAACACTCGAAATAAGCATAAACTTGCCGTCCCTAAATTTCGTCTACGAAAAGTCAGCAAGTCTTTTTTGGGAAATTGCGTGAGGTTCTACAATAAAGTGCCTGTAGATGCATGGGAATTGCCTCACAATTCATTTAAAAGCTACATAAAGACCGCTCTCCTGAAAAAAGCATACTACAAAGTGGATGAAAACTTATGTGATGATACCACTTGGCCAAGATGATAATTAGGACACCAATGTGACTTGGCTGCGTCCCGAAGATATTCGTGTATGGTATCTGGCTCTGTTGCCATTGTCCGCTGCGTACTAATTATATATAATTGACAAATAATGTTTTATTTATTTGACATGATGACATGAAATGTATATTTCGTCAATTTTGTTATTTGA
Source organism: Clepsis dumicolana (assembly GCA_963691665.1). NCBI lineage: Eukaryota > Metazoa > Arthropoda > Insecta > Lepidoptera > Tortricidae > Clepsis > Clepsis dumicolana. Next base: position 34,602,207 of record OY829505.1, on the reverse strand, counting down.
CATTTGGAGACCATATACATCTCCAGTTTATGTATATGTATTATTATACTTATTATTTAACCGTGGAGGCGTTTTACGCCTCTGCTGATTTTAAATTTAGTTTAAATTGACCCTAGAGACTATACAATATACATCTCTAAGCCATTTAGATTAAGTATCATATTATAGTATTAATTCTGGGACCCTATACATCCCCTTGTAAAGATATTTGATCTGGAGACCTTATACATCTCCTGCTCAATTAAAACGTGCCAATAAATTAAAGTGTTCTGGTTTTGCTGTTCTAATAATAATTTTTTTTTACACTTTTTTCTAAAATACGGTATTTTTTTTCTCTTTATTTTTTTTATGATAGAGTGGGCTTTCTTTGTGTAATTTATCTGTGGTTACGCATTGTAAGATCTGATGTAACTTGTTTTTAGAAAAAATGACTTTGTGCCAAGTTTCTTGCGGCGCATTCTTCTTGGCAATCATGGTCTTTCCGAAAGCGCTGATAGACTCAAAAAAATGACGTGTAAAAGAGCATTCAACTGCCTATTTGCTGAATAACATTTTGAATTTTGAATTTTTGAATGCAACTTAGGTAATGTCCGCTTGTAAAGTCCTAATTAAGATGCTTTCAACTTTCAACTTGTCTAGTTTAAATAGCCAAATATTGGCAAAGTAAAATCAATTTCATTTAAAGTCAGAGAAAGAGACAAATATTTGGTGTTGTACTTACAGGGTGTCCCATAGCTATGCCACATGGAGGGAAAGTACTTTAAATATTGCAGGTAGAATATTTTGCTCAATGAGGACATTCCTTTATTTTTAGGATTCCGTACCTCAAAAGGAAAAACAGAACCCTTATAGGATCACTTTGTTGTCCGTCTGTCTGTCTGTCTGTCAAGACCCTTTTTCTCTGGGAAGCATGCTGAAATTAATATCAAATACTCAAGCTTGCGGTCCCTTGAAGCCGTGAAAATCAACCTTCTAAGTCAACGCAATCAAAGGATACAGTCATTAACAAAACTATTTCCATACAAATTGCCGAAATCCAAAAACCTGAAGGGTACTTCTAGTTGTCCTAGAAACTTGAAATTTGGTATGTAAGCACAACCACTCCGAAAAGTCTCAAAATCTTAATTTATTATGTCTGTCTGTAGATTTCGCAGACCAATATAAGTTGACCCCACACTGCGTACATTTTGCTTAGGAGCAGGGCTCTGCTAACACTGGACTTCTTAAAACACCGGGAAAAAGCGTTAAAATCTTTCTACGGAACCCTCGTGCGCAAGTCCGACTCGCACTTGGTTTTTAAATTAAGTAATGCATTCAAAGCTTTATTATTGTATGAAAAATTTAATGAATATTGTCAGCAAGACACATTATAATATCTTTAGTGTGTAATTTCACGGTGTTCCTTTATTTGAAAATGCTATGTTACTTATAGGGAATTATTTTTTGTCATTTGCTCTTTGGATTGCCATCATAAAAATACAGGATGTTTTATTTTGCATTTTTTTAAATCTGTGAATGCAGTATTATTTAATTTACAAAATAAAGGTATGTCTTTATAGAGCAAAACATTCTATCGACAATATTTAAGGTACTTTCCTTTCATGTCGCATAATCTTGGGACGCTCTGTATAACCTACGGCCGTTGTAGCCTTTTTGCTTTGTAAACTTCGCTGAACTTACTACATAATACGGTATAACAATTTACGGATAGGTATCAAACTTGTCAAGGGCCTTTGGTCTAGTTAAATACACGTAAAGTTCAAAGAAACTATTCGACACCGAAGGCGGGAGTGATAGCCTACTCAAAGAATGTTATGAAAGCGGGAACACCGAATACTCGTACTTCGTCTTCGGAAAGTTTGAGACTAACACAAAATTCGATCTACCTCGATATATTTCTATAGAAGTTCACTTTCGGGCCATGTGTGCGTATGGCGACGAGCCTGCGCAAAATATTGCGGTCATACTGAGGTAAAGGCATTGATATAAACATCGCATAATTATGCCCTTTGGAATATTTTGAAATAAGAACGGTGTTACCGAGGCCGTCGGCAGGTTTTAGTTCTCAACGCATTCCTTTCACCGTTTCCTTGGTCTTGTTTTGCAGGATCCTAGTTCAGAGTTTGCCGGCTTTGGCGTCATGAATTCTTTCCACTTGGGGTGTCTTAAGCCTGTGGAATTTGCAGAATTTGACAATAGTTTCCTTGGGGTAGAGCGCACATAATGTCAACGTGGTACTGGATCGGCAACGAAAAAAAAGAAGGCGAGGTGTTACAACACGTAGTATCATACAACTTATACTTGATATGTGGCTATAACCTCAAGAGCGAGCTTCATCGGAATCGCTGCTACATAAACAAATAATAAATAAATAACGATCGTAAGAAGGAATGCCTTACTGACAGGAGAAACAGCAAGTATGGTGGTGCCAAAAAGTACTCGCCACGCCTCTCGCGCCTAGTTATATAACAGTCGTAAGATGGAATGCCACTTTTGCTGACAGAAGAAACAGCGAGTGCGGTGCCAGAGACATTTTGTCAATCTGACAGCACAGGCTAGTCTCCTCGTGCCACGCTGACTTTAAACAGTTCAGAAGCGAAAGCAAATATTGGTGCCACAAGATTAAGCAAATTTACAGTCGCGTACAATTTCGCTAGCTCATTTATTACTGTATAAGGTTACTTTTCCAATTCAGACCGCTCAAAATAGAACCATACCTCGATATCTACAGAAAACCGGGTATAGAACTCTGTAACATTAAGTTATTGTCGGCCATAAAATTCACGTTTTAAATGAGAAAATTAAAGTACAACTAAATGCAGTTGGTGCCTTTCGCTAACGTTTTCTTTGTACGGTCTGGATAAAAATGTGCTGTACTTATTGATTTTAACAATCTTTTTTGAAATGATTGCTACAAATTTTCCACCATCTAACTTAAAAACTTATTGTACAGATGTGACCCCTTTTGTTCTTTTTAATATTGTTTGCTTTCTGAACGGTAAATAGACAGACGGACAGACATTCAATAGAGGCGTAGTCCTTTGGCTACGAAACCCTAAAAACAATAAGATTACTGAAACATTTGTTTCTTTATCAAACTCCTATAAGTTTCGTATCGTACCTTTGATTAAAAACTATCACCGCCAATGCATCAGTATGAAAGTTAGAAGAAAAAATATTTTTAATTCACTTCTCTTCAAGTTCGCATTGCATTTACGCGTAGGTATATGCGAGAAAAGTTTTACTTTTCATGATTTTTTCCAACTAAATGCTTCGACCATGACCGAGTTTTGAAGCCTTGATAAAAGGGTAAATCGAATCAGTTTGATATGATGATGATGGTGTGTGGGGACGCCCGGCTGGATCAGGCGGGCTGTCGATCGTCTTGGACGTACATTCGGCCATAAGAATAAATAATAACATAGTAGAACGGAATCTCTTTTGACCGAGTCCAAAACGCCGCCATTTATATACCTACTTCCCCCTTCACGTCGTTACACCCTTCTGTCATCCAGGCGTGTTGCTAGGGTTGCTTGCTGAGAAATATTAGGTACTTACGTCTAAAGATAATATCACTAAGATATAAGTTTATCTTTACTTTGAAATCAATATTTTATTCCAGTTTTACAAACTATGAGATTTATTCATCATTTACTTACCTACATAATTATAGACACTTCTAAATAAGAAGTAATTATAAGTGCCATACCAAATGAAGCCATTTAAGGTGATTTAAGTAAGTATTACTTACCTACAAATATAAAATAAAATACATACAGGCTCACGTAAAACTATTACAACCAAATTATAAACAACCAAAGGCGCGTGCGGCGACGCCGGCCGTGACAGCCCGACTGAGTAGTTCGTTTAACGAACAGTCTAATACGAATGTTTGTTCTCGGTTCTTGGATGTTTAATATGTATTTATCTATATGTATAAGTATGTTTATCTGTTGTCCAGTATCCATATACTTTGCCTAGTTTGGGACTAGGTCAATTGGTATCAATTGTCCCATGATATTTATTTATTTATAATGCTTATGACATTGTGATAAGATTGATTTTTGCCTGGCATGTGGGCACTTTACGTCTACTAATATAATAATTACGAAGTATTATTTCAGAAATATGTCAGGGTTGGCATGGAATATAATTACCCGACTTCCGAAAGAGGGTTATGTTTTGTCTGCTAATTGTCTGCCTCGAGCAGCATGGCGAATGTGAGCCCTTTTCATCGCATTTGTCGTCACATTTTCTCACATTTCCGGCGTTATCTCAGTAACTGTGTCTCGGATATTCTGTTTTAATTGTAGAAATTTTATCGGCTTGTTAGCAAAGGTACGTCTTCTTTAGATAGCCTCACAGAAAAAAGTTAGAAGCTACCAAAAGTGATTGCGGAAATTTGATTTCCAACCTAAAATTGGACGATGTTTTCTCAGAGTTTCCGCAGCACAAGATGTTTTGAAGAATGTTTTAATACTTAATTAAAACAAGTTGTTGAAGCGAAAAGCTCCATAACAAATTACCCGTATGTACACCATTGACTTACCAACACCATGCATATCTTGAAAATGTCCGAACCAAAAGACCACTAATCGAGCGTCAGTCAGTCTTAGTTTGGTCGAACGACAGCGCTATGCCGTATTGTACTGGGACACATTTGTCCTGAATTTTGTATCTAGACTCAAAGTCCATGGTGTTTAAGTCCTACACCTAAATATTTTTTAATAAAACAACTGTCATATTTGCCGCCAAAATAAAATGGCGGCAAAAAAAGTTGTGTACCTCCATGTTGGTCACCTTGCACTTTGAAATATTTATTGGCACGGGAAGGCATAATATTTAGAGCATTTGAATGCGAAGACGAGCTGAAATCCTCTGAAGACCGGTTTGCTGTAGTCGCCTGTCCGAATATAATCATTTTGTAATTCTATATTACTAGATCTGAAGCA